>OV884020.1:41523606-42773606 GCA_930367235.1 Sarcophaga rosellei | reverse complement strand
ATTTTTTAATACAAAAACTTATTAAATTTTGTATCATTGCGTGATTTGGTTTATCACAAAATATTGCTTCGATTTCTTTCTCAGAAACTGCTATCTCTACGCCTCTGCTGTTAATACTTGAGAACAACATTTTCGTAATTTTCCTCTTCAACATTTTGAGGTAAAAGTTTATTTTTCATCATATTTTGTTGCTTTCCTGTAGTTTTTCTTAACAAGGCTACATATCTATGTACGTACATTTGGCTCTTCATTATTTGGGTCAAAACTGTGTGTTAACGCATGTCGTTAAATAAAAAAGAAATAAAAAAAAAATACAAGAAACATACACATGTTGTTGTGGTTAAAATAAATATTCATTTTAAAAATATTAAATAAAATAAAAATATTTTTTAAATATTAATTCTTGATATTCATAAACTGTTTAAAAAAACCTTTAAACCTTACAATGCCTGCCCAACTACATATTAAAACGGAAGTATTGTACCAAAAATAACAAAAAAACGCTCTTAATGTGTTTTAAATTCATTTTGTATGCCACCTTAACCGTTAATCTTTACTTCCGTTTAAATGTATTTCGTTTTTGTTATCGTTGCAGTTCCTTAATGAACAAAAAAACTCAAGTCGAAGATTTTTGTTATTTACATTGGTTATCATAAATTTTGGTATTTCACATTCACAAGCTTGATGGCCTAATTTTCGTTTTCGTTTTTTTTTAGCATTTTGAGTGGCACTGAGGGAGCCATAAAAAGGATTAGCATTTATTAGCTTGATAATAGGACTTGTTCATTTGACTTGCCTGTTTTTCTTAGGAATTAAACAGCATTAATCTCCTTACATTTGTGCTTGCTTGTTGAGGACATGCAAACATTTCCCTTAAGTGACATCTCGAAAAAATTTCACGCCAAAGTAAGAGCAAAACTAATGGTTACTGTAACAGTGTTGTATTAAACAGGGCACACAAGTGAGTTAAATGCAGTTGACTTAATTCGATTATTTGACACCCTTCATCGTAATATCGAACACAATACTCTGTAAATAATTCAATAATATGTAAAGCATTGCAATGTAACAAGAATTCTAAATTATTTCAGTTACACCATGTAGTGGTCAGATTAGAAGAACTGCATTGCTGTTATATTGGGTGGGCCATCTATCGGTTCAAGTTTGAAATATCGGCTATTTTGAATATGACAATACTTATGTAATTCTATTTTGTAACAAAGTTTAGTATATTATCTTAACTGAAGGTAGTGACCGTTTTGCGCTTGAGCAACGCTGGGGTTTATTGGAACAATTTGTCGGAAATTGCACGAAAATGTCGTACAAAATTTAGTCGCAAAGAAGGACCAACAGTGCCCGATAAACGCAAGTTTATTGCTAAAGTTCGTGAAACTGGTTTCATTGTTGATGCGCCAGGACGTAAGCGTGTTCGCACAGTGCGTACAGCTGGAAATATAGAAACTCGTTCTTATAAATTGAACATTTCGCGCTCCAGTTTACGTCGAATTTTGCGAAAAAATCTCAGTATGACGCTTTACAAAGTTCAATTGATTGACAAGTTGAAGCCGCATTGCCATACGCTACGTTTTCGCTTCTCTAGATGGAGGAAAGAGAAACTGTACGATGATATCGAATTTGCCAAAAAATCATCTTTTCTGATGAACATTTTCATCTTTGTGTGTATAGTTAATAAACAAAATTGCTGTATTTGGGGCTCAGAGAACCCACAGAAGCCAATGCACCCATTAAGAGTGACTGTTTGGTGGGGCTTGCAGAGCGGAGGCATCATTGGCCCAAATTGGACAATTGATCATTTGAAGGTTAATTTTGGTGATGCCATTGTCGAGAAATACACCACAACCATACACAAAAATGTGTCCAAAAATTTGTACTGTGGGCCAGCCGCGGCAGCCATATGATTTAAATAGTATTCCACTTCTAATCAGAATAATTGTACTTCAATTTGGCAAAATTCAAACCCACCGAGTAGCTGCTGCAAATCATCAAAGTTGTCAAATCCAGAATACAGTGAAATACGTTCCCTAACCAAAAAAGTTGTGGCCTGGGAATAAATGTCTCGCAAAAGTCCTTGAGTCAAGGCTGCATTGGCTAAGACATGTCGTGTAGAGAAGCAAAAATATTCCGACAAAAAAGTTTTTAAAATTGATGCTGAGAGTAGTCACTAAAGAGTAGATTGTCGCGGCTCCACATTGTCTTATCTTTTATAAGAATATGCAGGCTTTTGTCAGATTTTCGTGAAATCTTGCCCCGTCGTAATTGTCCTCAATCCACTTCAGCCTGTATCTATGCTGAGATAGAATGTAAAAGACATAACTACAACAACAACAACAACATCATTTGTCGCTGTAAAGTAGGTGATATGTAATCGGTTTTTACCAACCCTGTATGTAATGTCACTTAGTTTGTATTCGTTGTATAAAACCATTAACCCGGTCACTTTTAAGAAGTGAAAAAAATACGCCCTGTTTTGTTGTGGTGGTGGTTGAATTGTATATAATATATGCTCCAAATGTAAAATCCCTGAATTATTATAAATGACGGTAATTGAGATTAAGTTGCAAATTGTTTGTGTTGCCTGTGTGTGTGTGTGTGTTACGCTAATCTGCTACTTGACCATATTTTTTGTTTTTCTTGTATTTGTTGAAATGCTTTACCAAAATGCAGCATGTTTTTTTTTTAGTTTATTTGTTTTTGCACACTATTTCGATAACAAATTGGAATAATTCTTTTTTTTTGTTTTTTTTGAGTTGTTAGCGTTTCATATATACAATTGGATTTCTGTTTGTTTCCGTTTTGTAGCGTAACATGTGGCCAAGTCATTTAGAATTCTTGTTAATCTAAATCCAGCAATTCGTTGTTTTTAAAGCATAAAATTTCATGGATGTATGTATTTTTAGGTTTAGAGAGGAAGGGGAAGAAAGAGAAAAATTCACAGAAATAAGAAATCAAATGAAATTTATTATAGAACCTACTAAAATTTTCATCAGCCACGTTGTATTCAGTGGTATTATTAATAAAACAAATATCTCCACCATAAAGAAACTTTTAAAGGAATATAGGAAAATACAAATAAATATAGACCTATTTAAAACCCTTGTTGTTGTTGCATTTAACTTCAGAAATGTTATGATTCAGATTAAGTAGCCGCTTGAATAAAATTTTGGGAAATAAAGGGCCGACAATTAGTACAATAACTACATAATTGGCCATTACAACCCTTCAGTCAGGATTACAGCCTAGCTTCTCAACACCACTCATGTTGTGTGCTTTAATTTTTATACTTGAGTGGTGGGACCTATAGTTTAAAGTCGATTCTGAACGACAGATTTTTGAGGAACTTTTCATTGCAACTTTTTTTTACTCTCAGAGTTTATGCCCGAAATCTGCTGAGCGGAAATCGCCGAAGAAATATTTTTTTTCATATTTCGCTTTGAGGTCTGGCCTGGGACTCGAACCCGGGCTTTACGCCTAATAAACGAGCAATAGATATCGTGTCAATTTTAAATTTTTTTTGTTTCAAACAGATAATCCAAAAAGAATTGTAAACGCAAGAGATAAATTGTGGAAACAATTTTATTCGTCAAGGTTAAGGATTCTAAAAAAGGCTTGCGGATGGTTTCAAACGATGAAAAAGGTGCTCGGAACTAGGCTGTAACACAAGGCATTTACCAGGTATATCGGTATGAAATGAGCATAAAAATAATTTAAGAATTTTTAACGGGAAAGTGAAAAACATACATACATAATCGGTCATTATAATCCTTCAGTCAGGATTACGACCTAGCTTCTCATACCACTAATGTTGTGTGCATTAATTTTCTACATGAGTGGCGGGACCTACAGTTTAAAATCGATTCCGAATGACAAATTTTTGAAAAACTTCTCATGGCAATTTTATTTTACTCGCAGAGTTTTTGCCAGAAATCTGCTGAGAGGAAGTCGCTGAAGAAACATTTTTTCATATTTCGTTTAGTTGCAGATATCTGATCTGAGGTTTGAAACGAGGCATCGAGTCTAATACGCCAACAGACTACCTACTAAAAAAGTGAAAAACATTTTATTCAAAGAATTGATCATCTTTCAGGAAATTTGTGAATTTTACGCCAATAAAACTGCTTGTCCTTGAAAATAAACCACTTTGTCACCCAAATTTCGATGCTCAGCCGATGTGTGTCCCATCGATGAAAATAAATAGTTGTCGAAAGTAATCAAGTCTGGTGAATACAGCGGGTGCGGTTGCAGCTGCCGGCCTAATGCTTTAATTGTATCATGAACCTGATTTGCTTTGCTTGGAGGTGCATTATTATGTTGCAAAATAACCTTGTCGTGTGTTGTGGTCCATTTTGGTCGTTTTTCGATCAATGCATGCTTCAAATTAATCATTTAGTATCGGTAGTGGTCTGTATTAATGGTTTTAACAGATTTTAGGAGCCGTTTGTACACCGTTCACGTCCTACCAAATAAACAGTATTGTCTTACAGCCGAATTGAGGTAGTTTGGCAGCCGAAGTTGATGTTTGTCCCGGATTAACACATAATTATCTCTGCTTGGAATTCCGAAAATTCTCGATTCAACACAAATTTACTATCGTGTTTTTGAAGCAAAATTTCACAAGTGGTTTTTCTGCTTTCCATCTGTCTGTTGTTCAGTTCATGTGACCTTAATTTTCCATACTTTTGGATCTGTTCCATAGCTTTTAAATTGCTAGTAATTGCTTGTTGTGCAACATTTAACATTTCTACCAATTGTTTCAGACTCAAAGTGTCATCTTTATCCAATATTGTTTGCAATTCGGCGTCTTCAAACTTTTTTGTTGGTCTTCTAAGATCTTTATTTCCCACATCAAATCATTATCTTTGAACCTTCCAAATTAACTTCTGCATGCTACCTCTGAGAGAACCTGATTTCTATATGCCTCGACAAGTATTTTATACAAGTCTAAAGAATTTTTAGTCAAATTAAAATAAAAAATTATGTTTTCCGCCAATCATCATTTTCTGGTACAAATTCGCCAACTTTAACACGATGAAAAATATGATGTTTGTTCACATATTTGATGTATACTAAATTTTGTTACGTTTTTACCTTTTAAAAACGTTTAGAATATGAGCTCGTAGATTGTAAAGAAAATAGATTTGTGTTTAGTTTTAGTTAAATTCTTAATTTTTCTCACAATTCTGTGTGCCACTGTTCACAACTTGATGTAAACAACAACAATTGATTTGTTTGTTATTCCTCTTTGTACTCTTTTGCATAAACAATAATTATTACTAGACAATTGTTCGACAGACCTTTGTAACGGAGATCAACAAACTACGATGACTCTCTTCAAGCACACCACGACGCTGACTGAACTTTTACTGATTCCGTTGCTTTTTCTTGTCTTTTATATGCCAATGTAAATGGAATGATGAATGTTCTTGAAGTCGAATGTTCGTGGCTTCACCTTCTCTAGATATCTATAAATGTAAACATCGTTATTCTTGTAGTGTCTGTTGTTGTTTTTTTAATTGTTTATAATTTTTTTATACGGGTGTTTTGTTGGTAGATTTTTGTTTACTTGTTTTTGTTTTTGTAGCTTTTGCAATTTTAATTTTAAACGATGTAAAAGCAAAACACCAGTATATAGATTTTTCTAGTTTCGTAACAATATGTTTCAGAGATGTCTCCCTATGCTCACATTTGTGACGTAAAAATAGCGCACTTTATATCGGTACTTCTGATATATGGGTTTTCCAAAAAGAATATAGGTAAGCTATTAAGATTTTCCGAATTACACATACATACATACATAATTCGTCACTACAATCCTTCAGTCAGGATTATGACCTAGCTTCTCTTACCATTTATGTTGAGTGTGTTAATTTTATACATGAGTAGCTGCACAACATGTTGCACGTGGTGTCCTATCAACAAGTCAACAATATTCTCGCTTACACATTTGCATTATTAATAGAAAGGACAACATTCACGCATAATGTTGTGACACATTTCCCTGAAACATGTATCTGACACATCTCCAACATGAGTCTTCTGTGCGATCATAGCTGCTAAAGTACTTGTTTGCCGCTCCGAAAGTCTCGTTGTAATACCGATAACGCCTATTTGGCCATGATATATAAGTAATGCCCATAAAGCTGCCATAGTATTAGGGCCAGTATAGACTCTTACGGGATACCAGCGCATACCATATATATACATCTGTCATTCAAATGCACTTTATCGTCGAAATAACTTACTTAATTGGTGATTGCAACCCTTTAGTCAGGATTACGACCGAGCTTCTCTTACCACCCCAAGTTGTGTTTGTAAATGTTATATATGCGTGGCGGAACCAACAGTTTAAAGTCAACTACGAACGACAGATTTTTGAGAAACTTTCCACGGCAATTTTATTTATTCTTAGAGTTTTGATTGAAATCTGCTGAGAGGAAGTTGCCGAAGAAATATTTTTTTGTATTTCATATTGTCAGAGATATCTGATCTGGGGTTTGAACCGTGGCCTCACTTCTAATAAGCCAACACACTACCTAGCAAAGATCAGCAATGAATCGTTTTTTCGCTAGTCATAAGTACTAATGAAATTTTGAGTATGAGTGAGTCAACAGTATTGAAATTCAACTAATCTTATTCATTCGTACTCACTACAACATTGATTTATAAGTACAAGTTGCAATGAGTATGAGTACAATGTTAACATTGAACTCATAACATTCGAAATATGTTTGATTCATACGCCTACTCATTCAAATTCATTTATTTAGAAAAATACTCATAATACTCATAAATGATTCGGGTGATTCGAAACATTCATCAAAATTTACAGTCTTAGTTGTTGTTACATTTATAAAAAAAGAAGAACGAAAAAGACAAAGACAGCAAGCAAATCAAACACACAACATTCTGGTGAGTATTGTGTTCGTACGCGTATCAGACTTATTTTGTGATGCTTGCAAATGTTGAGTAAAAGAGAGTCGAAATCAACAACCTCATACATATTGTTAAGTATGAGTACGATGGGTACTTCAAGTTTTGAATATGAGTACTATGAGTATGATATTAAAATAAGTATGAATGCGTATCAGTATCAGAAATTATGAGTATGATTCGAATCTACTCATCTTTTTGAAGACTCATTGCTGATCTCTGATACATACAATTGGTCATTGCAACACCGCAGTCAAGATTACGACCTAGCTTCTCACTGCACTTATGTTGGGCGTGTTAATTTTATTTATGAGTGGCGGGACTTACAGTCTAAAGTCGACTTCGAAAGACAGATTTTTGAGAAGCTTTTCATGGACATTTTATTTACTCTCAGAGTTTTTGTCAGAAATCTGCAGAGAGCAAGTCGCGGATGAAATACTTTTTTGTAATTCATATTGTCAAAGATGTCTGATCTGGGGTTTGAACCATGGCCTCATGTGTAATAGACTAAGGTGAAATTCTTTATTAAAAATTCCTTGTTTTAATTCCTTCAAACGAATGACCTTTAATGTGACAAGCTTTAGTGAATTATGTATTTATTATTTAATTTTTTTAAAAAAAAATTTACGTCTGAGTTTAAATACTGAGATTTACTTAAAATTTTTTTTCTCTTATTTGTTTCGAACACCCTCATAACTGTCATTCATTAAACTATTTATAAAATAAGTCTCTCTTTTAAACAATTAATTATAATTTTTTCCTTTCAAATTGAAAATAAGACAAACTTATTACTATTAAATGACCTTTTCTAAGACAAATAAGGGTATTAGTACTCAAGCATAAACCTCCATATTCCCATTATTTCATCATGCCATGAAGGTAGTAAGGAAACGAATGAAAAAAACCTTCTTTCATGGAATTGATTTATTGTTAAATCATGTAAATTTTCAATGAATTGATTAAATTCTATGCTCAGTCTTAAATCAGTTAAATTTTATGAACTGATGGGAGCATGAATGGATGGACAGACACACTGTAATCATTGTTGAATGAAGCATACATGTGTGAACAGTAATCTTCTGATGGTCATCACAGTGAATGCTTTGGTTGGTTGTTGCTTCTGTTGTTTCTGGTACATAAAATTTTTTTATTGGTTTACTGGTTGGCTGACTGAATGACTGACTTACTGGTTTATTATTTATACTTTTCGTTTGTGGTGATTAATTGAAAGTTAATTTTTGTTTCAGTTTTTTTCTTGGTGCTCTTTTCCAATTGCCCGTCATGACTTTGGGGACTTTGTAGGATTTGTTAATGATGGGAATTTATCCGGGCTTATTTTCTTTTTTGTTTTCTTATTGTTTTTTTCATTTTTCTTTCTGATTTCATTAAATTGTTTCAACAGAAATGTGTAACAATTGTTTGCATTTTATTTTCAAACTACAAATTGTTGATTTATTTGTTATAATTGCCTGGGCTTATTGCTTCCTTCGTTTGTGATGTGATTTTGTAACAAAATCAGACCAATTTGTCATTTATTATGATGAAAATTTATTATGACAGATTTAAATCACTGAATATTTTCATCTCGTTTAACGGCGAACTCAATTGCGTGCACAGTGTAACGTTAGTGAAATAAATTAAAAATGAGGCATTAAAATAAAAAAGGGAATAAAAATTTTAAAGACTTTTAAGACGCAAATAAAATTTGGTTATCATTTTTGATTAATTAAATCACCCTCAGATTAAATTTTAATACTATTGTTCTGTTTTTACCTCCTTAAAAACGTTTAAATAATGAGTTCGTTGATTGTAAACAAAATAAAAATAAATTCGTTCAATTGAATTCTTTATTGTTCGGACAACTTTTGTGTGCCACCGTTTACAACTTGACGTATATAACAATAATTGCTTGTTCGCTATTCTTCTTTACTTACAATTCAGATCTTTTCAACGGCGATCTTCAAACCACGACTGTTTTCTTCACACGCAACGCGTCTTCACACAAGACTGACAGAATTCTTACTACTCGTTGCCTGCTTTGTCTTGCCTTTTTATATCCTACGTTAACAGTCGCATGAAGGTTCTTAAAGTCAAACGTTCGTGGTTTCGCTTTCTCAAGAACTCTATCGCGACTTTATTGTTGTTCGTGTATTTTGTTCACATTGTTTGTTGTTGCGTTCTCGCCTACTTGTCTATCCCCTCTTCTTTTATACTGATGTTGTTGGTTTACTTGCAGCAAGTTCGTTGTATTTGTTTGTGTAGCTTTTGCTTATTTTAATGTTAAACAATGTACACCGTTTCCATTGTCGTAGCACTGTTATAACCAGTAAAAAATTCCGTATCGAATTCTGTTAAAAAATATTGATAAGTAGCGTGCGTTTTAAAAGCTTAACACACTTAGAATTATACTACAAGACAGATATGTTGTTGGAATGTACATTTTTTTAGATAGGTTGTGTTAAATAAGGTGGCGAAGCCCTTTTACAGATTCCACTTAGGCCAGCATTTATGCCCACTGTTAGTTATATCCGGGAGTCAAACATTCTTTAGAGAAAACCAACCAACGAGTCGAGAGCTCGGTCAGAGATGTAAGGGAATGGGACATAAAAACCTCCATCTCTTAATGACAAGAGCAGGGCACTGACACATGAGATTAAAGATAGTGTCTATCCCCTTCATCAAATCCACAGTTCCTACAGAAGTCATTTGCGGGAATGCCAAGTTTTTCGGTTAGCCTACTAAAAGTACAATGGACAGCAAAAATCGCCACTGTGCAAAGGATAGCCATGCGATTTAAGGACATGTGTTTGGTTCATGTCTATTATTTTTTAAAATATTATTTATAGCATGTGTCCTCTACGGCTACGATTTAAATGATATATTCAATTAAATCAAATGAGTGGTGTGAGAAGCTAGGCCGTAATCCTGACTGAAGGGTTGTAATGGCCAATTATGTATCTATGTATGTATGTATGTATGTATTCAATCAAATCCAATTATTGACTACTTTTTTCAATATATCTGGACGTATGATGTTCTGGAATACTGGTATCCAATGCTTAAACTCCCTGAAGTCATGTAGGTTGTGTGTTAGGTTACTAGACGAGAGATCGTTGTTGAATTCCTGACTCACTTATCTCACACAAAACGACATACGAAACAACATTTCTGTTGGCGACATCCTCTCAGTGTGGTGTGAGAAGCTAGATTGTATATCTCAAAGGGTTATAATGACCAACTAAGTAAGTAAATAATGCTTCAAAAGTTGTAGACATAAACCAACCACGTAACATAGTCCTCTAAAAAATTTAGAGGCGTTATACCACAGCGATTGTTAAGAGCGTTGTATGGCAAGTTGCACAATTTTGTTAGAACCAAATGCCGTTGATGGTGAGTTGATTCAGTTTTGGATACAAAACTCGATAGCGCTTGCATTGTAAAATCAGCTCTTTACTTATTTCGCCGACTGCTGAATCGACCAACGTGTAAACCGCATTGACGCACCCAATAATAAACCTTATCATGCATACATAATTGGTCATTACAACCCTTCAGTTAGGATTTTGAACCTAGTTTCTCACACCACTTATGTTGTGTGGATTAATTTTATAAGTGAGTAGTGGGACCTACAGTTTAAAGTCGACTCCGAACGACAGATTTTGAGAAACTTTTCATGGCAATTTTATTTACTCTCCGAGGTTTTGCTAGAAATCTGCTGAGAGAAAGTCGCCGAAGAAATATTTTGTCATATTTCGTTTAGGTGGAGACGCCTGACCTGGGGTTTGAACCGAGGTCTCACGTCTAATAAGCCAACACTCTATCTACTAGACCTCGGCGACTTTGGATTACATATTTGCGAGTAAGGGATCTGAACCTGAGGCAACTGAATGTTTTACTATCTCTCCCAGAGACACAAGGCATTTTTGGAAAATCTTAGATGTGATGTACACATTCCCTAGGGTTTTAATAACCGCTTTACTGGCGACAAATATACGCATATCATCATACGATATACTATGACACCGAATTCTCACCGCGGCAATTTTATTAGCCATTGTTTCAGTCAGAAAAGTACTATAATGACCTGGTGGTGCAAAGGGCGATCGAATGTTCAGTTAGTCGCACTTGAACCATAATGAATATTTATTCTTATCTACAAGAAGACTTCTAAAGTTATTGAATTAGTATGGGGATAATACATACGGTGTTATTAACTTTTGACCCACTGTAAATCCCCAAGAAATTCATTATTTTCAAAAATTACTGTGTGGAAATGTCATACATAAAATATATCCACATATTGTTTACATTTGTATGACAAATGATGACGATTATCGTCTGTATCAGCATCAGCAATAATTCCTGATTGAATGTTAATAAATATTGCTGATGATATCGATTGTGATCATGATGATGGTTACAATTGTTAATTGATGAAAATTTCAGTCAATCATGTAATAAAGCCATTTCCTGAATAATTTAATAACGAATAACAATACATCTGAAGTGTATGAAAAGCTAAATAAATGCAATCAACCCGTTGAAATTATTTGTAAAGAAAATGAATTAAAATGATTATGTTGCGTAAAGAAATTAATTAAAATATTGAATAAAAAAGAGAAGTATTTCTTTCTTATGGATTTTCATTAATTTTAATTAAATAATTTCTTTAAATGCATCCAATTTTGAAAGTTTGAATAATGTTTGTCATTGTCCACTCTGCACGTGACGCAATACATTTCCCATTAATACCATTTCCCCAGATGGTTACAAATCAAGTGTTACTTCACTGTGTAGGTACAGAAGGACACCACAATACGTATTTTGTTTTCGACCATTTTATTTGTAAATGAAAATTTCTTTAAAGGAAAAAAAAAGAAATAATTATTCTGCATTTTGGTCGTAGCACAGTGTACAGTACAGTGACTAAAGCATTACTAAACTCTACTTAATAAGCATTTATTCCTTATATCAATAAAGTAATAGTGTGGGCTGCTTTTTAATAGTTTGAAATTAAATTATTTAATATTTTGAAATAGTCTTAAAATCGTTAAAATAAAATTGTTATTACTATGATCTGGTAGATAATGCTATGACATATAAGTTTTAAAAACGATTTCCGACATACATATGTATGTCGGCTGGGGCTAAGAGTTCAAAGAAATTTTTGCGTGCTTTGCCTTCAGTATGCACTCAAGGCGTATTTAATGATTCTGTCTACTAGAACTTAACAGTATCACTCACAAAAAAGTTGACTCCAAAATTTATTTTAAAATAAGTCAAATGTTAAGCACGCTATATGGTAAGTTTGAGTGTATTGCTGATGACTAGCGCTCGTGACGATTAGCAGATTTTTGCTCATTTCGAAATTAATAATTACGGATAATGCTGCCAGCGAGTAACTTGCATCAAACAGTTACTTATCGGCCTATATTTATTTGAGTACGAAGCTGGCTAGGCAAACACTATCCACGACGAGATCTATACGTCGATGATTATTAACTTCTTTAGTCTGAAATGAGTGATCTAAACATCAATCAGATGTTGTTTCAACAGAACTAGTCTACGTAAAGGTGATGTTGACTGGCCACTAGGATCGTTCAATTTGACTCCATTAAATTTTTTCTTGTGGATTTTCCTAAAGTCGCATGTGTAACCGACTAAGCCACAAACCAGAGCGGTACTCAACACTACCCATACCATCGATCGCTAAATTGTACGCCATATCCATGAAAGATTGGACATTTCATATATGTTGTACATATAATGGCATCAATAGGTCCTTTAAATTAATGAAAAATTTCCATGATATCTTAAGCCCAGTTTGATTTATTTAAATTTAAGGATTAGAAGCGCTGAATTAAAGTCCCTGAAAAATAAATAATACTACATTTTTTCTTATCCTCTTACCTCAAAAAGGAAAAATTCTTTCAATGTTGAAATTCGTTTCGTTCTATAAATACAAATCTTTCAATTCAGGCCAAAAGAAGCTGGTAATAATGAATGCTACTGCCAATGCTACCAAGAACGCTAGAACAAAGATAAAGTTAGTAAATGGTAGTTTAAGTGGTTACTAGCCTCAGTATTTTTAGATGATTGACGTTACATTACTAACTTTTGGTTTGATTTTCGGGATCTGCGGTTTATCATCGACTCCAAGCGACTGAACTGAGAAGGTTATCAGGACAATTTTATAAATTTTCAGAGCTTATGCCGGAAGAAGAGGGAAGGTCGTTGAAAGTAATATTTTTTATATTTACTTTTTTTTCGTGATGTCAGAGCTAAGATTCTAACTCACTTGCTTTCATCTAGTAAGCAAAAAACTACCTATCACGGCCACAGAACCACAAAACATTCCGGTAAAGATAAAATTAAAGAAAATTTGGCGAATTATTGTTGTCGTCCTATGGTATCGTATAATATAAGCTCAATTTTCTTCCGTCTGATAAAATTCGATCTACTATTGAAACTCTACATACTTAAAGGAAATTTTGCTGTAGTGTACACGAAATAAGTTTATTCATCGTACGTACTCCAGTCCTAACAACCAACATTAAGACAATAAAAGTTAATCATGTGAAATAGCAATTGCGTGTATGAGATATCCTGGGAGACCAAGAATACAACATGAGGGAGGAATTAGTTTCCCCTTTATTTGAAGTGACTTGAAGAGACATCGCACTACTTAAATTAAGAAGCTCCAACAATTTTGCTTCTGTTTTTCTTTAACAATGATTGACGTGTTTAAACATGTTTACCATACTTCTGTATCTTGTCCCGTATTTCTTGTAGCACTTTCGGAGGGTTGCCAATCAAGTGTTTAATTTGTGGCAGAAACAAAACAAAGAAGAGAAAACTTTTTCTTTTTCTTTCTCAAATTCAAAGAGTTTTAATGACTATTTTATTAATCTCTATTGACCACTACGACTATTCAAAGTCAAGCATGAGTTGAGGTGGTATAAATTCCAAAAAGCGGGTTATTTGTTTTAAGTTGCAGCCGTAACTGACCGTTGACCACTGGCTACAGCATACCCTTAGTATTGTGTTTTCATTTAGTTGTAGGATTTTCATTATTGCTTATCTATAGGGATATAGCGATACTAGCAAAGATTGGATTTTATGTGGGTTTAAACGAATTGTGGTTGAGTGTTGTTATCATTTCAGCTGAACTCATTTCGTAATTAATTGATTAATTGGCAACGATAGAGAAAGTTAGTAAATGTTACGTATGCGTATAATAGCTTAGGTATTAGTTTTTATATTGCAATTATAAAGGGAATTATACAGATAACCACTTAAATCGTCATTAAGTGTAGTTTTGAAAAAAGAAGAAACAGAAATTCAGAAGGCAGGTAAAAGTGTAAAACAGTCAGGCTATATACATAAGTATGTATCGGGTGGGCCATCTATCGGTTTAAATTTGAATCATTGGTTATTTCAAATGTGGCAATACTTATGCCATTTTATTCTGTCACAAAATTCTGTATATCACCTCCATTGAACGTAACGTATAGCTTTTCTCTTGAGCAACGTTGGGATTTATTGGAAATTTATTTCCAAAAGAAAGACAATTGGTCCGCAATTGCACGAAAATGTCATACAAAATTTGGTCGTAGAGAAGGACCAACAGTGCCCGGTATACGAAAGCTTATTGCTAAAGTTCGTCAAACTGGTTTCATTGTTGATGCACCAAGACGTGAGCGTGCTCGTAGACTGCATGCATTCGAAAATATCCAAGCTGTGGCTGAGAGTGTACGTGAGAATCCATCAACATCAACTAGTCATCGTTCTCAAAAATTAAACACTTCATACACTAGTTTACGTCGAATTTTGCGAAGGGATCTCGGGATAACGCCTTACAAAATTCAATTGGCTAAAGCTGCACGACTATTCGCTTCATTTTCGCTTAGTTAGATAAGCTAACGAGAAACTGCACGATGATGACAATTTTGTCAAAAAAAAACATCTTTTCGGATGAAGCTCATTTTCATCTTTGTTTGTACGTTACTAATCAAAATTGACGTATTCACACATCAGTCACATTACAAATGACTTGTGGAGCGGAGGCATCATTTCTTTGAAAATGAGGACGGCGCAAACATTACGGTCAATGGAGACACCTTTTGCACCATGATAACCGACAGTTTTGTACCCGCTCTTCATGGTATTGGTACGAACGATGCTTGGTTTTAACACGATGTTGCAACTTGTCACACATCTCATGCTACAATCGAATTATTGCATCAAACGTTTGATGGCCGTTTAATTAGCCGAAATGGTGACATCAATTGCTTACCAATAAGCTGCAATTTGGCACCGTTGGACAATTTTCTGAGGGGCGCCGTTAAAGTAGTGTGTTATGCCGACAAACCAAAGACAATAGAGCATTTGAAGTCCCATATTCGTAATGCCATTGCCGAGATACGATCCCATACACTCGAATAAGTGCACGAAAATTGGTCCGATCGAATGAGGTACTGTGAGGGCAGCCGCAGCAGCTAAATGAATGAAGCAATATTACATATCTAACTGGAACAATTGTATTTCATAACAAAGAAATATATTTTGTAAAAATTCATACCGTTTTTGTTTTATTGCATTTTTAAATTTAAACTTTTAAATGGCTCACCCTTTTTATAGATGTTTTTTTATAAACATCGCGACTTTTAATGTAACAACAAAGCCGACGTGCTCTCAAAGGCTAGTGTAACGGAAAATTCAATTGTATTCAAACACAAGATTAGAATTGCTCTGCGGAGGGGCAAAAAACGGTCTCATAAAAAGAAATATATTGAAATAATGATAATAAACCCGCTTGTAGAGAGACCATACATATCCATATCAGAGATCAGCAATGAGTATTCAAAATGATGAGTAGATTCGAATCATACTCATAATTTCTAATACATATGCGCATTATTATTTTAATATCATACTCATACTACTCATATTCAAATGTTCATATGTTGTTGATTTGGATTCTCCTTTACTCAACATTTACAAGAATCACATATTAAGTATGATTCGCGTATGAACACTACAATACTCACTAAAAGGTTGTGTGTTTTTCTTTCTTCTTTTTTTGTAAATGCAACAACAACTAAGACTGTAAATTTTGATGAATGATACGAATCACTCGAATCATTTATGAGTATTATAAGTATTTTTCTAAATTTATGAATCTGACTGAGTAGACGTATGAATCAAACATATTTTGAATGTTATGAGTTTGATGTCAACGTTGTACTCATACTCATTTCAATCTGTACTTATAAATCTATTTTGTAGTGAGCACGAATAAATCAGAGTAGTTGAATTTCAATACTGTTGACTCATACTCAAAATTTCATGAGTAGCAAAAAAAAAAAAAACGATTCATTGCTGATCTCTGGTTCCCATACACCTGAAAAACACTGGATATAAAAAAATAAAGAGAATGTCATGATGACTAATTATTGAAAGCATATGTATATTCGCATATTGACTGTTTCTTCAGCTGATATCCTCTTCAAGTTATTGTACATATGATAGCAATCCATTCAAATAAATAATCATAGTATGATTGATATGATATATGATATGATCGAATAATTATTTTTTAAATTATGATTTAAATTATGTAACGTGTAAAATTATAATTTTAGTGGCCTTCGTTTTTTTTTTTTAACTTGTAATTTTTTTTTATAATTTTTTTCAATTCGTTTACTTTAACGGAAACCATCGATACCATGTTCAAAAACACTCTGCAAAACTCATTAAAGCCTGTAGAAAATTTTAAGGAAATTTATTATATTTTCCTTTCGAAAGCAAGAAGACACAGCAAGAATCAACTGCAATTTGTTATTGTACAGCCAAGGGCCCATTTGAGGTAATTATACACAAAGAAGGATAATGAAACTGCAGTTGATTGGTTTTTTTTTCTGTAATGGTTGCTGGCTTATCTTGCACATTAAACTCTTGTTCACAAGTGCTTAAATGAAATGCACAAGAAGAAGAAGAAGGGAAGGGAAAATGTTTAAAAAACAATAACAAAATATTAAATGAAAAAGGAAAAGAAATTCTCTTGTTTATTTTTAATTTATTGTAATTAAAATAATTGCATTTTTATCAAAACAAAAGCCACCAAACGCATACCACTTGCCAAAGAAATTGTGAAAAAAATAATTCAAAGTCAAAGAAATAGCCCGCATGGAATATTCTTAAAATGAAAAGAAAGGATAAGAAGTAAAATATTTCTTTCCTTCTTTTTTGTCTGCTTTTTAATTGTATTTCTCACGTTTAAAAATTGCTTTTTCAAGCTATAATAAGAAGGCTGCATATGATGCTTAAGTGTGCTTGAATGGGAATGAACGTGAATGAGCGAGTTTATGGTCGAATTGGTGGAAAAATTGATAAACATCCTTTTTATTGTTTTTGTTTTTATCTTTTAACCAACCACCACCACCACTTCTGACATCAACATTATGAAAATAATTGCAGTTGAGGGTATTAACTGTTGAGGGCATATACAGTGAGCACAAAACAAAAAAAATTAAAGGAACAAAAATTATACAATTGGCTAGGCACTTGGAATGTTCTAGAAAAAGTTCTAGAAGTTGCCAGACTGAATATGAATGAGCAGATTAGCAAATATTTGTACGACAATTCTTTACTGACTAGCAGACAGTCTGGTTTCGGACCTAAACACAGCTGCATTACGGCCTTAGTGGATGTTGTAGAGGAGTTGAGGTCAAAAATGGATCAGAACATGGTGTCTATTCTGGTACTTCTAGATCACTCGAAAGCTTTTGATACTGTTGATCATGACATTCTTTGTCACAAGTTGATAAGAACCTTTAAATTTTCAACATCAGCAGTAAAACTATTACGTACATATCTGTATAAGAGAAGTCAGACAGTGCACTATGGCGATACAAAATCATTTAGCAGCCTGGTCCGTAGAGGAGTTCCTCAGGGTTCAATTCTCGGCCCACTGCTTTACATAATGTATTCAAACGACCTACCTTCTCGTATAACTCACTGTGGAATTCAAATGTATGCCGACGACTTCCAACTATATATTAGCTGTTTTAAGACTGACATCGACAATTGTATATTGAGACTGAACCAAGACCTTGATAATGTATCTGAATGGGCTACTGCAAATGGTCTTTGCTTGAATGCCAACAAATCAAAGGCTATCATGATTGGAAAAATTGGTGTTTTGCCGAGCTTACTGCCACCATTAGTCGTTGGGGACTCGCCAATAGAATTCGTACAATATGCTAAAAACTTGGGTATTACTTTTAATAGCCAACTCTCCTGGACAAACCATGTTAATTCGATTTGTGGTAAGACGTATGCTATGCTGAGAAATCTATGGAGGACTCAGTCCTTTACGCCTGTTAGTATACGTATGCTCTTGGCCAAGACATACCTAATTCCAACCCTCTTATATGGATGCGAGCTTTTTGCGGGTTTGGACTCTGTCAACAGGAATAAACTTAGGATAACTTATAATAACATAGCAAGATATATTTTTGGACGCAGTAGATATAGTAGTATATCACATTTTGCCTACAGAATTTACAATATGACATTGGAATGCCTCTTAAAATACCGTATGCTAATTTTCTTGCACAAGATTGTTTATTCAGGGGAACCTAATTATCTATTGACTAGACTACAATTTTCCAGGACAAACAGGGGCTATAGGATAAACTCCGTAAGATTCCTAAAACAGATGTCTGAGAGGCACTTTTATATTAATGCAAATTGTGCATGGAACCAACTTCCACCAGAAATTCAATTAAAAAGCAATGTAATGCAATTTAAAACTGCAATCTCAACACACTTCTCTCTTCTTTAGAATTCACGATTAAATTAATCCAAGTTGAGGCTAACTTAAATTTAATTCATATATGTAATTCTGCTTTCTTTGTAACACATACCTATACAAATATAATTAACATATTAACTTAATCGTAACACTGTATAAACAGTACTATTAAATAAGATTAAATGCTTGTTGTACTGAAGTTAATCAATAAATCTTCTTATATATAAAAATGAATGTGTGTTTGATTGTATGTTTGTATGTTTGTATGCTTGTATGTTTGTATGTTTGAAGTTTATAGACGATTAAACGGCTGAACCGATTTTCTTGAAATTTTCACAGTATCTTCCTGTATGTCTGGAAGTAGTTATAGGCTACTTTTTATGCTGATATTCCAAATGAGCGAGGGGCCATGCCCACGTATGCTACATACTACATACTTAATATTTAATTGCATTTGAAATATATTACTCATACGCATAGCAGTTACCCCTACAAGTATGCTATCTGTGATTCTTGATGTATAAAACCAAAGAAAATAAAGTGTAAAGAACGACGCGGGGGGAAAGATAGAAGGGAAAGAAAAAAATTTTGTAACCAACATTTGTGAAAAAATTCACCAAATAAGAAAAAATATAACCAAAATTAAATTCGTAGACTTTTGTTTTATTTATTTTTTTTTTTCAAGTTTAAATTATCTATATATATGTATAAAAATGAATGTACTTTATGGAATCGTAAACTATGCATTTAATCTTTAGCAAAGTTGTTGCGCATGAGCCGACGAAGGTTTCTAAGTTGGTATAACCAATTTCCGACAGGTGGCGCCACTGAAAATTCTTCGAAATTAATTAAATCGTAAACTGTGCATTTGATCCTGTGTTGAAAAGAAAAGAAAAGAGCATTACTAGCCTCAGAATCAGCATTGAGACTGAAAAATCTTCGAGTACATGCCGCACAGATCCGTTCGCATGAATCACTTGAACAATGAATCACTTGATCGAATGCGTACTACTCAGGCCCGTTCGTCTGAATCATCAGGACAACGGGAAACAAAATCAATAAAATGATTCAAACTTAATTGGATATTTGTCTAATGTCTTTCCTTCAAATTTATTTTAGTTTGTAGTGCAGCAAAGCGCGCAGGGTACAGCTAGTAAATAAATAAAATAAAAAAATAAACAAGCGATACGCAACTTCGTCAGGTGGTAGTTGTATAAAATGCCAACGACACCTTGAAATTTTAAATTTTGTAGTTTAATCGTGGTAGTAATGAGTTCATATTTAAATTATTTTTTACATTTTTAGACGTCTACGAAATTGCATTTTTGCTGATTCTTGATGAACAAATTTTGCTGTTTAGCAACACGTAAGAAAACAGCACGATCTTATGTTGTTAGAACGCTAATTATAACTTAAACCAGCGAATTAATCTGAGAAAGCATGTATTAATTAAAGTGATAATTTAGTACCAAAACTTTTTATATTACATACATACATATTTGGTCATTACAACCCTTCAGTAGGGTTACGACCAAGCTTCTCACACCGTATGTTAATTTTATACGTGAGTGGAGGGAGCCACAGTTTAAAGTCGACTCGAAACGACAGACTTTTGAGAAACTTGTCAAGACAGTTTTATTTAATCTCCGAGTTTTTGCCCAAAACTGCTGAGAGGAAGTGGCCTCGTGAGTGGAGATATCTGATTGTGGCCTCACGTCTAATAGGCCAACACATTTCCTACTAGACTAAGGCGAGTAGATATCCTTTATGAAAATGACGTGTACCATGCAAAAATATGGAGTTACCGGTAATTAGCCTCTTTATTTCATGAGAGCACAATCCGTTGGATTGTATATCAATGGACTTGGACACTTCAACTACCATTAATGAGCAACTCGCTCTTACCTATCTGCGGTCGAGAAGCCAAAAAATGGGCTTCCAGGCCCATATATGGGAATTATATTCCATTTTCGGTTGAATATAAATGGTGTAAGGTGATGGAGTGAAATATTTCTTGGACTATCTAAAGACAATTGAGTATCTCTTCCGACGCTTGAAAATATGTTTGTTTCAGCACTCGCTACTTCAAATTTTTACACCCAGAATACGAACACCTTCTGACTCCCACTTCTGACACTACTTGTGAGTCTGTGAACAACATGTATCTAGGTTAGATGTGGGTTAGTCTCAATATACAATTGGCTCCGTGTACGGTGAAAGGAATAAGAATGATAATTACACAAAGTTATTGGGGAAAAATGGAACCTGAAACGTAAGATGACTATCTAGATCTACAGATCGTCAGAACTATCTTGATGTACGGATGTTTAGTTTGGTGAAAGTCCTTTGATAGGACAACAATGTGGTACGGTTGCAAGGATTTGCCTACACGATCATTAGTAGTGCCCTGTGTCGTCAGTGGAGATAATTTTATGCCTCTTTACGCTCAACTTTTATTTTCGGGAAGTGGTGGCTAAGATTAGTAGGTGTTTCTGGATGACTGGATAATGGCATATAGCGGATACTAGTCACTCAAGTATCCTGGAGGAATCGAGACCAGTGACAATACAACACCGTTGTAGGAGTTTAAAAATAGTTTCAGGACATTCAATCCTGACAGTAAAGTTTGGGAAAAAGATGTGATGCACCTCGCGTAGGATTCCGTGTAAATTTACACAAGTGGTTCCAAATTAAACGGAACTGTTGGAGGAGGATATAAGGATGCGAATCATTGTAGTCTTTCAAGCGAAGGTATAGTCAATACTGGTTGGGGTTCGAATTATTGGGGATGCAAAAATCACCAGCCAGACGGCTATCAAAGCACCGAATTCGAACGTAATGAACACCAAGACTGTTTACAGCTGTCGTAGATGTCTCATTGAGATAGTAGAACAATGTGATGTGCATATCATATCGGTATCTGAACATACATAGTTACATTCCAAGTAACTTTAGAGCAAGTGAACTGGCCAGGTGTCGTACACCAATCGACTTTGAAAATCCCTCTGGCAATCTGCAAGCTTATAATTGCAAATAGGCGGCCTGGAACACCGGTAGAACGGCGCAGAAAATCTGGCTAAGGCTGGATAAAGGGCGCAAGTTTGTTTAATTTCTAAAGAAGTACACTCAGTAAGGTTGTCGGGGTCATTACGGGATATTTCTTCATGAGTACGCCTGCGAGACTCAGTGGACTTGCACACCTTGCTAATGATTTCGGCGGAAATTGCAGAGATGATAAAGAAGAAGATACTGTTCTTCACTTACTGGATACATGCTCGGCACTATGTCATAGGAAAAAAACCTTGTTGCCTCTTACATGGATGATCTAGAGGAACTGTCACGAATTGATATCGTTAGCCTGAGTCGATTTATCTCAACTTTGTATTGGTTCTGGGACTAGTGTATAGCGGAAAACTGGGGCAACAAAATAGGCCTTATGTATACAACTTCTTTGGATGGAAAGCCACCTCTGCCTACCTACCAGAGATCAGCAATGAATCTTTTTTCGCTACTCATTAGTACTCATCAAGTTTCGAGTATGAGTGAGTCGACAACATTGACTTATAAGTACAGGTTGCAATGAGTATGAGTACAACGTTGACATCAAACTCATAACATTTGAAATATGTTTGATTCATAAGCCTACTCATTCAGATTCATAACTTTAGAAATATACTTATAATACTCATAAATGATTCGAGTGATTCCAATCATTGATCAAAATTTACGGTCTTAGTTGTTGTTGCATTTACACAAAAAAAAAAAAAAAAAAAACAAAGACAAAGACAAAGACACAGCAAACACACAACCTTCTAGTGAGTATTGTAGTGTTCGTATGCGAATCATACTTATTTTGTGATTGTTGTAAATGTTGAGTAAAGGATAGTTTTTTTTTTTTTTTTTTTGCGCTGAGGAGGAGTAAATGTACCTAACCGCACCATAGGGGTAGTCGTCACTATCCCCCGTGTGTGGGGCCCTCACCCTCACGCTTTCTGGCGTCGTTGATATTCACTGTCTCTCCGTGCACGTTTTTAGCCTCCCACACTGTCTTCCGCTCACTTGCCTGTAGACTTGCAGGTATTACACCACTGATTACCAGTATTGCTGACTTAGATACAGTCCTATACGCCGATGCCACTCTAAGTGCAGCTGTTCGTTGTACCGATGATAAGATTTTCCTTCTACAGTCGACCTTCAATGCCTACGCCCAGACCTCACTGCTGTAAAGCAGAATAGAGTCCGTTATTGCCATCATCAATCTGCGTCTGCTCTGTATAGGACCACCAATATTGGCCATTAGCCCGCTAAGTAAGGAGGTAACCTTAACTGCCTTGGTTGCAGCGAGTAAAGGAGAGTCGAAATCATTTATATGTGCGTATTGTTAAGTATGAGTTCGATAAGTACTTCAAACTTTGAATATGAGTAGTATGAGTATGATATTAATATAAGTATGAATGCGTATAAGTATCAGAAATTATGAGTATGATTTGATTCTACTCATCTTTTTGAATACTCATTGCTGATGCTATCACACACTTGTGGGGCCACACAATTGCGTGTGATTGGCTTTTACAGAAACATGACAAGAACCAGGGTCGAACCAATAGAATATGACTCACAGATTTAGTTTTAATATTATATTATCTTATGTAATGTTTTAAATCCAGAAACTTTCCATTTGTTGCCTTATCAGATTGTTTTAACACAGCTAATATCAAAAATATTCTTGTTCTTTCGCATTAGACCACTTTTCACTCTCACTGTAGTCATGTCATATTCAAGTGGTTAATCATCTGATAGAATTATTATGTATATGAGTAGTATACAGCCGCTGCTACATTATAAATAAACATGCGTATGTTTTATATTCAGGATACAAGTATTTAAAAATCAAACAAAAGGAAGAGTTTCCTTTATATTGTTGCATAAAAAAGCAGAAGCAGAAAACGAAGAAAACAAAGTAACAACGTTAAATTCAGTATCAATTGTTTAAAGAATTTTTTTTGATGATAATTCGATTTAAGCTTAAAGTACTTGTACATTCAATGATGCTTGATACAAGTAGAAAGGGAGAGAGAAAAGTACTTTTTTTTGTTCTTTTCATTTACAACGCAGAAAATACTTGCGGTGTACGAGATAAAAATTGAATGTTTGGTCATAGGGGTTGCTATAGTTCGCCTCATCTCCCTGATGAGTTTTTTATTCTGACATACACATTTTTTTCTTTATATTAAATAAATAAAAATAAAGTAAAACATTGTTGTGATGCAGCATGAATTTAATTTTAGAAAAATATTTACACAAACAATTTATTAAACAGTTAAGTTTTAAATTAAATCCTTTTCATGAGTACTTCGAGAACAATTCTTTTTAAGGTGGTTAGTAATTTGATCTTCGCTACGGTTGTTATTAATAACAGCAAGAGAAGAGCATTATACATCCCTTCTGCTTCTTTAAATTTTATTATTGAAAAGCCTTAAAGGCATCATGTTACTTCGATTTATTTTTAAATTGTATTCATTTATGAGATTTATCGATGCGCATATAATTGAGTCATACAGTATCAGAGTACACTAAAACATACAATTATGATAATACAATTGCGTCAATATATGTATTAAAGTCGCCGTACTCGAGCAGTTAGTCTGTTGGCTTGTTAGACTAGGGCCCTAGGTTCAACACCCGGCTCAGACATCTCAAACAAAAACGAAATATGAAAAAATATTTCTGTCGGCAAGAAAACTCAGAGAGTATATAAAAAAATTTGCATGGAAAACAGAGATCAGCAATGAGTATTCAAAAATACGAGTAGATTCGAATCATACTCATAATTTCCGATACTTATACGCATTCATACTTATTTTAGTATCATACTCATACTATTCATATTCAAAGTTTGAAGTACTCATTGTACTCATACTTAACAATACGCATGATGTAGTTGATTTCGACTCTCCTTTACTCAACATTTACAAGAATCACAGTTCGCATACGAACACTACAATACTCACTAGAAGTTTGTGTGTATGCTCTGCATGCTGTCTTTGTCTTTCTCTTTCTTCGTTTTTTGTAAATGCAACAACAACTAAGACTGTATATTTTGTTTGATGATTCGAATCACTTGAATCATTTATGAGTATTACAAGTATTTTTCTAAATTTATGAATCTGAATGAGTAGACGTATGAATCGAACATATTTCGAATCTTATGAGTTTGATGTCAACGTTGTACTCATACTTACTGCAGCCTGTACTTATAAATCAATATTGTATTGTGTACAAATGAATCGGATTAGTTGAATTTCAATACTGTTGACTCACTCATACTCAAAACTACATGAGTACTTATGAGTAGCGAAAAAACGATTCATTGCTGATCTCTGATGGAAAAGTTTCTCATTAAATTTGTCACTCTGAGTCGACTTTAAACTGTAGGTACCGTCACTCATGTATAAAATTTAGACACACAACATGAGTGGTGTAAGAAGCTTGGTTGTAATCCTGACTAAAGTGTTATAATGACCAATTAAGTATGTATGTAAGTAATTAATAATTGTAGTCATCGTAGTCTAGTAGGTAGTCTGTCGGCTTTATTAGACCGTAAGGCCGCGGTTCAAACATGAAACGAAAAATGAAAAAGGATTTCTTCGGCGACTGCCTCTCAGCAGATTTCTGCCAAAAACTCTGAGAGTAAATAAAATTGCCATGAAAGGTTTCTCAAAAATCTATCGTTCAGAGTCGACTTTAAACTGTAGGCCCCGTCACTCATGTATAAAATTACTGCACACAACATAAGTGGTGTGAGAAGCCCGGTTGTAATCCTGAAAAGTTGTAATGACCAATTATTTGTGCATATATGTTATGTAAGTAAGTAATACTTGAAAATTTAAATTAAATTTAAACTTTATCAACACGAAAACGAATAAAGATTTTCATTTAAAATAACGATCCCTAATAAAATATACAGTATAATATACAGCAAATAAATATTGTTTGAATAATTTTTTTTTTATTGAAATCTAGTAGTAAATTTCATGACATTTATTTTTTGGATATGATTTCTGCAACGACTGTTTTTCATTCTGACATACGCCCAAATATATAGTGCATAGGGAGTCAATCCATTGATGGAAGATATCAAACAATTCAGAGTTCAGCAAATGATGCTATCAGACCACCTGAGACAATCCTTGTCTATTCCAATGTCTGTTCATCTATCTCGTTCTCTGGGTGCTACCAAATCGGAATGTTTGGCCACCGCTCAATTATGATTTGAGCAAAATACATCAATGCCAACTGATTTATCAGTGAGAGACCATAACCCATGACGTTCTTATTGATGGTTAGAGGATTTTTATAATCGTTTAGTCGGCTAAAAACCTGGAATGACTTTCAACAGCAGCCTAAGACTAATCATACTCCAAACTTCGTTGTTTATAGTTTACATAGTCATTTAGAGGATTGAGAATCTACCCTTTACTTATATATGTACATATTCCAAGCTATGCTATATGGATATGAACTGTTTGATAAATGTGACGTGGATACCAAAACTCTCTTCTGTCATAGTGCTGGACATGCACCGCACTCCTGCAGAGTTAAAACTTCTTTCTTGTAAATTTTTCCTTATAGGTTTACTTTTGCTGCACATTATAGGATTTAATCTTATAATGTAGGTGGACTAGACGATCCCCTAGCCCGAATGACTTTGGGCCATACTAGTTCGATCTGATGGTGATCAAACTGTACTAGTGAGTAATACAACTGACAAGACTTCACTTTAGTAGAAAAACTGTTGAGATATCAGGCCAATTTTGTGCGCCTAAAGTGTTTTCCAGTGGCGGTCTGAAGGGCAACACAAGAAGGTGTACTCTTTGTAATGAAGCATAAAACTTAATACTCTGAATAAAGCCATGTAATTGCTGATTGACTACCCTTTATAGAGATGACGTAGTAGAGCAGCAAAGATTAAAAAATTACTTTCGGAAATTATAGAACCTGCGCTGAGTTTACTATCGTAGATTGATTATCCCAATGAAAACCGACTACATACTATGAATTTTTGAAAACCACTTTTTCGTGATTCAATTCCCTATATCCCGCAGCCCTAACAATGCCATAAACAGTGCACCCGTCGAGAAGTCTTAGATATTCAAAAATTTTAGGTTTATCAAAATAAATAAACATTCCTTTACTGGTTACACGTTAGATCCCTAATTTAAAAAACTCTAATCGCGTCATTCCGAAGGATATAGTCAACAGTCCACAGGATTAATTACGGGAGTAGTGATCGAAATAAAATTGTACCAAAATTCATTTCAATTCTACGAGCTCTTTTGACAGTGGGACTCGATACCTTGCTAATCAATTTTTTAATAAATTGTTGTAAAAGACGAATAAAAAACTTAACACTAGAAATACATACTTACTCTACAATGAGCAACCTAATACCAAAAACTAAAAAATATATTCGCTACTTCGATTAAATCTCGCATGGGATAGACTGCGATAATTAGCCCCTGGGAAGGTATCTGATTCCCTATCGTCAGATTTCCAAAGTTGGCACGCTTAGCTTTCGTTGCGTGCTAACCTTAATCCAAGAATGCCTCAGTATTCTGCTCCGTGTGCTTAGGCCCTGACTATGTACCAGAGATCAGCAATGAATCGTTTTTTCGCTACTCATAAGTACAAATGAAATTTTGAGTATGAGTGCGTCAACAATATTGAAATTCAACTACTCTGATTCATTCGTACACAATACAATATTGATTTATAAGTACAGGCTGCAGTAAGTATGAGTACAACGTTGACATCAAACTCATAAGATTCGAAATATGTTCGATTCATACGTCTACTCATTCAGATTCATAAATTTAGAAAAATACTTATAATACTCATAAATGATTCGAGTGATTCGAATCATTCATCAAAATTTGCAGTATTAGTTGTTGTTGCATTTACAAAAAAAAAGAAAAAAGACACATAGCAAAAAGGTAGAGCAGCAAGCGGAGCAGACTCACAACTATTTAGTGAGTATTTTAGTGTTCGTATGTTCAGAAATTTTGAGTATGATTCGAATCTACTCATCGTTTTGAATACTTTTGCTGATCTCTGCTATGTACCGATATGCAGTCCCTCAAATCGTCGTTATTTATTTGTAGACCAAATTCAGAGTGATTAGAACCATAGTTTTATTATTATATCTATATTTGTCGCCGTAGTCTAGTATATAGTGTGCTCGCTCACTAGAAATGAAGCCCGGGTTCGAGCCCCAGGCCAGACATCAAAACGAAATATGAATAAAAAAAATATTTCTTCGGCGGCTTCATCTCAGCAGATTTCTGGCAAAAACTCTGAGAGTAAATAAAAATTGCCATGAATAACTTCCTCAAAATCTGTCCTTCGGAGTCGACGTTGAACTGTAGGTCCTCCGCTCACGATAATATTAACACACATAAATGGTGTGAGAAGCTAGGTCGTAATCTTGATTGAAGGGTTGTAATGGCCAATTATGTATGTATGTATGTATCTATATTTGTTCACACTAGTTAGGACGGTTGCTTGTGAGTGGCTTTAATTTACATTTGAACTGTGGTTTCACGTCTAAAAGTCAACACCCTACCTACTTGACTACGACTAAGAGAATATATCATCCTTACACTAAATTATGAGTAGAAACGTTACCTTACAATTTAACCCTCCTAATAGAAACTTATTCTATAAATAATTACGAAAAACAAAAAATTTTTTCTCACAGAAATTTAAGACGATTTTTTTCGCCTTACATTAAAATTTACTCGTATTATAATAATTCACAAATCAAATTAAAAATTCTATATTCATAAAAACTTCACCTCAATTTCTCATAAATAATATGATTTAAACAAATTTGATGGAATTAATTTTCAACTTCAGTTTAATGTCGAAATAAATTTTTCATACAAATTTTCAGCCACTGACAACATACAGAGCGTATATGTAAGCAAAATTTGAAAATTTGTTTTTAAATTTTTTATCTTTTTTGAAAAACATATTTTGTTTCTTTTTCATACTTTGAAATTCAATAGCACTTGGGTTTTTTTTTATTGAACAACGACAACAGCAGCAATGAAAACTTTTACTGCAGTGATTTTCCTCGTGGCACCATCCATCTCCCCTTTTATTTTCTTGTTTTTCTTGTCAATTCCATAAGTCATATGGAATCCCAATCATTCCATTCAAATGTTTCAATATTTCATATTTGATGTCATTGAAGAATAAATTGTACGTTTTCTTCTCGTTAGAGCAACATCAGTGCCAGTTGCAGTAGCAATTTTCACAGTAGTTGAGTGGATATTTCTCATGCTGTTGAATTTCTTCTGCAGCCGTTGGTGTCCCATTGGAGTTTATTTAAAAGACATTTTTAAGTCCTCACTATTTTCTTTTTTTTTTCTCTTTTTATTTAGTGAGCGCTACTTGTTTTCTTTGAATTTACTTGGTGTTGATAACGTTAAAGCTTTAAATATTGTAGGGATGTAGTATTTAGCTTTAAGGCTTGTACTATCAATTTTAAATACGTTAACTTGCATTATTTACCCAAAACCAACACTTTGATTCGATGGTCACATACCTCGTAAACCTAAACATTTAATTACTCTGAGTTTATATTGGAGTGAACATTGTTACGAAAATTAAAAAAATCTAGATTGCTTTTACATCGTTTAACATTACAATTATAAACGAAAGCTACAAAAACAAAAACAATGAACTTGTTTATAAATTATCGCATTGCGTAATAACACCAGCATAAAAAAATTGTAAACAAGTAAACAAAAATACAACAACAAACACTACAGGAATAAATGTAAACAAAATACACAAACAACAATAATGCTCCAACGATGTTTACATTTATAGATATCCGATGAAAGCCAAGCCACGAATATTCATCAGACTGTTTACTTTGCCATATAAAACGGTGCGTTTGAAGAGAGTGATCATGGTTTGAAAATCTCCATTACAAAGATCTGTCGAACAATTGTCTAGTAATTGTTATTGTTTATGCAAAAGGGTATAAGCAGAGGAATAACAAACAAAATAATTGTTGTTGTTACATCAAGTTGTGAACAATGGCACACAGAATTGTGCGAATAATACAAAATTTTAATTAAAACTAAACACAAATTTATTTATATTTTATTTGCAATCTAAAGGATAAAAACGTAACAATATTTAT
The DNA here is from genome assembly GCA_930367235.1 of Sarcophaga rosellei. Lineage (NCBI taxonomy): Eukaryota > Metazoa > Arthropoda > Insecta > Diptera > Sarcophagidae > Sarcophaga > Sarcophaga rosellei. The sequence goes on along the minus strand of OV884020.1, from coordinate 42,743,625 downwards.
ACCAGGTGTACCGGTATGAGATGATATTTTTTTTTTGTGAAACAACTAACTTTTAATGGAAAGTTAAAAAAAAATCATTTTATTCAAAGTATGGCCATTGCTGGCACACATTTTTTACATCTTTTTTTGGTAATTAGTAGTTTCCACGCCAATAAAAATATTTGTCATTTAAAACAAAATAATTGGTCTTGCCAACATATGCTATGATGGTCTCAATAGGCCTCTTTCGTACGAGAAAACTAATAATTTACAATAAGCTCATCCTACCCGTGGTTCTTTATGGCGCACAGACATGGACGCCTTGTGAGTATTCGAGAGTAAAGTCCTACGTAAAATCTTCGGTCCACTGCGGGTTGGCGATGATTTTCGCATCCGAGCCAACAATGAGCTATGTATGTGAGCTCCTCAACGACATGGACGTTGTGTAGCGTACTAAAATCCGGCGGCTGCGCTCTCTCGATCATATCGTTCGAATGTTTGATGCGTGGATTAGAAGAGGTCGGGATTGAGGACGACGTTGTGTGCGTTAGAAGGACCAAATCGAGGAAACGCTGCCATCGATTAGTGTGATCAACTGGAGTAGACGCGCAACATGCAGAGGTGCCTGAAAGGATGTGTTAAGGCAGGCCAAAATCCGATATTCTGGTTGTTATAGTCAATTAAGTAAGTAAGCAAGTATGAATTGAAGTGCAGCTTAGCCAATGTTTGATCAATTCATAGTTTGATCATTTGTTGTCGGTAGCGATATTAACGTTTTCACTATGTTTTTGCAGCTTTGGGTACACCACACTTTTCTAGCCTCCCCAGGCACACAGCGTTGTCTTTCTGCCGAATCGATTTGGATCTGCATCCGAAGTTGATGGTTACCTCGGATTAATCCATGATTTTTACCGTTTAGTATTTTCATCTCCAATAACAATTCGATGCAACATTGATTTTCTATCGGGTCTTTGAAACAGAATTTCACAAGGGGCGTTTGGAGTTACCATTTGTCTGTCATTCAATTCATGTTGTAGCCATTTTCCAGACTTTTAGATTTTTCCCCTGGCTTCAGAATTTGTTTATTATGAAACATTTAACATTTCTAAAATTTGTTTCTGCCTTCATCATCTCGCAAGTTTTCAAGCTGTGAGATTAGCATATGAAGTCGCCGTAGTCTAGTAGGTAGTGTGTTGGCTTATTAGACGAAAAGCCACGAAATCCCCGATCAGACATCAAAACGAAATATGGAAAAATATTTCTTCGGCGACTTCCTCTCATTAGATTTTTGGCAAAAACTCTGCCATGAAAAGTTTCTCAAAAATCTGTCGTTCGGAGTCGACTTTAAACTGTAGGTCCCGCCACTCATGTATAAAATTTACACACACAACAAGTGGTGTTGAGAAGCTAGGCCGTAATCCTGACTGAAGGGTTGTAATGGCCAATTATGTATGTATGTACGTGAGATTAGCATATTATTGAGTATGAAATTAAAAACCTCAATCCAAATAGAGTTCCTAGTATTGACAAGATTACTAGAAAACCATTCTGGAGTTACCCTGTATACGAGCCAAAACGGCTTTATTTACATTTGATGCCAGTTGTTAGCTTTCACACATCTTTGCTTATAGTTATTTATCTTTAGTTTCTGTTAAAGTTAAAGTTTGCATGGGTGCTGGTTGAAGTCACAACGCAAGGTTTGCGTCGAGTTGAGTTTTTGTGAGTGACGACAGCCTGGAATTCTCCGGCACGCTTTTACGAACAGCGGCGTTGTTTTTGGCAGATCTTACGTTTTGTAGACGTACGGACGTTGATCGATCATTTACTTAACCATTGGACTCGAATTTATCTACTACATTGCGAATAATCCTTTTGTTAGGACGATTATTTTTGTTTACTTAATTGGTCATTACAACCCTTTAGTCAGGATTACGTCATAGTTTCTCATAACTTTGTTGTTGTGCGTCTTAATATTTTACATGAGTGACGATAGTTATAGTTTAAAGCCGAGTACAGGTTCGAGAAACTTTTCAGGATAAGAGAGAGCAAGTCACCGAAAGAAATATTATTTTATATTTCGTTTTGTGCGAGATGTCTGAACTGACGTTTGAACCACGGATTCTCGTTTAATAAGCCAGTCTCTATGCACAATTCTCTATGCGAATTCAATTTTTAAGCTTTTATAGATAAAGTGGTAAAAATTTATGGATATTTATGTATACTTTACCTAACCGACTTTGTATTCCTTGGCTGCTTACGCGGTAGTACATCACAATGCGTAATTTAAATATTTCATTTTTATGTTGATGGCTTAGGGCTCCATATAGTCGAAACTGCCAGACAAAAATTTCGTATTTTTCATCATTTTCTTCTAAAATTATAACGACAGGAATATGTAAGCAAAAAAAAAAGAGATAAAGAAGTGTTAAAAATTTTTACTTAAGTATTGCTGGAATTTTCATGGTATAAATACAATGTGGAGCACTACAAACATCTTCTGGGTGTCTGGCATGCTGCTTCAATATTAAGCCCCACTCTCATTGAATTTGAAATATGAATTACTATGTGTTTATATGTGTGTTTTTGGAACGAATTCGAACGATTGTTTGTGGGTACAAAAATGCTACAAATTCTGGTACAAATTCTTCAAACTATTTTTTGTTTTCTTCATCCACTTTTGATACATCGTCTAACCAGTTGACGTCGAAGCGAGTGTTTAGTGTGAAAATCTTTTATAATTTTCTTTTCTTTTTCTCAGCTTGATTGCAGTAAATTTTCACTTTGACTAGAGTTTCTTCTCCTTCATGAATGGAGTAAATAACTGGTGGGAATTTATATATACACACACATATAGTTCGTTTTTCCTTTCTGCACAGTATTTATTTATTAGACAGCCTCCGTTTGGGGAATTTCGTGAAGATGTAGGTTTAGTTGTCTAAGGGGAGATATTGATTGTTATTGAATAGCAAAAGGAAATGACAGGAAACATTCCAAAGCAATGGAAGAGTTGCAAAGTATTTCTCTCACATACATATGTACATATATTGAGCACAATAAGTAAATAATTTATGGCTTTAGCAGTAAACTATTGCAGTTGAATTTTAAAGTAATTCCAAATATACAAAATAAACAACAACAATTGAATTAATTTAATTTGCATTTTATTAAATCGATTATAATTTTATTCTGTTTTTCTTCCAATTCTGAAATCTACTTTCACAAGGGTCTGCTTCCATTGCTTAATAGTTTGATTGACATGTTTGACACTTTTGAAAAACAGATTGTAATTGTAATTTAACCACCCAGAGAGAGCGAGAGAGTTTTATAAATGATTTTCTATTATTTTTATGAGAAAGGGGCAACACCTAAATCGTTATGCCTTTTATTTTTGAATGAAACTGCAAATTAAGCAGTTTTTAAAATCAAATAGACGAGTATGTTGCTTGTGACAGTTTATGATTTCTTTCTAATTAATTGAAGTGACAACTTGTAGTGTGAAAAATAATTTTTCAAATAATTTTTAATTATTTATTAATTAAGACATATAACGATTTGTGAAAAATTTTTGTTTGATCTCCTTCACTTCCTTAATTATTTGTTAGCATCACTAGGAATAATCACAAGGGAATTGTATTAGAATCAGAAAAGGTTTTATAATTTTAAATTAAATTTAAGTTAAATAATTGATTCCCTACTGGGTTGAAAAATGGCTTTTTACAGTAAAATTATTCTGTACAGTGATTTGAAAAATAATAGGTACACCAAGGAAGTCGCCGGGGTCTAGTAGGTAGCGTGTTGGCTTATTAGACGAAAGGCCCGAGTTCAAATCCCAGGTCAGACATCAAAACGAAAATATGAAAATATTTCTTCGCCGACTTCCTCTCAGCAGATTTCTGGCAAAAACCCTGAGAGTAAAAATTGCCATTAAAAGAATCTCAAAAATCTGTCGTTCGGAGTCGACTTTAAACTGTTGGTCCCGCTACTCATGTATAAAATTAACGCACAAAACACGAGTGGTGTGAGAAGCTAGGACGTTGTACAATGGGTCAATTCGACTTCCGGGTACTGTACTTGTCACAGTTGACAAGTACACGTCCTCTAACCTGACTTAACCTAACCTAGGTACACCAATGTGACTAAGAGATTTAATGAGAAAGTAAATAAAATGAGAAAATTATTTATAAGTAACTGCACTAGCTATTACAAAATGTTGTTAGATATATTTAAAGATTATATTATATCTACACTGGCTCAAACAAGTCACCACACACCAAGCAGGCGAAGACAATTTTCAAAAACAAATGACCAGATTTCAATGAATTAAAATTATTTTAAAAGCTCAATTAGTGTTTATAAAAACTAAATTAATTAATTTTTTTTTAAAAAATTTAATTTTTTTTCTGCACAAAAGCTGAAAAAAAAAATCAAAAACTAATCCAAAATACTTACTCAAAAAAGTCGCCGTACAGCAATAAACATTTACATTGATTTATTGCAAATTTCGTTTTAATGATAGATTTAAAGTCTTTTGGCGGCAAAAACTTGTTCCTAACATTTATTCATAGAAAAATGCAGTTTCTTGGGTCATTTGCTTATTAGTTACAATATGCCACAAATGTGTTTTTATCCAAAACGCCATATAACAACTTTATGGAGTTTGAGTCTGGGTGTTAAGTTATTACTTTTATGAATTCATTCTTCCAGAATATTGTGAAATGATCGAAAATCATATTTAATGTTTAAATTGAAGGCGCTCATTTCAAAACTTTCTTTTCAAGCAATAAAATAATGAAATTGGTTCCGCATTATTTTTCTAAACATAAGATTTGTGGCGCTCACATTGGCCATTGCACCCCATACCGCCACCTCCATGTTTGGCGGTTGCTTTTAAGTTTCTTAACTGCAATGCAGAATTTTTTTTTGCTACGGCAAAGAAATCGACTGCAATCTGAAGCAAAAGTATTAAGTTCCAGTAAATATCATAACTTATACAGAAATAAGCTGGCTTATTAACATATTGTGAGGCATAATCTACACGCGGTTTTATATCCTTGCTGAGAGAAAAGGCTTCTCATGCCTTTTCTACTGGAAAAGTGGAATTTTTATCAAAACTCTGTAGATCTCTTAGGAATATACTGGGTATCAACAGCCATGGACGAAATCATAATTCATAATATGAAATCTTTTTGCTGTTTTGCAGATCTGGAAAACTGATAAAGGGAATTTGAGATAACGAAGTTATCTCAGAAGTGATCTTCTCTTTAACGGTTTGGCGTGGCTATGGAAAATGCTACAAAGAATTGTATGCGTCAGTTCGTTTTTAATTGGCATGAATTCTCAGGGAATCAAAATCTACTTCTGCTTGTAAATTCGTAAGTGGCACGCGAAAAGCTGTAAAGGCTGCTTCGATAGATGTGTTGCAAATATTTTCCTTTGATTGCAATACACATTTTGCCAAAATTTTGAAGAGATAATTTGCGACATCATTCAAAGAGGTCTTGAGATTGTAAGTCGTTGTTGCATGACCACAATATTACCATCTAGAAGAAGAAGAAAAATTCCTACATCTAAGAATATTGAACTTCTGTGTGACGTAATATTACAGAAAATAGAGGTCAAATATCTAGAAATTATGTTGGATAATAAGTTAAGCATTTTATCTAGAGGTAGCCATGTGATAATGGTATACAGTAAGCTTGCTTGCGAAATACTGGGGCCACAACCCAGACAGACAAGAGTGTGCAAGCTTCCATCCTTGCTAGCTGATATGTTCGCTCATTACTAAGAATTCTCATAAGACCTGAGACCCAGCAGAGGTTAACATTATTTATCCTACTTCAGCTTCCCCAGACCCATTCTTTGTCATGGCGGCCTGACAGCCGGATAGTATTGCTATGTCCGGTCTTTTGTACCTCCTATCCAAGTTAAATTGAGCTCACTATACATTGAAAGATGCCTGCAGGCTTGGAATATTTCATTCTTGTATCAAAAAGTCGTGCTGCTGATCTTATTAAAAAGTATGCAGGTTTCTAGATTACTTCATTGATTTCTCGTAGCCAAGCATTTTGCAAAATCATAGAGCCTACTGGTTCTGTCTAGGAGATAGTTATGGAGAAAACTATCATTCAATCAAATCATTCAAATTTCCTAAACAATTTTAAGTCAAACTCGTCTCTTACCAACCTAACCATGGTCCCTAAAACTTTGATTTTCACCAGCACGTGCAACGAATTTAATTCAATAGAGCTTTCAGCGGCGCTAAAAGACTGGTTATCATTGTATGTGTATCTTGCATCTGGTCCAACTCCATGTGAGTTATTTTAAAATTTCACTGCCCAGACAATTATCCCATAGTACACTATTGGTCTAACCATCATGGTATTTATCCAGCGCATATTTCCTGGGGAAGCAGGTTTTCCCTGCTAGCCATTATGGCATGTTTGGCGTTTCCTGAGATGCTGTTTATATGAGCCCTTCATATCGATTTAACATAGAGTCGAATATTCTTTCATTTAGGAAGTTTCATCTTTTGGTATACTTGTGGTCTTATCCGGGTTTACTATCAGGCCCACTGTAATGCCCTACTTTATTAAGATGTGATACAGATTTTAAAAATAGTTTGTTACTGTAGTATGCAGAAGTTTTTCTTCTTCTATTTGCATTTCATTATAATTTCTTAAAAATTGGGTACCCTGCTAGCCTAGTGGGTAGTATGCGACGTAATAGCATGGTAGGTCGTGGGTTCGATTTCCACCAGAGACTGTGATCTGTTAAACTACACCGAGCATATAGCTTAAATTACTCAACACGTAATAATTAGACATAATTTGTAATTGTATTGTAATTAATAAATAAATTTCTTAAAAAATTTAAAAAAGTGTTCATTTTCATATTCTAAAAATGTTCAATACATTTTGATTTGAACTCCTGAAGTCAGTTGAAGCAAAATTTTTGTTTTCATGAAAAAACGATAACGTATTGAATTTTAGGACCACATGTGAAGTTTAATAAATGGGTAACAATTTTCACAAGATAAAAAAAGAAGAGGAAAAAATGACTATGATGGGAAGAATCATTTTACCAGCGGAAAATCCATTAATTTATAACACTCGTGTACCCTTATGAAAAATTTTAAATGAAAAAAGAAAACAAAATCAACAGGACTGAATGAAACTTTTCATGCTGTTGTTGATAAAAAAAATCAACGCCCATTACTCTTCAAAGGGGGTGGGATACTTTTTTGTTTGTTTGATAATTCAATTTTTTACTTCAAACAATTCTCATATTTTTCCCTTTCTACCAACACAGTCAACGAGCGTATGCTATTCATTAGCGAAGTTTTTTGCAGCAGTTTTTCATAACAATGTTTGCTGGGGTTTTGTTTTTTTCATAAAATTTTCGTTTTTCAAATGTGTGTGTCATTTTAATATGAAGTTGGGAAAAGGAAAAAGCTTCACAATTGAAATTCAATAAATATTGAAAATTAATGAATGAGAACACACAGAACGTGAGAGAGAGATAAAAAATGAAAACAAGCAATCGTATCGAATTAACAATAACTATAAAAATAACAATTTAAATTAATAAAAACTTAAATGAAAATCCGTGCTGCATTATTTGGGTGGCATATGACTCACACAAACACACTCGCCATGGGTGGCACCAGAAGAAATCTCTGTCAAGGGTTTTCAAATAACAAGCAGCGACAGGCAGTCACCTTTAGAATTTTTTTTTTGTTAAAGCTTAAATTACTTTAAACAAATTACAAGTGATTTTTCTTTTCACTTTAAGAAAATATTATTTTTCATAAATACGAATCATCTGTTAGAGAGGAGACCACAAATAACTTCTTTCTGTTTAAAAAGAAAATCTAAAAAATTGTTTCTTTATTTTGTTTTCAAGGTAAATTAACTTCTTTAAGCCATTGAAATAAATTGTACTTAAAATAAATGTTTATAAAGGTAGAAACATTTTTGAATTATAAAAAAAGAATTTGTTGTGTGCTTAAAAACACCCTACATTTGAATGTATGAGGTAGTTTTGAATTTCTATAGAAGTTTATAAAAAAGCGATTTTTAAAAGAAATCGTGTTTGACTCTTAGAAACTATATGAATTTCATTGTCCTGAACTTTGGCATTTAATAACTGTTCTTTGTCAAGAACACCAGCATGCTCGATTTACTTTCGCTGGCGCCTATATTCTAAACCTACCCCTTAAACCACATTCTCTATGGGACTGCTATTATCTGCAACTTTGCTGAGCGCTGATAAACTTTAAAGCTTCTCAAGTAAGAATTTGTCTCCTTCTTTCGGACTTTAGCTATATGCCGAGTAAACTCGTTGCATAAAATTTCAGATTCAACGTCTAACAGCTAAGATTGCATTGCCCAGGAGCATCTAAACCTCGGAATTTTGAAAAGTATATGTTTCCCATTTTCACTCATATCAACACAGATGGGACTTGTAGGGAATCCATAAAGTCAAAGAATTAAATAAGGGATAAGATATTGAAGTCGCCTTAGTGTAGTAGGTAGTGTGTTGGCATATTAGACGTAAGGCCACGGTTCAAACCCCAGGCCAGACATCAGAATGAAAATATGAAAATATTTCATCGGTAACTTGCTCTCAGCAGATTTCTGTCAAAAACTCCGAATTCAAACTGTAGGTTCCGCCATTCATATATAACATTAGCGCATACAAAATAAGTGGTGTCGTAATCCTGACTGAAGGGTTGAACTGACCAATTATGTCTGTACATATGTATATATGATAAGATAAAATATCCATCTTTCCGATAAACTATTTTCCCAAAGGGACTGTAACATTAAAACTGCCAATCTTCTATTTTTACGACTAAAGCTAATGCCTTATTTCATTCGCCAATATATCCATCGGCGTTTTATCAAATATTTTCTGAGTGGTGCCATTTTTCGCAAGGACATAACAGTATCGATCTTGGATTTATTTCCCAATATTTGGTGTTATTCTCGGCCATTTTACAGACGCTTTTCCACTTATGAATTCCATATGGTCCACCCAAATATTTTTTTTTCGCCTAATTATCAGCCTTATAAACCCATTATAAAATTATTTTTACTACTGTGTTCGCCATCTCCTCTATTTTCTTTACCGCCTTATCTACTAAGGCTATAGCAATGCTATCCATAGGACCTGTAGTAAGCAAACTCATCTGTACCACATATTACTTCTCTCCTTCATCTGTTGAACAGAGGCTCTGATCTGTTATACTACATCGAGCACAGGGCCTAAGCTACTCAGCTTGTAATAATTAAGTATTATTTGTATTGTAGTTAACAAATAAATATGGACAGCAATGTGATACTTTTTAAGAAAGTAAGAAAATGAGAAAATTTGAATCAATACTTTCCAATTCAAGGCAGCCTTTAAGTTATTACTTAGCAACACATTTAAGTTAGAAAATGATGATGAGATGATGAATGAGATGGAATGTGGGTGAGAATCAATGGCACTAAATTTATGAAAACAACAATTTTCCGCACAATAATTCATGCCATTGAAAGGCATGCATTGTAGGTACTCCATGGTCCAGCGGCGTTTAGAGGCCAATGATCAAGTACGATTACTTCGAATACATATCTTCTTGATACGTTTGGAAGCTTTGTTATATTAGGTTGGGCTTCTTTATATGAGGGCTATCAGGGTAATGAAGGTTTAATTTTCCCCTAAGTGGCCGTAAGCTATTTGGTAGAGTTATACAAATTCATAGAAATGCAATACTTAGAAAATAGGAGAAATGAAAATTTACTATTTACTGGAGTAATCATGCCAGATAGCGTCAAATCAAGGGGCTACTAACCCCTAAGAGAGAAATCTGCTTCATAGAGCCGACATAGTATAGTGTATAGTATTTTATGGGAGATTGCTGTCTGAGTTTCCACTTTCCACAGTGCTTTGTGGGCTCAAATAATAATATTATGCTTCTTATTTTCTTACTTCCAACACTGTGAACTTCATCGGTAGGAATCTGCGCTTTGACGTATGTATATACGTAACTGGTCATTATCGATAATGGTTACGACACAGCTTTTCACACCACTTATGTTAAGTGTGTTAACTTATTCATTAAGCGGCGGGAGGGACCTACAGTTTAATGTCGACTCCGAACGACAGATTTTTTGAGAAACTTTTCATGGTAAATTTATTTTCTCTCAGAGTTTTTGCCGGAAATCGATGGGGAAGTCATCGAATAAATAGTCGTTCATATTTCGTTTTGTAGCCTTACGTCTAATAAGCCAACACATTAATTACCAAACTACGATAATTACTAACCTATATAAAAACCCCATTTTAGTACCTTGTTTTATGAAGATTAGGTTTTTAGAGATTTTTCAAGTTTGGGGAACAATTCTCATCCGTTTCAAATCACTTTATACAAAATAGTTACTGTAGGGTACTTTATAAAATTTAAATAAACGAAATTTCTTTAAATTTGTTGTTTTTGTTTGTACTTAAACCGACAATCAATTAAATATATTTTGTTACAGCTTCTAGTTCTTACCTATTCTCCACAGAGCGAACCCCATATGTTTAATCAAGAGGAATGAAAACAAGTTGCCTTCATACAATCGTTTAAGAAAATTTGTTCGGGAGAATTTTTCATAATTTTGAAACAGAAATAAATTTCTTTTAAATGAACCGTATAACGAAAAAAAAACTGATTTGGCAGCCAAACAGCCAGCCATGCCAGACAGCTTACAACCTTGGTGGTATTCAAGTATGGTGTATGATGAACACAACACACTTACAACTTTTCCTTGAAAGACCGAAATAAGAGAAAGAAAAGAAGTACGGCCCCTTAAGATAAAACAAAAGAAATGACAATGGCAAAAGGTTATTATATAGGGACAGCTATGATATGAGCCACATACATGCATATATGTATATACGTATGTATATGTACATAGTTATTATAGAGTATAATAGGATTTTTCTTTTTTTCATAAATAGACGTAAGAATAAAGAAATTTAAGTCAATTTGTTTTGTTTTACCATAAAAATCAACATCATCATCGGCATCATCATCATTGTTGGTAATGCTCATCACAATATTAATGATAAGCAACTTGATGGGTGTTCTTTTCCTATAGAATTTTTCTTTAGTGTTTTAACATCAAATTTTCTTTTGTTTTACGCTCGTTAAATTGTGTAAAAAAATAATATTTATTAAACGTAAAAATGTGCGAATTTGTTGTTGTACGTCATTTTTTTGTAGAGGAATTCTTTTCTATTGTTTGCAGCTGTGACCATTTGTTTTTCCTTTTTTTGTTGCTTTTGTAAAAATTTTTGGTAAATTAAAATCCTACAAGTGGAGGACCAGCCATAAGTCCATAAGCGTAGGCATTCCTTGTAGACAGCATTCAATCAAAAGAATGTTGTTCAAATTATTATTGATTTCATCGTATTATTTATGGTTAATAAATAATGATTGAAAAGAAAAAATTAAAACAACTTTAATTTTCGTTAAATTAATGCGTCAGATTGTAAGTACGTGTAGTATTTTTAAATTATTTAAGCTGAAGCGAAAACAAAAAAAGAATACACATGTCTCACTCTGGAATAAAACCAACGGCAATGAATTTTTATTTGATTAGCTCCAGTTAAAGTCTCCTCCAGTTAAAGTGAAGTCGCTGTAGTTTAGTAGGTTGTATGTTGGGTTATTAGACTTTAGGCTACGGTTAAACCCCAGGACAGAAATATTAGGCGATTTCCTCTCCTCAGATTTCTCGTAAAAAACTCTGACAGTAGATGAAAAGTGATGTAAAAAGTTGGGTCGTAAGCCTGATTAAAGGGTTGTAATGACCATTTATGTATGTATGTGTAAAGTAGTTGTAGTCTTGTAGATACTGTGTAGGTTTACTAGACGCGAGTGATTCAAACCCAGGCTCAGACATCTCGAAGATAACGACTTCTTCTCTGCAGTCGGAGTCGACTTTGAGTAGTAGCGTTCGTCACTGACGGATAACGTAATCAGTTCAATCTGAATTTTGTAGAAAGTAACAGATTACATTGGCTAGGTCAAAAATTAAGCAGAAGCATAAATCATTTACCTCCGCCATAACTCATGGCTAACATTTCTAAATCATTCTGGCAGTCCTATAAACTAGTGGGCATTGTCAAAGTCATATTTGTATAGTCACGTTTCGTCAATAAATTTTTGATGCCCGCATATCTTTCGTCTAATGTACACCAAGTGCCGAACAATGAAAAAGAATTTATTCTGTGGTCTTCTCTTCTTCCTAATAATTACAGCCACTGCAAAAGTAGCTGTATGATATTTTCAATCTTTGGCTGAATTAGGTTAGATTATGTCACAAGATCACACTTAAATCTATTGTGGTAACACAATTTATATTCAACCCAGGGACCATACATTCACTAAGTAAAACAAATCTGAGTCTTGCTGTTGCAGCAATCTTTATATTGTAGTCTAGCAATATTGCTCATACCTTCCTGCTGACGACGAAATTGAAGTTCCCTATAAATCGAGCGGAAAATGCCTAGTTGAATTGAGGCACTTGAAATAGCTATGTCCTGTAATATGCACTCCTTACTTCTCTTTTGCAATTTCCAACGATATCTCTATGATCTAGTACCCGTACAAGAGTTACATTAAAATGATATTTCCCTAATAAATTCAATAAATTTAAACCATTTATGGAGAAGGAAATACATCGTAGGGTGTTAAGGTCTTCACCACAGCCTGGTTATTCGAGTAAATCAAGACATTTTCGGGGTAAATCGCTTCACTCACACTCAGACAAAAGGTATGTAAATATATCGGATCCTGTAATAAATATATCACAGCCTACTCTACCCCGCATTTTGGAACCATAGATATAAAGCTCAATGGTTCCATTGGGATTTCTATTTGGATTTCTAAAATCAAATGATTTGTTCAAAAGGTTATAAGAAGCATGTCCAAATCAGCATGTCTATGACTTTGGTAAGGAAAGTTGTAACATAAAGGACTGGTAAATAAAAAGTATATCGTATATTTTATTTTTTTTATATATTTTTGGTTAACATATAAGCCCCACCAATGTAGGCAGTATTGATCCTTCGGGTTAAAAGTTCAGTAACGAACTACACACCAACATTGATTTTATCAAGAGCCCTATCAGTAATATTGTAGAAGGCGCCCTTCATCGAAATGAAAGCTTTCAGTGAGTACAGTTGATTGCCAGAGACGTCTCAATGTTTCCCATCAGTACAGTCACTGTGGGTTTGAGCCTAGTTACACATACATATTGCAAAAGCAGAAAAAAAGCTAGACCTTATCTCATTGCTCACAATACTTTTCAGCATTTTAAGGAAAAATTATGTATCGATCAGCTTTTGAGATAAAATCAATCTTCGTCTCACTCCACTTAGCAGGTACATGCGAGTATTTTCGACAGGCATAGTAGATTCTCTGCAGCTAGAGAAATACCATATCAGATGTTTCCTATAGGGTGGCAGCTAAAATGCTGTCAGTATTTGTTTAGTTAAAAAGTTTGAAGGGTGTCTACGATCAGATTAAAGGAATCTTGCTGCGCAGAGCCCTCTAAACGAACTGAGTTATGACTACATTCACAATTACCTGTTGAAAGTGTATCAAGGAGTACTCTAAGAACATCCTCATTGGAGATAGCCAGCATGAGATGTCCTGTCTAAGTTTTGAAATCTTACCTACGTCCCTTTCAGATTATCGATTGATAAGCAAGACTTTAGGTTTACTGTAGCTTAGATAAGGTCACTGTAATTATGGCAATGAATTTGTCCAAACCTTATTAGAGCCTATTTCCATTGAAATATTTATGTTTATGGCATACATATACTTACAAATTAATTAATTTATTTATTATTGTTTTGTTTTTTTAATTCCACTATTTCTATGACAACAGATGAGAATTCATGTTGAAGTCATTTAATTTGTTCGCTTAATTTTTTATTTTCACAAGTGATAAAGTGCTGGAGTAGACTTGAAAATGAAGCAATAAATTTCATAAAAACAAGTCATTAATAACACTTTGACCTTTTTATCAGGAAAATTTCTCATCTACATCAACATCAGGGCACTGACTGGAGGCAGGCAAAATTAAACGAATGTAACGTCATTATGAACATCAAAAACATTTATTCACTTACAATGAATAAATGACCAACAACTACCACTACCAGATACATTCATTCTGCATCTGGTCGGCCTGCTCTCAGTTCATATTCGAGCTCGTATTTCAAAAATATGTCATTTGCTGGATAAAAAACATTTTGTAGGGAAATAAATTAAATAAAACTGACCACAAATTGTTACAAAATGCAGAATAAAAACAAAAGGAAACCAATGAAATAAAACTGGAGCAGATGTTGCATGATTTCGTGGAAAGAAAATAAATTTAAAACAAAATCTAAAGCCTACAAACCACCCACCACAGAAAATGGTTATGCAATGCTTATAGAAACAAATTCAGAAACAGTTTATATTAGAAAAGTTTAGAAAAATAGAAGAAAAAATTGAATTAAACCAAACTATCCCATAATGACCAACACCACAATGTTGGACGGAGCTTTTCATAGAAGAACGTCTATATGCCGATATAAACATATGTATCTATTATAGTAAGCATCATGATGCTCCCTCCAACATAGCCCTGTGCATGTACCCTATAGTTGAAGAATAGTTTTCTCATCTTCCTCATCTCTAAAGCTTTTACAGAACTCGTTTGCAAAGGCCAATACATTTCCCATGAGTGCACATAGTGCAATGACCTTAATGACTCTACCAACCATATCGAGCGTATTCCTTTGGATTTCGAGTATAGTTTCTGTGCGCCCTCTGTCCCTTTTTTGGCCGCTAATGCTGGACTTTTTAGCATGCCTACACGATGTTAACGGAATTGTTAACTGCATTGTCAAATATAATTGCGCAGGTCTTCAAAGTGAGAATGCACTGAAAAGTTCCATGGTTGTGTCACTCCTGGCTAGGTGATCAGTTCTACAGTTGCCTAGAATTCTATTGTGTTCTAGCACCCATTAAATATGGATGTCGTACCGCTTTGCCAGCTCATTAATATATCAGCGACGATGATAAACCATCTTAAAATTCATTTTGGAGCACATAGATGGGAAGGGACCGAAGTGGGATGTTCGAAATCGAAAGATATGTTCAATTCAACTTGACCAGGAACTAAGGATGACGGGACATAGCAATACTATCTAACAGTAAGGCTACGATCCGAGCACTTATGTCCAATGAGGTTGAATCTAGATAGGTCTGGAACCCATATGTCTTGGAAATTAATCGGAATGAGCAAGTAGATTAGATAGTGAGGAGGATAGCGCAGAAGAAGCCAGAATGGTTGAACGGAGTACAATGAGAAGTTTGGAATTACTTATTAAACGTAACGCCACGAAAATATGAAAAAATATTTCTTTGGTGACTTCCTCTCAGTTAATTTCTCTCAAAATCTATAAACGCAAATTAAGCTGCCATGAACAGTTTCTCAATAATCTGTCGTTCGGAGTCAACTTTAGAATGTAGGTCCCGCCACTCATGTATAAAATAACACATAACACATAAGTGGTGTGAGAAGAGAGGTCGTAAGCCTGTATGTATGCATAAGACTATTGAGCAATAGCCAGAACATGATAAATTCAAGGAACATTTGTTATAGCATAGGAATCGATTCAAGTCAATTATACTTATTCTGTGATGAGGAGAACGAATCAGCAGAACACATACTCAGAAGGAAACACCTGGATGTTTATCAAGTACTAGATCGGCAGTTATTCTTACTGATGAAGAAAAGTATTCTAAAGTTTGCCAGAACAATATGATTGCAGAAGACATTACCGGAATACCTGTTTATGTTAAGAGCAGTACAACAAGTCGTCTACTGATCTTATTCTTTTATGCAGAAATTTTTGTTACAAAAATGAAACGATGCATAGAAAATGTCCATGGCTGTATTATAGTTTGCTTGGTTTTCATTAATCGGTTGTATTTAGAGCATTAGCGCTGCGTACTTTTTACGGTGGACAAATTCTAGTCCCAAGCCTCTCAGATAGTGGGTGGGGATATCTATTGGAAAGGATTCGGCGTGTATTGAGTTCTGCTTCCTCTTATCAACCACACACTCTGATGGCCTATAGTATATACTTATGTATATAGCATATATGAGGTTCTTTTCATATCACAACTTAGGATTAAAGGATTTAATTTTAGATAAATTTTATTCATTTAAAAACAATATTTTATAAATAAACTTTCTAATTCGACTTCTTTCTTTGAGTGCTATTGAGTGCCTTCTTGTAATTACTTCTATCTTTCCTCTTTGATAATACCGCTTACCTGTTTAATCCTAATGCCTTTAGGTGCATATATTGGACCGTATTCTTCAGTATGACTTACGGTGATGTCGATTGATAATTAGCTTATTATCCTTTGCTTGGTGTAACTAATATCCTTTATTTACTTACATACATCTATGCACACTTAACCGTATGAATGTGTATTTAAAAGTGTTCATTTACTGATTGCGGTTTATACTACAAAGCAGACCTTTTGGAAAACATATAATTCGTGTTCAGACATTGGGTTCTTTTTACAATACATTGTACAGATGTTCGTCTCAAACTCAAAGAGCAAACAGTATACAAAAGTTAAATGCTTTTAAGGCATTCGATTTATTGAGTTTTATTAAAAAAGAAGAAGAAGTCAGTAAAGGAAAAGAAATTTGTTCCAGTTTATCAACAATTGTTTTGTTTGTTATTTGAATGAACATTTTGCCCATCATTCTTATGGCGCAAACAATTAATGATTTTGATTGTACTCTCGTAAAACCTGTCTCTTTCGTAAGCTAGCGGAAGTTGTAGGGATTTGTGTAAAATGTAGAACTAATTTTTCATTTCCGTTTTTGATTATAAACAATAATTATTTTGATTGTGTTTTCTTTAATAAAAAATTAGTTTCGTTTGCTCTTTTTAATTTTAAAGCACGCATTGTAGATAAACCTCACATTAGGAAATTGTTTGAAATTTTTACTTTTTTTATGGACAAGAGAAAGTAGTGGGAGTTTTTATTAAATTATACAATAAACTGATAATAAAATCATTTTATTACACATGAAATATTTAAAATCCATATAGGAGACAAAGTTTTTTCTAGCCATTATAAATCCATTGTATTGTTATACTCTAAAGTTAACGTTTGGCTTTACCGATATTAGTTTTATAACTTTGATGTACTCTATAACTTTGAACTTGTACTCGAATGCGGTCTGATTGTATTGACCATGAGCTACACAAAATTTGTGAAATGTTTAAATGATTGCCATAAGACCGAATCCCACACAAACTAATACAAAACATGCTCTAACGAATTGCTGTTAAATCGAATGTTAAGTGAATGGTTATGGAAAATAAATTCTGACAAGATCAAACGAAGTCGATGTTAATGGAACTGCCGATTGTCTGCGCAAATTGCAGGCAATTCCTAACTGTCGATTAGCGACGTTTTCTTATGTGTTTTATAGGATTGATAAGGAATCAGATGCGATAACAATTCTCCCTTATGAATAAAACGAAACTATAACATCTGCAATTGAACCATCTACAGCCACAAACAATCTGCTTGCTTTGGCCAACAGGAAAGAAGTTGGTAGCATAATGAGAAAACTTATTCCGCGAGTTCGTTAGGGAGGTTTTCATTTTATAATTTGGACCTGGTAGCAATTAATTACTACCTGGTCCTATGTATGTGTGGTGAATATATTAGTGAACAACGCGCGTCAAAGCAAATGGACTCGGTACAACAACATTATAGGAGTGCTCTGCACCTCAGAACAGACGGCATCGGTTTTTGGGTGACAGAACGGTTGAAGATCTGAGCATGGTGGCGAACGTGCCACTAAGGGAACTGGCCGGTTTCATGCTGAACATGAGGTGGTTCAAACCTACCACTAACGGATCATGACAGGGAGGCTTACTTCACAGTAGGTGACACAATCGGCCATAAGGGCCAACGAGTGAACTTGCCTGTGAACAGCAAGCTACCCGATAATATATCCTAAATTAAACACGCGACAAGAGAATCATATTAAAATCAATGGTCCTAGATTTTAGCAAAAAAATTAACCAGTCCAGTCGAGTCGTTTTTGTAACCGAGAGCATCCGTTTTGTAGACACACAATTAAGGTATGTATATGTGTTTACCAACAACCTTTTCCCAATAGATGTTCTCCATAACTTTAATTATTCGAGCTAGCCCAGTCGCCGTAGACTAGTAGGAAGAGCTCTGACTTCTTGAAGGAAAGAAAAATGGAAAAATAATATTTCTTTCGGCGGTCCACCCTCAGCAATGTTTTTGTCAAAAACTTTCAGAGTAAACTAATCGCCATGAAAATGAAAATACTTTTCAAAAGTGTAGTTCAAATTCGATGATCAACTATAGGTTCGGCCACTCATGGATAAAACTAACGCATACCATATGGATGGTGTGGAAGTTAGGACATAAGTCTGACTAATAGGCTGTAATGGCCAATAATACAAGTATGTATGTATGTATCCGGGTTAGTACGAACTAGTCAATTTGCACAACATGTTGCAAGTGTTGCCCTATCAGCATGTCAACAATATTCTCGATTTAAACATTTGCATTAGCAACAGGTTAGACAACATTCACGCAAGTTGTTGTGATACATTTCCCTGTAACATGTATCTGACACATCTCCAACATGAGTCTGTTGTGTGATCATAGCCGCCAAAATACTTGTTTGCCATTCCAAAGGGTCGTTGTAATATCAATATTGCCTATTTGGCCATGATATATAACTAAGCGCCATTAAGCTGCCATAGTATTAGGGCCAGTATAGACTCTTTCGGGATACTTGCGCATACCATACGTGTCATTCAAATGGACTTTATATTCGAAATAACTTACTTAATTGGTGATTGCAACCCTTAGCCAGAATATCGACCTAGCTTCTCCCACCACCCCATGTTGTGCTTGTAGTGGTGGGGCAAACAGCTTAAAGTCAACTACGAATGACAGATTTTTTGAGAAACTTTTCATGGAAATTTTATTTACTCTCAGGGTTTTTGTCAGAAGACTGCTGAGAGGAAATCGTCGAAGAAACACTTTTTCATATTTTGTTTTTGTTTGAGATGTCTGAACTAGAGCTTCAATTCGTGGCCTTACGTCTAATATGCCAACGCATTGTTGATTGCCAAGTTAAACAATTTTTGACGGCCAAAGTAACGATAACACAACATTCCTTATAACCTTTGATCGCCTTTGATTGCATCTTTCGACATAGCTTTTCTGAAGCATAATTGATAATCTGACGCGCCCTCCCCACCAAAGACATTTTCAGTGTTCAACAGATTTTCGTTTCCCGGAATTTTGCCGTCTGTGTTGGTCATATAGAGCAGGTGGTATCCTAATATATCCTGTGCGTTGCTATGCTTCGGAATGGGAACTAAACTTTATCATTTTCATATTTCAGGAAATATCGCCCCTTTGTTACAGTCGTCAATAATTTGTCCAATCCTTTCAGAATTGTTTTCCATCTTATTTGCGGTGTTTCGGAAATTAATTGAATCTCGGTTCTTTCTTCAGACTGCATCAAATTCTTTTCCGCTAACTTTGTATCACAAGGAATGAATTGTGGCTCATTCAAAGCCATTTTCGATGAAATAATTATAATCTTTAAGCAGCTACTGAATTTCCTTGGAAATCATTTCCTCTTTTTTACACAATTCCGTTACCGAAATATGTATAGTCATTATGGATTTTAAAGTCTTGCACAAGAGATTTCGATCAAAACTGTCTGTTTTGTGGGTAATTGTTGGAATTATTGTTAAGAAAAACTAAACAAAATATTAAAATGATGACTGCATAAGTCATAAAGGTAGTCATCATGATGAATTCGTAGCATGTCAATCAAACATTTATTTGTTACGTTAAATACAAGCCAATAGAAAAAAAATAATAATAATAAAAAAGAAATACTGATAAGGCTTCTAATATTTTAAGCCCGTATTTCATTTAATCCCTACAGTTTTCAAAAAACACTGGAAAAGACAATGTGTTTTAGGGATTTCGTTTTTTTTTTGAAAGCTGGAAAAACAAATCAATTTTATTTTTAATGCCTGTAAACCTGGTTACATTACATAAATGGAAGAAAAGTGGATAAATGAGTAGAAAAACAGTTTTTTTTTTTGAACCAATTATTCTTTGTGGCAGTCTTGTTTGCTTATTTTGTTCGTTTTTATTTCAAGTAATTATGAAATTATAGGTTCAACCTTTTTTTAACTTATTAGCCTCATTTGTTATGTTGACTACTTCTTGTGAGTGGTAGCAGTTGGTTTTTCCTGTGCTGATGATGTGGTATTTTAAAACTAGTGACCGGTCGATTTTATCTTCTGCGTATAAATAATTATTTTACCAAAATATGTTTTTTTTCGGCTGATACAGTTTTTAAATTCCTAAAATAGGAGTAACTTAAGTGGCATGATTTATAAGATAATTATAAAGTCGGTTACAGAACGATACATATTTTAATCGAATTCTCTTATTACCGAAAATATTTGTCTGTATTCTCTATTTTTATACTGAAGAAGATCAGTTAGTTTTTGCTTTTTTTATTCTTATTACATTAAGTATACACTTTCCATGTATTTGGAGCTGGTCAACAAGGCTCACTATTTATTTATTATTCTGTCAATAGTTCCTTTATACTTAGCTCATATAGTAACTACTTCTAAAACTTTGTATGTAATACGATTCTTTCTGAACAGAATATCAATGTGAAAGTTGTATGTTTTAAACGCACAGAATTTCGGTAATTATAACTGGTGTACCGGTATGAAGTGAGCGTCAATTTACGAATGTCTCCATGGGGATCATTTATTGCGCACGCAAATAATTTTTTTTTTTATTTCTATTGGGAATAACATCTGTCAAACATATCCACTATACATAATTGAGACGGCGAAGTCGTAGGTAGTGTGTTGGTTTATTAGGTCCAACATTTCAAACAAAACGAAATATGGAAAAAAAATGTTTTTGTTCCTTCGGTGACTTCCTGTCAGCAGACTTCTGAAAGAAGTCTGAGGTTAAAAAAATTGAAAAGTTTTTTAAAAATCTGTCATTCGGAATTGACTTTACGCTGCCACTCATTAATAAAAGTAACTCACACAACATGGATACTTTAAAAAGTTAGGTTGTAATCCTGACTAAATGGTTGTAATGACCAATTAAGTAATTACAAATAATCGTGCTACCGAAAGCACTTTTCGCAATGTGGTAAATACATTCGAGTCTACCTGTTTAGTAAGCAATCCATCAGCATCCGTATGCCGACGATACGTCCTTGAAAGTGTACAGGAGAATTCGAGATAGTTGATTTCGGGTCGAACTTGACCTTTTTAAACCACAACTTGCCAAATTTTGTATTGTGACTTGGACCTGTACGCATTCAAAATTCTATTGGAAGGAAAGGTAGACGACCATAAGCAACAACGTGTGTCCGATAAGGTCCATTTCTGAATGAATGTTGAAAATTGTCGAATGAGAGACAAACCACATGGGATTCAAGAGGAATTGAATTTAAACGACTACAAACAACGTGTGTTTGATACGGATCATTTCTGAGTGATTGTTGAAAATTGTCGAATGTGAGATAATCCACAAGATATACAAAAGTGTTCAGGGCATTTGGAAAAAGTCAATGTTCGGTATAGCTCGGTTGGCGGCTTCATCGGTTCGTATTTATTTTAAAAGACGGCCAGTCCATCGCTGTCAACGATATGCTGTATGATGATTACCATTTCTCTCTACACAAACTGCATGTGGTTTTAATAGGACGCCGCTTCTTCTAGCCGCATTGAATATTGTGCAGTAGTGATTTGAGCGCAAGATCATCTGACGTTGGGGTGATGTGAGCTGGCCACCGTGTTTATCTGAATGAATTGGACTTTTTCCTGTGGGTATTTCTTAAGTTGCAGGTAGGTGCGAATAAGTCACAGCGGTCTTTAAACCCAACACAACTCATGCCACTGATCAAATTCAGCCTGATATCGAAAATTGTGCATTTTGGATGACTTTTACCCAGAGAAGCAGTGATGGATTGAAATTGAAAGATGATATATTCGGCACGTAATGGCATCAAGAGGTCTTTATTAAAAAAAAAAAAAATTGGTGATATCTGAGACAGATTATATTTTATTTAAATTTGTAGATAGGAAGTGCTTTAAATGTGACTCTGTAGGTTCAACACAAGAATTCAAACATTGCTTCATTAAAATTACACATTTTTGATTGCTTTTAAGTTAACTTAATAATGCAAAAACTGAAATGGGAAATAAAATTTTCCCTCTACAACAAAATCACTTAAACCTGAATGAAAAGTTCTCATAAAATTTGAGAGAATACATGTCAAAATTTTCTCAAAAAAGGTACATTTTCAAAATTATCTGACTTTCAGTAACGATGAATAACAACGTGTATCACGTTTGATGTAAGGCCGGAAGTGCGTGTTTGCGTAAAGTTACATGGTGTAACACACACTCACGAAACCACTTATGTACCAATATCCTCGTAATCATCTAAGGTAACTCGTTTTCACTCGTTAGAATTGTGTTCGTTAGCTCGCAACATACATTAACGCGTGCTTAGTTAACTTTGTATAGGAAAACATGTATACGTATGAACATACATATGAATAGAGAGACTGTCAATAATAATATTAACACGCATACCCTTAACACACCATTTAAAGTCCATCCTCATGGAAACTTTCATATCCGCATCATGCCGAACTATTCGAAATAAAATAAAATACAAACCCAAAACGGAGAAAATGAAAACAAACTTATCAACTTTGAAATCTCTAATGAAGATTATTGTGGTGCGTTTGTTGTGTTGTGTATACGGTAGTGAGACACGTTTTAAACGTAAGAAAATTTCAAAATAATTTCTCTGTCCCTTCAACCTTCAATCAACAAAATAAATCGCACATGAGTTTCTACATTTTAGTACATTTTGAAATCGTTTGCGTTTAACAAATTCTACGTTTGCACGTTTTTGTACGTCTCTATGTCTATTGAAGTGGTCAAATAACAAATAAAATATTTCAGGGAGAGGTTATTTTAATTGTTTTATATTTAGATTTGTGGTTGGTTACAAAGGGTAATTATTTTACTTGGTTGTCGAGTGTAAATTATTTCAGCGTAAAGAAAATGCTGACATGCGGAAATGTCAAAATTACACCGTAAGGTTTGCTATTTAGCCCAACAAACGAACTACGCTTGGAAATCATTCTATATTATTATACGCTTGAAAATCATTCTATTATATCTAAATATCGCGCTGTGTGAGATATGCTTTATAGCTGCCCATATACTTTAGAATATACACCGTTTAGTACGTTTTTTACTTGTAGTAAGACTCCAAGATTTTAACTTTGCAGGTAATTTGGATCATCTCCAAGTGAGATGACCATGTCAATGTGACATAAGTTGTGTAGCACGTAACGTCATCCTGTTGAAATCACAAGTCATTGCTGTTCAGATTATTTAGTTCGGTCCACAAAAAATTGGCAATCATCGACCTACGGTGTTCTATGTTGACTGTGAGCGCCTAGCCAACGTCGTTCTTAAAGAAATACGAGTATGTACCGAAGACGCCGTGAGCTCAAAATACACACCACACAGTGACATTGTGGGGATGCATTGAACGCTTTAGATGTCATGTAGATTGATATCGTCCCAAATACGAAATTTTATTTGTTTACATACCAGGATTGGTCCTCATCTCCTATTTAGTGAAAATATGTCGTTGCCAATGGTCGCTTACCTTCAGTTCCTGGATCAGATGAATGTATGCAGGCCCAAGTCACGACACAATATAAGCCTAGTTGTGGTCTAAGAAAGGCGAGTTCTTGTCAACGGCGCCCAATCGACTGAGGCGATGTTTGCAATTGGTTGTGCGTTTCATCGACCTACAGTCAATCGTTTACGGAACCAGGGAACTCGAATTTATATACCATATTGCAAACTGTCTTCTCGGCAAGACGATTACGATGATCGTTAAATGGGCTTAGCACGCGAAATGTTGATCATTTTGATAAAACAATTTTTTAACTTTCACTATTCCTGGACTGAATAAATGGTAACTACTTTGGCAGATGCTGATTCAAAAATGTGGCCTTTGCCATCCCGATAGAATGAATTAACATTTTGCTTAAAATTAAGAAAAGGAAACAGCAATTGTTTTAAGTGAGAACCACAAACAGTACTGGGTGGTATATAAGATGTTTGTAAAATGTGGACGAAGGCGACGACTTCCCAACACGTGCAGATAATCTCGGAAATATGTATACAAAAAATTCTAGTCATCAGCAACGCTGATCGTAAATGTATTTATATTGCGAAGCATAATGATCATAGATCCGATTTTCAAACGTAATTTATATAGAAATCCAAGCAAACAAAAAGAAACCAATAAAGTCAGTTGGATAACTACTTCTATTATTATGTCTTTTTGATGCTTTATAGTAGCACAGATTACGGTTATCTGATCAATTCACTAACTATTTGAGGTTGAATTATAAAATTGACGACATTGATATCCTTATTTTTTCAATGCAACTGAGTTATACCATCCAAGAGCAATCTTTTTAAGAATTGAAAATAGGAATTTTCTTATACCGTTGCGCAGACATGAAGTGAACTTGTTTTTGTGGAAATAAAACAAAAATTTTTAATTGTATTCAGAGTATTGACAAACATTTTTGCCATCGCTTAGGTAATTTGTGGATTCCACGCCAATAAAACTGTTCGTCTTTTGAAGCAAACCAATCAGTCCGTAGGAATCGAATGGCTGATCAGCCGAAACTAGTCATATCGATGAAAACAAATAGTAGTCGAAAGGAGTCAAGTCTAGTGAAAACGGCATGTGTGGTTGTAACTCCCAGCCAATGCTACCCTGAACTGGTTGTGCATTGAGATCAGCAATTAATTGTTTTTTCCGCTACTCATAAATACTCATGATATTTTGAGTATGAGGGAGTCAACAGTATTGAAATTCAACTACTCTGATTCATTCGTACTCACTTAAAAAGCACCTTTATCACTTTATGTATGCGGTCGAGATGGCTCAAAATATATTTCGTGACATATGTATATTCCATTTCGGTCGGATCAGTAGAGAGTGAGTTATTTCTAGTATCGTCTTAAGAAACTTTAAATAGTTTTTCAACATTTGAAAAATAAGTTGGTTTCACTAAAGGTCGCATTTAATTTTCGCAGCCAGAACATATATTGTGTCCTCCCAATATTTACACCATCCCTACATTTCAGTCCCCGTAATCTAGTAGGTAGTGTTTTAGTTTATTATACGTAAGGCTGTGGTTCACACTTTAGTTCAAAATATATTTTTTAGCCGGTTTCTCTATGCAGTCTTCTGGCGAAAATTCTGTGTTTCATGAAAAGTTTCTCAAAAATCTGTCATGCAGAGTCGACTTTAAACCGTAGGTCCCGCCTCCATGGATAAAATTAACACACGCAACATGTCCGGTATGAGAAGCTAGGTGGTAATCCTAACTAAAGGGTTGTAATGCTTAGGTTCGAGTAAAAACAAATGCATTGTACTTATTTTTTGGCTTTCCATTCTTTAGTGAGGATCTCAATTTTTGCCAAAAGCTTGTAAGTTATATTCCTTCAGCATTTTCGAAGCATTTTTCGTTTACCAAATATGCCGAAAGCATTAAATTCTTCCATTCTTTTTGGCTAATTTATTAGCCATAAAAAGTTCGCACACATTAAAGGGAACGCATTTTTCTACAATCGCATAATTAGTACTTAACCTTAATGTAGTTATTGTTGGTGGTAGTCTTTTTCCACTCTGGCGTTTCCTTTAATGGTCCTAAAACACGCGATTGAGAATATTTTTCTGAAAAATTATTCGTATTTTTATCAAAAATATCAAAAGTGAAGAAAAAGAAAAATTGTTTCAGCGTAAAAGCGAAAAGCAGGGAGATTTTCATTAATTTTTATTTCATTTGTCAGTTTGTCATTTTCTGAAGGCCTATAATTATTGCGATTAAAATAAAAAATGCGTTTCGTTATCTTTATGTACGCGCTTCCCTACAAGCTTCGAATAAATAATTTCAATTGAATTTTTCAATATGAAAACATAAAGAAATCCTGTTTGATTATATTTTCTAACGGAAACACATGCATTTTTCATTGTTTTTTGATTAATTACAATAAAATCGTGTTCATAATTACAACTGACACAAGCCAAGTCTTAAATAGAAGCCGACTGAACATCGTTTGAATATTGAAAGCAATAAAATCATACATTTACATATATGGAGAATCTTTTAAAATAAACCGCTAATATTTTTATTGAATATTTTTAAGTATTTTTATGTCAACCGGAAAGTTAGTACTATCAGAATTGCATACTTGTATAGGGTCTTTCATTAACAACGCTTACAATCTTTACATGTATAATAATAATAATAGCGTCCGTAAGATATCATACATTTTTTTATTCATTTGACAGATCGTTATGTGTGGAATGTAAAATCGTTCAAAAATGTCCGCCAATACTTCTCAGGGTATAACGCATCTCAAATGTCCAATTTTCCAGGTCACTGACGCATAAGTCAGGCTGAATTCTACCGTTGGCATATGTTACGTTGTCTTTGGTAACCGCTGTGATTTGTATGTCCAATCAGTGGCCAGTTTAAATCACTTCCACTTGAGATGACCATGTTCTCAAATCATTCGTGAAGAATATTCAATGTGGCATAAGTTATGTGGCATATAGCGCCGTCTTCTAGAACCACATGTCATTACTTTTCATATACAAATTAGGCTTAAAGAAGATCGTAATCATCGGTCTATAGTGCTCGCTAGGAATATGGTAAAATGACGCTAGCCGCTTCAAATCCTCACCAAACAGTATCATTTTTAGAATGCACTGGCCTTTGTGTAAGCTAATTTAGTATCATTCCAAATTCAACAATTTTGTTTGTTCATACAGAAGTTGTTCTACCTAGTCGCTGAAGCGGATTTTTCGAATAAAATTAGGTTCAGAGCCCATTCAGGAAATATATGTCGTTGTCTATGGTCGTCTACCTGTTTCAGTTGTATTTTATGTGGATGCAGATCCAAGTCAGCAAATCGTAGCCGAGTGAAGATGTTTTCAATAGATTTTGATCGACTTGTAGTTTGCCGTTTACTAAACCAGGAGACTTGAATTTATCGGCCACGTTCCGAATAGTCAGTCCTCTTGGTAAGACAATTATTATCACAAAATGGTTTTTGATATTTGGTTGAAACAATTTTATTATTTGCTCTTGTGTTTGAATAGTTTTTTGGAAAAAAAACCGACTCAATAAACGACAACTAATTTGGCAGTAGAACTTCAAATACATCCCGAAATGGCCATTGTTTGGTTTATGTTTTAGGCTGGCAGTGTCATCGGTGTATTTTTCTTTGAGAACGACGTTGACCCTAACTCCACTGTCTACAGTGAGCACTAGGTTCATGATCACAAACTTCTTAAGACCTAAATTGGATGATCTGAAAGCCCACGCTATATACATACATACATAAATAATTGGCCATAACAACCCTTCACTCAGGATTACGACCTAGTTTCTCACACCAGTTACTTTGTATGTGTGATAATTTTTATACATGAGTGGCAGGAGCTACAGTTTAAAGTCGACTCCGAACGACAGATTATTCTTTTCGTGGCAATTTTATTTTTTTGAGTATATGCCAGAAATCTGCTGAGAGGAAGTCGCAGAAGAAAAATTTCTTCATATTTCGTTTTGCTGAAGATGTCTGACCTGGGGTTTGAACCTAGGCTTCATGTTTAATAAGCCAACATACTCTCTACTAGACTACGGTGACTGGCATGTGTCAATCAGGTCCAGTTCTTCCGTTTTGACGAAGGAACGCAGTAACCATCGCATGGTACCATTATAGTTCCTGAAGAAGTACGATCTAATGATGTTGCAGCTTGCAAATTCCCCAAAAAAGTGCTGCTTTCAAATTACATTTTCATGCCTTGTACTGTCTCTGCGCGCTGTGCCCACCAACTTTGGTAATTCAGTTCGGTTACACATTCAGAAGATAATTCTTCTATAGAAATCTATTTCTCACTCAGTATAAATCTTGATAATAAAATTCAATGATTTATAAACGTCACTCGTTCGCAATAGGTTATATAAGGTTATAATATATGTGGCACCCTGTGGAGTAAAACTCTGCAAGTAACGAATGTAGTACCGAATACCGAGTACAGCAGATAATCGGTATGCGAGATGGAAACAGCCACACCCGCGGACATTTAAAAATTTAACTTCCTCTTTCTTTTTCCTTTCGGCAGCCAAACAGAGAACATCGTCAGCCTCTAGAATTTTCTTTCATCGTCATAAATATTTGCCATCGTGAACTTTTTTTGTATTTGTTTTAATTGTAATAATAAAGTAATTTAAAGTATAAACATTTAAGGCATATATTTTCATATAAATAAAATTGGGTAAGCATATAGTGGAATCAAACATAAAAATCCCAAATTGGTGACCCCGACGACTAACACCCGGCGTCTAACCGGCAACAACCCAACTGGGAACAATGGCGACCAAACATTTGTCAACGACATCCACCGCATCTTTACAAAACAGTGATGATGATACAACACCAGCTTCACACAACGCCAATTATAACAACACAGCTGCAACGGCAAGTCAAAATGTTTCGACAATATACGCCAGATTACCATTTCCGGAAATGTGCAGTACTAACATCGAAGCTTGGTTTGTATCTATGGACTTTTGGTTCAGCGCATCGGGCATAACCTCTGACAAGCAGAAGGCTGCCACAGTTTTTGCAGCATTAAAACCTGAGACGGTCGCACAGCTCACTGACGTCATAGCGTCCATGCCATCATCCGACCGATTTGAGTATGTCAAGCAGCGTATAATCGACCACTTTGCAGACAGCGAGCAACGACGGCTTAACCGCCTTTTGTCAGAGATGCCTCTGGGCGACAAGAAACCGTCGGAACTTTTTTTCGAAATGAGGCGAGTGGCCGGCAGCTCTATAGGAGAAGCGGCACTTAAGGGTCTATGGACTAAACGACTCCCTACGTTTGCTCAGCCAGTAGTAGCAGCGTCAACAGGTTCTGCAGCAGAGTTTACTAAAATAGCTGACTCTATAGTTGATGCTGTATCGCCATCTCAGGTATGTAGAATTAGTCAGGAACCTAATAACGAAATGAAAGAATTACGAGTGGCTATAATGGAATTAAGTAAAAGGTTCGAGCAATTTACTACGCGCTCACGGTCTCGATCTCGCAAACCTTTTGCTTCCCGATGTCGTTCCGAGCACCGCCAAAATAAAATCGATGGTATTTCAGAGGAGTGTTGGTACCACAAAAAGTACGGCCGCAATGCACGAAAATGTCGCAGCCCGTGCAAGCATAAGCGGCGACAGGTTCAGACCGCTCAAACTACAGATTGACTTGTAAAGGCGGTGGAGGATCTTAGCGAAAAATTCTCCACTAGATGCCAAATATTTCGCCTTCAAGTGACCGACAAGTATACTCAAAGAGATTTTCTAGTTGACAGTGGTGCCGACGTCTCAGTGCTGCCTCTTTCTTTTGGTAATCAAGGTACCCGTCCTACAGCGATAGAATTGTCTGCAGCAAACGATACGCCAATTAAGGTCATCGGCGAAAAGCGAATAAACTTGGACCTAGGGTTAGAACGGAAATTTGTTTGGTCATTTGTGATCGCCGATGTGAAGACACCAATAATTGGCT
Organism: Sarcophaga rosellei; assembly: GCA_930367235.1. Taxonomy (NCBI): domain Eukaryota; kingdom Metazoa; phylum Arthropoda; class Insecta; order Diptera; family Sarcophagidae; genus Sarcophaga; species Sarcophaga rosellei. Next base: position 42,713,777 of record OV884020.1, on the reverse strand, counting down.
CCGATTTTATAAAATATTATGACCTATTGATCGACTTACGACGGAACCGTTTAATCGACAACATCACCGGTCACGCTTCGAAGCTGAGGTTACCGTCTGATACCGAAATCGCTGCTATCACGACATTCAGCTGCTACAATCCATTTGCAGATCTTCTACGCGAGTTCAACGACATCACTATACTATCGCCTTACGGTTCAAAAACAAAGTCAACAATTTATCACCGGATCGAAACAACGGGACAACCTACATTTTGCCGACCTCGACGACTGCCACCAGACAAGCTTGCTGCAGCCAAAGCCGAATTTTCCTTTTTGATTAAAGCTGGAATTTGCCAAGCATCAAAAAGTAATTGGTGCAGTCCATTGCACCTAGTGAAGAAACACGATGGAACATGGAGACCTTGTGGCGACTATCGAGCGTTGAATGCACAAACATTGCCAGACCGTTATCCCTTGCCGTATTTGACGGATTTTACGAGCAATCTCCAAGGTAAGAAAGTATTTTCGAAAATAGACCTGCAAAAGGCATTTCACCAGGTCCCAATACACCCTGATGATGTTCCAAAAACGGCCATAAGTACGCCTTTTGGATTATTCGAATTTAACTTTATGACTTTTGGTCTACGCAACGCCGCACAGACCTTTCAACGGCTTATAAACGAAGTGTTCAGGGGAGTTGATTGCGTGTTTCCCTACATCGACGACATTTTTGTTGCCTCCGATACTTTGGATCAGCATCGCCAAGATCTCCGCTTAGTTTTTCAACGACTACGTGAAAACCGACTTGCCATTAATGTAAAAAAATGCGAGTTTGGCAAATCCGAGATTACCTTTTTAGGACATCTCGTCAGCCCCGAGGGCATTCGACCATCGCCCGAAAAAGTTGCCGCAATAAGAGAGTACCAGAAGCCGGTTGACGCCCAAGGACTCAAAAGATTCATCGGTATGATGAACTTCTACAGAAAGTTTTTGCCGAACACTGTAACTTACCAAGGAGTTTTACAAAATATGATTATCGGTAACAAAAAGAACGACACGACACCATTAGTATGGACTGCAGTCACTGAGAACGCATTCGATCGTTGTAAAACCGAATTGGCAAATGCCACATTACTCGCTCATCCAGTTCCCGGCTCCGAATTGGCGATTTATGTTGACGCGTCGGACACTGCCGTAGGAGCAGCGCTGCATCAAAAGGTCGACGGCAATATGCAACCTTTGGGTTTTTATTCGAAGAAGCTGACAACGACACAACGAAAATATTCCACCTACGACAGAGAATTAGCCGCCGTCTACCAGGCTGTCTGTCATTTTCGATTCGCAATAGAAGGACGACCTTGCTACATAGTCACTGACCATCGCCCATTAATTTTTGCTTTTAGACAAAAAATGGAGAAAGCGTCACCGCGAAGGTTAAGACAGCTTGATTTTATCAGTCAGTTCACCACTGATATTCGCCACACACCTGGAAAGGACAATGCTACAGCAGATGCGCTCTCTAGAGTACTTACATTGACCAGCTACAACACCTCAGGTCCGCATCCCGTCAATCTGAACGACCTCGCACAAGCTCAAAGAGCTGACAAGCAGCTGCAGGACTTAATGCACAATCAAGGTACGCAGACTAATTCACTAATATTAAAACGTTTGAATGTTTTAGGTTGCGATGAGGAAATTGTATGCGATATATCTACTTCACGTGTTCGACCGTACGTCCCTAAGGATTTTAGACGCCAAATCCTCGATTCGTTGCACAGCTTAGCTCATCCAGGAACACGTGCTACAGCTATGCTAGTGACCTCAAGATTTTGCTGGCCTGGTATGAAAAAGGACGTTGCAAATTTTGTCAGAACGTGTCTACCCTGCCAGCGTTCGAAGATTCACCGCCACACTAAGACGTTACCTGATATGTACGAGCCACCTAACGAGCGCTTTTCTCACATAAATATCGACATCGTTGGACCATTTCCTTTATGCGAAGGGCAGCGATACTGCCTGACCATCATTGACAGGTTCACACGTTGGCCAGAAGCTGTTCCTATCCCTGACATGGCGGCTGAAACTGTTGCAAAGGCCCTGACAACGCATTGGATTGCAAGATTTGGTGTACCGCAACGTATAACGTCGGATAAAGGCAGACAGTTTGAGTCCTCAGTTTTCTCCGAGCTTATGCAATCGATAGGAGCTACTCATTTACGCACCACGCCTTACCACCCTCAAGCTAATGGTCTCATTGAGAGGTGGCACAGAACACTAAAGTCAGCCATCTTATGTCGCGATTCAACTAAATGGGTTCACCATCTTCCTGTGATACTGCTTGGTCTACGTGTGATTTTTAAACCCGATATTAATGCATCGCCCGCAGAACTTGTGTATGGCACTACCTTAAAAGTTCCAGGAGAATTTTTCTTCAAAAGTAAACGTACGGAAACTTCTAGCGAGTTTATAACGGAATTCAGGAAATCAATGCAAAAACTTCAGCCTACACAAACTTCACACCATTCGCCTAATTCAGCATTTATTTCTAGAGATCTACAATCAACAACACACGTTTTTGTTCGAAACGACTCCATTCGTCCATCGCTGACACATCCGTATGATGGTCCTTTCCTAGTTTTGAAACGCTTGCCGAAATATTTTACAATAAATAATCATGGCCGAAAGACAAATGTAAGTGTTGATCGTTTAAAACCATGTTTTTTACCTATGTCTGATTTTTCCAACCGAGCTGAAACAGAGACAGTTATTCCTGAGTCAAACGAACTAAGGCCTACCACACGAAACAGTGTCGAAGATATTCCAGAACCTGCTTCAACATCGGCGTCTCCAGAGCAAAATCATTCTAGCTGTGCCACATATGCATCCAGTCCAGCAAGCAATAAAGAACCTGAATCAGTTTTGAAGACAGCAAGAGGTAGGCGTATAAATCTCCCGGTCAGATTCCGCTGACCTTGTTCCAGCGAGGGGAGTAATGTGGCACCCTGTGGAGTAAAACTCTGCAAGTAACGAATGTAGTACCGAATACCGAGTACAGCAGATAATCGGTATGCGAGATGGAAACAGCCACACCCGCGGACATTTAAAAATTTAACTTCCTCTTTCTTTTTCCTTTCGGCAGCCAAACAGAGAACATCGTCAGCCTCTAGAATTTTCTTTCATCGTCATAAATATTTGCCATCGTGAACTTTTTTTGTATTTGTTTTAATTGTAATAATAAAGTAATTTAAAGTATAAACATTTAAGGCATATATTTTCATATAAATAAAATTGGGTAAGCATATAGTGGAATCAAACATAAAAATCCCAAATATATAATATAATAGGTTATATTACTTACTTACAAATTCACTCGGTGACCCATATGGCTCACTGTGTCATCCAGTGTGAGGTAAGCTACTTTGTCAAGTGGTCGTTAGTGGCAGATTTGAGCCAACCCTACCCTCGGATGAAATCCGCCAGTTCCGTTAGTGGTTCGTTGGCAATACTCACTAAACCTTTTTGTCATTTTCATAAGGAAACATGAGTTTCCACTCTCCTCAGGTCGTCTGGAATTTTTATATCGTTAACGGTACGATTAAATATTTAAATAAAAATTGTTGTTGTATTATTAGTACTTATAATAGTTATAAAATGTTTAAAATCAGTTCATTGAAAAACCATTTGGATTTTAAATGCCTATTAAATTAAATTTTATTGATAAAACGGCTGGAATTCTAATCATTTAAATTAATTGAAACAACCATAAATCCTGTATACTTTAAAATTAAAATTCCACCACCCTCTCTCTAGTGGCCAAGTACTGTTCAATTGGTAAACAATACAAAACAATTAACTTCCGTTTAAAAATGAAAATAAAACAAAATTTCGAAAGTCGTAAACATAATTTAATTCAATAAAAACGAAAAAAAAATTCAAAAATTTGTCCAAATCAAAATCAATTATTTAATAAAAGCATTTAAAAACCAAAGCAATAAAATTGTTCTTTTTATGATTTTTTGGAATCTTAACAAAAAGAAAAAAAAAAACAAGTTAAAATATTTTAAACTGTCGAAGAGTGTTTAGGAAAGTAACATCCATATATACATACGTAGTATGCGGGCATGTCATTTTGAAAATTTTATTTTATGAGCTGAAGCGTGCCACACACATTAAGAAGAAATCAATTGAATTGAATTTTATAAAGTAACCCAGCGAAAAATATTGTTATTTCTAATATATGATCATTCAAAATCGCATTTTCATAAAAAATTCAACAGAATTTTAAATTAAGAAACTCTCTTTCCTTATTCCGTTTCAATCAGTGCGAGATCTCTACTAACAGAATTAGCACAAGTTGCTCTCTTATGCCAATGATACCGTTATCATGGATCGAACACTGAAAAATGTAAATTTTAAAATGGAAGCGGTTGTAAGTACCGAACCTCTCACTCAATGCTTTCTATCTTTGAATTTTTTATTCGTTTGAAAGACCATTATGTGTGTATAAGAGATCAGCAACCAGTATTCAAAAAGATGAGTAGATCCGAATCATACTCATAATTTCATTCATACTTATTTCTACATCATATTCATACTACTCATATTCAAAGTTTGAAGTACTCATACTTAACAATACGCATGATGTTGTTGATTTCGACTCTCCTTTATTCAGCATTTATATGAATCACAAAATAAGTACGATACGCGTACCAACACTACAATACTCACCAGAAGGTTTGCTTGTTGGTTTGCTTGCTTCTTGGTTTTTGTTCTTTATTTATTTTTTTTTAATGCAACAACAACTAAGACTGTAAATTTTGATGAATGATTTGAATCACTCGAATCATTTATGAGTACTATAAATATTTTTCTAAATTTATGAATCTGAATGAGTAGGCGTATGAATCAAACATATTTCAAATGTTATGAGTTTGACGTCAATGTTGTACTCATACTCATTGCAACTTGTAGTTATAAATCAAGGTTGCAGTGAGTACGAATAGATGAGAGTAGTTGAATTGCAATACTGTTGACTCACTCATACTCAAAATTTCATGAGTACTTATGAATAGCGAAAAAACGATTCATTTCTAATCTCTGGTGTGTATGAACATAACATTCTTCAAATGTACGCTACCCCTCTTTGGTTGGAGCACATCCAAAGTATCCAATTCCCCATGACTCTGACACCTAATTCAGGCTGAATTTTAATTATGACAGGATTTTTTTTTGGTCTGTTTGTTGTGGCTTATTCTCACACACTGTCACGCGGCATTGACAGTAATTACCAGGTCAACTTCGTTTTCAAAGAAGCATGTACTCAGGTTGTTCTCTACTTAAGATGATTGAGAAAATCATTTTTGTCTAGATTAGATCATCTTTCGGACCAGTTACTTATTTAAACTGCGCTGCACTTATCAGTAAACCATAAAAAGAAATTCATAGCAAATACTCTCGTTCAGCTTTCCTTGATATAGAGAGTTCCTTCAATAATGCTTGAGTGCCATGAGACAAATAGCTCTTGAATGTCGATTCTACCCTAACTCTAAATTATATCAAAATGATATTTATAGAGACATCACAATTCTTTACTATAGTACCGAAATCTTAACATTACCACTTTGGTAAAAAAAAACATAGAAAGGACATGGTAAGTAATTATTACTTATACAGACTATATGCCAGTAGCAAATGCAAAAAATTATGTTTAAGACTTCTGTAACCTGCCAGTGATTAATATCGAAATGGCAGGTTATCGGTATTCACTAGGAGATACAAAGTCGTTCAATGTACTATACTTAGTTGCAATGGTATAGCTCTTAATCCATCTAATAATGCCAATTTTGGAATCATATTAAACAGTAAACTAAACTCGAGCATGAATTCAAAATCCATTACCTTGCAATCCATGTTAAGAAACATAAAAAATTAACTTGTTGATAAAGATTTTACACACAATTACTTGTTTATATACACTACACACACGTTAATTGTTTATAAACATTAATAAAGAACACTACTTGTTTATAAACATTGTATATGGTCTTCAATTGCTTATAAATATTAAAAAAACATTATTTGCTTACAACATTACTAAAACATTACTGAAGAACATTACTTCTTTATGAGCATTATATGTATATGGTCTATACTTGCTTATAAACATTACTTAAAAACATTACTTGTTTACAAACATTATACACACGTTACTTGTTTCTAAACATTATAAAATACATTACTTGTTTATAAACATTCTTGTTTATAAACATTATTAAATAAATAAAATAAATAAAATGTTTATAAATATTATACACACATTACTTGTTTATAAACATTCTTGTTTATAAACATTGATCATAGAACATTATTTGCTTATAAACATTATATATGTTCTTCACTTGGTTATAAACATTACTAAAAAACTTACTTGTTTATAAACATTATACACACGTTACTTGTTTATACACATTAATAAAAAACTTTACTTGTTTATGAACATTATACATGGTTTTCACTTGTTTATAAATATTATATAAACATTACTTGCTTATAAACATTCTTGTATATAAACATTGATAATAAAACATTATTTGTTTATAAACATTATATATGGTCTTCACTTGGTTATAAACATTACTCAAAAACTCACTTGTTTATAAACATTACAAAACACATTACTTGTTTATAAACATTAGTAGAACATTATATCGATGGCTTAATGTAGAAAGGTCGTATCTTACATTTTCAGTACTTTACAGGAAAAAAAAATAAAATCTAAAACAAAAATGTTATGTTTCTTTTAATTACAGTAATTCAACTATTCGTCAACATAGGAACCTGAATTTTTCAAAGGATGTGTATGGGGGTTTTGTCTACCAGAATATGTAAAAACCACGATTGTGAAAAAACCAGATACGACCTTTCTATATTAAGCCATCGATATATAGTGGTCTTCACTTGCTTATAAGTAATATAAAAACATTACTTGCTTATAAACATTACTTAAAAACATTACTTGTTTATAAACAGTATACATAGTCATTACTTGTTCATAAACAGTTAAAAAGAAAACTTCTTTATGTGATTTATTAGGTTAGTTACAATATGTTTGATATCATTGCAACGACTAGTAAAATAAATATTATAATAAAACATGAATTTGGGACGTGTGTGTTGTCAGTAACGGGTTCAATATTTCGAGGTACATGTTGTAATTAATTTTATTAAAATTAATATTTTCGCTCGAAACGATCACCAATTTTATACTAATCATAGAACATATAAACTTTCCTAGAAGTAATAATGAATATATTCGATTAGGTAGTGTGTTGGTTTATTAGACGTTTCAAATCCCAGAACAGACAGCTCAAAGGAAACGAAGTATAAAAATATTTCATCGGCGATTTACTCCGTTGTCGTGAAAAGGTTTTCAAAAATATGTTGCCCTTCAATCATGATTATGACCTATCTTCTCACACCACTTATGTTGTGTGCGTTATTTTTTTACATGAGTGGCTGGACCGACAGTTTAAACATTTTTGAGATACTTTTTCATGACAATTTTTTTTACTCTCACAGTTTTTGACAGAAAGAGGTCTCCGAAGGAAAATTTTTATATTTTTTGTTATGTTGGAGATGTCTAACATGGGGAATGAACCGCAGGCTCAGATCTAGTAAGCCAGCACACTACCTGCTAGACTATTTAATATTACTTAATACACGTACGGTACGGAACAGAACTAAAGACTTATATGTGTATATACATACATACATACATAATTGGCCATTACAACCCTTCAGTCAGGATTACGGCCTATCTTCGCAACACCACTAATGTTGTGTGCGTTAATTTTCTCTATCTGATACTCTCCAAGAAGGAGAAGGTAATACAGAAATCTGCTAGAAGAAAACTCAAACTCAAATGATATAGTATAAGATTAGAAAGAGGTTTAAATTGGTTCCAATAAAAAACTTTGCTGGGTTAATTCCTCTTAAACGTATGTGCACATACCCAGTTGAGCAGCATCTTCGTCAATTCGACATTTAAATGTTTTTACAGTCATAAATATAAAAGTTAATTGAAAATCTCATAAAATAACATATAAATTTATGCGATGGCATTTTTCAGCCTTTTAAATTTATGCCAATTTATTTCGTATATTTAGCCAAATGAAATAAGAAAAGAAAAAAATAAAAAAAAAATTTTGTTGTTTCTCTTCAATATTTGTTCTAATTTGGGAAACAATAAACTCAGTTGCTATTATTAGGTTCTTTAGTAAGAATAAAATATTTTTGAGTGCCTTAAAAAAAATTATAAACTATTGATAGAATTTGATTAGTTTTTAAACTCAAACCCACTGTCATGACTACATAATGGTGAACAAGTCATTACAATTCGAATTACTCGGCTGTTTTTGTGATATTTGTAGAACAAGTTTTCTTCCTAGCAAGTTTTCTACGTAGCAAATGAGAGCAGAGACATGCGGCGTGTTGGAGCTCAGATCACGGCAGATAACTATACTATCGATATTGTTTATGAATTTGTTTATCTCGGTGTTGCGGTTACCAGGAAAAATTATGTCCATCGGGACATAAAGCCTGGGATGTCTGTTGCCAATTGGTCTCAATATTTTGGTGCTATTTTGGTCTCAATAGGCAATTGAGCTAATGCTCTGCAAGTCGTTGAACTCTCCAGCGATTCTCTATGGCGAAGAAGCATGAAAGCTGTCACGCACCGATGCAGTAACCTTTAGAGTATTCGAAAGAAGAATCATCCGAATATTTTCTTCGGTCCAGTGAGGAAGGCGATAATTTATGCATTTTTCAGCTCACTAATATCCAACGACAGTGCTGGTTTGGGGCATGTCGTTCAGATGGAAAACGATTTTCCAGCGAGACAGATATTTGATTCGGAAATTAGCGGAAGTCGGTGTAGAGAAGGACCTTGTTTGCTTTAGAAGGACCAAATCGAGAAAGCCATGTCAGCGCTTGGTGTGACCAAGTGAAGAAAGCGCGCAAAGAGCTGAGATGCCTTGAAGGTAGCGTTAAGGCAGGCAGAAGTCTGATGAACGTATTAGTTGGTAAGTAACTAAGGCGGCTATTTGCGCCTGGCTCTAATATCATGCACTCCAGGATGGTGTACGGCTGTCGCAGACACCTAAACAGGGCGGCGGAAAGGTATTATGTCCACATCATTTGGGTTCCGGGACAACTCTTTGACAAATTCTTGACTATTGTGGTTCCTTTGGCGACCTGTGAGCTCATGATGGACAATGTGGACACAGACTCTGTTAACCGCAGGTGGACGGCTTCGGATACAGACAGAACGGCGCACAAAATCTGGATAAGGCTGGATGGAAGGCGCACTGCAAGGTAGCTTAAACTCCAAAGAAGCATGCTCAGTGTGGTTGTCGGAGTCATGACGGGACGTTGTATGCACGCGAGGGATATCTCGCAAATGGTTTCTGCAGAAACTGCAGAGATGAGGAGGAAGAGGACACTGTTCCTCACCTACTGAGAACATGCCCGACACTATGACAAAAGAGAAAGGGACATCTTGGTGCCTACTACATCGATCATCTAGGTGCTTTATCGAATTTTGACATCGGCCGTTTGGGTCGCTTCATTGGAAGCTTTAAGTGGTTCCAGAACTAGGTGATAATTGACAGTATGGGCCCCATGTGACCTAAGTGCGTCCATCCGAATTAGTTGGGGGAACGGCCACCAAGTAAGTAAGTACTACGATGTAATTTCATATCGGAACGCACAAGGGTCATTAGCCATTTTAACTATTATTTCAGCCTAGTGTGGTACTCCAGTAATCGGGTAGATTACTGGACAATCTAAAGTTTTACTGTTCTGAAAGGATTTTAAATACTACCTTATCATATGATCTAGTTTAGTTAGTACTTTGATGATGTTATCTAGGATGTGTAGACCCACTATACCCAAGCTTTCTAACGGGATTCCTTTTTAAACACTTTCACTAGAATCATGCAAACGTACGTTCGTATATTGTTTTTGTGCAATGTGTCACATGTGTTAATCAATCAAATTGTTTCAAAGGTTTCCCTTTATAAATTCATATTCACATACATAAGTATTTACATATGTATTTACAGATGTATTTATTTTCATATCGCTATTGTATTGTAAATGCTGTTTTGGTTTTTTTTATATTTATTTTCATACAAAATAAATATGATTTTATATTGTTGTTGTTCACAAAATTTTTGTTATTATTGTTCATGATATTGTTTTTTATATTTTCCACTTTAAGTTTCTTTATTAAAACTACGTGTGTTTGTGTTTGTTTATATTTATTTCGATTTTTTTTTTTATGAACAACAATGAATAAAATTTTATGGCGCTGTTAATTACCCCACCAAAGAAGGCAAAACACCACCAAAAAAAAACGAAAAAACAATAATGCTTCAACACAGTCTGCGTATGGAGCTTAAGGACCCGTTCGTTTGCTTTTTTTGTATGAAAACAGCAGGGTTGCATAAACATAAAATGTTTTTATTTAAACCGTTACAATTAAAAACATGCATTCGGAAACAACAAAAAACAAAACAAAACGAAAACAAATAAAGAAATTATTCAGCTCTTAAATTTAAAGAATCCATTCACACTCTAACACGCATCAACGAAAGCTATATGGTATAGTGAGTGATAAAATTCTAAAACCATATGAGGATTATAACAAAGTAACACGGCAGGTGATTTAAAGCATTAAAATAAAAAAAGAAAAAAATTAAAAGATCTATAAGAGTTTTATAAACAAAACATTACAAAATTTTGAAATAAAATAAATCGTCTTTACATCACTTTTAACTCTAAATTGTACTTCATTTAACAGCCCCTCTATACCAGCAGCACTACTCGTATAACTTAAAAAACGTATAAAAAACACTCTGTTTTTTATTTCTGTTTTTTTTTATGAAGGGCACCACCTATAGAAATATGTATGAAATGCACATGGTTTTCGAATTCCCTTAAACTGTAGAAGGAAAAAAATGAAGCAATTCTACATATGCGCTGCTTGCAAAACATGCAGCATGTATGATGGGTGCAGTCCTACTGTTGCAGCATTGCCATAAACTGAAATCATTGGTATGAAACACAACCCGCTGTGATGTGTGAAAGGCATTTAAATCATTTTAATAAAAAATTTTTTAAAGTAACAACAACTAAAAGTATCTTAAATCAAACGGTGAAAAAAATTTATACTGATTGCGTTTTTCTTTTGTTGTAGGGAGTACAAGAAGAGTGGTGTTTATACTGGAGGTTGAAATTTTTTTGTATTGCACAGAGCTTCATAAGTTTCCGTCTATGCTAACATAGCCTTTGTTTATCTGCAAAAGGTATTTAGATTGATTGACAGTGACAAAATCGGTGCTAAAATGCGGTCACAAGTTTTCCTTTAGCAATTGTAATTTGATTGATGCTCCCATAATACTTACATACATACATAATTGGTCATTACAACTCTTCAGTCAGGATTACGACCTAATTTCTCACACCATTTACGTTGTGTGTGTTAATTTTATACATGAGCGACCGATTTTTAAGAAACTTTTTTATGGAAATTTTATTTATAGTCAGAATTTTTGCCAGAAATCTCCTGAGATTACGTCGCCGAAGAAATATGTTTTCATATTTCGTTTTGTTAGTGACATCTGATCTAGAATTAGAACCGAGGCCTCATATCTAATAAGCCAACACACTACCTACTAGACTACGGCGAATTCATGTCATATAATACGAGACAAAATTTTTGTTAAAATAATATTTTTCATTATAATCTGGCGCATAACAATGATGGAAAAACTCTGAGAGCAAATAAAATTGCCATGAAAAGTTGTTAAAAAAATATGTCGTTCAGAGTCGACTTTAAACTGTAGGTCCTTCCGCTTATGTATAAAAAATTAACACACACAACATAAGTGGCGTTGAGAAGATAGATCGCAATCCTGACCTAAGGATTTTAATGACCAATTATGCATGCATGTTGTATGTTGTTAATTTTTGAAATACATCCGCCGTATCAATGCAATTTTTTAATACTTCTTCAATAAATCTAGCTGTGTGCTATTAGTGGTGACTTGAAGATTGTCTTCTAATGCTTTAAGAGCGGCTAGTGTGTCGCGCAAATGACTTAACACAAACCCATAACATGTAATTCAGAAGCGTAAATTTCACGAACGGATGACAGAACAGAGCCACTTCTTGAAAGATAGTTGCCAGGAAATTGATTTTGCAATAAATCTATTGATAAGCGTGCTGTTTAGCAAGTTGGAACGTTTTGTTGGAGTTACATATCTTCCACGTTAGATGATTAATTTTAGAAAATAAAAATACAGTCAGTATGACTGGATAGCGCCGAATTTGAAAGATATTAGAAACGCACTATTAAATCGTCGACAACGGGGTTTGACTTATTAGACAAGAGCCTGTGGTTCAAACCCCAGCTCTGGCATCTCCATAAAAAATATTTCTTTAAGAGATCTTCTCTTAACTGTCTTCTGGCGAAAACTGTGAGAATAAATAAAATTGCCATGAAAAATGCTCATCTTCGATCGGTTTCAAATGATCCCATTTGGTGAAACTGTGACGCAATGGTCGATTGGTTTCAATTCCTCAACGAGCTGTATTCTTTGTAATTCTAACGTTTTTCACGTCGGCAAATGACAAACGCCAAAAAGTTGAGAGCGATAATGAAACGACATTTTAACTTCTTGTTCAAAACTTTGTATTTCAGAAGTAAATTTTCTCTTGGTTACGCATATTTCTTCATCTTGTTTATGGTTTTCATTTAAAGACAGTCAAATCAGTGCAAAAATTACCAGTAAATGCTCAAATTGGATTATTTTGATGTTAAAATGAATGAAGTACACTATGGATTAATATTGTTTCAAATAAATTTCCTCATGTTGGAAGCTTTAGACTGCTTCATGACGACTTGCCAAAATTGACAAACAGTTTAACGTACTCACATATCAATCCATCGTTATCGATACCGACAACTGTCATGCAGCTACCATTATAAAATCCGCTATATAATGTTGCGTATTATGATTAATAAGATATTAGCAACTATAGTCCAATCGTTTCTTGTCAGCTTCACTTAGAGCAGACTTTCAAAACTTACCATCTCCCTCTGTACCCGTAAACATCCGTAGTATTATATGTCCATTGGCATTCCATTATAACTAACTCCTATAATCGCCTTAATTATAGTCTATATTCCAAGAGGAAGTCGTCACCTTTTTAAAAATGGTGCAATATTTTCTGGGTGGTATGATTTTTCCTGAACATTTCCTAAATTAGTCACACCTAGTCTGTGATTAAATAACTAACAATCATCACCTCTTATATGGATATAGGGATGGCGTCGATTATTTCTGATAAACTGGCCAGGGGCGTTATGGTGCTCACAATGCCTAACAGGTGTTGCAGATCTTATGTGTTCCAATTGCCTCAGTTAAACTAGGTATTTAACATTCGTCTTATGTGGAGGCTCAAGATTATTGTCAGCATCTGCTGGACATTTATGGATAAGAAGAGGAGTGGTTATCTTGTTGGAAGAATGTCGTCAAACTTGGCAGTTTTCTGCAGAAACTGTGGATCTGAGGATTATTAAGATACTATCTTTTACTTCAGGAGCCTGTGCCCTTGCATAAAGACTTGATCTGTTACGAGGAACATTTAACCCTCTGGTTGGGAATTAACTGTGGCGTCATAGTAGACCCAACCTCTAGGTTACGTGGGAATTTTCCCCTACTAGAAGGGTCCGCCTCGAAACCTAACCTAACCTATCTGTTCTGCAAGCACAATTGGAACATTCATCTGGCTTGTAGACTGCTGCTTTAGATGCCATTAACTTCATGAAGCGTTCGGAAATTCCATGTAACTATTAAGGAATGGTGTTGCATCCAGGAAGTCGCCGTGGTCTAGTAGGTAGTGTGTTGGCTTATTAGACGAAAGGCCCGAGTTCGAATCCCAGGCCAGACATCAGAAACAAAATGCAAAAAGTATTTCTTCGGCGACTTCCTCTCAGCAGATTTCTGGCAAAAACTCTGAGAGTAAAAATCGCCATGAAAAGCTTCTCAAAAAATCTGTCGTTCGGAGTCGACTTTAAACTGTAAGTCCCGCCACTCATGTATAAAATTAACGCACACAACATGAGTGGTGTTGAGAAGCTAGGCCGTAATACTGACGAAGGGTTGTAATGGCCAGTTATGTATGTATGTATGTTGCATCCAAAGAATAACTAGTTATTGTCATTATTGCCATTTCTTTTTTTGAATCAAAGATAACAACTAGAAAATTATTTTTTTTTATCACATCCAGTGTAAACGCATTGTACTTATTTAACGAAATAATGCTTGTGTGATTATATTTTTAAAACTAAAAAGCCAAATTTGTGAAAACCATAAAAACCACAAAAGCAGCCAGATCATGTGATGATAACTTAAATACCCCACAATAAAACATAAATCATCGAATGAAATTTCTGAAAACCCACAGTAAAACATGAGACGTCATTTAAAAATAAAAAAGAAACATTCACTCACATCTTGATCGTGTTTATTTATTCGAAATATTTTTATTTCCTTGAAATTTTTGTTGGCACTCACTCATAGAAGAAGAAAAAAAAAATTATGAATTATAATGACATTGAAATCCGTCCCGTGCGTTTAATTAAAAAAGAAAACATGCGCCTTCTAAAGAAGTATGACAAGATACTTCTCCCATTTCTCTTGATTTTCCCCTTTTTTCTGATGTAATTAAATAAAATTGAAATGTTTTTATGATGTGAGAGATGTTTACACTATAATAAGGGGAGGGGGAGTTTTATTTTCAATCTTCTTAAGATCGGGTTACATTTGGTGTTTGCTTTTGTTTCAGAATGTTTTGCTAGGGAGTCAGTTTTATGACAAATTTCTTTAGCAAACGAATTTTTCTTAATACTGTTGTGGGGTAAATATGAAATTTTCTGTTTTTTTTATTAATTTTCTACATCTTGTTATGTAAGTTTTGTTTTTATTTTAATGATTCCGTTGACATCAATGGCTTTATTTCGATCAAATTAAGCGGTATTTATGGAAAATATTCCGGTGTTGGAATTCATTTTATCGCAAATCGTAAAAACGAAAAGTATTGTTGAAATTTAAATTTAACAGAATGCATAGAACTTTGAAATATTCACACTATAAGACTCATAGATTTGTTAACTTTCCATATATATCATGAGAATCTTATTTTAAATGCACCACCAGGATTGCTAAGGGAGCTGCCGTTTTGAGGAAGAAACGGAATTGGTACAACTACTTTTATGTAAGTGCCCTGCACTTCAAGACAGACGTCATCAGTTTTTGAGTGACATAATATTTAAAGATCCGCTGGCTGATTTCATCCAAAACTCTGGGTGATACAAACCCAACACTAGCTGATTGTGACAAGGGGGCTTACATTACACTACGTAACAGAATGGGCCATATGGGCCATGAACTTGCCATTGAATGGAAAGCAACCCTCTAATCTAACCTATTCCAAATGCATACTCAAAAGCTAAATAGAACTCCATAAGCTGTGGAAATTTTGGTATTAGTAAATCATTATTTCCGAAAGGAGGTGCCTTGATACGATCTATTGTAGCCACCTAAACCTTTAGTATCTCTGTAATGAAGTCACTGTAAGTCTAGTAGGTAGTGTGTTGGCTTATTAGACTTAATTCGGGTTCAGGTCAGACATCAAAACGAAATATGAAAATAAAAAATATTTTTTCGGCGACTTCCTCTCAGCAGATTTCTGGCAAAAACTCTGAGATTAAATAAATTTGCCATGAAAAAGTTTCTCAAAAATCTGTCGTTCGGAGTCGACTTTAAACTGTAGGTCCCGCCACTCACGCATAAAATCAACGCACACAACATGAGTGGTGTGGGAATCTAATTCGTAATCCTGCCTGAAGGGTTGTAATGGCCAATTATGTATGTATGGATATATGTAATGTATCATTTAAGCCTATTGCAGTGAAAAATTTCAGAATGCTCCACAGAGTCTAAATTTAATTGCCTCCCCTCTGACTTTCTATTAAGACAAAGGACTGAGCTGGTGGA
This sequence comes from Sarcophaga rosellei, assembly GCA_930367235.1. Lineage (NCBI taxonomy): Eukaryota > Metazoa > Arthropoda > Insecta > Diptera > Sarcophagidae > Sarcophaga > Sarcophaga rosellei. The sequence continues at coordinate 42,697,672 of OV884020.1, read as the reverse complement.
AGTAAGACTCAATGCAGTCAAGTCCTGGTTTAATCTGGACTACGGACATACTGTTATTCTGGAAACTCATAGACAAATCAGTAGAGATTATATTATTCTTTACAATTTCCAAAATTTTAAAATTCCGACTATGGTTTTCTGGTCTGAAAATCCGGGGGTTCTCAGTGGGATCATTGAAGTTTATACTGATTGACTCAATGATGAGTGGACTGTCTTATATTTATTAATAATTCCAATATTAATCTTCCTTAAAGGTTGAGTTATGGCAACTTTGAAAGCGATTTTTCTCTGAAAATCTCATGATTTACTAGAACAGCTGCGCCTTGTCCATGAATGCCGAGGATTTTTCAGAGAAATTTGGAAGCATTCAAAGTTAACTCTTAAATTCCGGGACAGATAGAGATATCGTTGAAAATTACATCCCTGATGAGCTGACCAGAGCCGGTACGGAGCTCGCAATCTCCGATATGTTACAGGGCATACACAGAGGGGAAAAAACCGGTAGAAAAGTACCGAAATTGATACAATCCGTTATCAAAAGTGAACTTACCACGTTTGCTAACATTTCGACAACGGTTGTGCATAAAATTTTAATAACACCCAGCTATCATTTTGACAACCACCGTGGTAATTTTGACAACGCATCATTGTCATTGAAACCACGCATTTTTGTTATTTCGACAACGCTTCGTTGTCATTTCGTTGAAATTTCGACAACGAATAAACGACAACGTTTATGATTTCACAACGTCGTGTATTATTTACTTTTTTTTGTTGATTTGATAACGTCGTGTATCAAATTCATTCAGTTAAATTGGGTATTACATAAATACATGCATAATTGTTCATTATAATCCTTCACTCAGGATTACGACTTAGCTCCTCACACCACTTATGTTGTGTGTGTTCTAATTTTATATATGAGTTGCGGGGCCTACTGTTTAAAGTCGATTTCCAACGACAGATTTTTGAAAAAATTCTCATTGCAATTATATATATTCTCAAACATTTATTCCAGAAGTCTGCTGAGAGGAAGTGGCCGAAGAAATATTTGGTTTGACAAGATGTCTGACCTCGGTTCCGAACCTCGAACTCAAGTCTATTAAGCCAACTTACTAGATTATAGCGCCTTCATTATTACAACCAAATCGAAGAATAATAACAATTTTAGTTAATTACTGATAAAACTTAATAATTGTGTTGAATTATAAACTTTCATGTACTCGTCATGTATCGACTGGAGTTGGAAGGTTTTGTAAAATGTCAAGAAACTTTTTGCCCCTATGTATTTCACCAGCCAAAGCCTATATTTTACTTCTACTGCCGTTTGCGAGATTTTTGCAAACTGTTCTGGAAGTGATTTGAACACACTTGCTGTTGCTTAAGACCAAGTGGGTTGATTTTCCAATTTTCAAATCGAATCAACTTAACTGATTAATCATTAGGAATCTACTGAAGCGTCAAATTTTTATCCATATCTTATTGAAACATACATTCGAATTAAATCCCGGTTATTAAAACGTAAAGAGCCGTAAGAGTGAACCTTAAGAGTGAACCTTAAGAGTGAACTTTTGAAGTTTTTCAGATGATTAATATTTTAGGTACAGAATTTTATACCTGTGAAACTTTTTATTTTCGATTTCATATTGATTTATTAATTGTCTTTTGTTAACTTTTTACTTTATTAATAAATAATTAATACGATAAAATAAAATTGGCTGATGGATTAATCCAGGTTAGGCTATGTTAATTTCATAGCTGACGTAACTGTGTTATTAATAGTTTAAAACAAAATATTGAGTGGAATGAAGTAACTAAATTGATTAAAAATATTTGCAGAGAAGGACAAAAAAAAAAAATTTACTTTTTGTAATATTTTCTCTCGGTTCCTTTTTAAGTCGTTCATTTACCACTTAACTTACCTTCACATGTTCTATTTTTAACCTAACCCAAGATGAAATACAAACCGAATTTAAGGAGTGTTCTATTTGTTTTTTTAGTTTGTTCTTCACTACCCGTGACTTTGTAGCCTTGTTTGCAATGTGGTCAAAAGACAAGTGGACAGACAGACAGACAGACATACACAAAATATCATGACTGCAGTCGTTTTAGACAAATTTGCGTGTCTTAAATTAACCATCATAAAACTGTCACAAAATCATAAAAAACATATTTGTTTTGCCATAGAATGAAATGGCTTGACATGAAATAAAACAGAAAAACAAAAAAAAATCAACAACAAAAATAACTTTGCTTTTCTTTTACTGTCCAGCAGATACGAGGTGTGTTTTATGCGCCGTATTCTATCAAAAATTTAAGCCAAACGAATGAAAAGAATAGCAAAAGCAAATAAACTTAACGAAAAAACTTAAATACTAAACAAATTTCGTCTTACAAATAAAGAGATTTCAATTTGTTGTTTTGCCGTTTTTGGGCCACCATGAAAAAAAGCCATAAAAATGGCCATTTAGCCTCCAAAAAAATAACTTAAGTTTTATAGATGGCTAAGACCATAGTTCTGGAAAGAAAAAAAGAAATATTATATAAACATTTTAGGTTTTATAAATAAATAAAGCGAAGAAGAAGAAAAAAATGAGAGATTGAATGACTACATTACTTAAGTAAAGAATGTGATATTAAGTTTCGTTTCATTGATGGTTGTCATGTCATGTCAGTACACTTGGAGAAAAAGGTTTATTAAAGGATATGAAATATTGTTAATAACAGAGACTGATTTCATAAATCATGTTTTAATTTTATATGCAAAATAAAGCCAATTAATTAATTGGCTCAAGGACATACATAATTGGTCGTTACAACCCTTCAGTCAGGAATACGCCCTATCTTTTCACACCACTCATGGTTGTGTTTGTTACCTACAGTTTAAAGTCGACTCCGAACGACAGTTTTTTTTGAGATGCTTTTCATGGCAATTTTTATTTGCTCTCAGCGTTTCTGCCAAAAGACTGCTGAGAAAAAGTCGAAATATTGTTTCACATTTCGTTTTGATCGAGATGTGTGAGACCTTTGATTTGAACCGTGGCCTCATGTCTATTAAGCCTTAAGTACTAAAGAATATGGGGTATGAAGTTATAGGGTCTTTTATAAAACGCTTCCTAGCTTTAACTCGATATTTTTTATTCGTTTGAAATATGTAACTATTAACGCCATTATGTGGGAAATATATCTGCCACGAGTTATCTTGGTGGAGCTCATCCGAAATGTCCAATTTTCTGAAGATTCTGATGTATAAATCAAGTAGAATTTCACAGATGGTATTTGATTATTTGAAGATGGTTGTGGTTTGTGGCTTATGCGAGTTACGAGAATGAGTTGGCAACTCAATTCTTAAACTATTTTTTATAATTACTTCACACATTCTATATACTATTACTTTCTCTTTCTAGCATTAAGTTTAGTTTTAAGCACTTTTGAACCTTTGTGTATTTCTTTTAGGATAAGTAACTTTCTTCTTAGTTTAGCCGTTGAGAAATAAAGTTGTTTGATATATAATATTTCTAAAGTGTTTTAATTACATAACTGGCGCAGTCGATTTCGAACCGTAATTAAACTGAAGTTTATTAAATACATTTAAATATTAAGAATTATAAATTAATAAAAACAAATAATAATAATAATAAATTTTTCAATAAGACAAATAAAGCACTATCCTTAAAAAGAAGGAAAAGAGTTAAATAAAGGTTTTAACAAACAAAAAGTTTACAATTAATAAAAAAAATAAATAAATAAAGAAAAACTTTCAACAAATAAATAAAACAAAAGAAAAAAAATAAGAATTAAGAATTAAATAATAAGAATTAAAACATCTTCGATTTACAACAATAAATTATGTCATACGATAATAACCTTGAATAACCTTAAATAACCTTTACAATGACAGTATAAAGCAAAAGAGAAGAATAAGAAATCCAATAACTTAAGACAATAACATTGAATAACCTTGATCAGCAACAACAACTTAGAGCAATAGCAAAGCATTACAACAAATAAAAAAATAAAAATAATAATAAGAAAAAAAAGAAAAACTTTTATTAATTATTAATTAAAAAAAAAAAAAAAAACGATGGAGTCAGCATTTACGTTATCATTAAATGACGTATTGAAAGATGCTCATAGGATTAATATCTTTCGTGGAGACGACTCCTTTGCACTTACATCATTTTTGCGAGAAGTTGAAACCGTATTTGCTCTCGTCGCATCGAATCCAGATGTAAAGGAATATATCTACCAAAGAGCAATATTAAATAAATTGCAAGGCGAGGCGCTTCATGTATTAAGAACTTTGGGCCCAAATGTGAAATGGGAGGAAGTCAGAGATGCCCTCATAAAGAATTTTGGTATTAAGGAGTCCTACCATCAACTGTACCAGGAGGCTTTTTCTTTGCGGAATAATGGTATTTTAAATTATTTTAATTCTTTAAAAAATATTTTATGTAAGTTAAATGAAAAGTACGAATATGATAGAGAAAACCCCGTAGAATTTAGTCCCCTTTATGTAGAAAAAATTATTTTAAAAACTTTCCTTAACAACATTAATACTAATTTAGCCTCTGTAATTATAAATAGAAATGTAAATATATTAAGAGATGCCTTCAATTTATTAGAAAGAGAAGGCTTGATAAGAAGTGAAAATAATAAATTTGTAAGTCAAAGACCTTTTGCTAGTGGGAACAGACAGACAGGTATAGATTTTAAAAATCATTCTTCGAATGATACTTACCGAAACAGAAATAGTTATAATTTTAATCACAATACTTCAAACGTTCCCAGTTCTAGCAACCGAAATTTTGAATATAATATTAATTCGAAGAACGAACGTAGATCACTTCAGTCTAGAAATTTCAACAGAAATCTAGGACGTCATGACAATAATATGGAAGTGGACCATTTACAACGGGACGAGAGACATTACAATGAAGACGAACAGGTAAATTTTCATACAACAGCCTCGTTAAGACACTTCCAATAGTTCACCTTACAATAGGCAAGGATGAAATTAGAGCTTTAATAGATACTGGTTCTACCACTTCTCTATTGAATCAGAATAAACTATTACAATATAAGAGATTTTCGTTAAAACATCCTATGTCTTTCACTTCGCTTAATGTAAGAACGAAAATAGATTACGAAATTATAACTAATTTACCTAAGGAGTTTTGCATAAATGCCACAATGTCTTGGAAACTCACAACTTTTAGTGGAAAGCAGTTTGATGCCATTTTGGGGCAGAATATTTTACGACCATTAGGAGCCATTGTAGATATGGAAAGGGAGTCTTTAACGATTAATCGGAATGTGATAGAATTTATAAAAGTTTGCCCATATTACGGACATGAAATACATGAATTGGAAATGGTGAAAATTAATGGGAATATTTTGGAAAATTTATATAAGGACCTTAGTATTGAAGAGAAATATAGCCTACGCGATTTATTACAAGACTACCAGGACTTAATATTTACAGAAGGACAAACTCTAGGAAACACGAATATTATTGAACACGGAATTAAGACAACAATGGAAAGGCCAATATACACGAGAATGTATCGTTATCCACACATTCATGAACAGGAAATTAGTAACCAAATTAGTGATATGTTAAGACAAGGGATAATTACTGAAAGCAATTCACCATACAATAGCCCCTTGTGGATTGTGCCCAAAAAGACAGATAGCTCGGGTGAGAGAAAATGGAGAATTGTTATTGATTATCGCAGACTGAACGATATGACGATAGATGACAAATATCCGAAACCCAGTATCGACTCCATTTTGGATAAACTTGGACGGGCACAATATTTTTCTACAGTAGATTTAGCTAAAGGATTTCACCAAATTCTTGTTAAAGAAGAAGACCGGTTGAAGACAGCTTTCTCTACTCCTTATGGCCATTTTGAATACGTACGGATGCCTTTTGGCCTAAAAAATGCTCCTGCTACATTTCAACGCCTTATGAACAACGTCCTTCGAGATCTTATTAATAAGATCTGTGTGGTATATATGGACGACATTTTAATATTTTCCACCAGCCTTCAGGAGCATATTCAAAGTTTGAAAAAAGTTTTTGAAAGATTAAAAGATGCCAATCTCAAGATTCAAATAAATAAATGTAAATTCTTTTCCAAGGAAACGCTATATTTAGGTCATGTTTTGACTCCTGAAGGTGTCAAACCAGATCCATCTAAGGTCGAGACTATTTTGAAACTTAAATTACCGAAAACGGTTAAAGGAATTAAGTCATTTCTGGGTATCACTGGATACTATCGTAAATTTATTAGAGATTATTCCAGAGTAGCTTATTCTATGATAAGATATCTTAAAAAGGGTATGCAATTGGATATAAACGATTCTAACTACATTAACGCATTCGAGAAATTGAAGAGAATTATTACCGAGTCTCCTGTACTTAAGTACCCAGATTTTTCTAAAACATTTCAACTTGTAACGGACGCTAGCTCAAACTCAATTGGTGCGGTCTTACAACAGAGTGGCCACCCCATTTGTTTTGCCAGTCGGACTTTAAACGATCATGAAAGGCATTATTCGGCAACTGAGAAAGAGCTTTTGGCCATAGTTTGGGCTATAGGCTATTTTCGACCTTACTTATATGGAGTTAAGTTTGAAATACTTTCAGACCATCAGCCATTAAGATGGCTATTTGTCAAATCCCAAAGTAGGGACCTGAACCCCAGACTCAATCGCTGGATATTGAAGCTCAGTGACTTTAATATGACAATAAATTATATAAAAGGCAAAGATAATTTGGTCGCTGACTTTTTGAGCAGAATCAACAACGATTCGGGGGAAATAAATTTGATGGATGAATCATCAAGTGCTTCACTTTATAATAACATTAATAATGGTGACGATCTTGCAACTGTCCACTCTCAAGAGGAGAACATCCATGACCATATTGGCATTTTGGATACTGTTGTTAACAGATTTAAGACTCAGATAATTTTAACGGATGATAAAACTACGGAAACGGAAATAAAACACGGAAACAGAAAAGTTTATATCAGTTCTAGTGATTTGGAGAATAATTTTGAGCAGATCTTAGAACGCAATATAGGAAAAGGAAAGGTAGGAATATTTACATATCTAAGTGATCATAAGTATAACATATTGCAACAGAAAATTATTGAGATGTTTAATGGAGATAATAACATTAAATTTGTTAGATGCTCATATCATGCCAAAGACATGTCATCTGAAGAGGAGACTTTCAGTAAAATACACCACTATCATAGGAATGAAACAGGCCACTCTGGCATCAATGAAAACTACGAAGGCTTAAGAAAATTGATTTACTTTCCAAATTTAAGGAACTTAGTTTGGAAATATATTAACAATTGCGATGTATGTAATAGAGCCAAATTTGATCGTAATCCTGTGAAACCAAAATTTCAACTGACTGAAACTCCTACGGATATTGGACAAATAATACATATGGATATATATACAAATTCAAAGTCAAACTTTCTTACATTTATAGACAGATTTTCCAAATTCGCCACGGCATACTATTTAGAAGACAGAACAAGTCAGACCATAATAGAGAAAATCAGGTTATATAAATCTCAAAAAGGTCATTTTAGCAAATTAATTACAGATAACGAATTTAGAAGCATTAATATTAAGGATTATTTGAAGAATGAGAACATTGAATTACATTTGGTGAAACCAAACAATCACACCGGAAATGCAGACATAGAACGGCTACATGGTACATTGGCTGAAAAGATACGGACACTGACAATTTAACAGAAAAGTCTGTCCATCAGGGAAAAGATTAGTAAGTCTATAGAATTCTACAACAATGGCTTTCATTCAGTAGTTAGAGAGAGGCCTATAAACATTGAGTATGGAAATTGTGATAAAATGAGAATTTACACCACTATGTTTGCCAATAAACGAAAATATATATATAAAAGAAATAAAGATAGAGAAGTTTATTCTGATCAAAGAGAAGTTGGATATATTAGGAATTACAAGGCTTTAAGACATAAAGAGGAACCTAAATTTAGAAAAGGCAGTTTGAAAAGCGTTCATGTGTCTAACATTAAAAGACGAACTAAATATAATGGATACAAACTAGATTATACGTAAAAAAAAATGATGACAAATTTGGAAGAAGACTTTATATAATTCTTGTTTTTCCTTTATCTGAATAGAAAATATGTAAATTTAATTTACGAAATTTAGTTTAATTTTAATTTGTATATTTTCTTATAATAAGTTATATATAATTCACCTATAGTTTTAAATATCTATATGTAATCAACATTTGGTTTTAAGTCGTATTTGGTAATTTGCATATTAAGGACCCTGGAGTGTCCTTATCTTAAAGGGGGAGTAGTTACGAGAATGAGTTGGCAACTCAATTCTTAAACTATTTTTTATAATTACTTCACACATTCTATATACTATTACTTTCTCTTTCTAGCATTAAGTTTAGTTTTAAGCACTTTTGAACCTTTGTGTATTTCTTTTAGGATAAGTAACTTTCTTCTTAGTTTAGCCGTTGAGAAATAAAGTTGTTTGATATATAATATTTCTAAAGTGTTTTAATTACATAACTTGCGCATACACTTGCGGTTTAAAATCGTAAGATTTCGGTAATTAGTTGGTATTACTTCCACATGAGCTGTAAATAAAAATAATAATTTTGAAAATAATTTTTAACTTTATTTCATTGCCCACGCTCAATCACCATATTGAAATTTTCCGTATTATATTTGTGTCACATTTATTTTTAACACTTTCATCTCAATTTTCCTTCGAAAAAGTTTTTTGTTTAAGTGTATAAACTAACGAATGTGACTCATTATGAAGTGTGCATGTGTTGTTGTTGTTTATGTCCTTAGTGCTTCTCTGTCAACATTTGCCTTTTTTTCTGTTGTTGTCAGCCTTAAGTAGTTAAAGAACTTAAATCATAAGCAACTTTTTTTACTCTTCAAATTGTTTCACTTAAATTTCATATTTGGAAATCATTTTTTTTTGGCTAAAAGTAAGTAAATAAGAAGAAGAAGAAAACAAATTTGCATGTGTTCTCTTTTTACAGTTATTGGTCATACTCAACGTATCATATATAGTAGTGGTTTATTCAGTATTACGCCACATGAGTGTGAGTTGGTAGGGTGCATTGAGTTTTTGCAGACGTATGTAACACATCAGTCGACAGCAGCCTTTTTGTGTTTTAGTATTGATTTAAATTAAACCACAAAAAGTGCTAAAGAAGCATTATTTTCAGATTATGTGGATTAGATTTCAGATATACTTAGCTAGACAGACCTCTTGGTAGTCATTTCATTAGCAAACCGTGCCCCAACTTACCGGTTAGGTTAGGTCGGAGTGGTAGCTCTGATATCACAAAGCTCACTTGAGCACGCATAGCGGCCCGTTGTGATGCTACGGGTGAACGCAGTCCCTGTGGTAACCAAGTTCCACCAAAATCAGGGAAAAGGAAGAAGTTGGTCAGCGCAAGGGCTGCACAACAAAAGCACGACTACCCCGCACTGGAAAACCAGCCTGAAAGTTTGATGAACGAAGCTATATCCTCGATGTCAATAGATGATAGCTCCGTTAAGCTAACAAGAAATGGGGAGCCAAATAATCTATATCTACACCTAGCAAGAGACGGGCACTGGCAAATAAAGTGAACAACAGTCTCCTCTTCCTCAGTGGACCTGCATCCACGGCAGAAGTCGTTGAAAGGGAGCCTCATTCTTTCCGCGTGTCTGCCCATAACGTAATGACCTGTAAGCATGGCCACTGTAGTCGAGATGATATCGCGACCAAGACCAAGTAAACTTACCGGTTGGTTTCAATAATTTCTAGTTTAATTCATATGTACAAAATTCGGCTGACTTAATATCTCAAACCAGCAAACCATGGCAAGCACCGATAATTCGTTCAATGGGTAATGAAACAAAGTTTGCAACTGTCTGATGTGGATTACAGTCAGGCGCCGTGACAGTGAACGGTATTCGCTAAAGAAGCATTACAACGGAGTGTTTGTGCAGCAAAACGACGTTACCTAGCACACTGTGCTTTGAACAATCAAATTATTGAAGCAAAGATTTCCGAAACAATGCGATTTCTTTTCAAGGGAATTTTGTAAAATCTCGGATTTATGCGAAAAATAAGAAACAATTACTGAATTCAAATCCTATTTCCAACGCTTTATAAAGACTGTCCCATGATTCACCTACGGCATAAGGGGTAAGCTTCTATTTTGTCATACTTTTTGCTAGCTTGTGAGTAGTTTGTTCTAGTATATAAAAAATTCAAATACCCCCTAACAAAACAGTCTAGTGGATTTCAAATCGAATGATGTTGGTGGCTAACTTGCCTTTCCATGAATTCATGGAACCGCGGTTGGGATTATACTGGAAACAGTATAACAGGCAGTAGTCATTGAAAAAGTATAGGCAGGAAGTTGCAGGGTGCTTTGGCTCTTTAGCTATCTCTGTCACAAATTTCTGTAATTCGGTTAGTTGGCGCACCCATTGAGTCAATAATAAGCTTCGTCCTGACTATAATTTTACAATATAAAATACATTTCTCACATAGCACGTATTTCGATCATAAAATTCAGTGGTTTGCAGACGGTGTTCGTTTTTTAGTCTACTTATGGTGAAATGGCAAACTTGAGAATTTTTGTCATTGTCAGAAAAGTTTGATCTCTCACACTAGACTGGGGTGACTATTTTCAATACAATTCATGCAAAAATATCCTTTAAAGCTATCTTATCGGGCTAACAATGTTTATGTGGTCTAGTATGACAATAGAATGGACTGGAATACAATTCATGCAAGAATATCCTTTGAAGCTATCTGATCGGGCCAACAATGTTAAGAAAGATCGATTTGTATTTGGGTAAAAGAAAAAATCTTCATCTTATTGCTTTAATACCGCAATTGGAATTGTACTGTAGGGACACAAATATTCCGACTCGATCACCATTATCATGTTGTATGTTATTAAGTCTAATTTTTTGTTAAATTTGATGTAAAACAGCAGGGTTTCATGCTTATATAGTGTTACACTGTTTTTACTTTTGAAATATAAAAAATTACAAGCTTTTTTGTTAATGGTTTTTGTTTATTTTTTAACAAATTATTGCAGATATTATGAACACTGCAGGTGGTATTAAACAAAAGAAATTCAAACAGAAGAAAGAAATTTTACACGAAATAAATTTATTTAAAAATTTTAAATGCTTGTAAAAACAAAAACAATTAACTTTAAGAGCTTGTAATACACAGCATTTATAATTTTTGGTATTTAACAAATTGTAGTAATTTTTTCTATAGTTTTAAAGATTAAAAAAAAACAAAAATGTAAAGTATTAAATTAATTAAGAGGATTCGTTTTCAATTATTGGAACAATTAAATTGTTCGAGTTTTTACGTTTTAAATAAAATATGCTTATTATCGCTTGTAGTACATTTAATATTTGTTTTTATTATGGTAAACTAGATGCTAATTCCAACGCAGGCAGACAACATATTTTGTAAAGAATTGTTTCTGAAGGGTTTTCTTAGATGATGGTAACCTTAACGCTATCCACTAAAGTCCTAATAGGTTTTCGGGACTACCAGATATGTCATTAAGCACTTTTGTACAAACCAGACCACCGCTGTATGACTACAGTTACGTTAAATTTTAAGTGTGATTTGGAGGAAGAGAGCATATTAATTTTTTTACTTATATTTGCTTTCGATATAGTACACTATCTAACTATGACACATACATACCTACATATGTACATAATTGGCCATTACAATCCTTGAGTCAGGATTACGGCCTAGCTTCTCACATCACTCATGTTGTGTGCCTTAATTTGAGTGCCTTGAGTGGCGGGACCTACAGTTTAACGTCGACTCCAAACTACAGATGTTGAGAACATTTTTCATGGCAGGTTTATTTACTATCAGAGTTTTTGGCAGAAATCTGCTGAGAGGAAGTCGCCGAAGAAATATTTTTTTTTTTTTTCATATTTTGTTTTGATGTATGGCCTGAGGCTCGAACCCGGACTTTACGTCTAATAAGCGAACGCACTCCCTACTAGACTACGGTGACTACCATCTAACTATGACATTACAATCTATAGCACATCCTGACATACTTTAGAAAACTGTTTGGTCTCAATAAGTATAATTCCTTGCCTGGCATTTGATCTACATCCAGCTGTATTCTTCTGCGTAGGTTGTAAATATGTGTTTTGATGAGCTTGCCAATGTTCTTTGATTCTACAGTGTTCGATCCAAAGCCTGCTTACTATATTCAGACTACTTCGGAATAATTAACCAAACGTTTTCTATTTTTGTTATCCAACAAAAGTTAGACTGTGTTCACCTGTTTTCAGAAAACTTTTAATGCTATCGGTGCTCAACTGCCTGCTCATTGCTGCCTACACGGTCACATATAGTTCTCTAGATGCGGCTCTGTTATCTACGAATAGCCCGGATTTCTTTTTGTTGAGTCTTTTCCAGAATTTTGCGTATTACCATATGAAAATTATGTCAGTGGTTTAAATATCTTCCAATGCTTTAAGAGTGACACAAAGCAATGACTGAACAATACGAAAAGTGAGCCAGTGGCATTAAATCGCAGTAAGGAAGACTGCAAATAGAACGAAATTTGTATCCAAATTGATTCTATAATTTATCGATTGTTACTCACGCTGAATGGCAATTTGCGTTCTTTTTTAAACCCAATTTAGTTGAAGTTCAGCTGGTAAAAATTTTGGATACAAGCATTTTGTAAGCATGGCTCGATAGCGCTCATCCCTTACTGTAAAGACAGTCCACGTTCGTTTTGAAAAATATAAGAACCGATGATGCCGCCCGTATATAAATCCTATCAGCAGTCAATTTTAATGATGATACATATTGTAAAAAAGTCGCTATAGTCTAGTACGTAGTGTGTTGGCTTATTAGACTTGAGCGACTTCTTCTCAGCAGATTTCTGGCAAAATCTCTGAGAGTAAATAAATTGCCATCTCCAACAAAACGAAATATAAAAAATATTTATTTGGCGACCTCCTTGAAAAGTTGCCATGAAAAGTTTCTTAAAACAATCAGTCCTTCGGAGTCGACTTTAAACTATAGGTCCCGCCACTCATGTATAAAATTAACACACACAACATTACTGGTGTGAGAAACTAAGTCGTAATCCTGACTAAAGGATTGTAATGATCAATTATGTATGTATACGTACGTATATGCAGATGTTAAATACCAATGAATGGATTTAAATTCTCTTGTTAATGTCTAAACAAATATTCTTGGTCAATTAAATGCAATTTCATTTGGAATGTGTCTCTACAAATAGAATCTGTTTCACAGTGAATTTACTTTATCATGGCAAATAACTGAAAGCAAATGCAGATTTCAATCATGTGTAATTCATTTCAACAACAACAACAAACAGCATTGACATCAGCAGCACAGGTAATTAAATCAATCGAATAACCACCACCACCACCCACGTATAAAACTCACAGAACTTACGCACAAATACATATACATACTGATATACGCATACTGATACAAAAATATAAAAAAGTCAATGAAGTAAGGCGGATACGGATGTCAAACATGTTTAACAAACAACAATTGTTGTTTTAACGATAAAAATATTTATTAAATGTAATGCATGCATTATACCTCATGCAGATCAATGTATGCACCTAAAGCAACAGCATTTTAAGGATGATGAGTGTGTCATGTAGATGTAAGTGGATTGTTGCGTTGTAGGTGGATGGGCAGTTTGTTTCGATTATGCAAATAATTTAAATGTATATATTGTTAATACACACATACACACTTTCAAGCACATTTATTCACACAATTATAATTTCATTTAAAATGTCATTGACGATGTCGACACTTTCTCAGGCTAGTATTGTATGAAGCAGTAGACTGTTTATTGAAGTGTAAAATCGATAAATTGCATTAAAAATATGCAACAACAATATCAACAAATGACAACAACAAAAAATAAAGCGGAAACATAAAAAAAAACCATAATCTAATTAACGCTTCTACAGGTTTGTGTCATAATAACAAAACAAAATAACAAATATCGGAAAGCAAATGTGGAATTCATGTACAATCGAAATCTAATCTATTTATACTCTGTGTAAGGCATGGTTGTAGGCATAAAATTCATTTAAATTTTTCCCCAAATTAAACGGCTGACCGTCAAAAAACTATGCATATGGTGGGTAAAATTCTAATAAGTTTCCAATGAATTTCATTTCATTTAGGTTTACCTGGCTAAAAACTTTATCTTTCAGTTTCTAAGTTTTGATGCTAATTACTCAATTAGTCTTTTGTAAGGTATTAGTCCAGGGTTTTACGTGAGCATTGCCACGATGGCTTATCCCACGGTTCTCTAAGCACGGGTGGAAACAAAGCGTCTACCAGCGCACACTGTCGCGAGCGTGGCCAAAAATGGTAAAAGTCAATGTGGGAAATTTAATATTTTTTTACCTTTATCTTATAGAAAACACTTCTATTAGTTGATATGTACAATTTTTTTTAAAACTTTTCAGTAGTTGTTTAGTTATTGTATCTCAAAGTTAAGAATTCCTATGCATATAGAAAATTTGTTCGAAAACTTGAAATTCGACATATTTTTGTCATAGTTAAAATTCAAAAATTCTTTTGGTAATGACTAAATTATTTGTAATAGAATTGTAAGCCAGGTATGTAATTGTAATTACAACGCTATAATTGTTTACAAATATTAACCATATGTGAAATATCGTTACCCAAAGTACAGGTCTTAAAAAAATTAAGATTTTCATAAATTTTTTAACTTCAGTAGTGAATTAAAAAAAAACACCCAATATCACTTTTGAAATTTTTTGATATTTTCTTGCCACAAGTATGTACTTTAACATATATAAGTTTCAGCTGCTTCTGACTGCTTTTGTGGGCGTTATAAATGTTTTTAGTGTCAACATCATTGCCGATTCGTGATATTTTTGAGCAATGGGTGCAGCTTAAGAAAAATGATACAACAAATGTGTTGCATCATATTGTACAATTTGTGGAAAGTCGTATCCAAAGATTTCTAGCAGATATAGAGAAGGACTAACTAAAATTCATTCTTTTAAAAATTAGTAATAATTGGACAAAATGCAGACGTGGAAAAGTAGGTTTGAAACTGAGTTGAGGAAGTGATGATGAATTTTTCTAGATCATCGATTTTTTATATTTAAACATAAATAAATTCAATTAGGAACCAAGTACAAGTGTCTTTTCACTTATATGTATAAATTTAATTATTTTAATATATATAAACAAATTTTAAATTGTTTAATAAATTATTGTTTAATTAGTATTTCAGCTATGGTAAAAATTTAGCCTTAAAATTGTCTAAGGATATACGGAATGTGAGAAAATTAAATTTTAATGAGTTAGTAAAACATTTAAATCATAATTTGCGATTCGAAAAAATATATGTATACTTAATTTTTTTGATACTTTTTTGAAAAAGGACATTTTTAAGGTGAACGAAATTTGGAGCAAGTATTAAGCATGTTAAAACTAATAAGTTTACCAAATTTTAGTAACATATCTTTTTTTTCCTCGAAGTTATAGCAATTTTTAATTTCAGGATATATGGGAAGGACACGAATCCTTTGAGTTTAAATGACCAAATTTTAAGTATGATTATATTTTACCAATTAATATAGGTGTGCCAAATTTCATTACTCTACTATTACTCCTTCTATTTTTGGCCACTCGTTATATGAAATCGCAACAGTGTGCAGCGCCCCCACGCATCACCATACGTGAGTAACAATTCGAAGCCATGTATTTGGGCATGACTTCCCTCTTGGTTAGGGGTCGGAGACTATCTAAACTCCTTTGTGAAAGTGGCTTTTGTAAGGTATACTCGTATACATACATACTATATGGTTATCCTCGTGGCCATTATATGGCTGCATAGTGGCAGAATATTCTGTTAAAACATACTGATATGTTCGAGCAGCCACGATGCAATAAGGTTCATTTCGAAAGTCAAATCGAGCTTATCCATGAATATCGGCTATTCCTTCGGATAATTGAGGATTATACACAAATGGTCGAATTTTAACCAAGAGAAGACGCAACAGTAAGTACTAGTAAGTACTGTATTGGCTGACTGAAAGGTTGTAATGACTAATTATGTATATACGTACGTCCTCTCGTGGCATTATCTAATAGGGGCGTCTCTCATTGAACTTAAGAAATTAGACGTAAGCAATATTTCTCGGTATAGAAAGCCTAGTTGACTCATTTAAATAATGAATAATGTACATCAGTACCTTTTCGAATTAAACGGAATGTGGTTGGGACTTCACCTTACGCAATCTAACTAACCCTAGTTTTATAAATATTTTATCGTTTCCTTTCGAAAAGTAAAGTAGTCATGATATTATTTTAATTCGAACATTCATTGGAATATGTATCAAATGGGAAATAAAATGTTAAAATAAAGGATTTGATTCTCTTACAATCACTAGGAATTCTAGGCCACGTAGAAGACGACATAGTCTAGTAGGTAGAGTGTCGGCGTGTTAGATTAGAGTGTTCAATCCCCAGACATTTCGAACATTTCCGCCTTTCTCAAAAACCCTTTCGATATCAGTTTTGTAATTCCATAGAAGTTCCATATCTATATTACAGCAGTCTTGTGTCTGTAATACGGTGTTCAGCTATGCGCCTTTATTGCGGAAATTGCAATAAATGCCATTATTGAACTCAATATTTCATATAAAGTTTCAATTAATTATTGCGCAATAAATACGCAAATTGTAATAATATTGAGTAAAACTTAAAATATATGCAGCACTGTCATAATGGTGTGTTTAGTGAGCATATTACAATTAAACGAACACTTTCTGTTGAAATTTGGCAACTCAAATGTCAACAACGACAAAAACAAAAACAAAAAACAAAATAAAATAAAACAATGTTGTTGAAACAACCAGCTGTCAAATGAATATTGAATAAGCAGCTGAATTGCATCTATTATTATGTTTGAACAGTTAAAATATTGTACTCAATGAACCGAATATTGACTCAATAAAAGTGCATAACTGAACATAGTATAAGCGATATTTAAATTGTATTATGATCGACTATATTGAGTGTTGTTTGTCACAACAAAACTTTAATCAGTCGATTGTAATCGATTTTATATAATACATCTGCTGCTTCTTCATTAACAAGACAGTAAGAACCTACGCCGTAATACCAACGAAAGTGTTTTAATAACTTTGATCAACAAGGTAGGAACGGACCTCTGTGAACATTTGGTATCCACACCATCTGTGAGTACTAAGATCTTAGATCCAGAGCGAGTTCGAGTTGATTTCCACATCCGATAATAGGCTGTATGGGCTTCTAAACGACGTGCACCCGGTGAGACGGGTATTTATATTTATTTATACATATATGCCGAAAACTGGTTGTTAATGGCCAATTGGATAAGTAAGTAATACTATAAGTATGTGGATTTATGATGACAAAAATATTTTCGCAAGTTCTTACTAAGACCGTTGCTTGAATGCGATTGAAAATGCAATTTCATATCATTTTATATATAAACTGAAATGAGCGTCAATCGATTTATTTATATTTTTTGTTTGTTTTTGGAACACAAAAAATTGTTGTGAACTCTATAGGTTTCACTTGAAGTAGATGTTCCTTTATATTCAGCAACTGTTCTCTGTCATTGTATGTATGTACATACGTATACTTCGCTTTCGGCTAATTAAGGGTAAAAGGCAATTCATGTGTATTGTCAAGATAATTATTGTAATTTTCCAATTATGTTTTTATGATACAAAACAGAAAATAAAACGAAATAAAAACGGAATTAAATGAACGAAATGCATTTGGTTAATTAGAAATTTTAAAATCGTGTCGATGGAAAAATGGTTTCAATTTTATAATGCATTTTAGCGGAAAACAAAATTAAACGTTTTACACGTGACCAGCGTTAAATAACACTCAACTTGTACTGAACGACACGTGACATGATATTAAAAGCCAGTGATATAACAGCCACCTGAAACTGCCAATACAACGCAATCAGTTATGTACTGATAGTCAAAGGCTTATGTGTTTACTATTGGGTATTATTAACTGAGGTTATAGTAGGCTGTTCAATTTACTTTTTTATTTTCTGCTCAATAAAATTGAATCTTTTAATTATAAAAATTTAATTGAAGTATGCACAGAAATAGTTCAAAATAGATTTTTTGTAGAAATATTATAAAAGTAGAGTACTACACCATAATTTTTCAACGTTTAAAGAATTGCTCCTTTTTTGAGAGCAAAAATAAATCAACCTAACGTCGGAGAATTTGCTCTGAAGTTCAATGCATTCCAGTGATCTACGCATCCAATATCATTTTGTAAATCATTTTTGACTGTCTTGCAATTATTGGCTGGGTTCTGTCATGATGGTAGTCGCCGTAGTCTAGTAGGTAGTGTGGTCGCTTATTAGATGCAAATCCCGGGTTTGAGTCCCAGGCCAGCCATCAAAACGAAATATGAAAAAAATTTTTCAGGGACTTCCTCTCAGCAGATTTCTGGCAAAAACTCTGAGAGTAAATAAACCTGCCATGAAAAAGTTTCTCAAAATCTGTCGTTCGGAGTCGACGTTAAACTGTAGGTCCCGCCACTTAAGTATAAAATTAAGGCACACAATATGAGTGGTGGGCGAAGCTAGGCCGTAATCCCGACTGAAGGGTTGTAATGGCCAATTATGTATGTGTTATGTGTCTGTCATGATGGAACATTAGGACTTCCAGGTTTTTTTTTCAGTTAATGGACGATTTAAACAAACAAGTCTTGCTTGGTAAAACTCGGCTTAGGTCGTTAGCATTTTCTCAATAGAGCGATGAGTCGTTTTTATGTCGCCAGCAATTGTTTTTATTTAGAACTCACATTTTCACGGTGTCCTAGCAGCATTATGGGTGAACGCAGTAAAAAATAGCGATCTGTGGCAGAGAAATGAAGAAGTATACTTATCTGTACTTGTAAACATATCAGAGATCAGCAATAAATCGTTTTTTCACTACTCATAAGTACTCATGAAATTTTGAATATGAGTGAGTCAACAGTATTGACATTGAACTACTCTGATTCATTCGTACACACTACAACATTAATTTATAAGTACATGTTGCAATGAGTATGAGTACAACGTTGACATCAAACTCAAAACATTCGAAATATGTTTGATTCATACGTCTACTCATTCAGATTCATAAATTTAGAAAAATACTAATAAACTTATAATACTCATAAATGATTCGAGTGATTCGAATCATTCATTAAATTTTACAGTCTTAGTTGTTATTGCATTTACAAAAGAAGAAGAAAGAAAAAGACAAAGACAGCAAGCAAAGCAAACACACAACCTTCTAGTGAGTATTGTAGTGTTCGTAGGCGAATCATACTTATTTTGTGATTCTTGTAAATGTTGAGTAAAAGAGAGTCGAAATCAACAACATCATGCGTATTGTTAAGTATGAGTACGATGAGTATAAGAAGCATTGAATATGAGTAGTATGAGTATGATATGAAAATAAGTGTGAATGTGATAAATATCAGAAATTATGAGTATGATTCGAATCTACCCATCTTTTTGAATACTCATTGCTGATCTCTGATACATATGTACATACATACATAATTGGTCATTGCAACTCTTCAGTCAGGGTAACGAACTAGCTTCTCACAACACTTTTGTTGGGTATGTTAATTTTACCCACAACTGGCGGGACCTACAGCTTAAAGTCAGCTCCGAATGACAGACTTTTAAGCAACTTCTCATTTCAATTTTATTTGCTCACCGAGTTTTTACCAGAATTCTGCTAAAAGGCTACATACTGTTACGTTTTTACCTTTTTAGAAATGTTTAAAATATGAGTTCTTTGATTGCAAACAAAATAAAAATAAATTTGTGTTTAGTTTCAATTAAACTATTTAATGTTCGCACAATGTTGTGTGCCACTATTTACAACTTGATGTATCCAACAATGATTTGCTTGTGCGTTAATCTTCTTTACACTTCTGTTCGATAGATCTCTACAACGGCGACCTTCAAACCACGACTGTTTTATTCACACGCAACGCGTATTCACACAAGACTGACTAAATTCTTACTACTCGTTGCCTGCTTTGTCTTGCCTTATTATATGTCCACGTAAACAGTCTGATAAATGTTCTTGAAGCCGAACGTTCGTGTCTTCGCCTTCTCGAGATCTCTACCGTTGTTTCATTGTTGTTTGTGTATTTTGTTTACCTTGTGTGTTGTTGCCTTCTTGCTTATTTGTCTATCCCCTTTTATTTCATACTGATGTTGTTAGTATTTGTTTGTGTAGCTTATGTTTATCGATGTTACACCATTTCCATTTTCGTAACAATACTTTTCTATACTTGGTGATTGATTTTCGTAGAGAGAGAGTGTAGAAATCTGCATAACTTTGCCCATATTCAAATTATTATTTTTCAAAACCGGACCACATATCACTATATGGAAACCAATATTCGCTGCCCCTGTAAGCTATTGCTCTAATTGCCAATTGACTAACAGTGGTATCACAGTGATGTATTGGTCGTAATTGATATGTTTGGTAGGTTGTCGGATAATTCCGCGTTAAGCGAGTATTCCTCCAGTGTCTCAATCTCTGATGACACAATTTGTGACTCTAGTTGATGTATTCCCCAATAGGCTAGAGACGATACGTCTTAAATGTTGCCTAATCTGAATCGGTTGGATCCCTAAAGATTATCTATAATAATGGCAGTATGGCAATAAGGAAACATTTACAAAAACATATTATCTTCCACTATATATAAGGAATAGACTAATAATAGATGTGGGGATTTATAAGTTTTTAAGGGAACCTTCCATAGGTGCAGCGTATAGCTGTATTCCTCCTGGAGAGCGCAAAAACAAACCTATATTTTTCTAAAAAATTCTTCGAAGATAGCTTATTTGTTTTTGTTTCATTGAAATAATAGTAGTATAAACATGATTAATGAGTTGTTGCACATTAGATGTTTCCAATTTGTTAAAATTTTTAACATTTTCGAATATTTTTACGAATTATGCTCCTTATTTAGTTGTCATTGCGGTAATAATTATGACTCATTAGCTGTCAGTTTACTTTGATGGTAGAGGAGGGTCTAAACTTTTGATTTACGGGATGTAAGCGAATGCCAAAAGCAAAATATTTTCACTTTTATTTATAGTGACGTCTTGCACCAAGTAATTGCTCATATTTTTTGACAGTTTTAATGTGAAACGAAGAGAGAACGAGAGAGAGAGGTCAAAAAGCAGAGAATAAGTGAGTGACATAAAAATTCTTCTGACAGTTTAAGGGGAAGTCAAACTACTGCGAAATAAACCGCCCCCTTTGGCCATAAATAAGTTCGTGCAAAAAAATAAAAGGAAAGAGTAGATTCCCTCTTTTCAAAGAACATTTAACAAAATTTAGTCACTTCTTCTTTGTTGGTAATAACGGTCATTTACCCCACATGTACATATGTATATGTAGGAGCATGTGTATGATTTCACATAAATTTTAACATTTTGTTGAGTGAAATCATTGACTGGCTGGCTGTGTGGTTGGCAATGAAACAATCGTGTGACTTCATGATTGAGTAAATAACTGACTGTCTGACTGACACATGCACTTGTCATTTTAAAACAAACATGTTGACGTTATTGCGCTGCATTCGTTTTTCTCATTTCCCAAGTTTCGTTTTTTTGTTTTGTCGTCTTTACCTAGGGTCCATGTGTTGTTGTGTTGTTTGAATTTTCCATAAATTATGCTTTTGCTGCTGTTTAATGTTTCATTATGTTGCTCATGATGATAATGACGATGCACACAATGCTGTTGACAATGCCATAGCAGCAATGCATTTTTCACAATTTGACAACAAAAACATGTTGTCAATTGAGTGTCAATACAATATAAAGTATTGGTTGTTGTTGTTAACGACAAAATATGTTTGCAATCACATTTAATGGAGTCAAGTGTTGTTACAATATTGTTGCATGTGGAAATTATGGTTTTCAAACGAAAAAAAAAGCTAAAAAGGGACAAAAATGAAAATAAATTTAAATGGGACAAGTTTGTACACTTTTTTGGTGTGTGTTTAAAAAGGTTTTTTCTCTTTTAGTAAAAAAAAAATAAAGAAGTTATTATGCTATCGTTATTATTACTCTTTTATAAAAATCTATTTTCATTCAAACATATTGAGAGGTTCGATATGAGTAGGAAATTGAGGAGTATAACTCATGTTTTTTTTTTTGTAAACGGAACAACAACTAAGACTGTAAATTTTGATGAATGATTCGAATAACTCGAACCATTTATGAGTACTATAAGTATTTTTTTGTAGTCGCCGTAGTCTAGTGGGTAGTGTGTTCGCTTATTAGACGTAAAAGCCAGGGTTCGTATCCCAGGTCAGACATCAAAAAGAAATTTAAATCAAAATACTTCTTCGGCGACTTCCTCTCAGCAGATTTCTGGCAAAAACTCTGAGAGTAAATAAACCTGCCATGAAAAAGTTTCTCAAAAATCTGTCGTAGGTCCCGCCACTCAAGTATAAAATTAAGGCACACTACTTGAGTGGTGTGAGAAGCTAGGCCGTAATCCTGACTGAAGGGTTGTAATGGCCAATTTTGTATGTATGTATAAGTATTTTTCTAAATGTATGAATCTGAATGAGTAGGCGTATGAATCAAATATATTTCTAATGTTATGAGTTTGATGTCGACGTTGTACTCATAATCATTGCAACCTGTACTTATAAATCAATGTTGTAGTGAGTACGAATGCATCAGAGTAGTTGAATTTCAATATTGTTGACTCACTCATACTCGAAATTTCATGAGTACTTATGAGTAGAGAAAAAGCGATTCATAGCTGATCTCTGATATATAGTAGGCATCATTCATTAACATCTAAGATTAATTAATTAATCATCTGCAGAATGAATATTTTTTTGCAGGAACGTCGCTGTTATAGTTGCTAATCTAACTGCAACTAGGGACAAGGATTATGTCACAGTCTAGTAGGTAATGTGTTGGCTTATTAGACGTGAGATCACAGATCAAGCATAGCGCTGAGATTCCATTTCGCTCTCTACACCGTATATGGTGACGCAACATTCGCCTCTACTGGATGCTAGGCATTTGTGGCATAGAGAGAAACGGATAGACGAAAGAACTGGCACAGAAGTAATTAGAGATGTCTGAAAAGAAGATGAATAAAGGGACTTATGCTCGTCTACAAGAATACTTTTCAAAGTGGAACTTCAAAACTGCTGTATCCAGCAGTGAATTGCAGGAATTCTAACGGGACACAGGGCTGCTGGCGGTTTGGCTGACAAGCTCGATCTGCACCACTAGGATTATTGCAGAAGTCACCATGATATGGAGGAAACACAAACTGTACAATGCGAGTACCCTGTACTTTAGAATAGAAGACATCGGCTTTTGGATGACATAACGTTTGAAGATTAGGGCATGTTAAAGAACGTGCCACTGAGGAATCTGCTCGGGGTAGTTCAAACCCACCACCAACGAATTATGGCAAGGGGATTTAAATCACACTAGGTAACACAATGGAGCATATGGGCCGCCGAGTGAACTTACCTGTGAACGGCAAGCTACCCGCTAGCCTAACCTAACCTAACGTGGTTGACTACATGAAGCTAATGAAATTCATGTCCTGTAAACAACAGAGCGTTAGCTATTATCCATATATATACATAATCCAGCTTCCAAGTTTGTTTATTCATGCAGCAATTTTTAGGAATAAAATAGAAAAATTTCATAAAATTATTATATTTTACTGGCGTTATTACAAATTTTAAAGTTTTATATACGACTTTAGTTTATTTGATTTTCGTATTGTTCTTTTGTTTCATATATACACAGACACACATGCATATGTACATGCATTTGCCATAATACCCAATTATTTAACCACTTTATGTTGAATTCATCATAAATTATGTGAATATGAGAAGTTTTCTATTGGATTTATGGTTTTAAGTAAAAAAGCTTTTCGTTTACATAAAATTGCATTGTATATGTATAGTATGTATGTATGTATGTAATCATATAAGTTTTTAAATGCAATGTATGCATGTCTGTAAGCGATGGAATCTTAAATCACAATAAATATGAAGAAAATATTATTTTTGATTAATGGAGAGGCCAGTAGCCATAAGGAAATGCATTGCCGCATGCAGTAAAACCGCATAGATATGCAAACGCATACAGACAAATAACTGAAGTTTTTGAGAACAAATAAATGTAAATCATAATTTTTTATGTGGTGCTTCAAATATAAAAGAGAGTAAGATGCAGTGCAGCAAAAAACAAAAACAAATTCAAAATGATTCAAATGCATTTCCGTTATACTGAGAGAAATGATACACTAAAAAATAGTTTGAGATTGAAAATCCCATTATATTAGGTTCAATTTATAAATTCATTTCATGACATTGCTTGTTGGTCCTTGCAACACGCTAGCACTTAATTTATTGCAAATTCATTTACGTGACAACTTTATTGCCAGAAGTGATCCTGTTCATTGAACTCACCGTTCGTGCTGTTTAACATCGCTGGATTACTTGTTATGAAGTCTTTGGTTTACGCCGAAAAACCAGCAATACTTAAAGCATTTGAAGTCAATATTCAAGTCACCATCGATGACATTTATCACGTGATTCGTAGCCGTATTCAGGAGTCGTTGAATGTAAAGAAGTTAACCATATGTGCATTTCTTGATATAGTAGGCACGTTTGATAATACTCCTTACGAGATTCTAAACGGGTTATTAGATGGGCATTTAGATTATAGAACCTACAATATCCAGAGGGATGGCAGATCTTTGGAAACATGCGCAGAAACCGAGATACGAAGTATCGCCACAACTATTAAATGCCTACGGGGTGTTGTACCTTCAACTTATGGAGCCTGGTTGTAGATGAATTCCTGAGACTACTATTTAAGGGGGGCATTACATAGTCTTAATAGGTCGGAGTGGTAGCTCTGATATCAAAAAGCTCACTTGAGCACGCATAGCGGCCCGTTGTATAGTCTTGATAGCGTGAGGCAAATTTGAACAGATTCTCTACTTAAAGCGGCACTGGAAGCCCTATTGGATTTATGTTCGCTTCATATGGTAGTGGAAATCAAAGATTTGGTGAATATGGTTAGGTTAACTAGAGACGAGTCTAACATGAAATGCATTAGGAGATTGCGAGTGGCTGACAGCTCCGTGCTCAGCTGTACTCTGGACATATTCAGTAGACTCTATGATTTTGACGAGCGTGTCGAGTGTGTCCCTTTTAAAAGAGGTATTATTTTGTGGTCTACAGATGGCGCAAAAACCTTGGGACAGGTTTAGGAATTTTTGGCCCAGAATGATATATTCCGAGCTCTTAGTGAAACTCACAGCTATCTTCTAAGCGGCAATAAATGCCGATCAAAGATGTGTTCATTTTAACCGGGACAGGACGTACGAAAGGCAGGATATAACAACACTGTCGGACAATCAGGCCGCCATTCGTGCACTCGGCTCTTATGATATTAAATCGAAGATAATATGGGATTGTCTAGGAGCTAAATCAACTAAATGGGTAAAATAAAGTTACTCTTTATTGGGTCCAAGGTCAAGTGAGATTTCTCAACAAGGTGAGCTTGAGAGGATTGCAGTGTTCACGTCGTTTATGGGACCAGAAATCTTCTGTGGAGTAGGGCTTATGTATGGAAAGTGATGCTCAGCGAAAGTGGAGTTAAAGAGTTTGTTGACATTCTTGGCCGAGCTCTCTGATATAAGGACTGCTGCAATAGTAGGGTTTAGTTTAGACTAGGATGATCTCTGGGTGGAATTGCTTGTGGCACTACAATGGGCCTAAGTGGAACACATTCTTTAAGAGGAGTCCCTCATCTTACCTATCCTGGATCAACAGGATGGCCGTTATTATCTGCCATTCAGGAATCGCTATTGAAAAACAAAGTAGGTTTGAGGCAATCAAAACTTTATTTACAAGAGGGGAATCATGCATTAGACTGTACAGGAATATCCTGAGGATGATAACCGGTGTTTTGACAGGGCTCTGTATACTCAGGGTACACTACGCTTATTAACAATGGGGGTTATTTAAAACTCAACATGTATATTTTGTAACGATGAAAATGAATCCGATTAGAAGATATATTTGTAAACTGGACGGCATTAAGGACATATTCAGACAATTGTCATTGTTGATATCGAGCAGCATCCTGAGGTTTCCCTGTGCAATCGGTTTAGAGGAGACATTATAGAGGCATCCCAATAAAGTTGAAGGGCAGTACAATAGGATCGTATTGTCATATTACTAAGTGATATGATAATTGCAATAACTCCTAGCCATGGTCAATATACGCCGGAAATCAGATTTACAAGGTAAATGTCTTGAAATTATCCACGCTTTTATATTAAAAAATGTGTGTTTCAAAGAACATTTTTGTGTTGTGATATCGTTTTGAATTTTCAAACTTTTAAACCAACACCTTCTGGAGATTTCTTTTACCTGAAGTGTATTCAGGTGTGCTCAGTGTCAACATTGTAATTTTATTAAACCACTTCATGCGATAAATTAACATGAAATCAGAGATCAGCAATGAATCGTTTTTTCGCTATTCATAAGCACTCATGAAATTTTGAATATAAATGAGTCAACAATATTGAAATTTAAATAGTCTGATTCATTCGTACTCACTACAACGTTGATTTATAACTGCAGGTTGTAATGAGTATGAGTACAACGTTGGCACCAAATCATAACATTCGAAATATGTTCGATTCATACGCCCACTTATTCAGATTCATAAGTTTACAAAAATACTCATAATACTCGAATCATTCATCAAAATTTACAGTCTTAGTTGTTGTTGTATTTACAAAAAAGCCAACACACAACCTTCTGGTGAGTAATGTAGTGTTCGTACGCGAATCATACTTATTTTGTGATTCAACATCATACGTGTTGTTAAGTATGAATATGATGAGCACTTCAAACTTTGAATATGAGTAGAGGTTCCGTGATATTAAAATAAGTATGAATGCCTATAAGTATCAGAAATTATGAGTATGATTCGATTCTACTCATCTTTTTAAATACTCATTTCTGATCTCTGCTTGAAATGGAGTCAATTAAATGAATTTCGTCAATTATCCAACAATTTGTTCAATTTGTTTAGTGAATAATGAAATTAATTTTTTCAAGTGTTAATATGATTTTAAGGACATTTAAAATATGTTTGCTTTCTATGAAGACTCAATATTTTATGGAAACCAAAGACATTCATGTTTCATGCAAAGAAGGAAAAGAAACTCTAACTATTCTTTCGAATATAAAATAATCGTAAAAATGCAAACAGCAGAAGAAAATAAAAAGAAAAAAAGAACAGCAAGGAGGACATATCCTGCAAATATAAATTTCATAAAAATTGTTTATGGCAAGCATTTTCAAAAGGAAATGGTCACATAAAAAGGTTGTAATAAAAAGGATATAAAACTTAAAACGAAACGAATTATGAATCGTTATTCTAAAATCAAGAGCACTAAACATAGAGTATATAATATTTTTATTTGTTTTATAAACTTTTAATACGTTTTCTACTTTATGGAAGTAATTGTTAAACGGAAGTCTTTTTAATAAATATATATTCTTAAGCATATTAGAACATAAATCATGGTTAAATAAATAGTAAAAATTAAAAACATAGTTCATTTAGTTCACAAGATGCTTACGGAGAAATAGTTTTTGGTAAAAAAAAAATAAAAACATTCAATTCATTAATTTTTATGATGGTTTACATAGTGATGTGAAAAATAATAGGGACACCAGTGTTGACATTTATAGATTCGATGAAAAAGTAAGTAAAATTAGAAAATTTAAAAATTTTTATTAACCCTTTAATGATCACAGGGACACATATGTCTCTAAACCGATAATTTCAAAAAATCTGAATAATTAAAAACCGGGTACTGGAAAGTTGCTTATAATAGCTGCCAGCAGTATGTTGCGTATTCAATAGTTGAAATATCTCAGATTTATATTATGATCACGGAATCCACATATCAAGTGTACTTTGATCCTATAGTGTGCTGTCGAAAGGTCGATTAATAAACTCGAGTTATTCCCGAATAGTCTCATGTACGATTCAAATCTCTTTCTATTATTAATTCGCGATAAAATTTTCGATTGTCGTATGTCCGCTTATTTTTCTGTTTCAAATGTACTCCTTTCAAGTATTTCTTTTAACTACAAAATTTGATAGAATGGCACGACAATATTAGAAAAAATCATTCGATAAGTTCATAAAAATCGTCTAAGTGGGTTATCATATCTCCTCATAATTTAGACAGTACTGGTCTACAGAAGTAGGTATAGGGGTACCTTGTATATAAAATATTATTCCAAAGCCTCGGTTTGGAGGTAGGTTAGGTTAGGTTAGGTTAGGTTAGGTTAGGTAAGAGGACGTGTACTTTGTCAACTGTGACAAGTACAGTACCCGGAGGTCGAATTGACCATTGTACAACGTCCTAGCTTCCCACACCACTTGTGTTGTGTGCGTTAATTTTATACATGAGTAGCGGGACCTACAGTTTAAAGTCGACTCCGAATGACAGATTTTGAGAAGCTTTTCATGGCAATTTTTACTCTCAGAGTTTTTTCCAGAAATCTGCTGAGAGGAAGTCACCGAAGAAATATTTTCATATTTTCGTTTTGATGTCTGACCTGGGGTTTGAACTCGGGCCTTAAGTCTAATAAGCCAACACACTACCTACTAGACCACGACGACTTCGGTTTGAAGGTATATCTAGAAACCTTTATTTTTGCAACAATGAAGAGGGTCCAGATGCTTTCAAAAACAGCGAACAACAGTATATCGATGAATACATGACAAAATTCAAGATGAAGCAGTATACAGAAAATAAACCTGACAAATGGGGGTTTGGACAGGTGAAAAAACCATTGGACGACACTTAAAATTTTAAATTTCTTTAACTTTTTGTAGCAAATAACATAACATAACATAATTGGTCATTACAACCCTTGGACCAGGTTTACGACCTAGTTTTTCACACCACTTATATTGTGTGTGTGTTAATTTTATATATATGAGTGGCGGGAATTACAGTTTAAACTCCAAACGGCAGTTTTTTGAGAAACTTTTCTTGAAGAATATTTTTTCATATTTCGTTTCGTTGGAGATGTCTGACCAGGGGTTTGAACCGTGGCCTCACGTCTAATAAGCCAACACGCCACCTACTAGACTACGGCGACTATTTTTTTTTTAGCAAATACTTGATTTTATTAAATAATATTAGAAAGATTACATACAACTTTTCATTCACGATTATGGCTATCGTGCACCACTTATGTTGTATGTGTTAATGAGTGGCGAGGCCTAAAGTTTAAGGTCGACTTTGCATAACAGATTTTTAGAAATTTTTTCATGGCAATTTTATTTACTCTCAGTAACTTTTGCCAGTAATATTTGCCAAAAATCAGCTGAAAGGAAGTCGCCGAAGAAATATTTATTTATTCATTATTAATTACAATACAATTACAAATTATATTCTAATTTTTATACGAGCGGAGTAACAAGACCATATGCTCGGTGTAGTGTCACAGACCAGAGTCTCTGGTGGGAATCGAACCCACTACCCTCACGCTAATAGTCTAGCAAACTACCCACTAGACTACCAGGGCACCCTCGCCGAAGAAATATATTTCCATACTTTATTTTGTTGGATATGTCTTAGCTGGTGTATGAACCGTGACCTCATATCTAATAAGCCAACACAGTACATTCTACACAACGCCTACTTCAACTTTGACAAATGAAAAAATATCCCTTAACCCTTAGCGTCTTTGTGTCCCTTAAAGACCTTAGGGGACACTTCGTTTATAAAAAAACGAACAACCCACTATTAATTTCAGTAATTTGATTTCCAAATATGCTGTTTGGTCATCTAATAACTCATCCTAAATAGACGAAATGATAATTTTGCTTCTCATAATTTTATGGTGGTGAAAGGGTTAACTTAAAATTAAAATACAAATGTCATATAACACATTTGAACTAATTGAAGTTCTGTTCTAATCTTGTTCTAGAATAGTTAATATTTTGTAGAGCCTAATACTGTTTAAGACATTGGCAAAGCATGTGGTCTTCCTTATTTTAGCCTACAGTGTGATAAACATTTTTCTATCATTTTTAAATTAAGAAATAATGAGCGGATTATTGTTATGGTTTAACATTTACTAATGCCGCAGAAAGTATTTCTAATAAAAATGTTAATTTTGTTCTCCCGTCCTTCAAACATTTATTAGAAGGTGGTTGATTTTTTTCCTGTAACGTTCCATGGAAACATGTTATTTCCTACACGAAAACACCACAAAAAAAGCCGACATAACAAGTGCAAACTATCGAGCATAATGTATTGTTATTTTATTTCAGAGCAGGTTCATTGCACTTTTGATATGGTTTTCATTTCATTTTTATTTATCGATAACTATTCATTCTTCTTTTTGCGCATTTGCCAATAATCACATATATTTAGGAAATAATCATAATCATTTTGTCGACTTTCAAGAAAATATGAATCCTAGTATTGTATTGTAAATAGTTGCTGGGGGTTGATTTCCATTATTCTAGCTTAATATGGTTTGCAATTTATCATTTATAAATTCGTTTTAGTTGAAAATTCCTTGCACTTTGTGTACTTGTAGTCGTTACTGTACGGGGGTATTCTTAAAGATATTTCGATTAATTATGAGGTTGATAACCAAGGAAAGTGTGATTATATGAAACGTATTCTTTAAGATGTTTTGATTAATTACCTACGGTTTGCTTAAGTGAAAAGTGTTTATAATTCTTGTTGTAATATTAAACTGAATAAGAAAACAAATAAAATTTTAGGTAAGCAATGGTAAGACCATTTTTGACCATTGTTCGCATTTTAAATTTCACCATTTTTACTTGAATTTGCCATGAGAGTCAAGCAACGTTTATATGAAGGAGACTCAACCAGTTCCAGTTAATTAAGTAATTAAGTCATCATAGTCTAGTAGGTAGTGTGTTGGCTTATTAGACGTTGGTCCACGGTTCAACCCCAAGGTCAGACATCTCGCACAAAAAAGAAGTATGAACAAATGTTTCTTCGGCGACTTCATCTCAGAAGATTTCTGGCAAAAACTCTGACAGTAAATAAAAAATTGCCACGAAAAGTTGCTAAAAAAAATGCTGTCGTTCGGAGTCGGCTTTAAACTGTAGGCCCCGCCACTAATGTATAAAATTAACGAAGCTAGGTCGTAATTCCTGGCTGAAGAGTTGTAATGAACAATTATGTATGTATGTATATCAAATTAAAATTTGTTTAAAGATTCGTTGGGACTAAAACTTCCTGAGGAGCCTAATTCAATAAAGACGAAATATTATGGATATTGAATTTTTCAATACAATTATATATTATAATCCAATTATCCTAAATTATTGATGCCAGTTAAAAAAAAAAATTATTGCTGTGTTGTGTAGTTTTAATATTTTTACATAAACATAAGAGTATACGTACATATGTACATATGTTTTTAAATAAATCTTCAATCAATTTAGAAATTTAAAGAAAATATTTTATTTTGTATTTAATTTCCATTAACTTGTAAATCTTTTACAACATTTTTCCACATCCATATTTCAGGAGAAATGCAAATAGATTTTCATAAATACGATTTGTTATACAAAAGCCAGAAAAGACTTTTGAAAGCTTTAAACAAATTGAGGTTTTATTTGCAAATGATTTCAGATTCCATTGAGATTTCCAAGAATTTCTAAGTTTACAGGTATTTGTTAAACGTAAATAAAAATGTTGTTTCAATTAGGCTGATAACCCGGAAAAAGAGAAAAGAAATCTTTTAAATCCCCTTTAACAAATAGAATTTTTTCTTTGTACTCGGTTATGTTTGTTTTGTATTTTCTTGTTTCTTTGCTGTAATATTATAAAACAATAAAATGTTAAATCTTAGAACAGAGAACAGAGAAGCTTCATATTTAAATGTTGAAATAATATTAAAAAAAAAACAAAAGAAAAGTAAAAAAACGAAATATGTATGTAAACAATTGTAAACTTAAATGCAGACTGTAAAAGAGATAAAAAGATAAAACATGTTTAACTTACAGAAATAATAGGAATAAACGACATGATTTTATTTGAGTTTTCCCGTTAAGCTCGAAAAGGTGTAACGGTAACAGACGTACTACACTTACCAAAAAGCAATCGTATTACAAAAGCTTTCCTAAAGGGTTATCCGTTTTTTTCCGTCTCAAAAGTAAAGTTAACACACATAAAACTATGCGTTTGATGAAACGTTTATTTCATTATAATGCTTAGACCTTGCCATTGTGTTCGAAATAGAATTTTATTTAAATAGCCACCTCTAAATTGGTTGCAGCTTTTTGACTAATTTCATCTTCGGACATTTCCGTAGTGTTCGGCGATAACTTGTAGAATATTGGTTTTTAAATCCTCTAACGTGTGACGATTACACTCGTAGACAATTTTTTAATAAAATAAAGTTGAAATCGCTAGGATTATATGGCTCGTTGCACTGACTTGTAGAAACCACACACCATACAGTCCATAATATTATAAAAAAAGAACTCATTTATTAAACGACCTAAGCGCTCTGAACTGTTTGTAACGATTTTTCCAGGCTTATTTTATAAAATTTCGGTCCATTGACACGCCCAGATCATAATGTACACCAAACAGAGGGAATAATCAATTAGATCTGGGTTTTTCGAGCTTTAATTTTGCTTGATGGCGTTAATACCGCGTGAGTAATGAAATGAAGAAAATTTGATTTGGACAATCAGCATTAATAGCCTATAATAGCTCTTGCATCCATT
Source organism: Sarcophaga rosellei (assembly GCA_930367235.1). Lineage (NCBI taxonomy): Eukaryota > Metazoa > Arthropoda > Insecta > Diptera > Sarcophagidae > Sarcophaga > Sarcophaga rosellei. The sequence goes on along the minus strand of OV884020.1, from coordinate 42,664,635 downwards.
CCCCATATCTACGAGTTTAAAATCACGACAATCTGCTTTAAATATTCAGCGATTCAAACTTCGTATGTGTGGAGTTGCAAACACAAATACAAAGTAAGTCATAATTAACATTATGAAGTTTGATCTTTGTAATAAAAGTAACGTGTATAAAATTGACTTCGCAATGTTATTTATTAAATACTTCACTTATTTATTTCCTTGAAAAAAAAAAAGATCAGCATTTAGTTCTGTTGTGATACCACAATCAATATTCAAACCTGTTACCAAACATTCTTTAGAGGAGACCAACCTAATCCAAAAAGAAATCTTGCTATTGCAGGGATTTTTACATTAGAGAGGCAGGTAAAGGATGTCAGAAAACTTATGACACAACAGGGCGCTGACAGGTAAGGTGCAATATTTTCTCACTCCTCATACCCACAGCTCTTGCTGAAATGATCTAAAGGAACCTCAAGCCATTCGGCATGCCTACCCAAAGGACTGTGGAACATGAGATTCGTTGTTATGCGAAGGGTGGCTATAATATTCAAGGAAACAACAGATAAGAGATAATTTTTTTTCAAATGCTCGAATGCTAAGGATTTTTATTTAAATTTTAAAGGTAGATACGTAACAATAATACCTTTTTAGCCTTAGATCACGGGACCTTATAGGACCCAAGGAATATGTGCCAATTGAGACGACTCACAGAGTGGCACTTTGCCTGAAAACCTGGCCAAAATTAATAGAAGTGTTTTATGAGTTAATGGCTGGCATTTTTTGATAGTGTTAGTGATAATAAGGATGAACCCAACTGATTTTTGTTCAAATCGGTCCGTGATTTCGCCTAGCCCCCATACAAATTCCCCCCGAAATTGTACTTATTTACACATAATTATGGTAATTATGCAGCAATCATGATAAAATTTAGCATGGATCAGTTCTGAGTACTAAGAAATCATGGTGTAAAGGCCCTAGCCCCCATATAAAGTCCCCTTTAGAAATTCACGTTTGCGCTTATAAATGGCTTAAAAACATCGGTATCGTGATGAAATTCGGTATGGTATCTGCCCATTAAGAAAATCAAACATACACCTCATATTGTTATAATAGTCGATATATGTAATTAAGTTTTTAAAGTTCTATGATAATTAATATTTATTTATAATATTTATTTTACATTATTTAATAAAAATACTTAAAAAGTGAAGCTAACTACATACATTCGTTAAAATCGTTATCATTTTCATCATCAATATCAGGGAGGAGTAATTTAATAGTATCTGATGAAAATGCTTTTATATTCCTTCGCGATTTTTGTGTACTGCAGCTTATGAAAGGGTCATTTTATTACTTTTTACCAGTTTACAGGTAAAAAGGATGAAAATAGAGATTTCATACTTTATTGCGGTATATAACAATTTTTTAGCACTTGCTACTTTCAATTTTAAAAATCTTGTCTTTCGGTTTTTGGCAGAAAAAGGGTAATTTTTTTAATTTTTTAAAAAAAGTAAAATTTTCAAAAAATCGGCAAAAAAAAATTGCGCAAATTTGCGCAATCGGCATAAACGTACAACGACAAAAAAAAGTGTACCATTGTTTCGATGTTGTTCATTCATTCTCGTATAGCCTGAAAAGGATACACAGTAAGTGCCGCTTCATATTACACTCGTATCTTATCTCGATTCAGTAAAGAGTAAGCCCTTGTAGGTGTTGCCTTCATCGCTCCACTTATTTTAAATTATTCTAATGATGCACTTCTTATTCATCGATTTCCACCTCATTACTGAAGCATGTGTTAGGTTAGCTGGTAGCTTGCCGTTCACATTGGCCCATTGTGTTACCCAGTGAAAGGTAAGTCCTCTTGCCATGATTCGTTAGTGGTGGGTTTGAACCACTCCGAGTTTCGGTTGAAACCGATCAGTAGTGGCACGTCCATCACCATGCCCAGATCTTCAAACGTTGTGTCACCCAAAAACTGATGAAGTCTATTCTAAAATTTCCTCCTTATCATGACAGCTTCTGCAGTAATCCTGATGGGACAGTCCGAACATGTCAGCGAAACTGCGAATATAGCAATGTCCCGTTAGAATTCCTGTTAGAATGGGAACTGTTCTCTTGCCAGTACGTTGGCTTATTGAATTTCATGCTTTCCAATTTGAAAAAGTATTCTTGGGTATTCTAGGAGCGCATATATCCTCATCTCCGAACCTTTCCTTTCCAGTTTGTCTGTCTTTTCGTTCCCTCTATGTCACAGTGGCTCGGAACCCAGTGGAGGTGGGTGTTGTGTTTGGGTTGGTAAACGACAGTGTGACATTTTCGAAGTGAGGCCCTCTATAGAACCCTCATAAGATCCAAGTATTTTCCTATAATAGATATTTTGATCTCCTTGTTAAGAAACCGAGAACTGTCATAATAAGCGATCTTATTATACAAACTTCTTATTGTAAACTAGTAAATTTCTGTTTTAACCGGGAAATGGTTTATATTGTTGAACCACTTTGGGCAATACTTTACCACAAAAGTGTGCAACTTTTTCTCGCAGTGTTTTTCACAACCAACAGTTTCTTATTCTACGACCTTTTAGGTGTGCATCTAACTATCTCTGTGTCTTTAAAACCATTTAACATTTTTTTTCCTTGTCTATGTTTACATAAGGAAACCTTATTAGAATAAAGTAAGGCAGAAAAAGAAAAGAAAAGGAAAAAATTAAATAAAAAGTTAAATAAAACAGAATAAAATATATTTGTCTTTTGTATAAAACCACACAATTATTGTTACACTCTTAAAGTTACAATTAAAGCAGAAGAAAAGTGGAAAAACAAAGAAAATAGAAGAACAAGAAAATCAAATAAAACTCCAGCAAGAATTTACAAAATTTATTTACAAAACGAAACTCTTGTTTGTATTTCTTTATCAATTCAAATGGTTGTTTCAAGTGTTCAAGCGAGACAATAAATTTATCCAAGTTGCTTTAAAAAGCGTGTTGACAACCAACCCAGGCCGCCTGTCTTACGTTAACAATGTTATTTTGTTTTGTTTTGTTGGTTGCTTGTTATGTTTGTTGTATTTACCATTCATTGTGCACTATTTTAGTTGTTGTTACAGAGACATCAAGTTCTTATTTACAATATTTACCATAAGGAATGGAAAGTGTAATGTAAACTATCATATAGCCAACATGGTTATACTTACAACATATTTTAGTACATAACGACTAGGCATTGCATTCCAATTGCTGCCTATCCGCACTATGATGGCAAACAAGCCAACCAATGCCACAGTTTCAGCCACAAGTTCATGAACTTGAACATTGAACTTCTGTTTGAAGATCAACGATAGAAAAGAAAATTTAAACAGTTTGTAGCACATTCAAGGAGCTTAAAATCAAAAGTAAGTAAACGGCATAGTTTGGACGTTTTGAAAATGATTTTTTGAAATAACTCTAAAAGGAAACAAAAACACATGTCTTGGAAATCTCAAAATTAGCATGCAAATTTTGCACATCTTAATGTGTACCTATTTAGAGTGATGTTTTGTAGTGCGATCGGATTGTGGTATAGAGTTAATGGGGAAAAGAAAGCTTTACTAAAAAAACGTTTAAGTTGTAAAAATCTAAAATACTAGGTCGTATTCAATTATCAATTCGTTCTATTCTATCATCCGTAAAGTTATGCTTCAGATTAACTCTCAAGGAATGTGAAAAACGAGGGATTGTAGGTCGATGTTGGATGTCAATTGAAGACTAAAGACCATTGCCGAACTATTTACTAGAGAGAAACATTTATGGATAAGACATTATCCCGGAAATTAGAGGTAAAATATTTAGGAATATCACTGGATATTAAATTTATGTAATGAAAGGCTTATATAGGGACTATTTGAGGAAGCGCCAGTGGTAATGTTGTACAGAAGCTTTGCTAAAGTGCATCGAGTAACCTAAAAACTACATACTCTTTCAAAGGAAGTATCATGCTGTCGTTTATAGATGTATGTATGTATATACGAATGGCCATAATAAAACTCAAGGATATCTAAGCAGACATCTAATGGCATTGAAGGAAGTATTCAATTCAACTTGAACAGATAGAATAAAGTACAATCAGGCTACCATCCGAGCTCTCGTCTCTTATGAGGTAAACTCCCAAAATAGTATCATGTCTGGGGAAGCCGAGTGAGATAAATATGGGAAATAGGAATACCATAATCAGGGCCCCCGGTTAAGGGGAAATTGGGAGAAAAGTGCAGGCAGAGACTGGCTTGAGAGGAGCGGGATCTTCCACATCACTGATTGGGCTAGAATCTTTGTGCGGAGTTAGAAAAGATGTATATTCACTAATCTAAAGTAAATTTAGGTAAGTAATTTTAAGGAGATGAAGGAATCTGAGGTTAGTAACCGGTTTACAATGACAGAGCATTGTAGAGTCAAAGACTACTAGATCAGAATCGGAATCGTCTCGCGTCCAATATGTACATGGAATCTGTAACGTGTTAATGCAGTACTTTACAGTGAATTATTCCCGTTGACACCGAGCATTCTAAAATTCATCAGGCCAAAAAGCTTGCAACAGAAATTATAAGGATGCCCAATATAGACTGAAGACAGTACATTAGATCTTATTGTCGCAGATCTACGACACCTCTACACGACCACAATAATAACAAATAATGTGAGCAGCCACATATATGGCAAGGCATTGTTGATATATCAGTCTATAACAGTTTTCATTCAAAGTATTGGAAGCTGCGGTAGATCTACAACTTCTGAACAATCTCTCGGCCATAAATGTTTGTATTTCAAATAGGAAATTGAATGTTTTTTCTATTAAAACGATGTACGATGAGCTCATGAAGTGACATTAGCACCAAAAGCTAAGTAGTTCAGGTTAGGTTGCGTAGAATGGTGAAAACTTCTCCTTCACGAATTGTGGGTACTTATAGTATCACGAGCTAAACCAAAAAAAGCATGGAAAAGTAAAGAAAAAATAATAGAAAATAAGTATAAACACTACAAAAACGATAGAAAACAAAGTAGAAGAGAGATAAGTAAAATAGAAGGAACATACATATTTATTTTTAATTGGTCTAGTGACACGGGTAGTGTCATATAACCACCTTGTCACAATGAAATCGTATTTAGACTGAAAACTACGCGGACTACGTTTTGGGTCCGATAGAAAGTAAATATCTATTTAACTTATATGATAAAATATAGTCGGTGTTATGGTTCCTATGAATATGTATTCTTTGAAAATTGTGTATAAAACCTCTTCGTGTACATACTTTATTTCAGGAGTAACAAACTCTTGTTGATTTTCGACTGCTATAATATACTTATGTTAGTCTATCTTTCTTCTTTGTTTTTCTTTTTTTTTATTGTTTTTCAATGCTCCCAAGATTACACTGGCATCTGTTTACACTGGCAATCCCACGTCATTATATTTTCTTTTTTTAAAGTTTGTTGTTCTTGTTGTTTTCATTCATTAAGTAGCTACTTAGTCGTCATTATTATTACAATAAATACTTACCATACTTATGTAAGATCCCCTCTTACACAGAGTTTCAGTTGTATGTACTCTACGATACTTTTCAAGAGAATTTTGTTTGAATTTCAATGTTAAATATCAATTGTCAGTTTATATTCTGTTAATAATAATAAAAAAGAAAAAAAAATTATTTTGCTGAAATGATATAAAATTTGAAAGATGTTTTTCGAGTATATGGCATTGATGAATGCAGTTCATATTAGAGTAAGAAAAATCGGTGGGTGATAAACCTCTGTCTTTTGACCACCGTTGTCTGTAATAACGGGATCTTACAGGACTCATGGAAGCTGTATTTGGGGAGGCTGCGGACAGATTAACCTTTAAAGTGGTCGAATAAGGCATCTCCAATGGTCGACAACAGCAGACAATTGACATGACGCAATCTTTATTGTCACTAGCCGATACAGCAGAGCTACTCATATCTGTAAAGTGAAACTGATAAGAATCACAAAAGCTTGAAAACATTTATCACACGTCACGAATTTTGTTAACAAAATTTAATGATATGAAGCATTTTTCTTTTGTGAGTCTATTTATGGTGAATGTGCTAACCTTACCGAAAGGGAAAAGTAATTTTGGCATTGCCTCATGTCGCGAATCTTTTTTAATAGCGCTAAAGGAAACAGTAATATCTCGTTTGGTATTTTTGGATACTATTGTGGAAGATATATGAGTTTCAACTTCCGCAGAAAACTCTCCATGACGGAATTGAAGAGGTGGTATATTAAGGGAGCGGTTTGTCTGAAGCCTCGCACGGTATAAAGGTTGAGGAGATGTCCTTTTTTACCTTGACAGGCTTATCACCTTCGCATAGAATCCGAGCTCAGACATTGCGGCTAAAATACGATTCCTTATTGGGATATCGAAGGCTGCCTTATAGCGACTTGATTTTCATGGGTCTTTTCCAGGACCTGAAGTCAAATGTATATCTGGTAGACGTGCACCAAGTCTGAAGACGAACTGATCAAACCCAATCAGTGTTTTGCGAGCGGCTTCAGTTGTTCCCTCAAAATGTTCGTAAAAAAGTAATATTTCCTTTTTGATGTGATGTGCGCTTCAGTATGTCTCGCACTGTTTCAACAAATATAAAATACGATAGAAGAGAGTGGCGGCTATATTGAAATCAAAGCTTATTTGCCACAGAAAATTGGTAGCGACAATTAGCATCAGTAATTTGCATTTAAATAATTGCAGTTAAAAAACCTAGTGATTGATTTGATATTAAATAACGAAGAAAAGAGACAGATTTGTGTCGAGCCAGATATTGGCAAATAAAGTTCTAAGTGTACCCGTCCTCTGTTTCCGATCGAAGAACTCTGTACAATTTACTAACAAGAAACCGAAGTCTCTCCGTGAAGTTCTTCAGAAAATATATGACGAGAGATCCTTACAGTCTATTCAGTTTAGGTCGGTTGAGCCTTTCAATAAAGCAATATTCTCCCTCAACGAGGGATTTGATTTAATACAATAAATACGTTTGGCTAGTAGAATGTCTAACAGAGGAAAATGATTTACCCATTTCCATATCCGGAGCCATTGACACAGCTAGGAAGAGAAAGATACCAAACAGATTAAACCTAAAGTTACGATTGGAAAGAGATCTGTCGCTCTATATGAATATAGTAGGTAATCCTCTTCTCATTAATTATACATATTAATTTAGCAGCGTGATTAAAGATCAGTACTTCCATTTGCGATATCTTAAAATCAAGTTTATAATAGTATCCACTTCTAGTATCAAGTTCCCTATAATATAGTCAATTTATTCAGATAGGATATAGTAGTGCCCAGAAGGAAAAATATTACAGCATGGCAGGCCATTAATGGCAAGTAATTTACATGGCTGCCAATTAAACGTAACAAAGAGGGTTTTTGAGTCACCGTTGTATTGGAGGTGATGTGTTGGATTATCATCCGAAAGCTCGTGGTTGTAATGAACAAACGAAGTAAAAATAAAATTTTTTGTTGGCGATTTCCTTTCAGTAGTCTTCTCGTAAAAATTCTGAAAGTAATTGAAAAATTTCTCTTATTTACTGTTCAAAGTCGACGTTAGACTGTAGGTCCCGCCATTCATGGATAAAATTCACAAACTAAACATGGGTGATGTGAGAAGTTAGTACGTAGTTTCGACTAAACGGTGGTAATGGGCAATGAACTATGTAAGATGGAACGTAACGTTTCTGTGTCACATTAGATATTTTCACTTTGTTAAGGAAGTTCACATTTTTATTCAGGTCACCTTAGGAATATAACGAAATGAAAAACATTACATAAATAACATATATAATTTGTCTTTACAACCCCTCAGTCAAGATTACGACCTAGAGTCTCACATCACTTATGTTGTGTATGTTAGTTCTATCCATAAGTGGTGAGACCTAGAGTTTAATGTCGACTCCGAACGACACATTTTTAAGAAATTTTTTATTTAAGTAGTCTTAGAGTTTTTGCCAGAAATCTGCTGAGAGGAAGCTGCCGAAGAGATATGTTTCATATTTCGTTTTGTTGAAGTGGTCTGAGCTGAGTTATGAACCTGGCCTCACGTCTAATAAGCCAACACACTACGTACTAGACTACGGCGACTTCGTTTCGATTATTAACGCAAAAATCAAGTGAGATTTGCTCAAGAGACAAAAAGACGCACTTTAATATTCCTTTTGAATGTTAGTTCTATCACGTTATTGGATTCCAATATGCTGGACCTTGCTATATATAAAGGACAGTTATTGATCGCATTTAAATGACATCATGTATATATGCTTTGCAGGTTAGATTTGAATGAGTCATTCATAATAAGAGCCTTTGCCTTAATCTTCAAACAGCATGTCCTTTAAAAGCAAAATGAAAAAAAGAATATATTGTACGTGAAAGTAAAGGTCGTCGGATATGAAATATTAAATTTAAATATAAGATCTCTTGCACCCATTCATTCTTAAAGGGCAGGTATTTTTTTTTTTATTGAAGTTTATTATCACGAATCCGTGGCGCATAAATATTTTTTTTTGTACATAGATTTTGAAATATTTCATTTTCACCTTATTCTTACAAATAGTTTGGACATCTTCGATCTTATCTGTCTACCTGAAATAAGTTTCAGTATAATTCGTATATTTGTATTGAAAATGTTCCCTTTCGGATGGGTAAATCGAAAAATGTCAAACACTTAAAATAGGTTGACACATGACGATACAAATTATTAAAATGTGGACACATCAAAAAGATTTCAATCAAATTCAACTGTTTGATAAACCCAATTGATATAAATTTTATAAAAAAAATTTAAATCAAAATACATATCGTAAGCGTTTTACAATTCAATAAATTTCAACAAAACACCACAAATGCAGTGAAACCAATGAAAAATACTTCATTCTGCTCAATGAAATAAAAGAAATGCGATTAGACAAGAACACAGGAAAGAAGAAGAAGTGAATGACAATTAAACCACCGCAAGGTATGATTGAAATGATGGTTAGACAGGCCGTTTAAAAAGATAACCCTCAACAGAGATGACACAATACAGACGATGAAGAGTAGACATGACAGTATTCGCTTCAGGCTAAGTAGATGAAGGATGATGACGGTAATTAATAAGTAGGTTTTGACACTTTTGATTTCGTCTTGTTGCCCCTTTTTTCTGTTCTTGATGAGATGAAGTAAAGAAGATTAGTTTTTTTCAATGAAATACAAGCATGTGAACATAAACATTTTAAAAAATATTTTTATATCTCGTATACCACAATCATAATTCCAAGAAATTATCACAATTCTAAAGAATATTTCAATAAATTTATTCATATTTCAACAAGTTTTAATCATATTTTTTTTCTTTTAATTTCTGAAAGCAATGAAACAAATTTAATTCTCAAAGTACATTTGTTTTCCACAGAAATGTAGTTCAAATTATAAACAAATCAAATTCTTAAAATCAGACCTGTTGCCTGCAGTTTTTGATGTTTTCTTGTGCTTTCCCAAAAAATAAAACATTTCTTTGTTGATGTCAAACATCTGGTTTTTCATTGTTTGAATTAAAAATACTTTATAAGTGCCTTCTCCAAAGAGTCCAAATATATGGAAGTGTAACTGACAAATACCAGAAGTTTGCCAGATTTTTAATTTTGGAGAATTGGAAAGCATAACTCATCATTAAACAGCATTTTTGATGGCAATATGTCTATTTTAGAGTCATAAAAAATCGTTTGACCGCACTTGCTGTCCGTAATTTTTTTTTAATTATTGTGATAACAATTGCTTCTAATCTAGTTTACATAAAGTCTACCAACAGGTACTACGGAGTTTTGACTATTGATAACCGTCATGTTGTCGAAGCTACATATGTCAAATTGGTTGTAATTTATTGAGGTTGCTTTGCCAAATTAATGCGGCCGACTATAGGCAACAATGCATGTTGTTTATTGAAAACGGTCTGGAGCAGTTGTTAATTGACAATAATTTCCATCAAAAAATATTCCACTTTGAAGTCGCCGTAGCCTACTAGACTATGTGTTGGCTTATTAGGCGTGAGGCCACAGTTCAAGCCCCAGGTCAGACATCTCCAACAAACCGAAACATGGAAAAAATACTTCTTCGGCGACTTTCTCTCAGCAGATTTCTGGCAAAATCTCCCAGAGTAAATAAAAATTGGCAATGAAAAGTGTCTCAAAAAAAAAAAAGATCTGTTGTTCAGACTTGACTTCAAGCTGTAGATCTCAGCACTTAGGGATAAAACTAATATACACAACATAAGTGGTGTGAGAAGCTAGGTCGTAATCCTGACTGAAAAGTTGTAATGACCAATTATGTATGTATGTATGCTCTACTCACAACGGCATCAATAGGTCTTTCAAACAAATAAAGAGTTTCTATGATATCTCACATACAATCAAAGTGAATGTACACTAAACGTACTACTTATATTTATATTTGGTCCTGGTAGATACAAAAAAGTATTATGCATGGTTCCCACATAATTAAAAAAAAACCACAGGGACCAAATGTTCACTTGGAAGCATCTTTGAAGTGAATGCTAACTGGATTTATCAATCTTTATGCATGAATTCGTTCGAATTATGTGTTATGCTAGCTTGCAAGTGCGTTAGATATGTTGCTCCCTTCAAAGTCACTAGGCACTCTGCACAAACTTAGATATGATGAACACACTCTCCATGGATCCAATAACCACTTTACTCTCAGTAAATATATCTATGACGTAAGTAGTGTGTTGGTAGGTAGTGTGTTGACTTATGACACATGAGGTCACGGTCTTCACGGATTTCTCAACAAATTTCTGGCAAAAACTCTGAGAGTAAATAAAATATCCATGAAAAGTTTCCCTAAAAATCTGTAGTCCGGAGTCGACTTTAAAGATGTAGGTTCCGCCACTCATGTATGAAATTAACGCAGTGGTTAACATAGGTGGTGTGAGATGCTATGTTGTAATCCTGGTTGAAAGGTTGTCATGACGCATTATGTATGTATGCATGTAAATAAGTGTCTATTTCTATTCAATGTACTCAGATAATGGATTCTTTCAGTGGATGTCTTTATACCCATTGTTTCAGTCACGATAATACTATGAGAATCTTGTAGTTAGGAGTTAATCTAATCTACTTGGATAATGGTCTGTCTGAGTTGTAAATCATTGTAAATTAAGATCTATTTGCGCAATAAACTTGTTATGGCACAGTCAGTAGATAAATTCAGATCATCAGCCGTAAGATTTGCTATAATCGTGTTTTTTTGATTTTTTCCTCTTCAAACCTACTTATTTCGTCAATATGTTTGGTGGTACTCAGTAAAGTATAGTGATTCAAAGTGTAGACAATATAGCTCTAAGGATACCTGTCGTGCTGTTCAAAACCATTTTAGTAATACGTTCAAATCGAATATGAAAATGTCTTCAGAGCCAACCACCTACAAAGGTGGCAATAAAGAGCAATTTCCGCCTTACTGGTTTTGGATTCATGTTTTAGATATTAGAAGTTATCGGATAAAATGGAAGAATTGATCTGCTTATAAACAATACTGCAGTGCTTGGTAATATTAGGGAATCTAGGATGTAATACCTTCTAAAGGGACACTAAAAAATTAATTTTCATAAATTAATGTTTGCCGATATGAATTAATTTGTTCATAAGCATTTCCGAGTACAGTTCTTTTTAATTAAAATCCAATAAATTATCAGCTGAAAGTCATAATTTTCTCAATATCATTAGTGGCAAAGGGATGTTAATAAAAAATAAAACCGGCTAAAATTCGACAGCAGCAGCAAAATTTTAGAACACATGTTATCAATAAATATTTTAACGACGACAACAATGCCTGCAATGTATGATCTCTTACATGAAATTAAGGAGTCAGGTCTGTGTTGTTAGCAATGAAGGATGTGTTAAAAAATAGGAGGTGACAGCCACGAATATTTCTGTTCTTCAAATTTAATAAATGAGCATGAATTATAAAATTAAAACATAAATTATGAGATAGAACATGAAAGGAAATATGGACAATGATGGATGAAGATGAGCAACTAATTTATTTACACAAAAATAAAGAATGTATGTTTGAATACAACTACAAAAAAAAAAAAACAACTAAATTCCTAAATGATTTACAGCCTTATGTATATTGATAGCCAAAACGTTTCCTAGTAAAACTTCTTTTAATAAAATGCACCAGCAGTGCACCTGCCTACCACCAAAACCGTTTTATAAGTTTTAGCCACTTTGGACAAACATTTTGAAAATATTTTATGAGCGTTTATTTTTAATGTTATTACAACATACCAGATATGTTTGTACTCAAAATTATTTCGTTCAAATGTGTTCTGTTTCCAATGGTTGGTTGCTCATAATAATTTTTATTTTATTTAAAAAAAATAAGGTGTGACATTATTTTAATTTTTTTTTTCTTCTCATTTTTGGACACATTTTCTTCGTTGCCGAAGTGTTTCAAACTCAATTTCAAATACAAAGTTTAGTCGAGGAATGCCATAAAACTTAATTAACCATGCCAAATAGATATTTGAATACAAATGTAACAAATTATAAAAAAAAATTCTTTAAATATCTATTAAGAGCCTTTTTGGTGGTGGTTGGAATTGATATCAATGTTGCCAATAGTTACGGGTTCAATAATGGTTTCTTTAAAATCGCTCGCTACGTTCATGAGTAAAAAACTGAGTAAAATTGTAGGCGATAATTTTGATCAGACAAAAATCTAGGTCGATATTTATTGACATTTGTTGTAATGAGGTATGTTATCAATATGGCCAGAAAGTTATTCGGGAGCAAATGTTGTAGGTATTGTTTGTAATGTAATTTTGGATTAAAATACCGATTATAATAAGTCTGCTAAATAGGGGCACTTCTCACAAGACGATATAAAGTATTACCATATAAGCATATAAGCCCCCGGATATAATAATTCCCCGCTTAGTAGCACTGAAGCTTGTGCAATCTTGATTTTTGATTTAAAATATACTCAAACTGTATCAATATATGCATCCCGCTTTTATGCATTTCCATTTTATAAACGAAAGTGAACAATTGTACTCCACACTTCAAATTTACTTCAAAAAATTCGTTTATTGCTCCCGCTTTGTGGCAACTTTCTTTCCAAAATTGGCGCTTTTCAATAGCTTCACCGTTCGTGGGATTAAATTTCTCTGGATTTTTTTTATGGGAATACGTTAAGTCATTGGATAATGCTGATAAAACAGCAACTCATAACCCACTGGAAAATTGGACAGTGCAATGCAATTCCAAAAAATGTGATGGTTTCACTCACGTCGAGTCAAAGGCTGCACTCCGTCCCATTCAGAAAACGTAACCAACTGACTCAACGCAATCTCAGATAATTGTTTCCTGATAGAAAGTCTGTAATCCTCGAATGTTCGCTTTTCGTAATTTTTAAAGCTCTTCTTCTACTAATCTGGCCTGGTGCAGATCTTGTGCAACGACATGACTCTCTGCCTACACTTTTAACTATGCCTATACAGTCTACTGCGGATACATTTCCATCTCAGTAACACGGTCGTCCAACAAATTGCAACTTTGTTCACCACACCGAGTGGTACAAGATGATCAAGCCGACATTCTAGCGAACATTAAGCCTGTGCTCTCAATTAGACAAATAGAATTATATCCACTGTAATGACGCGTGGCTATTTGCTCTCAGGTGCGAAATTTCGAATTCCTTTCCAAATGCCGATGACTAGTGTATTTCTGATTGCTGAAACATTATTCAACAACGTTTAAATATTGTAAGTCGATTATGCATAAAGGTTGAGTTAACGATAAATCGGGGCAAGACCACAAAAATACAATTCCTGAATTTAATCATATTCGACCTCTGGATAAATAGTGTTATTGCAACGGTTTGTTGACATCTCCCTCCTTAACTAGTTTCTGGACAGAAAATTCGTGACCTAATTTAGCTGTCTCTGTTGCATTAAAAAGTAGTTTTATAAAGAGTGCCTTTTTTATCTTTACTCTATATGGTCTGAATAGTATACATACATACATAATTGACCATTACAACCCTTCAGTCAGGATGACGGCATAGCTTCTAACACCACTCATGTTGTGTGCCTTAATTTTATACTTGAGTGGCGGGACCTACAGATTAACGTCGACTTCGAACGACAGCTTTTGAGAAACTTTTTCATGACAGCTTTATTTACTCTCAGAGTTTTTGCCAGAAATCTGCTGAAGAAATATTTTTTTTTTTTCATATTTCATTTTGATGTCTGACCTGGGATACGAAACCGGGCTTTACGTCTAATAAGCAAACACACTACCTACTATACAACGGCGACTAAAGTACAATTATTTGAACTTTTTTTAAGGCAATAGTTAAAACATCAAATAAATTTAATTCAATTAATTTCTTCATCAATAGAAACACCCATTCCTGCAAAGTAGAGATTGGCAACATTGTTGATAAGATCGGTCTACTATATACATGTGGAAGAACAATGACGTAATACATGTTTAATGAAATGTTTATTTTCATATGTAGCTAAGCTTGAATTATTTACATCACAGCTGACATTTACGCAACATGTTGATAAGATGTGGATGTTATATCGTCATCGAATACACATGAAACTATGGGATGGACGTTAATTATTTTAATAAGAAAATAAAAATATTTTTGAATTTAAATTTTAACAGAACCGTTCACCAAAGTCTCAATCTATGTCGAACTTTGCAATAATGATTAGATGGATTAGCTTGCGGGGAAATTTTTTTGTAGCTTTTAGGGCAAGGATATTTCTTTGGAGTGGGAAGAGTTGTATGGACGGGTATACCAAGCGAAAGGGAGGATGGAGGAGAATGGCAAAAACCCCATTTATCCAATAAATGTACCAGTTTTGTTTAACGTTTCAGAGTTTTTCAGTTTACTTTTGTTTCAGATTCAGCGGCTACGTAACCGTTCTCCTTAATACTCTTTTGAAGTCATATCGAGGCTTTGGTGGGCAAATCACATGTTCACATTAGCAGTATTATGATTGGTTTCATTGACTTATTGGAAGTAATAACCATTACGAATTCAGAATTCTTCCGAACTGCAGGTGAATTTGTTCTTTAAAATGCCCAAACTTCCCGAATCTTGTCTCGACACATATGCCCACAATATTTCTTATAAATTCACCGATCAGTTATCAATTTAAGTGAAGAAACTTTATGAAATTTCTAATTGGATTGAACGTGATTAAGCTCTTCTTATTTCTACAGCTTATTATTTACTGATATTGTAACACTGTATGAGACTGCTCTCATTGGGAACCAATTTTAGCCACCCTGTGCCTTTCACTTTCTGCTAATTTTTAACAAAAATTATATGCGCAACGAAATAAATAATTGCCGTATACAAAATTAATCATTAAAACATTTAAAAAAGGATGAAGGCTAGCGTGGGAATAATATTGTATTGTATGTGGAACAAAAACACTGAAATAATTGTACAATAATCATGACTGAATTAACCGCACAGCAATCACATACAATTTAATAATGAACCCAATTCCAATATCCAGTCACAACGTGGTATTTTCAATATGTTTGCCGCAGCGCATAGAGAAAATGAATTGAAATTCAAGTGAAATATAAGAATATTTTGCAGATAAATAAATTGTGAGCGAAACAATAATTCCCCATAAAACCAAAGAGAATAAATATTCAATTCACTTTCGATAAATAGGCGACATGAAGAACAATTAAAGTGAGGGGTTGCAATTGAATTGTGGAACTTTTGTGGCACGGCTTTTTTGTTTTGGCTTGATGTTAAATTTAAACGGCGCTAAATAATTTGTACGTGCCTTTATTTTGCAAAATATTTTTCAATTCTTTTCCTCACGCGAGAATTTTGAAAGTGAGAGCTGATCGCAACTGCTGGCAGAGGACATACTCGTTTAACCCCTAAATGTTGTATTGGCCGAAATTTGTTATTCAATCGAGTGGAAAAAATTTCAATTTCCATGCTTAGTTTACAATAAACAAAAACAAAAAAACCGTATAGTATAACAGTACTTTCAATGACACATTAACGTGTTCTTTTAAAATGCACCGAATCGAGGCACGTCTGCCATTCAAGACGTCATGGTTAATTAGTTGTTGAGTTATTATTGACCGGAAGAGAGAAGGTTAGGAAAAGATCTGTGGGAGTCTTTGGTTTTATTATCGTTATTAATTTCAATTTGAAAAGTAATTTATTAATACTTTATAACTATTATTTAACAAATTAATATTGAAAAGTAAAAAATTTTAAATTTCAGATCTACCAGGTATAAAATGAGCTTTTTTGGAGAAAAGAAAAGAGAAATATTTAATAGGAAAGTAAAAAAACATTTTATTCAAGGAACTTACTTACCGATACATTTATTCCTAATTTCAGGTAATTTGTGGATTCCGCACCAAAAAAAACTGTTCGCCATTTGCGGCAAAGCAATTAATCACCAAATTTTCGACTTCTTCTAAGTGTTGCTCAGCCAATGACTGTCCCATTGATGATAACAAATCGAAGTCGTAGCTCCCAGCCTTATGCTTTGATTATGTCCTAAACCGGTTTTGCTTTGTATGCAGTTGCATTGCCATGTCACAAACTTATATTGCCGCGTCTTGTGGCCCTTTACTGTCATTTGTCAAGCAATGCATGGTTCAAACCGATCATTTATTGCCGGTAGCGATATATATTAACGATTTCACTAGGTTTCAAGAGCCGGCGTAGACCAGAGATCAGCAATGAGTATTCAAAAAGATGAGTAGATTCGAATCATATTCATAATTTCTTATACTTATACGCATTCATACTTATTTTAAAATCATACTCATATTCGAAGTTTGAAGTACTCATCGTACTCATACTTAACAATACTCATAACGTTGTTGATTTCGACTCTCCTTTACTCAACATTTACAAGAATCACAAAATAAGTGTGATTCGCGTACGAGCACTACAATATTCACTAGAAGGTTGTGTGTTTGCTTTCCTTGCTGTCTTTGACTTTTTCTTTCTTCTATTTTTGTAAATGCAACAACAACTAAGACTAAAAATGTTGATGAATGATTCGAGTATTATAAGTATTTTTCTAAATTTATGAATCTTAATGAGTAGGCATATGAATCAAACATATTTCGAATGTTATGAGTTTGAAGTCAACTTTGTACTCATACTCATTTCAATCTGTACTTATAAATCAATGCTGTAGTGAGTACGAATGAATCAGAGTAGTTGAATTTGAATACTGTTGGCTCACTCATACTCAAAATTTCATGAGTACTTATGAGTAGCAAAAAAAAGATTAATTGCTGGTCTTTGGTATACACCACACGTTCCTGTTTCCACTATTGCATTGTAGTCCTAACGAACCGATTTGGTTTTGAAGACGAAGTTGATGGATGCTCCTAATAAACCTCCGATTTTTTCTGTTTAATATTTTGAAAATAAATCCATAATCAATCTCCATTAATAATTCAAGCAAGGTTTAACAAGTGGTTTTCAGTCTGTCTGTCATTCAATTCATGTGGCAACAATTTTCGAGATCTTTGGATCTTTCTAATAGGTTTGAAGCGATCAGAAATTGTTTGTTGAGCAACATTTAATACTTCTGTCATTTGTTTCTGTCTTATTATTACTACCAATATTATTTGCAATTTGACCTCATCAAACTTTTCTAGTAGTTTTCAGTGTTCTTACATAAAAGCCGTTATCTCACCGGCGAAATCATCTTTCTGGTATATTATGACTACTATAGGGCTTTACATGCATTCTATACGTACGAAAAAAAGTTGTTAGCAAATTATCATTTTCGCGAAATAAAATTATCGTCCTTAATACAATGATTTGGCGACAAAAAAATCTTAAGGTTCGGTTACCTAAGGAAACATTTGAATCTTGACTTTATACCAGTACACCTAGTATGTTAAAAGCACTTTTAAAGACAGAAAGCGTATCAGTAGATAAGACGTGTGCACGGAAGGAAAAATTCCAAAATTGATAAGGTATTGATACCTTTAATATTTGCCTTTCCAGGAAACATGTATCTCCAAAACTTTTTTACAATCTTAAATGCTGTGTACACATTCTCTGTGGATCTAATGACCGTTTTACTTTCAATAAATGTATTTACGTCCATGTTCAATGTACTCTGATACTGGATTAGAGCAGCGGCTGCCATTATAGTTATTATTTTAGTCTCAAAAATCAAATGCTTCGAAAAGATTCCACATCAGCCATTTTCTGTACTTGGGTGGTTATTTCCAAAATCTGATGATACCCAATTAAGAATGCCTTATATAATGTAGTTCTAAGAGTAGCTGTGATTATGATCTCCACTATTATCAAACCTGTTTTGATAATTACTTTTTTTGAAATATAATTTTAAACTGCACCCCCATAGATTGTTTGGCTTACAACCAGTAAACGTTTTTAGGATCAATACCCAAGTTGAGATCTATTGCTTTCATGAAACAAACATATATGTATATCATATATCATTCATTCATTGATACTCAATTGCAACAAAACAATTCAATATTTGGGTATGCGAAAGCTCTGTTCTCCGGAAAGGTCTCTGTTTGCAGGTCATCACTGTCAATGGCAAGCAGTATACGCTGCAAACCCCACAGCTCATGTCCCATTGAATTGAATGTACGAGTGATTTGAAGCCATGTTCACCTAACGTGAAGTTGGTGTGAAACGCCTAGATCATGCGATTCGACAATATGGGAATTTTTCTTGTGGTGTTTTCTCAAGTCACAGGTGTATGTGATTAAGCCACAAACCATAGCGGTGGTATTTGCATCGTTCAAATTAAGATTGATAAGTCAAAGTCGTGAAAATTTAGATATTTCGGATGAGCTCCCCACAAAGAAACCGTGGCGGACATTTGCTCGATGTTATCTTTTTCACAAAATGTCATAAAAAAAAAATAAAAAATTTCAATCATATCTCACACACTTTGTTCTATTAAAACGGAAAGATAGAAAGCACTTCAGAAAAGGCCCTTTATACAGATGAGACCTACGATTTCCCAGTAATGGATATTGGGAGTCTAAGTTGCTTTATATAAAACTAAAAAGGTTTCCAAGACTAGGGTAATAATGATATAAGTATCGCAATGGTTCCTACATAGCCAGAGTGCATCATTCCCAACATCTTTTCTACCTACTGTTACAACCCCTGAAAACATATATGAGATATTGAAGAGATATGTAAGTGATAGAAAATTTGTAATCAAACAAGGTAGTTTTTTAAGTTCCCCTCAAAAAATTAACTCCGGTGTTCCTCAGGGTAGCATACTAGGTCCTGTTTTATACCTGATATTTACAGCTGACATGCCAATAAGTGAAAACATATATACTTCCACATTTGCTGACGACACAGCATTTTTAAGCGTACATATGAACCCACTGATTGCATCGCAGATCTTACAGGAACAAGTATCCCTACTGGAGGAATGGTTGAAGAAATGGAGAATAAGGGTTAACGAACAGAAATGCACCCACGTAACCTTTACATTGCGAAAAGAGACCTGCCCTGCTATATCCATTAATAATCAGACAATACCACAAAGCACTCATGTAAAGTACCTAGGTATACACCTTGATCGTCGTTTAACGTGGAAATTACATATTGAGTCAAAACTGGCGCAAATAAATATGAAAACTGCTCAAATAAATTGGTTAATTGGTCGAAATTCATCACTAAAATTAGACTGTAGACTCCTTATATACAAGTCTATATTAAAACTCATTTGGTGCTATGGAGTACAACTATGGGGTACAGCCTCAGCTTCAAACGTGGAGAAAATTCAGAGGCGCCAAAATAAAAATTTACGAATGATCACTGCCGCCCCTTGGTATATCAAAAACTCGAATATTCACAAAGATCTGGACGTCCCGCTGGTTAAAATGGAATTTATAAGATGCGCTGAAAAGTACTTAGAGAACCTAGATGGCCATATAAATCCATTAGTCCGTGGTATTTTACGTCACACTGGCCATATTCGATTGAAAAGGAAGGATACTCTTGAGCTCGGCCGAAGATGAGAGATGAATATTTTATTATTTATTTATTTTTATTTTTGAATTATTATTTCTGAACTTTTTATTTTATTTGGCAATGGCTAAATAAATATATAAATTTTTCTTTTTAGTTTTAAGATTTTCTTTTTAGTTTTAAGATTTGAATAATTATTGTTAGTTCATTATTAATGGAGATTCAATAAATAATAATAAATGAAAAAAAAAATAAAACCGTTACAACGCAATTTCGAATTGTTCTTCGTAAGTACTGTTAAATGATTGAACGAACATGTTGTTAATTTTTCAGGCTATTTTAAAATCATTAAGCAAATAGCCATGCAACTTAACAAATATGGATTTATTTTAATAGGTAGGTCTCCAAGCGCCTGGTAACAACTAATTAACCCTTGTTATGCTGTAGTTACTAAAATTCGAATTTTTCGAATATAAATTTGAAAATAAATAAATAAATATTGACTTGTTTCAATAAAGCCTGGGCTAATAAATACGCATTTGTTTAACTCATTAATACCCTTCAAAATGTTTGTTAACCCTTCTTTATTTCTCAATGTTCATAATCAGTTTATTTGTATGAACAGACCGGTCTGTCTGTCTGTCTATTTGTTTATTATGTATCATACATACATACATACATATTGTATGTATGCACATTAGCTTATTATTTTAAAGCAAAACACCATGTCATTGCTACTGTTTTACCTCATATTTGTTCTCTACTACTATATATGTATGTATGCATGTGTAAATCTATATTTATTCAGATATTTTTCATTCAATTATTCATGCATTTATTTATTTTAGTTTCGTTGTCCAAATATGCCTGTCTGTCTCTATTTAGAGAACCCGTACAATGAATGAAAAGGTGCACTTTCATGATGATTCTTAACAAAAGGGCTACTGTTCTGCCTTTCCAGGTTCTATGGAAGTGTCTGTCTTGCTGTCTGGGCATTAATTTTATTTACATTTCGATATGACACTAGACAAGAGTTTTTCTCCTTTTTTTAATCATAATTTTTGTATTTGTTTTTTTTATGGAAAATTTAGTTAAAATGTTTATTTTATTTAACATTCCATGGCTTTTATTCTAGTGTTTCCTTGGAATTGTCATGTGTTTGTTAAAAATAAAATCATATTTCAATATGCAGTTAAAAACACAGTCAAACGATTGTCCAAAAAAACAAATTTTCTGTCTATTTGTCTCTGTTATGCTAGAACCAGTAATCGCTATTTACATTATTTACATACTGGGGGTAATTGATATAGTCGCAGATGTTTTGTATTGAAAATGTTACACACGTACCTGTGTATATACAGATTAATAATATCGGGCGTTGGCATATTATTTAAGTTAACATGAGCTATGTGATTCAAAGGTTAACATGAGTTATGCGATAGCAAATGCAAATAAAAATGAATTCAAACATTTTAGTCGTGACTCTAGCAGGTGTTTTACAATGATATCTAACAATCTATTACAAACTAACAATTCATTAGAAACCAACCCCTTTCAGTTCTTCAGAGATTTCTTAACACATAACAGCGTTAAATATTTTAACACGTTAACTGCCCAACAACGAGATAACTCGTAGTTTAAATACAAACTATTGTTTATTAAAATAAGTAAGGTTGCCAAACTAACGTATATTCTAAAATGTGCATTTTTTAAGACCTTTCTCAGCGCAAAAAAATCCATTAGATTCGTTGTATAATAATACGAATACAGTTTTTTTTCAAGACGAGTATTGAATTACGTGAAAATTTATTGTTTCGCTCTGGCGAGTATACTCAATGTAAACAGTTAAAGGGTTAAATAAAATTTATATAACAATCACGTTGCTTATCTGCAAATTTGGCCGTGTCTAATGTTTACAAAATGTCTGTTGTCAATTTTCACGAAGGCAGAGTAGATGCTTTAAAGGTCTTTAATTACGAAGAACCAGCAATTCTAATCAATAACTTGATGTGGCTATAAAGGAAAATTATCTTAGGGCTATTATTACAACTTGCCGTTAAACTTGGGTTTAGTTAAAGGAACTGTAAAGTTAACTTTAACATATTTTCGTTATTACAACTTACAGATAAAATAAAGTTAACTTTTTCAAAAATATGTCAGGTTTTGTAAACGCAGTTGCAACAAAGGGCCTCTTTTTTTGTTGTTGTATTTGCTCATTTTGTTTATATTTGAAGTTGCCATATTGAAAATAATACATAATATGGCAAGTTCTAACATATACTTGACTTTAAAAGTTAAAGATAGGATGATCCTCCCTTTAGCTCAATGCTCACTTTTACCTTATTGTCCACTTATAATAATGAAAAACAATTTATCTGCCCTTTAAAATCCTCCCTTTAGTTAACGGCAAGTTGTAATAATGGCCCTTAAAGGTATAAGTTTAAATGGGTCGCACATCATTTGTAGATCGACTTGGATGCTTTCAGGCCCATTATAATTCGATTACAATATAAATCATAGCAGAAGTGGAAGAGCCACTTTAAAATATTTCTGCCCACGTTTAGTTAGATGCCGTATACATATCTAATGCCTATTCCTCTTCAAGGCGTGTCCTGGACAGTAAACGTTCTGTAGTTCTATTCGCGCACACAACTCGACAGCCTTAACCCGTAATAACTGCTCGACGATTTCCTCTACGTCTGTTTATCTTTCTTCTTTGTTTCTATTCCTTCTGGACATACTATTCCACCATATCAGCAGAGAATACAAATTCCATCACTTGAATACATTTATAGTTTTCAGATTCTGTAATGTCTAGAGATGTTGTAATCGCTATGTTATCCATTTGCGTGTGATCAATTTGCTCTTTAATGAATACGTCACACACATTAATTACTGACCTAGTATTCACAAAGATTACCAATGTTAAGTTATCGTAGTCTAGTAGGTAGTGTATTGGCCTACTAAAACTTTAGCTCTGACGTCTCGAAAAAATATTAAAAAATTCTTTCGGTGTCCTCTCAGTAGTCATAGTCATGGCATAAGTTTTGAGAGTAAATAATTGCATAAAAAAGCTTCTCAAATCTTTCGTTCGTAGTCGACTTTAAATCGTAAGTGCTACCACTTCTACGTAAAATTAACACACACAACATGAGTGGTAAACTAAAGATTTGTAATAGCCAATTAAGAACGCAAGTAGCCAATATCAGATCATATATTACATTTTTAGTCGGTTTATGATACTGCCACCGAGAAGACCGAACTATGGTGTTGTACCCTTATTGACTTGGTCTTCAAAATTTCTTTCACGTGGTCTCCGTGTCTTCTTTGAATTTTAAGTCAACGTTTTTGCAGACTACATCAGCTGTCAGTCCTTTTATCTTTTGACGGCAGCGGTATATAACATGATTTATAAAAGATCATTATCCGAGGGACAGTGATTTGTGAGCACCTCGAGATCCAACTCTTAAAGAGCCCCATGTGACAACCAATCATTCAGCAGTTCACCATACTGCTTGAATGTTGAATAAGTTTTTGCTGAGAATATAAAAACGTAAGTACAGATGATTTACGATAAGATGCACAGTGACACGTCTAACAATCGGATCTGAACTATACTATTTTCGTAAAGTGCTTTCTACTTCTGACCCGTTAGTAGTACACAACATATATGTACATACATAATTGGCCATTACAACCCTTTAGTTAGGATTACGGCCTAGCTTCTCACACCACTCATGTTGTGTGTCTTAATTTTATACTTGAGTGGCAGGGCCTACAGTTTAACGTCGACTCCGAACGTCAGATTTTAAGAACCTTTTCATGGCAGGTTCATTTACTCTCTGAGTTTTTGCCAGAGTTATTTACTCTTGCAGCCCGCATAGCAGGCGGGTCAGTTAGTGAAGTTCAGTCAGTCTTCTTTGAAGACGCGGTGCGTTTGAAGAGAGTAATCGTGGTTTGAAGATCTCCGTCACAAATATAAGGCGAACAATTGTCTAGTAATTGTTAATATTTATGCAAAGGATGTAAACAGAAGAATAACAAACAAAGTAATTACAGTTGTTTACATAAAGCTGTGAACAGTGGCACACAGAATTGTCCGAATAATAAAGAATTTTAAGTAAGACTAAACGCAGGTTTATTTTATTGTCAATCTACGAGCTAATATTTTAAACGTTTTTAAAGGTAAAAACGTAAAAATATTGTCAGTTATCGCACTATATGGGTTGTAAATTAGCATGTCATTAATAATATTTCATCTGGACTTAAGTGTGGTGTAAATATTCAGCAGGCATAAGTTCTTTATCTTCTGAGCAGCAGCATACACTTCAAGTATGAAAAGCATCATTTAGGTTAGGTTAGGTTTTTGAGACAAAACAAAAAAATTCTTCACCACTACATTTGCCCTCCCTACTATATACAAACGTTCGAAAATAAAACGCAACTTTCTTATTTGAGACGATAACCGGAAATGTATAAACGAGAGTATGTAGGCGGTATCTGATCGCCTGATTCATTAGAAAACTTGTGTTTCACTGTTTTTTCTATTGCCTGTTTCATCAAACGCATGTGGTATGGGTTTCCTTAATCCTGGAATGAAAAAAATTGATTACAGCTTTATTCCGATTTTTAAAATTTTAGTTCTTTACCAAAAAATAAATGAGAAAACTTAATAAAAAAATTTTGAAAATTATGTTAACCATTTGAAGAATGATCAACATATTTGAAAAAAACTGGCTTCGTTATGGACAATAAGACTACTGTACTCAAAGTACATGCAGATCAATTGCAAACATTGCTCCTATAAATAAAAAATTTGTGGCAAACCCGAAAATATCGATTCGGAATCATTCTCAAACGCCTTAAATTTCATAAAGCACTACAAAGCGACTTCTAACTTTATGCGTACAAAATTCAGCTTATTCAAGAGCTCAATTCAACAGATGATTAAAAGTGCAAGCAATTCATTCAATGGGTAATGAAGCGAAGTCAATGCTAAAAAGTTGTTATTTCTAATGACTTCGAGAATACAAAAAAAGAGTGTTAAATTTGCGACTCCTCATGCAATTCATGAGAATCTAATGCACCTACAACGAGCGACTGTTTGGCACAAAATATCGGTCAGGCGTAGTTCATTTTTTGAATTCTTATTAGACGCGAAGCCACGGTTCAAATCCCCGGTCAGACATCAAACCGAAATATGAAAAAATATTTATTCGGCAACTTCGTCTCAGCAGATTTCTGACAAAAACTCTAAGAGTAAATAAAATTGCTATGAAAACTTTCTACAAAAATCTGTCGTTCGGGGTCGACTTTAAACTGTAGGTCCCGCCACTCATGTATAAAATTAACACGCTCAACATGAGTGGTGTTGAAAAGCTAGGCCGTAATCCTGACTGAAGGGTTGTAATGGCCAATTATGTATGTGTGTATGTCGTGAATTCTTTGAATAAAAAGGAAACAATTCCAAAGCTCAAGTCCGAAACCTAACACGTCTTCACAGCGAACCGGCATGTCATCGGCGAGATACAGCTAAATCTCAGTGAACAGTCACAAAAACTTATTGGGTGAACTTAATAGTTTACATTGGGCTTGAAATGGTTTGCAGATTACTCAACCAGAATTTTTTAGGGGGTAAATTCTAAAATAATGGGAGTGAGATGCTTCAACACAACATTTCTCATTTCATTTATATTTATTTTACTTTTATAGGAGATGATAAAAAAAACTATATAATAATGGACCATAAGCAAATAACCAAAACTATTTTAAAATAATTTAAATGAACTTAAACTAGTTGAATATGTGGTTGGTTTATCTGTTGAACTAAATTTAAAAAATCCAAACATTTTTAATTCACATTTTCACTTCACCTAAAGTAACCTTTTTTTAAGGGGCATTGTTTATGTCCCTCAGATTACATCACTTCATTTTTAATGTTCATTGGCTACCCACATTGAGTCGTAACCATTACATTAGCATACAACACAGTATGTTTTCTGGCTAAAAGCTTCCTACAAAGTATGAAGACAATAGAAAGCTACAGTAGAAATAGTAGCCAGGCAG
Organism: Sarcophaga rosellei; assembly: GCA_930367235.1. Classification (NCBI taxonomy): domain Eukaryota; kingdom Metazoa; phylum Arthropoda; class Insecta; order Diptera; family Sarcophagidae; genus Sarcophaga; species Sarcophaga rosellei. The sequence goes on along the minus strand of OV884020.1, from coordinate 42,638,542 downwards.
AGAATCATTTTCATTTATTAACACTACAGGGCGTCCTTAAGGGCAGCCAAAAAATGAAGAAACAAACGACAAAAATCCCGCACGGAAGCAAAAAAAAAACAGAAAAAAAATGCAATCAGCAAAGAACCAACCAAAGATTCAACCAACTGTTGACCCACCGCAAAACAACAGATAAAAACGATGCAGAACCCCAAACAGATAGCCAGTCAGACTGAAAGCCTGTCAGTCTAGTAAACAAGGAAGTGTAGTGGTTATATAGAGACGGATACGATATAACAATAACAACAACTACACAATTGCTTATACAAGAACCAGAAGAAAATAACAAAATTCTGGAAAAAAATACGAAAAAACCACAAACAAATGTAAAGACAATGACAGATAAACTGACAGAGAGAGAGACAGACATGATACAGTAGCGGTTTCATTTTAAAACACACACACACACCATACCCCATTCTTATGGCATGAATTGGTTTGTTTCATGCTTCTGGTGAAAATGTGTAGAAATTCCGCACAACGAAAAAAGTGTTGCAGTAGCAGGAGCGTTGGAATAGAGATGGGGTTTTCGAGATATATTTTACCGAAATATTCACCGGGTTAGCCCTTATGAGATTTAGGAACTTTGCATAATTTATATTCTATTAATTAAAAATACCTTATATTACTGTAATTCGGCCAAATTATGGTAACCAGTTGATAGGCTATGGTCAGTACCAGAGATCAACAACGAATCGTTTTTTCGCATCTCATAAGTACTCATGAAATTTTGAGTATGCGTGAGTCATCAGTATTGAAATTCACCTACTCTGACTCATTCGTACTCACTATAACATTGATTTATAAGTACAGGTTCCAATGAGTATGAGTAGAACGTTGTCATAAAACATGTTTGATTCATAAGCGTACTCATTCAGATTCATGACTTTACTTTATTTACTTATAATACTCATAAATGATTCATCAAAATTTACAGTCTTAGTTGTTGTTGTATTTACAAAAAAAGAAGAAAGAAAAAGACAGCAAACAAAGATACAATCTTCTAGAGAGTATTGTAGTGTTCCTGTAGTGTTCATACTTATTTTGTGACTCTTGTAAATGTTGAGTAAAGGAGAGTCGAAATCAACAACATCATGCATATTGTTAAATATTAGTATGATGAGTACTTCAAACTTTGTATATGAATAGTATGAGTATGATATTAAAAGAAGTATGAATGCGTATAAGTATCAGAAATTATGAGTACGATTCGAATCTACTCATCTTTTTGAATACTATTCGCTGATCTCTAGTACAGATTCTCCAATTTGGGCCAAAATAAGTTGGTTATCATTGATCATTAGTGCTCGCTGTGCAAGAAGAATACTGCGGAATACTATTTTTAGCACTTCAATCATCCTTAAACGCACATATCTTACATTATCATACTCTGTTAAAGTACTGCTTCAGATCTACCTTCTGCAGTGAAATTGATGGATAACACATAGCTCAAGAAGATAAAATATTTCATGTGCTGGAAAAGTAGCATTAAGCCTATGAGAGACAAGTTCCCAAGTTTCCAAAATAAATTTCTTTCTAATGCCGGTCTCCAACGAGTACTGAGCTAGAATTTTAATTGCTGTTGACATTCTTTGAAATTAGAAGACATTAGCTTGAGCATATTCATTTGAAACTCAAATTCTTGACATTCTTATTTTTTTCCTGCATTCATAAGTATTTCACTCTGGCTCGCATGATTTCTGAATTACTGTAAAGAATTTGTGAAGACTTTTTCAATTAGTTGTCTTGTCTTAATCGTGTGAATAAGAAAAAGTATTTTAAGATTTTGGATCATTTTGTAATTGCACAAGGACACGATGCTGCTGAAACTTATGGGTCGGTTATGAATAGCAACTGAACGCCATTTAAAATGATGCAATTTACCAATAATCAAACAAAAAAGGTCGATGTGGTCTGGCTCCAAAAGTGGGCAGTTTGGAATTTATGGAGGAAATATTGAATACGAAAGAAAATATTCTTTTAAAGTTCGAAAGAATTACGAATTTGTAATGGTTCGATTTATTTATTCGAACGGAAATACATGGGGACATATTCTATTGGACTTAGAATATGCAATCGAATATCCATTATATGCAAAGATCTAAAAATATTATGACATATTGTAGTTATTATAAATTGAGATATTACAACAATTGAACCTGTTACAGCCATTAATCTCAATTAAATATGAAACTGTTTAATGAAAATTACACATTATACAACTGAATTACAGATTATACAATGTATTATTAATTGAGTACTAACAATTGTTTTGATTCACTGAATTAAGCATTAATTAATATCTGTTGATATAACTGATTATTTAAAATATAAAATTATTTCGATCAATAATAATTTAATGACACCAGAGTAACATTGTAGTCACGTTTGAATATGTTAATCAAAATGCGGAATGATTTTGAGCCAATGGATAAAAGACATCTTAATGGAGTGAATTATGTTTGATCTGATTTTAAGCTTTCTGCCTGGAATTGTTATTCACAATGTACATGAAAACAGAAGCTATTTCGCAATTAAAGCTCACATGTGGGTTGGTACATAACATACATACATAATTGGCCATTACAACCCTTCGTCAGGATTACGGCCTAGCTTCTCAACACCACTCATGTTGTGTGCGTTAATTTTATACATGAGTGGCGGGACCTACAGTTTAAAGTCGACTCCGAACGACAGATTTTTTGAGAAGCTTTTCATGGCAATTTTTACTCTCAGAGTTTTTGCCAGAAATCTGCTGAGAGGAAGTCGCCGAAGAAATACTTTTTGTATTTTGTTTTTGATGTCTGGCCTGGGATTCGAACTCGGGCCTTTCGTCTAATAAGCCAACACACTACCTACTAGACCACGGCGACGACATGTGGGTTGGTATTGTCCCAAAATTCTTAAATTTGATTTTTACACGTACCTAGAAGGTTGAGTGTTTGCTTTGCTTTACTGTCTTTGTCTTTTTCTCTCTTCTTTTTTTTGTAAATGCAAATGCAACTAAGACTGTAAATTTTGATGAATGATTCGAATCACTCTAATCATTTATGAGTATTATATAAATCAAACATATTTTGAATGTTATGAGTTTGATGTCAACGTTGTTCTCACACTCATTGCAACCTATACTTATAAATCAATGTTGTAGTGAGTACGAATGAATCAGAGTAGTTGAATTTCAATACTGTTGACTCACTCATACTCAAAATTTCATGAGTACTTCTGAGTAGCGTAAAAGCGATTCATTGCTGACCTCTGTTTCAGACACCATCACACCAAATCTATCATCAATAACAAATGTTGATCAAGGAATCATATACAGAATATTTATTTATTTGCAAACGGGGAACCTATAATAGTACAAATAAAGCAGAGCAAATTAAGGTGGGTCGGTCATGCTGTCAGAAACAATTATGATAGTGTAACATGGATGGCACCAGAATAGAAAAATAAAAATAGAAAAAAAGGCGCACGAGTTACGGCGAAAAAACGATTCATTGCTGATCTCTGGTCTGAAACGTGGCCTCACATCAATCTATTAACTAGACTACCGCGACTACTGGAAGATACTTTATGAAATTAGTCTTTTCACTAAATTTGGCTGCTCATAAATTGGCAGATATGAGGTGTCATATCATAGCATAGAATTCTTTCCCGCAATATTTCAATTTATCTGTACGCCTCTGTTATTGGAACATTGGTCACTGTAGTAAATTATTTCCGTTTTTGTTTATAATTTTACGGGATTATTTTTCTAAATTCTTTATTTATTTTGCTATTTTTAGTACAATTTAAAGACCACACATCTGAATGAAAAACTAAAAAAAGAACAATAGTGAGAAAAGAGACGTTTTAAATATTTATTTAAAACGTAAACACGAATACATATGTATGTACATATACCATACATTCGGGAATAAATATCATCAATAATATTTAATAATGACGCGTCATAATTCAAGGAATTATTTGCTACTGTTTGGAATTTTTTGTTTCTTTAAATGGCATTTTGAGGTGTCTGTTGAATCACATGCAGTTGGAGTAAAGCTAATGCAACTCATTCTGAACTCATTTCAGTTTATTTTATCACAGACACACAATGTTTATTTAAACTATTTGTGAAGAGGTTCTGTCTATCGTTTAAAAATGGGGAAACGTCACAGACAAAATACAAATCCACTTGTCACCTTATTAGTGTTAAAAATCTAAATTGTTACACTGTGTAACGAAAAAGTGTCATATTACCACACTGTTCAACTAGATAAGTGTGGGTAAAATAAACATTAAATTTAGCCTTTTTGGGTAACAGTGTGAGGCCACTTGTGGTAGGTTTTTGCTTTCATTTTTTAACAGTTCAATATAATTTCTTTTATTTCTAATTCATTTAGATTCTGGAATGTGGATTTTTCTGTTTTGTTTTGTTATCTTAACTTCAAGCAAATCTGTTAAATATTTAATGAATTGTACTTACCATACTTGCCACATATTTAGGGTAATTTTTTTTATCTGTTCAACATATTGTATCGTTTAATACATAAAACACTCTTCCAATGTAATCTTTAAGTATAAGAAAAATATTTTTAAGGATGTAGTTCAAAATTATAATTTGGTGTTACGGCTGAAATCAAAAAAGATATAATGGATTCTATGTAAAGCTTATTAACGAATTTTTGAATAAACAACAATCGTTTAGCGTACTCATTATATATGTAGGACAGCAAGGTTCTTCAAAATAACAGCGATGAATAAGAAAGGTTATTTCTTGCCATAAAAACTATAATTTAGGTGGTCCAAATAGCTAGAGTTGTTATTGGCATGATCTGGTTCAGACAAGCGTTGTAAGATAAAAGCGAAATTTTGTTACAGGAAGTATATTGGTGTAGGGAACATTATCTTAGAAATAAAAGTTTCTGGTTTAATTATTACAACCAGAATACATTCGGGCAATAGATGAGAAAATTCTATCCATAGGGTCTTTTTAAAGGCTTCCTTTATTTGAATTTATTTGAAACAAACAGTGTGTGTGAGATATTATCGTCATTAAAAGTCCTAATGATGTCGCCGTAGTCTAGTACGAACGAAACGAAATATGAAAAAAATGTTTCTTCGGCGACTTTCTGGCAAAAACTCTGTGAGTAAATAAACCTGCTATGAAATAAGTTTCTCAAAAATCTGTCGTTCGGAGTCGACTTTAAACTGTAGGTCCCGCCACTCATTTATAAAATTAATACATACAACATGAGTGGTATTGAGAAGCTAGGCCGTAATCCTCACAGAAGGGTTGTAATGGCCAATTGATGGACTTTGAGACACGCTGTGGTTTGTGGTTTATTCGCATACACCTGCGACTTCAGATAACCCTACAAGAAAAAATCGAACGAGGTCAAATCACAAAATCTCGGTGCCTAGTTTACACCATCTTCACATACATACAGAATTGGTCATTACAACCCTTCCACCACCACTTATGTTGTGTGTTGTAATTTAATACATGAGTGGCGGGTCCTACAGTTTAAAGTCGACTCCGAAAGACAGATTTTTGAGAAACATTTCATGGCAATTTTATTTACTTTCTGAGTTTTTGCCAGAAATCTGCTGAGAGGAAATCACTGGAGAGATATTTAAATTTCGTTTGGTTGGAGATGGCTGCCCTGGGGTTTGTACCTTGGCCTTACGTCTAATAAGCCAACATACTACCTACTAGACTACGGTGACTTCATCTTCACATGATATATACAATGTGACATAAGATGTGTTGCACGTAATCATTGGTATCCAGATAATCCAATTGAGCCCAAACAAAAGAAGGTGGTGTCAGTTGACACTGATAAATCGATGCCGATGTCGTCGCCAGCCTAAACTCCACACCAAAGAGTAACTTCTCCGGGATGCATTGGATGCTATTGGATTCCATGTGGATTGATATCATTAATTTGTTTGTTCACTTATACATTCAACCAGAAATAAGTGTCTTCACTGAAGAAGATCTTGCAATGAAAATTAGAGTCAGTTGCCTCCTGCTCCAGAGCCCATTCAGCGATCACATTTCGTTTTCTATAGTCATCAGCGTTGCCACAAAGAAAAATTTTTCCCTACCAATATTCTTTCCAAAACCTACCAAAATTATTCCAATCCTACCAAAATTTGAATTTAAATAATTATAGATTATTCAGTATGAAATTAAAGTTTTATTGCTAAAATTAACAAAACAATTTCATATATATCACATTTAATGTGTTAAAAAAAAGCAATTCATTTAAAAAATATAAAAATAAAGGAACATAAACATAGTGTATAAAATTAAAGCCAAAAACATAACGAATTCATCTTTAACATAAATAATTTGTTTAAAAATGTTTAATATACTAAATATCGTATATTATATAACAAAAATTATATTTATAATATTCAGGTATCATTGAGATCTTTTTTTGCAGACCACACGTAATGCGGTTCAGACTTCCATGTAACTTCTTTACATATCATTATGTTATTTATTGTGCTTTTATCTAACTTATTTCTTAGTTTTGTTTTTATTAAACTTAATTGTGAAAATTTTCGTTCTGCAGCTGCAGAACTATGTGGAAGAGAAAGCAAATTAAAAATAAAATTACATAAATCACCATAATAAAATTCATTGATTACATTGTCCCAAAATTTATTTCTTAGATAAAGGGTGATTTTTTAGCTATTATCTTTATCACTGGTTTAAACAGCTCACGCACGTTTCGTGTTTTGTTTCACTATCAAACATCTTTAGTTTGGTCTATAATTTAACCATGAATCGTCTTACAAACGAACAACTCTTGCAAATCATTGAATTTTATTATCAAAATGCGTGCTCTGTTGAGAAAGTTCATCCCGCGCTTTTTCCATTTTATGGTCAGTTTAATCGACCCACTGAAGCGGCTATTCGGGATACGTAAATAAGCAGAATTGTCGATTTTGGAGTGAAGATCAGCCAGAAGCATTGAAAAAGCTAGCAATGCATCCAGAAAAAGTCACAGTTTGGTGCGGTTTATGGGCTGGTGGCATCATTGGACCGTACTTCTTCAAAGATGCTGCGAATCGTAACGTAACTGTGAATGGTGAGCGCTACCGTGAGATAATATCCAACTTTTTTTTGCCCAAAATGCAAGAGCATTACATGCGGCTTCAACAAGACGGTGCCACATGCCACACAGCACGCGTAACAATGGACTTATTGAGAGGCGAGTTCGGTGAACATTTTATTTCACGTTCGGGTCAATTGGCCGTCTAGATCGTGCGATTTAACGCCTTTAGACTATTTTTTGTGGGGCTATGTTAAAGCTCATGTCTATACAGACAAGCCCGCTTCAATTGACGCATTGGAAGACAACATTGAAGCTTTTATTCGTGAGATACCGGCCGAAATGTTGGAAAGAGTATGCCAAAATTGGACTAAGCGAATGGACCATTTGAGGCGCAGTCGCGGTCAACATTTGCATGAAATAATCTTCAAACATTAAATTATATGGACCGTACTATCGATTCAAATAAAGATTTCATGAATTTTTCTGAATTTTATGTGTTTTTTTTTTAATTTTCCTATAGTTCTTAAAAAATCACCCCTTATAACACTTAGTCAAAGTAAGTTCCATTGCAATACGATTTTATCTTGATAACAATATATTTATTTTTTCTTTGGAAAGAACATTTCTGGGTTTTATTATTATTTAATCTTACAGATATTAATTGTATTTTCCTACCAAAAAATAAATGAAATTTGAACAAACCAACGAAACTACCAATCGTAGCATTTTTAAATGAAAACTACCAATTTTGGTCCAATTGGACCAAAACGGCAACGCTGATAGTCATACATGGTGATTTGGCAAAACGCACTGAATAACTGACAACTTATTTAACAGATGTAGCACCGAGGTGGCCATTATCGTAAGTCCCTGTTACAATACCGTATAACTATCTAACAATCTATCCTTTCTGAAGATCATTATACTTTTGAAGAATTGGTTTTCTTCGAAAAATTTTAATCCAATTATATGAACAGTCCCGATTTCAATTTAATCGAAAGGTTATGAAAAAGTATTTCTTCACGGAAATTGTGTAGTTTTTAGAAAATCTGTTGTTCGAAGTCGAGTTTAAGCTTTAGGTCCCGCCATTCATTTACAAAATTAACACACAACAAGGGTGGTGGTAAGAAGCTATATCGTAATAGTAACTAAAGGGTTGTAATGATCAATTAAGTAAGTAAATATCCTTGCAGCTAAACTTTGCTCAGAAGGAAGGCAGATTTCGATGAAAATTAGAAATACAAGGAACTATGGTTGAATATTGAAATTTGCATTCTTTAAAAAATTCTGAAACTACCTGACAAATATAATATATTCGTTTATTAGTACATGGGTGGATCCACAAAATACAGTCTATCAAGGTTTTTCATATTTACAAATGCAATAAAACTAAAATGGTTTGAAATTTATTTTTTGTTGAGAAGTACAATTGTTACGGTAACAGATGGAATGTTATTTTATTCATATGGCTGCCTCGACTGGCCTCTCAGTTCCACAGTTCGATCAGGCCAATTATCGTGTACTTTTTCGAGTGTATAGGGTCGTATCTTGGCAATGGGATCACAAATGTTGGCCTCCAAATGCTCAATTGTCTTTGGTTTGTCGGCATAACACTTTTATTTAACGGTGCCGCACAGTATATAGTCCAACGGTGGCAAATCGCAGATTCTTGGCGGCCATTTGACATCACTATTTCAGCTAATTAAACGGCCATCAAATATTTGACTCATTAAATCGATTGTGACAGAAGACATGTGGCAAGTTGCACCATCCCAAACATCGTTCAGATTAATACCATTAAGAGCGGGTACAAAGAAACCGGTTATCATGGTGCGATATGTGCCTCCATTGAACGTAATGGTTGCGCCGTCCTCATTTTCAAAGAAATATGGGTGAATGATGCCACCGCTCCACAAGCCGCACCAAACAGTCACTCGTAATGGGCGCATGGCCTTCTGTAAAAAGGTCTTCTGAGCCCCAATTTAGTTTTATAACGTACACACCAAGATGAAAATATGTTTTTTTCGCAAAACCGATTTCATCTTGCAGTTTTTGGTTGATTCAATAAATTCTAGCGTTGCTCAAGCGTAAGTTTTTCTATTCATTATGTTCAGTGGAGATAATATACAGAATTTTGTGACAATATAGAATAACATAAGTATTGCAGTATGAGTCAGATTTGAACCGATAAATGGTTCACCCGATATTTTACTTTTTCAAATTTAAATAAAATTAACTTCAAATGAATGCCCTTAATTTTCTCCAATTTATTATGAATTATTTAATAACAATGTAAAATATATTTAGGTTTTATAAAAGCTTATAAGCATGCAAAGTCTTTGGTTAACAAACATTTTAAAAATAAATTAAAACAAATCTAAAATAACATCACACATCGATGACTGCATGTGTTGAGAATGCATCCTCTCCTGGGTTACTATTTTTAAGAAACTCATTTAATTTCGAATTTTAATTTTCACAGAGGAGTGCATTTACTGTTTTTTTTATGGAGTAACTTTCTTGTATAAAATTATTTTGTTTCAGTCTTGCCTTACTGTTTGACTATTTTAATCAGCAAAAAAAATGTTCCTTAGGTTTAGGTTTAGATTAGAGGATGTGTACCTATCAGTTGAGACAAGTACGGTACCCGGAAGTCGAATTGACCCATTGTACGGAACGTCCTTAAAATGAAAGGATAATAGAGGGGATAGGAAAAAGGAGAGAAAGTAGTAAAGGTAGAATGGGAAGGGAAGGTATTACACAGACCAAACATAATAAAAAGGGAGAGCACGACTACACTGACGAAGCCCTAGCACTTCTCAACCAGCTCAAGCTACTAATGAATCTGTGGAAAACCTTGATGTCGGCTCTCGACACAGAATTCAATCCCTCAAAGAAGCCCCTGCCAAGGGTCCTCAACCTAATAAGGTCTGGACAGTTACAGAGGAGGTGCTCGACAGTCTCCAACTCCTCCTCATCGCAACATACCCGGCAATAGTCCGGCTGGGATCTGTTCCAGATCCCCGTCAGCGACCTAATCTGGCAGTGCCCTGAGATAAATCCGATAACCTAACCTTAAAATGGCTTTATCCAGGCACAGCAGCCAACCTGTTGTTACACTGTCTATAGCAGGCCATAGACATCTAGAAGCAGAACAACCCGATCTGTTCCCCCAACGCCTCTACTCTTCCCCCCTGACCCATCCATTGATGAGTCCGTAAAGGTCGCAGATTTGGGGTCAGGACCAACTATTAAATATCGCCCTCAGAAAGCGAACCTAACCTAGCGAGAGCATCCGCCATCTCATTGCCCAGTATTCTTTCCTTACTTGCATGAAATTTTAAATACCAATTGAAAATACTTCCATACATTTTTAATTTTCAAATCACCACATCACTATACCTATATATTAAGAGTTTTCCTTTAAACGATATAAAAAAAATATTTCCTTTGATTTGATTATTCTTTAAATATAAATCCTTTTAATCCATTTTTATATTCTCTGATCCCATTTAATTTTAAATCCTTTTTAAGCAAATATTTTTTTTTTCTTTTTTAAAAGCTCTATTATATACATACATATGCATACCATAAAACGAAATTATTTATAAAAAAACTGAAAGAAAAAAATAGTGAAAATAATAGGAGGAAAAAAGTTTAGTAAAATTTAATTACAGTCATGTACTAAACCCAACAACACTGAGACCCACTTATGTATGTTGTAAATGTACTCGTACACACACTCTCTCTCTCTCTCTATTTGCACTCATGCACACCTCTCTCTCTATTTGTGTATGAATGTACTCATCAGTGGCCAGGTGTGTGAATGAAGTGTATTTGTGTGAAAGTGTTAAAGTGTGAGTGTCGTTATAAATGTATTTGTATTGCATGAACATTATGAAAATATGCGAATACAACCTACCATTATAAATGTTGCACGTGTGTAAATTTCAATGAAAATCTGTGAGATTTGTGGTTAGCGTAACTACAAGCGGCATGTACGATTCGTTAGACCTTATGAAAGAAACGAGGTAAACTGTATGAGAAAATATAGATAAGATTAACTGAAACGCAAAAAAAAATTCGGGAGTATGTTTTAAATTCATTTAAGCATTGATTGAACACACTACACTACTACACTACTAGACTACGGCGACTTCATGACTGCATTACAGGTCATGTTTTTCCAGCTTGGAATAGTAGTGTGAAAATGCGTTTTAAAATTAGTAAAATTGTTGGGCTGAAGTCACTTCGACAGTCGGAGTGGCGGGTTACATGGTCATAAAAGTTTACTTGTGTGGTACAAAAATAGGGAACACCTAATAGAAAATTCTGGATAGTCTCTTTTCCTCCACGGGCCTAAAATGAAAACGGGCATGGTAGTAATATTCTTCATTTACGGGACCAATGACAGGAAGATGGTCTTTTCCAAGCTGAGGTTATAAATGTTGTTAAGGCCGCGGAAACATATGTCGAAGACCTCAAAGATAACGTTTTACGAAGATAATTAGGCAACGCTGATGACCATGAGAGAAAATGATTTTGGGTCATATCTGTTCTGGATGTGTAAAAGGCTGCTAAGTGACCTTGTGTCGTTACTGGCAAGGAAGTTACGCGTAAACTGGCAAGATTTGAATCAGCTTTGAAAGGTCGGTGAAACAACCAACAGGCTTTTTCTTGAGAATTGTTGGTTCGATTCATTTGCCAATCGTGCATGGGAATTTAGATCAGGCTGTAGGATTGCAACAGCTTTATGGTCAAATCTCAATTCAATTCTAAAATTCTAAAGATAGGAAAGGATAGTATTACGAATACTCCTAAACATAAGTGGGAGTGAGATGAAGGATATTACAGCAGTACTAATGGTTCGTGGATCATATTTTATGTCATTGTCCTTGCCTGCAAGCTCGTAGGCTTTGATGTTGAAATAGTCGACTCTACAAATCCAATTTTAAACTGACTTCCATCTGAATAACTTGCCAAACAACATGTCCTACTTGTCTCAATGTGATTTAATGATGTGACTTTCGGGCACTTTATACTCTCAGGGAACTCATCTATTCTATCTGATCACCCTCAGGCGCTGAGTCAAAGCCTAAACCTAACACGTTTTCACAATGGAATTCCAAGCAGAAAAAACTGGTCCTCTGATGTAGTCACCTCCGGTGATGCGGTAAAAGTCCACACAGACAGTTCTAAACACGAAAACTTTCTCCGAGAGACTTAATTTTACAATATTTTAGCGCTTCTCAAACTACTGCCGTATGACGGAGTGATTACGCCAATAACCACACTCCAGAATAAATATTAATGCTAGCGTTTCTATATTCTTCAGCATTTATATCTTTTCTAGTGGCATTCTCCACAATTCTGAAAAATCTGGGTTGAGAAGGGCACAACTGGCTTAAATTGTACCAAACAACTCCGTAAGAAGTTACAGTCACCACATATTTTTTAAAGGGTCTTTGTACAAATATCCTTCGTTAATCACTTGTATAGAGGTTTTATATTACCGACGAGGATGATCGTATTCTACTTTATCTCCAATGCCCGTTACTGGCCCCATACAGAAATTTTCCCCCTTTCCCTTATTCTTCTTTAACTGAAATCAAATTATTCACTGAATTTATTAAATTTTCTGTCAGATTTTTATTTTGATTCTAAAGGAGTCAAAGTTTATTGTGAACCTCAGAAGCTGATTGTTAAGACCGCTTAATAAGGACTTTAGCTCTTGGGCATCACTTCATGTGATACCTTAACAAGCTATTATGTGTGCTCAAGTGAGGTTTGATTTCAAACAAGTAGCTACTCTCTCCTGTCTTTTCGAAAAAAACTAAACGGCGTCGACACGTGCCTTATTTAACTTATGTCAGAATGGTTTTAAAATGAGAAGAATATATTTACTTAATATTTCTAATGCGTGTCACTGTTTCAAGAGCATGGCACTGACACTCTCGATGAAAGGCAGTCTCTTTCTTCTCCTCAGACCCACAACACCTTCAGAAGTCATTGGTCGGAATGCCAAATCTTTCGGCATGCTTATCATAACTGTAAGAATCGCTATTGTGGACGACCATGCGATTTAAATACAGAAGTGCATCGGTCCACTCTCCGTCCATACATGGCCAACAGAATCTAGCAAAATTATGCGTAAAATCCGATTGCTGCTGAAGAGATTAAGCTTCATCACAATAAGTGCTGATAGTATCCAAATTAACTGAAGCAATCGGAATACCTAAACTATTTCATAAGTCGGAGATTGCTGGCTTTGTACCGGTTCTGTTCGGCTTATCAGCAATACAATTTCCAACGATCCCATATCAGAGCTACCTTTGATTTATCCGACATTCCCGTCACTCAAGGACGGACGTTCAAATTACGTCCGTTGGGACTTTATCGCAACCTGCCTGTCGGGATAAATCGAGAGAATTTCAGAAAAAATTCCGCCACTTAACAAGCATTGCATAGCTGCAGTCAGTCAAACAGCCTGTAATAAAGTTCAATATCAGAAGCCTTAATACCGGAGTCCACACTGTTACTCATCTTTGAACCATTAGTGTAAACTCAGAGGTCCCATTGGGAACCTCCGGATCTTAAGATCAGAAGTTCCTAATTGGAATTCTAAAATCGACTGTTCTATTTAGAAAGTCATAAGGAATCATAGAATCGACCATGATTTCTCTATGTATTCCCAGACTACCAGCATGTCCGTAGTCAAGATTGAGTCAGGATTTGGCTGTATTGAATCTTAGTGCCATCAGTCCTGTGCCTTTATAGGAGGACAGAGGGCAGCCTACTGAGCATAGCAAATAATACATTGGTTAAAGTAGAACAGAGCGCACTAGTAATCAGAACTGTCTACGTACTGTGTCCTGATGGTTGGTCTTAGATCCCAGATCTAACTCGTAGATTGATATAAATAAAGTCACATTTCTTGGAAATCAGTACTATCGAGTTAACTAAACTGACCTGTTGTCCAATAAATTTGGTAGAGTGTACCATAACACTTCGGCTCAATAGCTTTCACATGATCTTTGTGTGCTCAGATTTGTTTTTGCTCTTATGCTCTGAAAAAAAAACTCAAAAAAGAACTTTTTTTCACTTTATGTTTGTTTCGTTGTTTGTAACAACTTGTTAGCGTGTTTCTATATAAAAGCAACATAAGAGTATATTTCCCTACAACAACACGAACATAAATAATTGAAATAAAAACAAGAAAAATACCACACAAAAGCATGTTTTAACACGTGTTTTAACATGATGACGCAAAGAAAAACATAAAAAAACGTGACATAAACTGCATGAAAAGGATTAAAACGCATAAATGATTCCAAAGAACCTACAACAACAACAGTAATACACAATCAACAACACTCATCTCGTATCTGTAACCGACTGAACTGATTGTGAGTGTAACCGAAGTGAAGTGAAATTTAATGAGACTTGAAGGCAAACGATTTTTAAAAGGGTTTCATACATTCACGTGATAATATCATGCATTTATAGCGTAAATGGAAGATTTAAACAATTAAACGAATTTAATATTAAAAAAAATTGTAAATAAAACCACACTCGAAATAAATTATGTGTGTATCAGAAGATTAGCAATGAATCGTTTTTCGCTACTCATAAGTACTCATGAAATTTTGAGTATAAATCAGTCAACAGTATTGAAATTCAACTACTCTGATTCATTCGTACTCACTACACAATTGTTTGAATCATACGTCTAATCATTCACGTCTAATGACTCATAAATTTAGGAAAATAGTTACAATACTCATAAATGATAAGTCGAATCATTCATCAAAATTTACAGTCTTAGTTGTTGTTGCATTTAGAAATAAAAAAAGAAAGAAAAAACAAAGACAGCACGCAAAGCAAACACACAATCTTCAAGTGAGTATTGTAGTGTTAGTATGCGAACATACTTATTTTGTGATTCTTTTAAATGCTGAGTAAACGAGAGTCGAAATCAACAACATCATGCGTATTGTTGAGTACGATGTGTACTTCCAACTTTGAATATGAGTAATATGAGTATGATATTAAAATAAGTATGAATGCGTATAAGTAAATTATACATACATACATACACATGTATATACGAATTATGACCGTTAGATAGTACGTTGGTTTCCTTGACTCTTAACCAAAAGAATTTTTGAAGTAACATGAGTATGGTTAAGAAAATTTAAAAAGTGGATCATTATTTCGATGCCTAATGTAAACTTTCAGCTGCATATGCAAGTCTTTGGCACTAAAGCATTCAACGCTATTAATTCGCTAGGTATTCTCTTATTATATAGTTTCGATCAAATAAAACAGCCGTTTTTTAACCCTTTCCACTCCAATGTCGAGTGACACTAGACATTGATTTTGCTCCACCAGCTCCACTGTCGAGTGACACTCGACATAGTGTAATACTTCTCTTTGCGGACAATTTTAAAAAATAAATTAAAAATATAATAATTCTGCTATAGTTGTTATTGATTTGTGGTACTCACCGGTCATAAACAATTTATCTCTGTGCATTATAGTGCATTTATTATATATAATAGAAATAATCCTGCCTATATCATCGATAAAAAAATAGAACAAAATGCGTCTAAAAGGCTGGTGGAATAAAAAGAAAAAACGGAAAGGGTTAAACATATTTCTGGATGAATTGTGCAAACATTTTGAAATCAATACCATCTTTCCGTTTTTTTCGTCTTCCACTTGTTATAAAGCCTCGATGCAAATCCACATTAGATCCAAAAGTATCAAACGCATCCCGAAAAAATTACTGTTGGATGTGGATGTTGGGATGGCGGCCTCATCGGTCCCTATATCTTTGTGAACGAAGTTGGTGAGACCATCACTGTCAACAGCGAGAACTATAGGTTGTTGATTACCAACTTCTTTTAGTCTGAATTGCATGAGCTCATGCCACATTGAATGTTCTGTACGAGCGATTTGAAAACATGATAACCTCATGTAAAGGTGATGTGAAGTGGCCACCGAGATCGTACGATTTGTTCTCTTTAGATGTTTTCTAGTGGAGTTTTCTTAAGTCACAGACGTATGCGAATAATCCAGCGGCCCTCAAACTCAACTTAACCTACGTCGTAGGTCAAATTCAGCCTGATTTATGCTCCAGAGTTATGAAAAATTGGTCATTTCGGATGCGATCCACCAGAGAAGTCATGGCGGACGTTTGAACGATGGTATTTTTTTCTATTATCCCTCTGGGGTGCATTTGACTTCCACAAAACATCTTATGCGGTTGACTGGTGTTGTTCCCATTGGTTCCGGATGGTTGTTATGCTGCCTTGTTTCCGATTAGATTGTCTCCTGTAGAAGGTCGACGATTAGTCTCCTGTAAAAGGTCGATGGTTTATTCCGCACTTAATGGCACAAATAATTCTTTAAACATGCATACATAACATAGTTGGTCATTACAACCCTTCATGTTGTGTGTGTTGATTTTACACATGAGTGGCGGGACCTACAGTTTAACGTCGTCTCCAAACGACAGATTTTGAGAAACTTTTTCAAGGCAGGTTTATTTATCAGAGTTTTTGCTAGAAATCTGCTGAGAGGAAGTTGCCGAAGAAATATTTTTCATATTTTCGTTTTGAATATATTTCAAACGAACATTAAATTGCTAATCCAAAACCTTCGACGGCGTTTTCTTGAAAACATTGCAGCTGAGTCGTTGAAAATATAAAACTATCAATTCGGAATCGTCCTCAAGAATTTCAAATTTCACGAATCATTACACAGGAATTTTGACAAAAACACATAATTCTGTGGAATTCTTTAGGAGCTCAAATAATCAGAACATAGAAATCGTTGGCAATTCGTTTAGTGAGTAATATGCCAAAGTGAAATTATTTTTTCCGATGAAGTACATTTCCATCTAAATGGTACAGTAAATACACAAAATTATTGAATATGAGGCTCAGAAAATTTTTCTGCTATCCATGAGAATCAATTGAATGCACTATCAACGAGCAACTTTCGATTGTAAATTTTGCTGTCAGCTGCCATGATTGGGTCTTAATTTTTTTAGTGAAATTGTAGTGACTATGAACGGCATTCCTTACATGACCATCATATCGGAGATCATGGACAGCATGGACCAAGGCAACGTATGATTTCAGCAAGACGGCGATACCTGCCACACCGCGCTGTCAGCAAGAGTTTTATTGCAAAAATAGTTTTTGGAAGTTTGTTTTATGTCAAGTAATTGTTGTTGTCAAGAAACCAAGATTAAACGATTTCTTTGAGGTTTTGTGAATAAGTCTTGAGTTCGAATCTCAGATCCAACACGCCATCGGTGTATTATAACTGCATTGCTGTGAGAAAGTTATGAATGTTTTCATGACAAAGATAATGGCTTGTCATCAGAGTCGTGGGGACCATTTGACTGATATTTTGTTTCATATTTATTTGAAACGTGTCTTCTTTACAATCTAATAGAGAATTAGCAACTTTTTTAGGAAATACATACGTACATACATACATAGATAATTGGTCATTCAAACTCTTCGGGCAGAATTACGATTTAGTTTCTCACACCACTTATGTTGTGTGTCTTAATTTTATATAAGAGAGACGGCGCCTTATACTGTAGGTCGCCAGGTTGTTTCCATGACAATTTTATATTCTCTCAGAATTTTTGTAACAAATCTGCTGAGAGGAAGTCACCGACGGAAATATTTATTCGTATTTCAGTTTGTCGGACTAGACTAGATTTCAAGAAATAAACGTGTTATCTTTAACATGTATAAACGGATTGTTACTGATTTTCATTGTAATACAACAGTATTAACATTTTACCGTGACTGTAAGTATTGAAAGCTTTACCCTTCCACTTAAGCCCGTTTACACCCATTTAAACTTTAGAAAGACCCACTTCACACTTGATGATAAACTTAATTAAATCCAAACACAATATGTTTAATTTCTGTTTTTTTTATTTCTTTTACAATTTCAACAATTTGTTTAAATATTTGGAAGCGTGTCTCTTCCCATAAATTATAAAAAAAAATTAAAATAAACAAAAATTAGCTACGTAGAACATAAATGTCCTCAGGAGTGCTAAAAGTTTTGCTTGAGGTGAGTACGAATACTTTTTGTTTGTATGCAAATCTCTTCGAAAAATTTAAATGAAAAAGTTTTTCTTTTTCTGGCTTTCTTTTTTGTTTTTTTTCTACTGGAATATCAGTGATAAAGGGTTGGTTTTCATGGTTTCTACTTTATTGGATTATCTCGACAAACAGTTTTAATGGTACAACTGATTTTATTTGAAAACATTCACACACTCTCTCTCATACAACAGATTGTAAATAAAGAAAAACTTTTTGACAACTTTTGACATTTTGTTGGTTGTTGAGTCGTCTGTCGCTTTGTTTGTGTTTGGGTTTGTGTTTACTTTTGTTTGCCAACTGTCTGTATGTTTGTTTGTCAAACCTTTTCCATGAATTTAAATTAAAAATTAATCTAATCACAATACACATACATATAAAAAAGTAAAAAGTTTTTGTAAAACTAAATACTTTTTTGAAGTGTAAAATAAACAAAAAATTTAAAAGTTTTTTTGTTTAAAAAGGGTGATTTTAAAAGGGGTTTAGAGTATTTAATTAGTGATTGACACTATTCCATTATAATACTACCGGGAATTCTCTATAAATAATAACCATTACGTAAATACAGTGATGGGAAAAATATTGGGGACAAAATCTTGAAATAGTTTTTTGTTGTTTGTTCACCAAACAAATTGTGGTCTTCGTCTATTTTATGTCATACGTAATCGTTCTGCATAGCAGCTAATTCAAATAACGTAGATCGTTTTCGGGTCATGTTTATTCCTCTTCATTATGTGCTCACTAAAGAAGTTGTAACTGCAGTACAGAGAAGCATTGAATAATACTATGTTCAGATATGCACTTTTATTGAGTCAATATTCGTTTTATTGAGTATAATATTTTAAGTGTTCAGACATAACAATATACGTAGTTCAGCTGCTTATTCAATATTCATTTGACAGTTGGTAAACAAAACAACATTGTTTTTGTTTTTTTTTATGTGTCGGTGTTGACATTTGAGTTGTCAAATATCAACAGAAAGTTTTCATATAATTGTAATATAGGCACTGGACATATTTATCATAGTGCTGCATTTTAAAATAAATACTGAGCTCAATAATGGCGTTTATTGCGATATACGCAATAAAGGTGCACATCTGAACACCGTATAAGATGGAAGATTTTTTGTAAGGATTTGGTAATTCAACTGTGCAAGAATTAAAGCCAAGTGATCATCATATGCACCAAATCAGCCAAAGCATAAATTGATATTGAATTTCTATTGCAAATTTTTCTCTCCGATGAAGCCTATTTTTAATTGGATGGGAACGTAATAAGCACAACCAGCTGAAATTATTCTTACTGACAGAAGGCGCAATAATCGAGTAGGTAGTGCGTCTTATTAGATGAGAGTCAACGTATTTCTACCCTCAGCTTAGACGTCTTGAACAAACCGAAAGAAAAAAATATTTCTTAGGCGACTTCCTCTCAGCAGATTTTTAACAAAAACTCTGAGAGCAAATAAGATTACTATGAAAAGTCTCTCGAAACTATCTATTTGAGACGACCTCAAATAGTAGGTCTAGCCACTCATGGATAAAATTAACACACACAACATGAGTAGTGTACGAAGCTAGTTTGTAATCCTGGCTATAGAGTTGTAATGATCAATTAAGATTAAAAATCTTACTAACATATGGTTGCAACAAAATGCAGCCACGTACTATACAGCACTTGCTGAAGTTGAGTTACTTAAAGAAACTTTTGATGAAACAGTAATTTAACATAATGGTCCAATTACGATTTATTGCCATTATTACCTATGTCGATAAACCAGAAACAATTGAACACCTGAAAATCATTACTCGAAAAGTTATTGGCAAAAACGACAGCATATGCCGCGAAAACTTTGTGAAAATTAGTGTTCCAGATTGCAACTCATATATGGCAGTTGTGCCGACTACTTCGTCCATTTCAGAATCCAGAATCAAGCATGGAGTCTCACTTAATTCCCAAAGCTCTTCACAATTAGCAGGACACTTTCCATTGATTGCTGTTCTCACTACACTACAATAAATTTTCGATCTGCTTTCTAACTGTAGACTTTGCGTTTGGAGTTCTAGAGGAGCTGAAATATTCAAAGAAGTGCCACATTGTCTTCGGCATAAGGCGGCATAAACGGATCCGCTGCTTTCATAATACCCTGGCTGGACGATAGAATGGCTCCAAAACAGCAATATTACTACCATCATGCTTACCCATAGAAAATATGTGGTGGACATTAGATCGATGTCATAAAGATGTTATAGCGATTTATCACAAAATATATTTTTGCTGTTCATCGATTGTATTATTACAAAATGAATATCAAACAATAGAACGTAATTTTTATTACAGAAAAATATTGGAGCACCGCAACCAAATAATTTATTGTACTGCACTAAAACTATATTGGCTGTCTCCTGCAATCCTATTGCTTTGCAAGCTCCAGGAAGTTGTTCGGATAAAGCCTTGCTTATTATTGCACCCGGTCGTTCTCTTCTGAGATTCATTAACTCCGCACGCACTCCAAGTATATGTTCTGTTGGTTCTCCATATTAGTTTTCAATCCATGCCTATCCTAACAAAAGTGTTTTATGAGTTTACGACGATCGGTAAAATTCCTGTTACTATCCTTAGTCTACTACTCGATAGTCTGATGCATAACTTAAACCATATCTCGTTATAAATATTCAACAAAAGCTTCGATGTCTTCCCATTCTAATGTGGAGTTAACCTCATAAGAGCCGAAAAAGTTGTTTGATTGACTATATATAACTGTTCTTATTATTTTTAATAACAGTGTATATTGCCAAATATATTAAAACATTTGTACATACCAATGCATACATAGTTCATGTGGCATAAACGAGCATATGATTGACAATCCGATTAGTTGGTTGATTGACAATTTAATTTTATTTCTATGTTATCAACAATTAAGTTGGACGTATACATATAAATACTGTTATCGAAAAGTTAAAATTTGTCGAAATTAATTATCGTAATATTGTTGGTTTCCTCAGACTTGAATTATGGTTAGGTTAGGTTGTAATCCAAAAAGATTGCGGAAGATTGCATTCTATCAAAAAGCATCCTTCCCATCTTTTTAAGTAAATGAGAAGGTTCAACTACTGTTATCTCTCGATACCTGTTAACAATACCACCTGTTGAGATGTAATTAATTTTTATATTAGAAGTAGTAGTCTTGCTCACTCAAGAGATA
This sequence comes from Sarcophaga rosellei, assembly GCA_930367235.1. Taxonomy (NCBI): domain Eukaryota; kingdom Metazoa; phylum Arthropoda; class Insecta; order Diptera; family Sarcophagidae; genus Sarcophaga; species Sarcophaga rosellei. The sequence goes on along the minus strand of OV884020.1, from coordinate 42,617,105 downwards.
AAGTATTTGACTTTATCCATCCTCTTTGGGAATTAGGGTCCACGGACTAATCTCTGTTTTACATGACAGTGAAGACCAGGGAAAAGTCTAACTGCCTCCTGCACAGAACCAATAAACCCGATAACAATAGTAATTGAAGTGGCTTGGAGGCTATATACACTTTTCAAAGAGGGACCATTCTACCGTATACGAATTGGCCATTAATAGATATTGGGATAGAAGCACGAGTTTACGGTTCCAGAGTGAAATATTACGAGGGAATTGCATTGGCAGTTGCATCTTCTGAAATTGCAGCCACAGTTTCTGCGGCTAGAGTTTTAAAGCAATTTCATGAATAATGCGTTTCAAAAGGTTTCTCTCCTACCTTCTCCTCTGTCTGTAATCCTCAATAATGGCTCGCTTCATGCCTTTGGAAGTAGTGGTCTTATGGAGGCTAAATTTGTGTGAGGACAATTTTGGTGTCATTGTCCGGGCGCTTATCGTATATGTCTTTGAGATTAGAGCAGAAGTCTGTAGCCAGTTCACATCGCCTCCACTTGAAATGACTATGACCTCAAAACGTTCATGCATAATATTCATCATGGCGTGATATGTGTGTTGAAATCACAAGACGTTTGTGTTCAGACCATCAAAGACGGGCCAAAAGAAGTTTGTTCGCTGTTGACTATAATTGCCTGGACAACTTTGTTCCCAAAGAGGTAAAAATTCACTACTCCCAGTGATCTCTTCGGTGTGCATTGGACGCTCTTAGATCTTATGTGGATTGGGATCGCTCCAAATCGATGAACTTGTTTCTCCATGTAACCATTTATTTAGAAATGAGTCCCATCGTTTACATTGATTTTTCAAAGAAACTTAGGGTCAGTTGCCAACAGTCATCGAGCATTCGTCGTTGTCTATGGTCATCTAACGCGATTTGGAAAAACAGCGTGAGGAAATGCAACTACTTGGACAAGTATGGCTTCAACAAAATGGCTGTTATAAACTGTCAAAGTTAAGGAATACCTGCTAGAAAACGTATGTATTATCAAGCTCAGTTGTCGCAAGATGGCGACATAAACTTAGAAGTTCTGGTATTTCGACACAGTCAACTTTATGCTGCATCTTCACGTGTTAGAAAGCCATCGTCTTCCATTTTTTGTGAAAAAGGCAGTATAGAAATTGAGAAGATTTCGTTATTAATACAAAAACGGGAACATAAGATTGTAATGTACAGCAACAAGGACTAGCTTGCTCTTGTACTTTATAGATATCAATCATGTGTTGAAAAGAAAAAATCGGAATCTCTGAAATGCGATACGTTTTTCATTTGTACTACAAATTTTAATGATTTAAAGTAAGTGTGACTATCTATTTTGTAATCTGACAAAGTTCTGCTTTATCTTCTCTCTTTTCAATAAAAAAAGAATACGAAAAAATAAACGACAAGTATTTGGAAAATAATTTGAATTTTCTAATGAGATTTTTTATTTCATTACCAACAAATACACGAGATTGACTAAAAAATGTTTGAAAACTTGTATCTCTGAAATCGTAAAAAAATTTATGGGTTTTGTATGTTGTTTTATGTTCTTCTTTAGAGATATTTAAGAAGTTGTAATCACCACATTAAGTTTTTTTCGTAATACAAAAAACAAAAGAATGATGAGAAATAAAAATCTTCGATTAAAATCTTTGAAAACCTATTGACAGTAGTTGATTTGATAAAATTGATACCAAACCATAGCTTGGCTTGGAAAATTTCCATATTTTTTTTATGGATTTGAGAAAAACCAAATACTATGCCAATGAAATTTACATAATTTTTTGGACTTTTTTTTATCAGCTAATGATTGATTAAAAAAACCCTCCTCCTTGTGAAAGAACAATTTCGTATGGAGATAAAGTTAAGACTACAAAACAGTTTTTAATTAATTGATTGAAATTGTCGACAATTATAAATTCGATGGGAGATTTTATGATAAGAAATTAAAAAAAACAAAAATTATTGGAAACTGTAGTCATCAATAGTTTCTTTTTTATTGCATTGTATTTCATATAAATTTTTACTGAAGGCATAGTGCATAATAAATCTTAACCAAATTAATTTTTTTACTCGTTATTATTTAAAAAAAAAAAGCTGTACTAGGCAGGGTCTCCCGAATTTGAGATTATTTTTAACGACTTTCAACAGCTTTGCAACTGGCACTGGTCCTTTTCCCTTTATTTGTTTATTGAATATTTCAATTTAATATTGAAATGCAGTATCTCGGGTGGGAATTAGACGAACGTTCACGAAACGTAACGGAACGTACGTTTATTGCTAAGCAATGAAAGTCAATAAGAAGGATTGCACAATCGTAATGGAGTTTCGGTGAGCATTTGGCTTAAATTCGTATGCTACAGGGTCCGCCAAATAACTTTTTTTTTTGAAAATGCTGTAAAAATAAAACTATTGAATATTTTCTTAAATTTCTTTTTTTATTTGAAAGTACAATCCTTCCGGCTAATAATAGAAAATAATTTCATTCAAATGGCTGCCTAGGCTGGCCATGCAGTAGCCTACACGATCGGTCCAATTTTTAAGCACATTATCGATTGTGTGCAGCTGTATTTCACCAATGGCTTCACGAATATTGTCCTTTAAAGCGTCAATTGTCTCTGGCTTGTCGGCGTAACACTTATCTTTGACGGCACCCCCCAAATAATAGTCCAACGGTGTCAAATCGCAGCTCCGAGGTGGACAAACGACATCAGCTCTGCGGCTGATAATTCGATCATCAAAAACAGGGCGCAAGACATCGAGTGTAGCTTCGGCTGTGTGGCACGTAGCGCCGTCTTGTTGAAACCAAATGTTGCCAATATCCTCCTCTTGAATTTTTGTGAACAAAAATTCGTTCAACATGGCCCGATAACGATCGCCATTGACTGTAACGGCCACTCCTTGCTCGTTTTCGAAGAAAAATGGTCCAATTATGCCTCTGGACCAAAATCCGCACCTTTATGCAAAATTCGTCTCAATGATGTCTCCGAAATGTTCAATTGTTGAGAACGACGGTGAATTGATGTTGATGGCGCTTCACGCACACTTTCTGCCACAGCAGCAATATTCTCGGGTGTACGCACTGTTTTTGGCTTTTCACGCTTTGGTTTATCGATGAGGATGCCAGTTTCTCTCACTTTTTTCACAAGATAACGAACATACGGAGCTGACGGTGCTTCCCTTCTTCCAAAATCCGTACGCAATTTTCGCACACATTCTGCAACATTACCATGATTTTCAAAGTAATGTCGCAATATTTCCCAGCGTTGTTCAAGCGTATACACAGCCATATTCGTTCAGCGGAAGGATAAAACTAATTGTCTGTCAAATCAGACATGAGCTAAGTGTTACCATTCACGAAATAAGCACTAGTTGAAAAAAAACGTTAGATGGCGGACCCAATATAAACGAAAGTATGTTTCGTTACGTTCCGTGAACGTTTGGATAATTCTACCTTATGGGCTGCAATAATTCAAAATATTACAATCGTATTTATATAGAATGCGAACTTCCTCTTTTCTCAGAGTGTATTGCATTCAATTGGATTATTAGACTTAAAAACAACAACAACAACCATATGCATCCACTTATTTGTAGAATAGATAATTGAATTAATAGATTGAATTTGACAGAACGCATGACCAATGATTAGATGCTCAGTGTGCTATGCTCTACACAAAAAAGTGATACAACCCTAATATATATTAAAAAAGTAGGAAGGAAAAGGTTCCCACTTATGCTCAACGCTGGTTCATACCAGTGTATCATTAGACTCGAAAAATTTACCACCCACAAAATTCATGCCGAATTCTTTAAAATACTCAAGAAAACTAAATTAATAGCCCGATTGATGTAGAGCCGTTTAATGCCATGTCTGAATCCCTTTTTTGCAGGTTTACACTATGATAGCTTTCACCGACTCACAGCTCCAGCAAAAGTCATGCAAGTAATTGATTAAGCAGAATGTAAGAAAATCTAATATAAGAATTCTAAATACACCCATACCTCGCTTTGCGTCGTTTCGTTTTGCGTTTTTTCGAAGTTGCGTCGCTCTGAATTAGTACTAATTTTGACTGAGGGTCGTTAGATTTTCCTCTTTATTTAAATTTTTTGAAATTTCCTTTTTTTTTAAAGATGGCACGACTTTTGTTTCTAAGACTTGGGGATTTCTTTTCTGACTTTTCACCTTGTTTTTCTAGTTTTAGAGTTCAGTTTCAATTAGTGTATTTTAAATTAAGTGAATTTTTTTATTTTATTTTAATTGAATTTTTTTTTTTGGGTTTTTGCATGTACATATGTAATAAAATTTTAAATTATTTTTGTTTTTTAAATGTTTACTTTGTTCAATTTTCTTTTTAAAAAGTAGTAATTTCGTAAGCCTGGAACCTATCATTCATCTTTACATAGTTTGCTATAGAAAATCATAATTCACTTCGCGTCGTTTCAATTTGAGTCGTGTTTGTTTGGAACGTAACCACGACGCAAAGTGATAAAAAAGGTGATAAAATCATAATAATTAGTATAAAGGTATGTTAGGGAAACCACCTTAAAGGAAGAGGTCCTAACATTTAGGTTCATACCAGTTTGACTTTTTATATTGATAGCCCTATTGTTGTAAAAGTATTCATTGCCATGTCTAAATAGGTACTCTGCAAAGAGATTCGCGAAGCCGAAGTCATTCTCCTTCAAGAGCATTCATCAGACTGTTTACCGTGCGATATAAAAGGCAAGACAAAGCAGTTAACGGAGTCAGTAAAAATTCAGTCAGTCTTGTGTGAAGACACATTGCGTGTGAAGAGAATAATCGTGGTTTGAAGATCTCCGTTATAAAGATCTATTGAACAATTGTTACTGTTTACGCAAAAGAGTGAAAAGAAGAATAACCAATAAAGCAATTGTTGTTGTTTACATCAAGTTGTAAACAGTGGCACACAGAATTGTGCAAACAGTAAAGGATTTGTTTAAAACTAAAAACAAATTTATTTTTATTTTATTTGCAATCTACGAACTCACATTTTAAACGTTTTTAAAAAGGTAAAAACGTAACAATATATACACAACTATCTACCCTGTTCAGCATTTGACGGCTACCAGTATAGATATCAAGTGCCTAGTGGGCGGTATGTTGGCTTATGAGACATGAGTTCGAAGTTCACAGCCCAGGTTAGACATCTCGAACGCAATGAAATATAAAAAGATATTTCTTTAGTTACTTCCTCTCAGCAGTCTTCTAAGACAATAAATAAAATTACCGTAAATAGCTTTTCAAAATTTTATCTTTCGGAGTTGACATTTCACCCTAGGTCTATCTACTCACGGATAAAATTAACACACACAACATGATTCCTATCGAGAAATGGAACTATTGTTGTCGACTCGAATTTGGCTATGGTGTCCCAGTATTGCAGCATATCCATAGCTCGGGTTGGATCAAGACTACAAACTCTCCTTTAGTTATGTCTTACATTTGTTCTTCATTTGCCGTGTTTGATTTGGATAGTGTTTGATTCTCCAGCTTATACTTCGTTTAATGTCAGATATTTTATTAAATATTTTAACTAGTGTTGGGACGAGTAATGTGAAAAGGTACTTTTGTTATGCGATTTATTGGAATTTATTATTCTCGGCGGCCTCCTTTAGTTTTTAACGCAATGGCTCGTTAGTTCTAGTATACTTTGCGGAATTTTTATTATTAGTGTTGCCTTGCCAGGCTTGTAAGGATTTTACAGTCGGCTGGCAGAAACACAGCATTTTGAGAGTTTAGGGAACTTTTTAGTCCAAAATTGTATTTTTTTTATTTGAAAAGCTATTGGGCTTACTTAGCTTTAAGATATCATGCACAAACTTTTAAAGCGTTGTTTATTAAAAAAAAATTAATCTCATTCATTAACTTGGGACTAGTTTGTTGATAATCCATTGAAAATTTAAAACAAATGATTTTTTTTTATAATTTTTCAAATCCATTTTATCAAAATCAAATGCAACTTCGAACTTATCAACACTTTTAATCAATTTATGCTAATAAGTCAGATCAGAAATTAAAGCGCATAACATTATTTTTTAAATGATTATCTAAAAAAGATAGGAAAAAAATCTAAAAAAAAATTTTAAACAAAAGACTGCAGTGTCAACGCATTTATTTTAAGAAAAGAAAACATTTTTTCGATTGCCCCACTCACAGGTGGTCACTAAAGCGTAAATAATTAAATGTAAGACAAAATAACCGAAACTAAAACGCAGCACATTTTTCATGCTACACTATCATATACAGTGGACAACAGAAGTCTACGTGCTCCAATATTTGTAAGTATTTTTTTTACAGGGGTATAAGCCTTCTTCCTATCGCATATAAGGTTCTTACGGGCGCATACTGATTGGATCCTATCAGTCCACCATCGACCAGATATTCACATTACAAAAAATCCTGGAAAAGACCCACGAACAACAAATCGACACACACCATCTTTTTGCCGACTATAAGACAGTTTTCGATAGCCCCATAAGGGATCGTGTTTTTGCCGCAATGTCTGAGAAGTTCTGTCAAGATAGGAATACACCTCTCCGAACCTTTTAATACCGTGCGAGGTTTCAGACAAGGCGATTCCTTATAATGCGACCTCTTCAACTTCGTCATGGAGAGTGTTCTGCGGAAGTCGGGAGTGCATCGCAATGGCACTATTTTTCAAAAAAGCGTCTAGTTGCTTGCGTACGCTGACGACATTGATATCATAGGGCGTACCAAGCGATATGTTACTGCTGTCTTTAGTGCTATTGAACGACATTCTACTAAGATTGGTTTGGCAATAAATGAGGGCAAAACAAAGTGTATGTTATCGACCTGTGGCGACCTTGGTAGGCAAATCACATCTTCACATTAGCAGCAGTATGATTGCATTCATAGACGTGTTGGAAATAATAATCATTACGAATTTTTAATTCTTTCGAACTGTTAGTGAGTTTATTCCTTAGAATGTATTGGTGCCGACCAGAGATCAGCAAGGAGTCGTTTTTTCGCTACTCATAAGTATTCATGAAATTTTGAGTATGAGTGAGTCAACAGTATTGAAATTCACATTCGGAATATGTTTGACTCAAACGCCTACTCATTCAGATTCATAAATTTAGAAAAATACTTATAATTCTCATAACAGCCTTAGTTGTTGTTGCATTTACAAAAAACGAAGAAAGAAGAAGGCAAAGACAGCAAGCAAAGCAAACACACAACCTTCTGGTGAGTGTTGTAGTGTTCGTACGCGAATCATACTTATTTTGTGATTCTTGTAAATGCTGGCTAAAGGAGAGTCGACATCAACAACATAATGCGTGTTGTTAAGTATGAGTACGATGAGTACTTCACTCTTTGAATATGAGTACTATGAGTATGATATTAAAATGAGTATGAATGCGTATTAGTATCAGAAGTTATGAGTATGATTCGAATCTACTCATCTTTTTGAATACTCATTGCTGATCGCACATACCCACACATACTTTTTTTAAAATTTATGAAATTTATGCTCAAAATGTATTAGTGTACCTAGACTTTTGCTATTCACTGTACATAGGGTCGCTCTTGCATTTGTTTATACTTCTACGTATGTTTGAAAAAAGGGGTTAAACCCCTTCAAATAAAAACTGACCTAACCGTTATACAGAAATTAATACAACAACGATTGTAGTTTTATGTAAATGATGTAAAAATATTAGCATTTTAAATAAGCATTTTTGTTTTGTTTTTGTTTTCTTTCCTTCACTGTTTAACATATTAAAGCGAGTTTAAAATCAAGATAAAATAGTTTAGTTAAGGTTATTACGAGTGTTAATACGAGTCTTAAATGCATAAGTAGTGGTTGTTGTAGTAGTAGTAGTATAACAAGTAAGTAGTAAGTCGTTTAAAACTAATACAGGCAGTTCAAAATTATAGGAAATGGTCAGTTAGTAGTAGCTGTGTGATAACAAAAGTTTTACAACTTCCTGCATACCTTACCTAACCTAGTAGAGAGGAAAAGGGTTAATGAGAATTGGTAATGCTTAATGACCAAAAATAGTTGGTATTGTAAGTATTATTATCCTGCTGTTAAAATGTATTTTTAATTTTATTATTCCCTCTCGGTTCTCTATTCTCTGTTTTCTTTTTATTAAAACGAAAGAATTTCTGGAGGTATTTAGTCATTAATGAGACTTTAATGAGGTGTTTTGAGTGCCTATTTTTCAAACTCTAGTTAATGAGATGTTGACATTTACATGAATTAGAGAGAAATATTTTCAAAATTAGAGCAGAATAAAAAAATAATGAAATTCATCTGAGAAGAGTTAACATATGGCAATTATTTTGGAGAAGGAGCTTGTAGAAAGTAAAACAAAAATGGTTAAATCGAAATACATGCGGTAACAATTGTATATCAATTCTTTTAAAGACGTCAGCACGATGTGTTGTTATGTTTCATATTGTTCGCTGAATACATAGTTAGCACCCAATAAGCGTCACGTCTGCTTAAAAGGCGTCACACATTCCTTTAATATGATACTCTTGTATTTTGAACCTCTCCACCAAAAAAAAAAAAAAAATTTAAAGCAATTTTTATTCCTGCTATCGTTATTTAGTTTCTGTTTAATTTTTTGAGCGAATTAGACGGCCAGGGTCTATTGTAGCAAGTATTATTTATTACTTACATCGTTAATGGAAAGTCCAATTAAAAAAACGTATTTTCATTAGAAGTCGACGAAATTTAGTAGGCAGTACGTTGGCATATTAAACGTGAAACCACGGTTCAAATGCCAGACCAATTTTACTCATGAGTAGTAAAATTTACAGTGTAAAGTCGAATTCGAACTACAGATTTAATTTTAGAGACTTTTCATGGCAATTTTATTTCAGAGTTTTTGCCAGAAATCTGCTGAGAGGAAGTCGCCGAAGAAATATTTTTTTCATATTTCGTTTAGATGTCTGACCTGAGATTTGAACAGAGGCCTTTCGTCTAATAAGCCAACACACTACCTACGGCGAATTCAAAGTATGGCGTGGACTTAAATCTTGCTTTGGTGGACGCTACACATACATAGTTCCTTAAATTGGAGCCAAATCGATTCAGTTTTGATTCATTACCCTAAAAACGTTTTTCCTGTATACAGTTAAGCTCATTTCTTTATATTTTAGGAAAAGAGAGATGAGCCGCAATACTTTTTTATTGATAACATAGGTTTGTGTTGCACTAGATATTCAACTAATATGGTTGCCTGTAGTCTGGGATTTAAGACTTTTGTTAAAGTTAATATAATGTGTTTCTCCATAACGAGTTCTCACCTTTCTGACGACATTACGAAGATATTATTCGTTGCATGAGTAATTATTAAACGATCTGCGGTACTAATAGTCGCGGCTTTCTTGCAATGACCAGAATTATTTTGTGTTATTTTTGATATGACAGTATAATTCGACAATTTTTAGGTGTATCTTGCTAGAAAAAAAGAAATGAGCAAGCAAAACTAAAAGCAAAATAAAACTTCATAATTTGAACATGTCTTATAATTTGTTAATTCCATTTGCAATTCATTAAAATAAACCTACAAATACTTGTTTCTCCTTTATTTGTCAACTTAAAACAGGAATACTTTTCCCAAAACTAAAGATTAAATTATTCAGTCAACATTTGACATCTGCTTTAAATTCTCACTCGTACAACAATGTAAACCAGTTCGAATTCTTAACATATGCTCTTATAACGTCATCATCACCAGCAAACCTCATTATAATCCACGTCAATGCCATTATAAAGACTACTTACTGCTGCCTTTTGCAATGCACTGCGTCACGCAGTGGAAACTGCATCCACCAAATAAATGTAGAAAAAATATGAAAAAATCGTTCTAATGCTGTAAGTCTACGGATTTGTTGTAGGTCACGTTTTATTATTTCTGAACCAGGAAAATTATTTCCTTCTCTCTATTTTTTTGCATGGAATTACATTTTTTCTTGTTAAAGTTCGAAAAAGTAGTTTAAAATGCACACCGTTATCGACTTTTTCTTCCTTTATAAGATTTTTTTATTACACTTTGCGATACGACTGATGGCTATTGAATGATGATTTTTTGTTCCTTTTATACAAATACGTGCAGACTTTGCAAAGTCACATTTTGATTAAATAAAAATCTTATCGACCACTACTGCATTGCCGGGTATTTTGTTCAAGTAATTAATTTTTTCTTTACTTTTTTTTTTGCAATATAGTGGCATAGTTTTCAGCATGGGGGATTAAAAATAATAGAAAGTGAAAATATCTAAAAAAAAGGAGCTGAAAATTATTTGAGTTAACTTGGCAGCTTCTTCAAAGAGCACAGGTAACTTGGATCCTACAAGGTCCCATTGAAACACCGTTGTAACATATTCCATCATATCTTTATACATAGTTCCTGGCTGACATTTCTTATTCAACTGAACGATTTTTGTAGTCACCGTAGTTTAGTAGGTAGTGTGTTCGCTTATTAGACGTAAAACCCGGGTTCGAGCCCTAGGCCAGACATCAAAACGAAATATGAAAAAAATATTTCTTCTGCGACTTCCTCTCAGCAGATTTCTGGCAAAAACTCTGAGAGTAAATAAGCCTGCCATGACAAAGTTTCTCAAAAATCTGTCATTCGGAGTCGTCGTTAAACTGTAGGCCCCGCCACTCAAGTATAAAATTAAGGCACACAACATGAGTTGTGTGAGAGGCTAGGCCGTAATCCTGACTGAAGGGTTGTAATGGTCAATTATGTATGTATGTATGTATGAATGCTATATCCTAGAATAGGGTTCGTTTGATTGCAGAGCAGCCGGTACACTTCTTTTCAGGTTTGATATCGCAGTTATAGCCTATTACTCTCTTACAACATTATAGAGCAGTTAAGTGGTTCCGGAATGTGTATTCATATACGATAATCCTGATGAAAGGGTTGTAATTACCATTAATGTATTGTATGTATGTATGTGAGGAGTGTTATCGTTTCCTTACATATTTTCAAACACCGTTCAAATTGAACTGATTTTGGTATTCAATGAACTTCTCATCTTCTTCTCATCACTGTGTTAAAAATTATTTAAATATTCCGTAAGTGAACTCGTGCTTTAGTGTACTTTTTGGATCGAAAGATAGCTCACAAATTGCAGCTATAATGGTGTCTCCTAGCGATGAAATTGTACCTGTAGACAAGAGACCAATGAAAATAATCGGGTACAGCTTGACTACCAATTGTCTGCTCCATAAAATTGCTCACCAAACTTGTTTCTTAATAGATCATAGTATCACATGATGCACCGTCTTACTGAAACGAAATATCAGCCGAGCCTAATTCTTCCATTTTGGATAAAAAAAATATTCGGCAATACTGTCATTGAATCCTTCACTGCTGTAAATGTTTCGGTAGATCAGCGGCTTGAACTACTGCGTTCTAATAATGCTGGCCGAATAAAGCAGTAAAATTTTCTTTAGGATACTCTTCGCATACGCGCGACGTGCCCATTGAAGTAATACATTTTATTTGCTCTCCGAGTTTTTGCCACAAATATGGTGAGAGCAAGAGGCCGTCATATAACGTTTTCTTCGAGACCTGGCACATCTAATACCTTCTAGACTACGACGACTTGAATGAAGTGTTTTTGGTGCGAAATCCGGCTACGACAGCTTGAATAGTCTACTTTGTCGTACGAAGCATATTTCATATACAGCACGAATTTTCATAACAAAGTTCAATGATTTGTAAGCGTTGTTTACAAACAAACATATTTTAGAAATAAATTCGATTAGAAAATTTTCATTTAAAATCAAATTGAGTTTCTACAGACATCGTGACGACAAAAAATCAATTTCTTTCAAATAATCTTAACCAAGAACTTATGCTTTTTACTATTAATATGACATGCCAAAAGTACTCGTAAATGTGGAATAATAAACATAATTTTAAGGCCAACATAAGAATAAAGATACCAAATAATCAGTAACATAATGTTGGGGGTGGTCCAAAGTCATTGACAAAAAAGTAATAAAAAACAAATATTCGTATTAAAATAAATAAAAGTCAGTAAGGAATGAAGTACTGCGGGGTCTTTTGTCAAGCGCTTGGTATTTTGCAATTTATTTAAAACAAAGCGTGTATCATACAGCATCGCAATATGTTATTACTTTGAAAGACCTTTTGTTGCCATTATATGTGGAATATAATATCGTTCAAATAAATATCACAGCTTCTCTAGGTGAAGAGCATCTGAAAATGTCTAAATTTTCATGACTCTATCACACAAATTTGACTGAATTGAATCGAAGACATGAGCTCTGCTGGCTTAGAGGGCCGCTGTTGTTTGTGGCTCATTAGAATGCGCCAGCGAACCCTAAACACCCCAGAAAAAAGTCTAATGGGGTCAAAATCTCGGTGGCTAGCTCCAGAACCTCCAACTGTGATGACCATGCACTCAAATCGTGCATAATATCCAATTTGGCATGAGGTTTGGGGCACGTATCGCCATCCTGTTGAAACCACATGTCGTTAAGTGTGCAAATCACCCAGTAAAAGAAAAGACGTTGGTAATCGTCGATCTGTACTGCTCATCATTAACGGTCTTGGACTGGCCGATATCGTCCTTAAAGAAATATGGATCAATGACCCTACCAGCTTAAATCCACATCAAACAGTGACTTATTCAGAATGCATTAGAGATTCACGGATTTCATGTTGATTGGTATCATGACAAAATTGATCATTTTGTTTGCTCACGTATCTATTAATTTACAAATGGCTCTTATCACTGAGTATAATTCTTGAATGAAAATTAGTGTTAAAAGCCAACGGCTTCAGAGACCATTTGGTGAACACACGTTGTAATCAATGGTTGTGAAGTGGTAAAACAGACTAATTAAATGACACCAAATTTCACAGATTTATCCGCTGATATATTAACTTAGTTCCTAGTTTCCATAGTCTAGACAAGTGCCTGTGGTTCAAACTCCAGCTAGAACATCTGACACATAAGAAAAAAAGAAAAGATATTTCTTTCAGCAACTTCCTGTCAGCAGTCATCAGGCAAAATCTCTGAGAGTAAAGTAAATTTGCCATGAAAAGTTTCTCATATCTGAATCGATATTAAGTAGTAGATCCCGCTACTCATGAACAAAATTAACACACACAATAGAGTGGTGGGAGGAGCTAGATTGCGATCTTGAGGGTTGTATTGACCAACTAAGTAAGTGAGCTTAGTGGTGCCTGATGCAATTATTATTACCAGAGATATTACATTTCTTCCGAATCAATATCTCTATTTCATAAAGCAATGTTTCTAAAATGTTCCTTTTGCCAAAGGGATTACAATATTGATTACAACGCAATCAAAAATAAGTAAAAAAGCTAAAATTAATAAAATTCTTTTACAACCAAATTGTCACTAAAAATGTTTATGTCATGTTAATGCCTTTTTTCCATTGAAATTTTCTTCCGCAAAACCACAAAATCTCATTAAAATTTTATTTCAAACTTTAGCATCTAAATTTATAGTATTTTGTGTGGTTGTGTTGTTCTTTTTGTTTTTTAACTCAACAAAATATTCCAATACAATAAATAGAGAATGAGAAAATAAAATGCTTGACCAGACATGGACATATTTTGTCTCCATCGAGGCAAATGAATACAGAATGTGTTCGTATACTGAGTTTATTCATCGGTTGGTTGGTTGATTATTGATAGATTGTGGTTAAGAAACCACTAAACTGCACACAGATTTACTCAAAAATACAAAAAGGCAACAGCAATAGAAGCTATCGTATTTCTCTAACATGTAGTGACCGGCCAGTAAAACTAATGACAGCTGTCACTTGGTATTTAAAAAAAGAATGAAAAAAAACGACTTTATAATACCCTTTTTGAGGGCAGAAGTGTGGCTTTTTTAATGTAATGAATATTTAGAATTGTTAACACTTTTGAAAATTAAATTAAAATTCACCAGGATATGTTTCCTTAAGGGCCACACTCTATTTCAATCAGAGTAAGGTTTAGTAGGATGTTAAATCTTTTACGGGCAACTGAACATTAAATCGTGCCATGTTCAACCAGGTTACTGTTGTGTTTTTCAGACTGAAACAATGCCTATTAAAATTGAATTCTGTTTTATAATAGTATACCGAATGGTATGACGTATAATATAACGCATGTTTATCGACAGCAAAGCGACCATTAGATCCCTAGAGAATGTTTACATCACATCTAAGGTTGTCCAAGACTGCAGGGAGTGTCTGAAGCAAAGATCAGCAATTAATCGTTTTTTGGCGACTCATAAGTACTCATGAAACTTTGAGTATGAGTGACTCAACAGTATTGAAATTCAACTACTCCGATTCATTCGTACTCACTAAAACATTAATTTGTAAGTACAGATTGCAATGAGTATGAGTATAACGTTGACATCAAACTCATCCATACATAATTGGCCATTATAACCCTTCAGTCAGGATTACGGCCTAGCTTCCCACACCACCCATGTTGTGTGCCTTAATTATTTTATACTTGAGTGGCGGGACCTACAGTTTAACGTTGACTTCGAACGACAGATTTTGAGAAAACTTTTTCATGGCAGGTTTATTTACTCTCTGAGTTTTTGCCAGAAATCTGCTGAGAGGAAGTCGCCGAAGAAATATTTTTTTTCATATTTCGTTTTGATGTCTGGCCTGGGGCTCGAACCTGGGCTTTACTTCTAACAAGCGAACACACTACCTACTAGACTACGGCGACTACACATCAAACTCATACCATTCGCAATATGTTTAATTCATAAGCCTACTCATTCAGATTCATATCTTTAGAAAAATACTCATAATTCGAGTCACTCGAATCATTCATCAAAATTTACAGTCTTAGTTGTTGCATTTACAAAAAAAGAAAACAGACGCATAAGCAAAAAAGACAGAGCAGCAAGCAAAGCAAACACACATCCTTTTAGTGAGTATTGTAGTGTTCGTATGCGAATCATACTTATTTTGTGATACTCACTAGAAGGTTGTGTGTTTGCTTTGTTTGCTGCCTTTGTCTTTTTCTTCCTTTTTTTATTTTCGTAAATGCAACATCAACTAAGACTGTAAATTTTGATGTATGATTCCAGTCACTCGAATCATTTATGAGTATTACAGGTATTTTTCTAAATTTATGAATCTCATTCAGATTGGCGTATGAATCAAACATAGTTCGTGTTCACGCGTGAAACGTTAAGTGCGCTTATTTGAAGATGGTCAACTGTCGCAAGAGAGTACGAACATCTCTGCCTACTCGTCAGTTTTTAAATATTCAAATTCGTGTCCTAGGTTAAGAATTTTATAACATTGTAAAGTTAGTTAATTACGGCAACCCAAAGTAAAAGGTTCGTATACCTAAGAATAAATTATCAACCCCCAGTAACCATTAATATTTTTTATTTGTGAAAACATTTTTCTTTTCTTTTCCTTGTACCACCTCCCCCCATCATTTTTGGTCCTTCGAGCCGGATTGGAAAAGAGAAAAGAAAAAATTCACAAAATTCTATTTTCAGAGTGGACTAGCAAACCCCCGGTGAAATCACCAACAACCCCTCTATATACCCCATATACATATCTTTGGTTCATCTCTGGATTTAGCCCGATTATATCATCATACAAAAAGTAAGTCGATCACTTTTATATTTTGACAACTTCATTGGAATACATATACAGTGAACAGTGTCAAATACTTTTTTGTTGAAACAAAAATCAAGAAAAAAAAATAAACGAAAAAAAAGAATAAATACAAAAAAAAAAAAAAAATACAAAAATAAAAAATCGCGAGTGCAAAGGAAAAAACAACAAAACCTTGTATATGCAGTTATATAGATTTTTTTGTCTCGTTTAAATAAAATATCCCTTTGTAAAGTGTAACGAAATCCACAAAACGCAAAAATTCTTGTTATTGAGTGTAATTGGCGAAAATTCTCTTAACACCAGTCTGTGAATTATATTTGTTTTTATCCAGCGGGTTTGATCTATCTTTTAATATAAATATTAGCCAAGTGTTTGAGTGCGACAACAGTGCGACAGGTTTGATTCTGATCACACGCAACATTATGAAAACGGTTTAAAACGAGCACACAACATTTGTTCGAACCAACATGTGCGTACATATGTGAATGTAAATGAGTTGGAGCCATGCGAAAATCATAATAATATAAAAACAAAACACCACAAACACAAGATCGAAAAAGAAGAAGAACCAACTGGTGAACTTAAACGAGAATAAAGCAAAGTATATATTTTTATATTAACCGTACAAGCAAGGTTAACGAACATATAAATAAAATAAAAGAATTTGCAAAAGAAAAGGATAGATTCATTTGTTATATTGATAAATGCGTTACACTGTTTCCACAAAAAAGGGAAAATAGATATTTTATTTAAATAAAAAATGCAATTTAATATAAAAAAGAAAGAAAATTCTTGATTATTTTAAATAATTTGAAATATAACAACCTGGAATTCTTGCATTCATTTATTATAAAACTGAATCGTTTCTTTTTTAGAATTTTATAACTGCACACAAGTTTTAACCGTACTTAATTTTACGCACATTTCCTTTTACATATTTTTATTTAATACTTGATTTTTTTAATAAATATAATTTGCGAATATAATCATATCCCTAACACATTTTGATTTAACCTAATCGTACTAAAATCGTATAGTATTAGTGTAAATTAAAAATTTTATCGATTGCCGATCTCGTAGTATCTATTTCCCGGCGTATTAGAGAGTCATTGGTTTATTTTCCTATAGTTGCGGGAAACTTGGTTAACAGTTTTTTAATCCCCAGTTTTAGTAGCCTATTCAGACCTCTTTAGGTTTTCAGTATGTCGTTGTTAGACTCATTCATTCGTGCCTCAGATCGGGTGGTCGAATTCCAGGCCTACTTTGACAACTTACCTATCGATACTCACTCGGTTCATACGGTTGGAGTTCAAAGGGATGAAGTTGTCCGTCTCTGGTCGGAATTTAGGGCATGCTACGACACTATTTTAGGAAAATTTGATAAGTTGGAGGAGGAAGTCCAGCTGGAAACGATCAAATCGCGTTTTTATAGAACCTTTGAGGCCCATGTCAAAGTTATGGCGAAGACGAGTGAACTTCTAGATGGCCTTACTCGAAAAGTGTCTTTAGAGTCTAAACCCCCTTCAACCCCCCAAATCGACCATACTGCAAATATTTCGTTGCCACCTTGTGATACTGAGGTATTTTACGGCGATTATCAGTCATGGCCGACTTTTCGGGATATGTTCACGGCTTTATATCGAAATAGTACGCGTTTATCTCCAGTAGAAAAGATGTGCCATTTAATAAAAAAGACTCAAGGAGAAGCTCGGGAATTACTAAAAACTTGTCCAATTACCAACGATGGTTTTGAAATGGCCTGGCAGAATTTGGTCAATCGATATGAAAATAAACGGATACTAGTCAATGCTCAACTGAAAACGCTTTTCAATATAACACCTATTTTTAAGGAAACTGGAAGCAATATCAGGCGTATTCAACGGACAATCAATGATTGTATCACAAATCTCACTCTCCTGAAAATTGAAACTAAAAATTGGGATATAATATTTATATATATTTGTTCGACCTGTCTTCCGGAAATCACACTTAGTCTGTGGGAACAGTCGCTACCTAACAGCACAGAATTGCCCACGTGGAAGCAAATGGACGACTTTCTAACATCTCGATTCCAAACATTAGAATCTGTAGCTGATATTCGGACCACATTTGTCACTCCCAATAATTCTCAAAGTTTCAGGCCTTCTAATCCTAAAAAGGCAAACCCCCCTGAACATAAGAAAGTCAAAAGTTATCGCACCGGCGTATCTAATGATAAAAATTCACAGTGTTCAGTCTGTTCTGCAGCTCACCCCCTAAGACTTTGTCCTTCTTTTCTTGACATGTCTGTAGAAGAACGTTATGCGATAGTGAAAAAACAAAAGCGTTGCACTAACTGCCTCGGCACCTCGCATGAATTTAAAAAATGCAAAAGTCAATATGTCTGCCAAATATGCAAGCATAAACACCACTCCTTACTTCACCGAACGGATAACTCGCCAAATGCAGTACAATATATCAACCCCCCAAACTTCGTCTCAAGCTGCAACCTCAGCCCCGAATACTAACAGGTTTCATACTGTTAACCCCCCTCAAGTATCAAATTTGAATACAACCCCCTCTACGTCTGCTGAAGCTGCAGCCCGCATAAGACAGTCTTACTCTGCGCACATACAGTCCACAACGAATTCCACAGTAATACTTGGTACCGCTCTTGTCGATATTTATTCAAAGGATCTGAAGTACACCGTTCGAGCCTTAATTGATTCTGCGTCCGAAGCAACCTTTATCTCAAGAAAACTTCAAAATAAGCTTTGCCTTCCAAGTCGTAAGTCACAAACCGAAGTTCATGGCCTAAATGAAGCTTTGACTGCCACTTCTACTCAATTGTGCAGTATTCGTTTAGGCTCACCTATTGATAGCTCTTTTGAAACCTCTGCGGATGCCTTCGTTGTTAGAAAACTTACGGGTCAACTGCCTTATTACCCCCTCTCATCTCTGAGAGTTAGCGAGTTTGCCGATTTAAAAATGGCGGACACTCATCTGCATAAGTGCTCTGAGATTGAGCTCCTACTTGGTGGAGATGTTTATCCTAAAATTATCAGAAATGGTTTGCGATGGGACAACGACCGGGCATTAGTCGCACAACAAACAGTTTTCGGATGGATTGTGACAGGAAAGGTAGCTACACACACCTGTGTTTCTTCGGTGTCAGCCTTCTTCAACGAAATTGCCTTGAACGATCAGCTGCGAAAGTTTTGGGAACTTGAAGAGGTTCCAAGGAAGAGTCGTCTCTCTGGCGAAGATATCTACTGCGAGGAGTTGTACAAATCGAGTACATACCGAACAGAATCAGGACGTTTTGTAGTTTCGCTCCCATTTCGCCGGGAGTATCCTGCGACTATTAATATTGGCAGCTCTCGCCATATTGCTTTGTCGCAGTTTTTGAGAAATGAGGCTAGGTTATTGAGAACCCCGCAATTGAAATCTGAATATGACCGAGTCATTTCAGAATATTCATCTTTGAACCAAATGACAAGTGTCACCCCGTCTACTTTAAATAATACGTATTACTTGCCGCACCATGCGGTGCTAAAGCCCGATAGTACTACCACGAAATTACGGGTAGTATTCAATGCTTCGAACCCCTCTTCAAATGGAAATAGTCTTAATGACTTACTTTACCCCGGTCCTATTCTTCAATCAGATTTGACCATTCTTATGTTGCGCTGGAGGCTCTTTAGATATGTGTTCAATGCGGACATTGAAAAGATGTATCGTCAGATTTTGGTGCATCCGTCACATACCCCCTTTCAGAGAATAATTTTTCGAAATTCCCCCCGTTAAGAGCCAAGTGATTTTGAGCTTACTACAGTGACATTTGGCGTAAACTGTGCGCCTTACCTGGCCATTCGTACGTTACTCGAGTTGGCGAAATTATGTGAAGTAACGCATCCTGTTGCTTCAGACATTCTCAAGAAGTTTATGTACGTAGACGATGTACTTGCCGGCGCTCATACTTTATCATCTGCACTTACGGCCAGAAATGAACTCATTGAGGTTCTTCAGTCAGCTGGTTTCGCGCTCCGTAAATGGACGGCAAACCACGATTTTCTACTTAAAGATCTATCCCCCGATCATTTGCTGGACACAGAGTTCCTGAAATTGTCAGACTCTAGCACCACAAAAACCTTAGGCCTACGCTGGAACGCGGGAAAGGATAATTTCTATTTTAAGCTGAAGAACGCACCTGACCGATCATTGACTACAAAAAGGTCAATTTTATCAGAGATAGCAAGGCTTTTTGATCCCGCTGGTTGGCTTGCCCCCAAAATAATTGTAGCGAAAATCATTATGCAGCAAATCTGGAAGGACGAAACGAACTGGGACGAAAGTCTAAAGGAATCAACTTTGCTACAATGGCAGTCGTTTTTGGATGACTATATTAATATAGAGAAAATTGAAATTCCCCGTTTTATTGACTTCGATCCGTCCTCTTCTACCGAGCTACACGGATTTTGCGATGCTTCAGAGAAAGCTTATGCTGCAACGCTATACATCCGTTCTGAAAATTTAGGATTAGTCTCATCACACCTCTTGGTCGCTAAAACTAAAGTGGCCCCTGTCAAATTCGTTTCACTGCCGAGGAAAGAGCTTTGTGGAGCAGAACTACTAGCAACAATGGTCGAATCCATTCAATCCGAGCTTAATCTCAAAGATTGTAAGCTCTTTTTATGGACTGATTCAACTATAGTCTTGGCATGGCTACAAAAACCCCCTAACAGGTGGAAAACCTTCGTTGAAAACAGGATTTCCTCCATCATTGAAAAGGTGGGGAGTGAATCTTGGCACCATGTTGATTCAAAAAGTAACCCCGCTGATTTGGCAACCCGCGGACTCACAGTACTGCAATTAAAAGAAAATGATCTATGGTGGCATGGACCGTCGTGGCTCAAACTTCCTCAGAGTCAATGGCCGAAAACTCTCTTAAGTGATTTTTCTACTGAGGAAGAGGCAAAACCCGTCAAAGTTCATCTGAATCAACTCCAGAATACTGACATCTTAAAGGACTTTTCCGATTTTCCTAGGGCTTGGCGTATCGTCTGTTGGATATTTCGCTTTTATTACCGGTGTAATAGAAAACTAAAGGATAAGTTGGTAACGAATGATACGTTCACACGAGTTGAACTGAAACATGCCAAGTCTCGTATGATCATTGCCTGTCAAAGGTTATACTTCGAAAATGAATATAACTTATTATTGCAGGGTCTACAAATATCTAAGAAGAGTCACATATTAACGTTCAACCCTTTTTTGGACTCCGCTGGGATTATGAGGATTAATGGTCGTTTATCAAACTGCCCAACATTAAGCTACGACGAAAGATTTCCAATAATATTGCCATATCATGGAAGCTACACTCGATTATATCTGGCATATCTGCATAAATATTCGATTCATGGTCAAAATGCTCTTCTGTATAGACTAATGCGAATAAATTATTATGTCCCCAGGCTTAAAGTTTTAATAAAAACTATTTTATCAAATTGCCGCACGTGTGTCATTCAAAAACAACAGAAAAGTCAGCAGATAATGGCAGCTCTACCCCCCGAAAGAGCAGCACGTTCTCGCCCATTTACTAACACTGGCGTCGACTTTGCTGGCCCCTTTGACATAAAAACGTATGCAGGGCGTGGATGCAAGGTTACTAAGGGTTATGTGCTAGTCTTTGTTTGCTTTGCCACCAAAGCCATACACCTGGAAGCTACGAGCGAAATATCTGCTCAGGCCTTTTTGGCTGCGTTTGCACGATTTTTCTCCCGTCGAGGTTCCCCAAGTGCCATTTATTCAGATAATGGTACTGCCTTTGTTGGTGCTTCGCACATACTGGACACTGACAAAGAGCACTTTATGTCACTACTACGACGTAAACTTCTAGATGGACATATTTCCGCCCTACTTGAATGGCATTTTATAGCCCCAGGTGCTCCACACATGGGTGGTCTCTGGGAAGCTGGCGTAAAGAGCTTCAAGATGCATCTAAAAAGGATCTCTCATAGTCAGAGTTTTACATTTGAAGGAATTTTCTACAATGTTAGCCCGAATTGAAGCATGTTTAAATTCCAGGCCACTCAGCCCAATCAGTGAAAATCCTGCGGATCTGTGTGCGCTTACCCCAGGACATTTCCTTATAGGAACGCCGTTACTGGCACCCCCAGAGCCTGATTTGTCAGCTCATACATTGTCCTATGTCAATCGTTGGCAAAAACTTAAAATACTCCACCGCCATTTTGCCCAAAGATGGAAAGAGGAGTATCTTAAAGAGCTTCACAAGCGTTTTAAATGGAAATACCCCCACCGTGATTACGCTATCGACGACCTTGTTGTTATAAGGAAAGAAAATTTGCCCCCGAATCAATGGCGGCTTGGCCGCATTGAAAAGGTTATCCGCGGTAGCGATAACAGAGTCAGAGTTGCCGAAATACGAACTGCCAATGGCATCGTTACAAGGCCCATTGTTAAATTAGTCTTACTCCCTAACTCAGAGCAAACTAATTAAATTTTTTCTCTATACCTTTTTCACAGCCAAAACATGCCACGTCACAACATCAGAAGCCAGTCCCCACTAGAGGAGAAGAGCACTGCTCGCAACCGCTATCGTAAGCCGACTAATGATTGCCGAATTTGTAGAAAGGATCATCCATTAAGGAAATGCATTAGGTTTAAGAAGATGAACGTTGCGGGCAAGTTGAAAATGGTCAGACGGTATAAATGCTGCGAGAACTGTCTGGCTCACTCCCACTTGGTCCAAAAGTGTCGCAATACCGATCGGTGTCGTCAGTGTAGAGGCAAACATCATACTCTTCTGCATCGACATAAACGCCTAAGTGAAGGCAAAAAGATCTCTCAGCCCTCTACCGATCTACCCCGCTCCAGGACGGGCACTGTCACTCTCTTGCCCACGATCACAGTAAAAATTGAGCTTGGAGAGAGTTGGGGCAACGTCAGAGGAATTTTGAATCCCTGTGTCGAAACGAGCTCTATTGCAGAATTCCTCATTGAGCGGTACAAACTTCCGATAGAAGCGAGCTGCAGCGAACGTTGGTGCAAAGTTAAGATAAGACCACGTTTTGATGATGGCCCAATATTTGTTCTCAACGCTAAAATTGATAGCAATCTACCCATAAAACTGCCGAAAGAAAAAATCGATGAGCGTGTCGCCTCCCTGTATACAAATCTACGGCTCGCAGACCCAAATTTTTATAAAAATATTGACATTAATGTCATTCTCGGGGCTGACATATATCCGAGGCTCATTAAGCCCCAAATCCAACCCGAAACAATTGGCTCACCTATGGCTCAGGACACAGTTTTAGGCTGGACTATAATTGGAAAATTTGGCGTGTAAAGAAACATCATTAATATGAAAATTATATTTTATTATTATTAACTATTTACTATATATGTATTTGAATTTTATTTTTTATTGAATTTAAAATTTGTTAATTAAATTGAATTAAATTTATGCTATTATTATCCTTATACTATATTATAACATATAACACATTTTTTTTAAATTGAATTTGTAATATCATAACCTGTACCTTTCATTGACTTATTATATTGCAATAAGGCAAGGGGGCCGGGATGTTCACGCGTGAAACGTTAAGTGCGCTTATTTGAAGATGGTCAACTGTCGCAAGAGAGTACGAACATCTCTGCCTACTCGTCAGTTTTTAAATATTCAAATTCGTGTCCTAGGTTAAGAATTTTATAACATTGTAAAGTTAGTTAATTACGGCAACCCAAAGTAAAAGGTTCGTATACCTAAGAATAAATTATCAACCCCCAGTAACCATTAATATTTTTTATTTGTGAAAACATTTTTCTTTTCTTTTCCTTGTACCACCTCCCCCCATCAGTTCGAATGTTATGAGTTTGATGTCAACGTTGTACTCATATTCATTGCAACCTGTACTTATAAATCAATGTTGTAGTGAGTACGAATGAATCAGAGTAATTGAATTTCAATACTGTTGACTCACTCATATTCAAAATTTCATGAGGACTTATGAGTAGCGAAAAAAACGATTCATTATTGATCCCTGGTATACACACATAATTGGCCATTACAACCCTTCAGTCAGGATTGCGGCCTAGCTTCTCAACACCACTCATGTTGTGTGTGTTCATTTTATATATGAGTGGCGGGGCCTACAGTTTTAAGTCGACACCGAACGACAGATTTTTGAGAAACTTTTGATGGCGATTTTATTTACTCTTAAAGTTTTTGCCACAAGTGTGTTGAGAGGAAGTCGCCGAAGAAATATGTGTGATATTTCGTTTTGTCTCTCCTGGGGTTTGATCGATGGTCTCGAGTCTAATAAGCAAACACACAACCTATTAGACCACAATGACTGGATTGGAATACATAGGCTTATATAAAACCTGAAAGACCTCGAAATACACGACGAGTTTCTGCATAAAGGCGAAATATTTAATTCTAGGACCAAAAACCGTTACTCCAGTTTCAAGATCCGTTCTGGAACCATCTGTATGCTACAAAATAATGCCTCTTTTAAAAGAGTATGCAGAGATTACACCATTTATTTTTGTTACTAAGACTCGTTTAAAAGCATTTCCCAAAATCATACTCTCGACTGGTTTTTACTACCTTTTATGTCATTACCGAGCTTGAGACGCTAATTTTTTGGGGACGATACTATAACTTATCTCAGAGGAGTGGACTGGAAGAGGCTGCTATTTTGAAGAAACTTCTTATAGAGGCTATGATCGGTAAATTTTTAATGACGAGCGCACAACAAAGCTACCTGATGGGTTAAGTGAAAGCCGATAGCCATGAAGCCATCAACCTTACCTTTCAACTTTCCTACTATATTAAATACCTATATCAGTACCTGGTAGTTTAGTGGATAGTGTTCTAATCTACGAGTGAGAAGTTTTCCCTTCACAATTAAACAAATCGAATTTGTCGCAATTCTTGTCGTAGATTATTCCTTGTAACCAAGCCAATGTCAAATGAAAAAATGTGTTGCTCCTCCATACCGTGCTTCCAAATCAAGCTGCTCAGATTTTAAATAGTTTATAGCAGTGATCCTGTTATTGTCATTGAATCTAATTAACGGGTTTTTTTCTATTTTACTTTCCACAAAATAAGCAGAATTATTATGTTTTTGTTGTTATTTAAACATGAGAAATTATAAGAAAGGAAAAACAAAAGTATTTTGTTCGTTATTCAGACCGTCGAACATTGGCTTAATTAGTGAAAGGACAAGATGAAAAAGTAAAAGTAGAGGGAGAGAGAGAGAGAGACAGAGAGCTTTAACAGCATGGATATCATAATATAATTATAACAGGATTTGCTTACGCAATACAATTATTATTGTCCGTCCTTAAACGTTTAATGCTGGAGAGTATTTTCTTCACTTTTTTTTTGTTTTTGTCTGAACATCAGCAAGAAGTGGTGTTAGTGTGGCCTGTGCTGAAGGAGATGGCGATATTAATGATGATGATGATGGCCCCAAATAATTAAAAATCTACCACTTAAGAAAGTAAGAGAGTCAGAGAGCAAAAAGCAAAAGTCAGCAATGAAATGTGATTACACAGGATAGAGTTGTAATGAGAGAGTGTGTGAGAGAGAGAAAGGAAGAAAGAGTAAAATTCACAGGGCATTCTGAATATTTTCTTTTTATTATTTAAATATAGGAATTATGACGGCTTTCGCGTTAGACGACACACACACACAACACCACACACAACTCAAAAGGCAAATGTTTGAAAGGATGTCAGCGTTTAAAAGTGTCAAAAAGTTTTCTTTGAAGGTTGTTTTCTTTCGTAATTATAAATAAATTTAAATTAATGTCAGGATTATAATAAAATCTGGGATTTGAAGTCAAAGCAAAAATATGCGAATGCAATAAAACTTATGAAAAGTAATAAAAAATAAAGTTTTTATTGCCAAACCAATTAAATGTTAAAAAATTTTGAAATAAAAAGCAACATTTGAAATTTGTATATAAAAAAGTTAACGAATCTTAAAGCATTTAAATTGTTGACATTATCTACAATGCCGTTAGTACAGGACATAAAATCCTATTTCTCCTAATTTCTACTGTTCATTACCCACCAAAATAAAGGAAATTTCTACCCGAATACTATAAATTCTCGTGCATTTTATTTGAATTAAATGAAGAGTTTGAATTGATTGCGAACAAACCTCCATTAGTGATTACACTTATAGATTATATGAGAACTACAGGGAGTCCGAGATTTGACTGGATAAAATTATGATCCAATCCTTATCTATGTCTACATTAGACATCGGCAATGAATCGTTTTTCTTTTCTCATAAGTGTTCATGAAAATTCGAGTATGAGTGAGTCAACAGTATTGAAATTCAATACTCTGATGCATACTCACTACAACATTGATTTATAAATATGTACAATAATCTTGACTGAAGAGTGCAATGAGTACTTCAAACTTTAAATATGAGTATGATATTAAAATAAGAATGAATGCGTACAAATATTAGAAATTATGAGTTTAATTCGAATCTACTCATCTTTTTGAATACCCATTGCTGATCTCTGGTCTACATGACAATTTTCAAGTAGAATTTTTCATGTAAAATGTTTATTGTCAGACATATCGAATATACCTTACATTAGGCGCCTAAATCGTTTCCAAAGTGTGCGTTTGAGATATAAAACAATGGAACCTCAATTCAAACACTTTGCCCACGGATTCAGGATTGTCACCTATGCAGATAACGGAATAGTAGCGATTACAGGCAAATGCCTCTAATTACTTTCGCGATTTCTGAACTCTGATGGTTATAGTTAGGCTGAATACACCACTCGACTACACAAAAATCATACTTCGATATTCGTTACATCCTTAGGGATCCTTTTCATAATGGTTTACAAGTTATAGAGAATATTATTCCAATCTTTATTGATGCATCCAGATCATGCGACAAAGTCAGAAGTGGAATCTGGATTATTGTAAAACTATTCAGGCTGAAATGATTACAATAAAGACTCCCTCTGTGTTAGTGCAATATTAGAGGATATCGCATAGAAATATAAACATATTTTCCAATAGTAAAAGATTGATTCAGAATGCTGGATGTCTTGACAGGGGATACAGGGTTACTCTCACATGGGTTACGAGACGTGGAAGTTGTGTTGAAAATTTAATTTAACTTAGCCATGAAATGGACATTCCCCTACAGTAGAGCAAACAAATAATATCAGACAAATTTCTTTCATTTCCAAAAAAATGAGATAATGATCCCATAGATTTGGGCCAATATCAATATACTAATGCAGAACAAAATTTCCGTTAAACTCGTCTGGCTGTACACGCATGCAGATGGGAATTATCTCACAACACCTACTAATTAATGAAATTTGAAAAGGAATGAATAATATCTTTTTTTACAATCCTTTAAGAAAGAAGAAGTTGTTATAAAATAGCGCCCCCATTCTCTCAGCAGACGATTGACCTACTGAAGCAATTTTACAATTCATCTTCGCCATATCCTAGTACGCCGTGTGTTGGCTTACTGGGCGAGAGCTCATGAGTTAAAATCTCAGCTGTGGCTTCCTGAAAAGATGGAATAATAAGAACTTTTTTATTTAGCCGATACCTCTCATATGTTTTCTTTATAAAACCCTGATAGAAAATAACAGCCATGTTCAGAGTCGATGCTAAATAATAGGTTTCGTCACACATGGATAACATTATCACACTCAACACGGTTGCTGTGGAGCGCCAGGTCTTAATCCTGACTAAGAATGTAAGTAAATTGTAAGGAATGAAATGTTCCTTGCACCGTCTTAAGCTACTAAGACATCATGTACCAATCTAGTTACAGAGACGTAATATTGTCGTCGCGCGACTTATTAAGGAACATTGAAGCCACCATAATATTTGCTTTAAAACCTGCCACATTTGACCATGTGTACTTAGAACATTTTTAATGTTCTTGCATTTTTAAATTCTACGTTCTCTAAATTAAGTACTGTCAAAATTTGGTTCAGATGCGCCGATCCGTTCCGAAGTTATAGGGAAAAATTCTACTTAGAATACACATATAATCGTATGTCGCATGAAAACTTTGAGAGCTCATAACTCAAAACACACTTTTTCGACTTAGAATGTTATAGAACGGAGGCGTCGATATTAAATGCGAGTAAAGTGACAAGCACTACTGTCTTCAGCAAAAGAAAAAATAGAATTGGAACTTAAAGAGAGAACGTCAGCAATAAAATTTAGAAATAGGTTTGGAAAAAATAACTAGTCTTCCAGGAGATATTGCTTTCATGTAAGTCGCAGCAGCCTAGTATTTAGTGTGTTGGCTTATTAGACATGAGGCCAGGGTTCAAAGCTCAGATCAGGCAAAAACAACAACAAAAAGAAAAGTGAAAACAATATTTCTTCAGACAGTTCCTCTCAGCAGATTTCTGCCAAAATCTCTAAGAATAAAAAAAATTGCTATGAAAAGTTTCTAAAAAAAAAAAAAGAAAAATCTGTCGTTCGGGATCGACTTCAAATAGTAGGTCCCGCCACTCAAGTATAGAATTAAGGCACACAACATAAGTGGTGTGAGGAACTAGGTCGTAATTCTGACTGAAGGTTTCTAATGACCAATTATGTATGTACATATGTATTGTATTTTCCAAAATTATGTCTTTTAAAAATTAAATCCCTTTAAATCCAGTAATATATTTCGGAGACTTTTTCTTGTTCACCTATTTTTTTTTGTTTTTTTTTTTTTTTTTTGTTTTTTGAATAAATTTTTAATCCATTTCCTAAACACGTTTCAATAGATTGTGAATTTTGTTTTAAACAAAAATTTTCCAAATTGAATAACTGACGCAATGACCAGACCATTATCTTGTATTTCTTGTTATTTTATGGTCAATGTTTAATCTTGACAAATTTGTCATCATTATTATTGATTTGAGATGCCATTTATTGTCATTTCCTAAAACAACAAACCATAGCACCGAGACACTCTAAAAGAATACGAAACAGGAATGAAAAACCAAAGAAAACAAATAAAGGACACTAAAAATACAAATAAAATCAAATCTTATGAAATGCTTCCAGCAAGGATATGTCATTATAGTTGCCTAAAGCAACAATAACGACAACGACGACGAAGACGTTTAAAGATAAACAAACAATTTGGCTTATCTGAGGCCAGACTATTGTTTTCTTTATTACAACACCAATGCCAACAGCAGACAAGCACACTCATAGACGCACATATATACATATCTACGCAAAGAAATATGTATCTGTGAGAATAGAAAAATATGATTATCCTTAGGCCAAAAAGGATCAATAAGACAAAATGGCATAGAAACTTAACTATTGGAAAACAGAAAAAAAGGAAATTCTGCAATTTGATATGAAACAATAACAAAATCTGGAAGAAAAGACAAATATAAAGGAAATGTTAAAGAAAATGATATTCAATCTAAAAGGACCTCAACATCTGACAACAAAAATATGAGGCAATAACAACAACACCAATGGACAACACATTGAAATCAAAGTTGAAGTAAAAAACCCAGCATACCACATAAATATGGTTTTTTGATAGAAGAGTGTATTGCTTGCTGCCTAAAGTCCATCTCCATGTGTGTATTTCAATTATTTTAGCCGGCGAGGATATCCTTTATAACAGTTGTTGTTGTTTCCAATACCATGCACATTTTAACCTCTTAAATATAAATGTGAATGCGTACATGTATGTGTATTTTTCTAGATGCAATGACAATCAGGCTCAGTACATTCTTTTTTCTTCTCATTGTTGCTGATTATTTTGTTGAGTTTTTCGTGATTGCGTGTTGACTTTCTGAAGTCATTATTGAAAATTAAGATAAAATGCAGAGTTTTTCTTAAAAGTACGCACATATACGGGTTTAATATTCAGGACACATTGTTCTTTTTTTAAGGATACAGACCACTTTTACGGTCGTGTGTTAAAAACTCATAATTTACCTGAAACAACTTAATTAGAGGTGTTCATCTCTCTTAACTAATTAAGTAATGAGCTGAGTAGAATTACAATAATTTGTTTTGTAATTGATGTGGATTGATTCTGGTTTTACTACCGAATACAATAATGATAACGATTTGCATTTTCCAGACAACATCATTTAACCATTCACTGATAGCTCCAGACCAGGCAATAAAATCGGTTGTTGACTTTCTTTTTTTAGCAGTTAAATCTGAGATTGTCCCAATTACTGTAATACTATTCAGACTGAAATAATTGCTTTTAAATAATGCTTAAAATTAATGAGGATTCCTGAACGTGAGAACAATGTTTAAGCAGTTGAAAAGGTCTCACACAAGAGATCAGCAATGAGTATTCAAAACGATGAGTAGATTCGAATCATACTCATAATTTCTGATACTTATGCGCATTCATACTTATTTTAATATCATACTCATGCTACTCATATTCAAAGTTTGAGGTACTCATCGTACTCATACTTAACAATACGTTTGATGTTGTTGATTTCTACTCCCTATGACTCAACATTTACAAGAATAAGAAAATAAGTATGATTCGCGTACGAACACTACAATACTCACTAGAATGTTGAGTGTTTGCCTTGATTGCTGTCTTTGTTTTTTCTTTCTTCTTTTTTTTTTGTAAATGCAACAACAACTGAGACTCTATATTTTGATGAATGATTCGAATCACTCGAACAGCCTGTACCTATAAATCTATGTTGTAGTGAGTACGAATGGATCAGAGTAGTTAAATTTCAATAATGTTGACTCACTCATACTCGAAATTTCATGAGTACTCATGAGTAGCGAAGCTCTTTAGGAGCTTAAAGTGAAATATTGACTTCTAGGTACACACGCCCGGTGACTCGGAACACCTTACAAATACTTTTGCCAAAGTTGTAATGGCGATGAAGAAGAGAAGACTACTGAATATCTTCTCTGTCATTGTCCGGCACTTGGGAGTCTGTGACTAAGGATTAGTGGGCACACATAGTTTATTGCCAGAACGTATCTTGCCAAAGCTGATGTTTGTTTGTGTTTACAAACGTACATTACAACTCTTTAGTCAGGATTACGACCTAGCTTCTCACAACAATTATTTTGTGCGTGTTAATTTTTTATCCATAAGTAACGGGAGCTACAGTTCAAAGTCGACTTCTTTAAACAGATTTATGAGAAACTTTTAATGGCAGTTTTATTTACTCTCATTCTTTTTGCTGCTGAGGGAGAAAGCCGCTAAAGATTTTCATTTTGGTGGATATGTCAGACGTGGGGATTGAACCGAGGCCTCATGCTTAATAAGCCAACACACTACCTACTAGACTACGCCGACTTAATTTTTTATATCTGCACGATTAGTAAGGAGAGCACATATTGAGTCATGAAAATTCAAACTATTCGCTTTCTTCTACCATGGCTGACTCATTGCGGACTGGGAACATTGCCCTGCTCTCTATTTGTGCTCCCTTATTTTTCTATGTAGAACTGTTCTTTTATTTTGATCTATGTTTTGTTCATATTCTCATAGTTTCTTGAGTATTTGTTCTTGTAATTTTGTAAAGCTTGCGATTTGTGTGTTTATGGTTTTGTCTCTTTGCCATGAGTACTTGTTTTGTTTTAATTTGTACGTTAATTTAATTTAATTTGCCATTGTTGTTAGTTGTTACGCATCCGTGATACTGAAAATTCTCCATTTGAGTTTCATTTGAAAATAAATTCATTTTAGTACAGATAGGTAGCAGAGATCAGCAATGTATCGATTTTCGCTACTCATAAGTACTCTTGAAATTTTGAGTATGAGTAATGAAATTCAACTATTCTGATTCATTCGTTCTCACTACAACAATGATTTATAAGTACAGGTTGCAATGAGTATGAGTACAACGTTGACATCAAACTCATAACATTCGAAATATGTTCGATTCATGCGCCTACTTATTCAGATTCATAAATTTAGAAAAATACTTATAATACTCATAAATGATTCGAATTATTCGAATCATTCATCAAAATTTACATTAAAATTTAAATTGTTGCATTTACAAAAAAGAAGAAAGAAAAACACAAAGACAGCAAGCAAAGCAAGCAAGCAATTCAACCAATTTTTTGGACTTGTTGATTATTCATTAAATACGAATGCAGTGAAAAAATTATTAATTATTTCTTTGAACTCCTGATGTATTAATTCTTATACTACTTTATGTGCACACATTTGTCTACAATTTTTTTTTTATTTTCTCTTTTAAATAATTCATAATTAAAAAATATTTTTAAAATTTTTGACCCATAATTTCTAATTAATTGTGTAAATGTAAATTTTTTCTTAAATGTATTATATATTTTTAAATGTCTGCAAGGATATAATCCATAGACTAAAATAAATAAATAAATAAATAAATAAATAAATAAAAGCAAGTGAGTATTTTGGTGTTCGTACGCAAATCATACTTATTTTCTGATTCTTGTAAATGATGCGTAAAGGAGAGTAGAAATCAACAAAATCATGCGTATTGTTCAGTATGAGTACTATGAGTACTTCAAACATCGCATGTGAGTAGTATGAGTATGATATTAAAATAAGTATGAATCCGTATAAGTATCAGAAATAATGAGTATGATTCAAATCTACTCATTTTTGAATACTCATTGCTGATCTCTTGTAGGTAGCTTGGAGCGGTAGCTTTAAAATCAAAGCTGACTTGAGCATGTATGTAAGCACAGTTCCAGTACTGTTTATATTCCATAAAATTTATCGATGAAGTTGGTCAGCGCACAATTTTAGTGCAATTGTAACAAATTTTTTTATGTTAATTTTCATCGGCTTTTGTTATTTAAAAGGTTGAGTAAAGTGTGTAATAACAATCCAAAAAAACGAAATTTTCTAATATTTCTACACGCTTAGTTAAGAAGTAATTCTAATGGTACTGTGATCATGAGTAAAATTTAAGATATTTCGCAGTAATTCCTTTTTGGCCTTATCACTGTAATTACACTTGAAGCCTTTTAAGTTACTTTGTGAACAAATTATTGGAAGTAAATATCCAACATATAATTTAATTTCTTTTTGTTTATTCTATTTTTTAATAAAATTTATTTAATTTCCTTTGGTTCCTTTAGTTGTTCCTCTTACAACACCCGCCGCTTCTTTCTCAGTACAAGTATCCAACTCAGAGATAAATATTGTGTTTCCGCATTTCATGCAAATAATCATATTTTCCTTACCATTTTATAAGATTTTCTTTGGTTTGTATTTTCATTTTATTTTCATATTTTATTTTTTGTTGTTGTTGTTGTTATTGCTTCAGTTGCAGTTTTTGCAAAATTTATGCAACTTTTATAAACTTATCAGTATCATCATCATCATCTTTGACCCAGTTTTCTGTCGGTTGGAAATATTTTCTTTGTATTTTTCTTTTTCCATATCTTTCTTACATTTTTTTTCTCTTTTCATTTTATTTATTCCTGCCGTATAAAACCCATCTTTGCCCCCATGGCACTCATTATTCAAAACTGGAATTATGTTATATAATGTTGCTGTTGTTGTTGTTTTTGGTTTTTAAAAGCGATAACTGGTATAATTTACTCAAGTCTTTTGTTTATTTTGTTTAGTTTTTAGTTTTAAGATTTACACAAACGCATAAATAAGTGTCTATATTAAGTTCTTAGTTTCACAAAAGAATGGTGAGCGAGGGTGGTAACGTGAGAGAAGGTAATTTTAGCAAAAACCAACATATCAAGCTGATAGTTTTTCAACAAAGTTATGCATAATTAAGGTGACCTTTCTTAGAGAAACATAAAAAGATTCTAGGGGCAATACCATAAATGTTCAATAAGCTTTACAATTTTACAATAACGCACATAATACATGAATAACGCTGGCGAGTTATTAAAAAATTATCTGGGTTGGTTGGATACGGTGTCAAGTACAGCTAGATGCAGTTGGAATGGCAATAAAAATGAGGAACACACATAGACCTTGTGCAGCGCATTAACATCCAGCGGCTGCGCTGGCTTCGCCATTGCGTTCGAATGGATGAGGATGCTCCGGAGAGATGGGTATTTGATGCGGGGATCTGCGGAAGTCGGCGAAGAGTACGGTGTTGTTTGCGTTGGAAGGTCCAAATCGAGAAGCCCTATCATCGATTGGTGCGACCAACTGACATAGGCGCGCTGGAAGGATGTGTTAAGGCAGGCCGAAATCCGTTAATCGTATTGTTGTTAATGGCGTTCTTATGTTATGGTATAATTTTGAAGTTGCTTTTAAGAGGAGTGTACTAATCTCTTCGAAGTCGCCGTAGTCTAGTAGGTAGTGTGTTGGCTTATTGACGCAAAGCCACGGCTCAAATTCCCAGTCAGACATCAATACGAAATATGAAAAAATATTTCTTCGGCGACATCCTCTCAGCAGATTTCTGCCAAAAAAATTGCCATCAAAAGTTTCTCAAAAATCTGTCGTTCGGAGTCGACTTTAAACTGTAGGTCCCGCCACTCATGTACAAAAGTAACACACACACCATGAGTGGTGTTGAGGAACTTAGCCGGAATCCTGACTGAAGAGTTGTAATGCCTTCCGCCCTAGCTTCAAACATTTTAACTTATATTTCTGTCTGGAATGTATGGTCCTATAAATGAAAATAGTCCTATGAAGTCGTAGTATCGCAGGTAGTGTGTTGGCTTGTTAAAGGAGAGGCCACGTTTCAAACCCCAGACTTCCTCTCTGCAGATTTCTGGCAAGTAAATAAAAAAGGAATAACAAAAAAAAATAAATGAAAAGTTTCTCAAAAATCTGTCGTTCGGAGTTGACTTTAAACTGTAGGCCCGCCACTCATTTATAAATTTAACACACAAAACAAAATGGTGCCAGAAGGTAGGTCGTAGTCCTATTTGAAGGGTTGTAAATGATGATGTAGATGGTAACATAGCGGTAGAGCAGGTAGCCTCTTCTACACAAAAGGACTCCTATCCACGGATTACAAAGAAGGATATTCAGTTTAGTATCTTTCAGCCAAAAGTAGTTTAAGGGAGGTCCCTGATCTCCTAGGCCCATATAGTAGAGATCTTCGAATAATACGGCAGTTTCCGGAGAAATACTGGGCATTCCTGGACAATCTTTTACGTCCATATTGCGTTCAAATACATCGGTATATGTTCAGAAAATTCTTTGCTACTCTGCAACCATTTCATCGCCGTCACTTCCGCCTAGACTATACTCCAGATATTCAAAAGACTTCAAGTCCTCCTTCTTTCCCATCCAATTACTAGCCCAACGCTGTATATTTCCAGAGAATTTAAAGATGAATCAGTCTCTACTCGCTATAATGGTAATTAAACATGTTCAACTAGGTTCAAACTAGGTTAATAACGAGAAATATGACTATGAGTCGAGTTTCATGTGATTTCCACAAGAATAATATGCTGTTCTAGGAGAAGCTAATGCAGATGCAGTTCGAATATCAATGCACCCTAAAAATTGCATTCTTGGCTGCAATATGTGTTTCGGCAATATTATTTTGCGATTGACAATGAAACAAAATGTCATGCTACAGTTTTTTTTTTTGCTGCAAATGAAAAATTTTGACTTGACACATGGTACACAACTATTGAAAGACGTGTCTGATGAACAAGTAATCCCACGTTTTATCGCAGTCCACTAGTCGCCAAGATCATGCAATTTGACCCCACTAGACTATTTTTTTGTCTGTGCGATCTCCGCGCAATCCTATTAATTGTTTTCGATACAACATAATCTCTAATGGTGAAATTATCGTCATCGTCTTGCAGTGTTGGCCCCTAACCTAGGCATCCTTTGCAAATCTCTGACCAAGTTTCGTTTTTCATCCCGATTGGAAGGTGCGTCGTTGTTAAAATCTTCGCTCAGACGTTTCAGTCGTTTACAAAATTGTTGTTTTCTTAAGTCCCACATCTGTACAACTCGAATGATTCCTCTTATTGCATTCAAAAAAGTGTATATTTTCCTGTCTCCTCTCTCTGTAGTACTTGTCTTGCGATACTTTTCATTTCACCATTGGTTTCGTTATGGTTGGCGCTAGAAGCCAAGGACTGTGTTCGCAGTAGTGCACATGGATTAGGAGATGTTGGTCCATCAATATCGTAGGGGTTAAATGGAGATCGACGGAGCTTATCTGGATGTTAAGCAGAGAACGAATCAACTGTTCCTTGTAATCGTAGCTTCTTAACGTCTAGCTTTTGTAGCGCATTAGATGATGCAGATCTTGAAGCGGAAACTTTGCATTGACATCATTGTGGTCCAAGATTCGACTCTGTAGGTGCGCTGTAATCTAGTAGGTAGCGTGTTGTCTTATTAGACATTATTCTGTCGATTATAAACTGTAGGTCCCATCAACCATGACTAAAATTAACACACAACATGGTTGGTGTGAGTAGCTAAATCGTAATCCTGACTAAAAGCTTTATTATCTATGTTGTTAAGTAAGTACGTGCGAGCATGTAATATGTTGAAAGAA
Organism: Sarcophaga rosellei; assembly: GCA_930367235.1. Lineage (NCBI taxonomy): Eukaryota > Metazoa > Arthropoda > Insecta > Diptera > Sarcophagidae > Sarcophaga > Sarcophaga rosellei. The sequence goes on along the minus strand of OV884020.1, from coordinate 42,580,932 downwards.
GTAAGAAGTAAGAAGGAAGTAAGTAAATAACTCATGTAATAAAGTTTAAAGCGAAGTGAAGATAGAAGTTCCCGAATACACAAAAATATTAGTTTTCAAATAAAAAGCGTTTAAAAGTCTCATCGTTCTCGATTGTTTGGATCCATAAAACGCTACTATTCTCTAATAAATCTGTTGTAGTTACGTGTATTTTTTCTTGTGTTTTCATATTCTTGTTCGTTTAATTTTCAACATCTGGCCACTTAAAACTGATTTATTTGAAGTTCTCTGTTTTAACGACTTTAGTGTTAAGAAAACTCAGAAGAAGTTTTGTTTACAGAAGTAGAAGCTAATTAACACACATTTTAAATAAAAAAAATTAAATCAAATGTAAATTGAACAATTTCTACATATTAAAGTGAAGTTAAATAAAACTTAATTTTCTTACATCAAATATTTGAAAACCAAAAACAAAAATATAAAATACATATGAAAAGTCAACAATAGTTACCATAAATACCAAAACTTTATTACAATTCGAATTTACAGGTCCTTTATTGAATTGATTCTTATTTTTAATTTTCAGTAAAACAAAGTACGTGGGAGATGTAACCGAAATTTTTTATTCGTTTGAACGACTTATTGTTGCTATTATAGGTAGAATATGGCATTGTTCAAATGTCTCTGGGCAGAGCGCATCCGAATTATCAAATTTTCCTTGATTCTGTCGTATAAAACATTCTGAATTTGACCGATGGCATGGGTAATGCTTTTAGTACCGCTGAGGATTGTAACTTATTGGTATACACCTGAGATTGAAAAGAAAACAAACAAAAAAATATCTAACGAGGTTAAATCGCAGGACCTCGGTGGCCACTTCATATTACTTTCATGTTTGATGACCCTGCCCTCACGTCACTCATGTGATTTATTCATTGTGTTACGAACAATGTGGGACGTAGTGTCGTTGAAATTACATGTTGTTGAAATTACATGTTGTTAGTGTCCATCTCTAGTGATGGTTTGGTCATCGTCGTTCCCAAAGAAATATGGATCGATGCTCCCACCAGGCCTAAATCCACACCAAACAGTGACTTATTAGGGATGTATTGAACGCTCTTGGATCTGATTTAAATTGTCCAATCATCCAGAAATAGATTTTATCACTGAATATGATTTTTCGATGCAAATTAGAATCAGCTGTCAACTGCTTCAGAGTTCATTAAGTGAACCCTAATCATCGTCTATAGGCATCCATTGCGATTTGGCAAAACACTCTGAATAAATGATAATTAATTTGACAGATGTAACTTCAACAAAATGGTCGTTATCAACTGTCAAAGTTTGGAAATTCCTGTTATTTTATCAACATTGTTTGTGCCGATTTTTAAGCTTTATCTTTGTACCTTAAACAAAAATTAAATCAATGCTGTTGAGTTTTCATCCTGTATTTGCGATTACTACGGACAGTTAGTCATGCTCTATTTCACTAAAAGTCTTGCTAAATCCTTTATTTTTATCATGGCGATGCATTACCTTTTAAAAATTCTCTGTACGGCAAATTTATTGGAAAAAAATCTCCACTAAAACTCTCTGCATAAATCCTTAATTTATTTAAAAATATGTGCCAACAACAAAAATAATGAACGTTTTTGACAAATACAATCTATTTTTGGTATAAAAATATCTGCAAAACCGATATGACGCAATGGGAGACAGATGTTCCCAAAACATAAATTCAATGCATTGCAGTTTCATAGATTTTTCAAATCAAAAAATCAAAAGCGAGGAAATCATTGCGCTCTAATATCGATATGAATATGAAAAATAGTTTTTAAACTTGTAAATGTTATGTCTTATAAGAGTGACTGAACTTTGTTTAAAATCATATATCACATCTTATATTTTACTTTTTAATTTTATGCTATGTTCGCACGAGCCTTCGAATTACTTCGCTCTCTGTTTGAATTACTTATTTGAATTATCATGTTCACACGGTAGTTTTGTAATTCTTTTTTACAGTTCTTCTTCTTTTTATTACTAAATTATTATTAATATTTTTCATACAGCTTCTTCAAAAGCTGCAAATACTTTTCAAAAGGTTTTCTACACACATAGTGGCTTCCTCCGCTAATTTCGCGAATAACTTTCTTATAAATAATACTTTTTTAAAATATTATTTTTGGATTCCATTATTGTTTATTGTTTACAATATTTTTTGTGTATATTTTTTGTGCTTTGACAGCTGGTGATGGCAAAAATGCGATAAAATTTAGAGATTACATTGATTTTTAAGTAATCCACAGGGTAATAGAAATTGGATTACACACAATTTGGGTAATTCGCTCACAAAATTTTGTATGGCGAATGACGTAATTTAGCACATAATTGGGTGTTGAATGGCGAATGAGAGAGCGAATTACGAAAAATTGCTGCCGTGCGAACATGGCATAAGTCTACACATCGCAATTATGTGGGTAGTGTGTAGTGTATTGTATTAGTAGACGTGAGACCACGGTGTAGTCGCCGTAGTATAGTAGGTAGTGTGTTCGCTTATTAGACGAAAAGCACGGGTTCAAGCCCCAGGCCAGACATCAAAATGAAAAATGAAAAAAAATATTTCTGCGGCGACTTCCTCTCAGCAGATTTCTGGCAAAAACTCTGAGAGTAAATAAACCTGTCATGAAAAAGTTTCTCAAAATCTGTCATTCGGAGTCGACGTTAAACTGTAAGTCCCACCACTCAAGTATAAAATTAAGGCACACAACATGACTGGTGTGAGAAGCTAGGCCGTAATCCTGACTGAAGGGTTGTAATGGCCAATTATGTGTGTTATGTATGTATGAGACCACGGTTCAAGTCGCAGGTCAGACATCTCAAACAAAATGAAAATAAAAAAAAATTTTTCGGCATCTGCCTCTCAACAGATTTCTGGCAAAAACGACTCCCGCCACTAATGTATAAAATTAATACACATAATATAAATGACTGACTGGCTGAAGGGTTGTAATGACCAATTATGTATGTATTTATGTATGTATGTCTCAACAATTAATTGATACTCAAATGAGCGCTGTTAGCTAGGTTAGAGGTAGTCCTTTGTATAGAGCTATGCTGCCAAATAATCCTGTTTTAAAGACCTCTTATTCAAGTGACGTGTATCAAACTCTGTTTCGTTGCAATTACATCATTTAAGTTTCGATGAACTTCGAATTTTACTTATAAAATGACACATCTTTGTATTAATAAACGTAACTTTAAAAACCCCCTTCTGTAAGTAATTTCCTTATAAAGGGTCCTTGAGGAAATAATGAAAAAGAGGGAGTATTCAAACATTCTAAAGAACAAATTGATTAAAAGTTCTAAAGAATTCTGAATTCGTAATAGTTATTACTTTCACCAAGTCAATGAACCCAATTATACTGCTGCTAATGAGTAGATGTGATTTGCCTCCGAAAGTTCACACAGGCTTAATACTCTTGCACAAAGTCCTGATATGACTCCAAGAGAGTATTTATGGGATCATTTGGAAGAACTATTAGGTAGTCGCTAAATCTTAAACAAAAGTCAATTGAAAGACTTGCTCATGACAGAATGCCCGCAATATCAACAGAAAACTCTAAACAAAACTGGTACATTCGATGTTAAATGGGTTAAATGGAGTGCCTGAGCTTGAGGATATCCTACTAAATATTCGGTATAATGTTCTAATATAATTGGCCTTCGAATTTTAATTTCACTCTGAGTTCTTGGGGGTACCTACACTTTTACTGTACAAAAATATAGTCACCAGAAAGTTTTATTTTTTTCTAATTGTTTGTAAAATTTTTTGGAGTTTTATTTTTTATTTGGAGGAATAAATAAATATAAAAATATCAGTTTTTTGTACACAATATAAGTTGTTTAAAAGTCATGAAATTGCTAAAATATACTGGGGTATCTAGACTTTTGTTGTTCCCTAGATACATCGAAAAAAAAGTCTGGTGTTTGATGAACTTTAAATCGTATTTGCATTGCAACTGGTAACTCTCGTTGTAGCAATTTCACTCGATGATTTTTTCAACTTGCTGAAAGATAAGATAATTATTTTCCTTCTCACTAATTCCGCACAAAAACTTGCCCCACATTTCCAGCTCTTTTCCGCTTCTATTATCTCCTCCATGTAGCGTTATTCTACCTCCATGGACTCTTGTCCGTTTTAATATCGTTTACACTGAAAGTAGATAATTTCGGCATTATCTATGTTTCAATCTCCCCATTTATGCAGTATCCGAAGGCTTGTGCAGCCAACCGCATCGGCAAGCCGATGCAACTCTCATAGGCCGTTCTTCGGGCAGATATTAATCTTTGTGCACTCTGTTGTATCTGTATAATCGTACCCTATACTTCCCATCCATAGAGTAGAATTCTATTAAACATAGCATTATTCCGTGTTTTGCTGCAAATACTACTATAACCGTCTTTAGTCCACTCAATTTGACAGTTGTATTCTATGTTTTCTTTGTGGAATATTTAATTCGGATTTAAAAAGTGAGTCTTGTATCGAGTATATAATTTGTAAACCTTTCGTGATTATAACTATTTCGTTATATGCTGTAACTCTGTTTTATATGTGGTTTACTGAAGTACACGTAATTAAAATCACATTATTTTGCGTAATGGTTCAGTCTACGTTGTGGTCCTGACTTGTTTTACAGCTACAATGTCATCCACAATCTACTTTATTTATAGCATCGTAGCTGGCTTCCTATAGCTAAGGATAGAGGGTTGTGGGGCTCCGGATGTAATCTGCGCTCTGAATAGGCTTCTATTAGTTCTCTGTTACTAAGAAAAATAACTGAAATAAAAATAACTATCCTTTTAGGTCAGATTAAAAACTCAATTTTTATGTTATTAGAAGGGTATATGGTATACTCTCTCTCTCGTGGAGTTTTAGGGATTGTCGCCTTAATATATACTTTGTAATGGTCCGTGGTTTAAACTACTCGTTTCTTATCTTCGGCGGTTATACGCCGTCTTAACAGTACTTTTGGCCACAATACAGGATCTGGTGAAATCTAGCCACGCCACATAGAGAATACGACAGACATCCTTGCTTACAGACGCGCATTACAGTTTAAATTCTTAGAATTTTAAATTTTTTATTAACAACCGTTTGGGAATCCCTATTTCATATTTATACCAAACATACTATAAAAATATGTGCTGATAACAGGTTGATGTGGTATACTATACTATAAGCACTACACATACGTACATACATGTGTATATACACATTCTTATATACATACATGGTTGCCTATATAATTATTATTGTTGTTGTTGTTGTTGATATAAACTACCTCTAGTTATAGTCAAGAGGTAAAAATTTTATTATGTCACTGTGTCATGTGTCAACTGATAGTGACATCTACCAAAGGGAACATGCAACACAAAACAGGAGATTACAAAATATTTAATGTCAAACAAATAAAAGCAGCAAGCAAGGAAGCAAGCAAACTTTAGTTTTTTTCCTTCCTTCTCTTGTTGTTGTCCTGACAGTAAGAAAATGTTGGACAGAAAACTGAAAATATTTTATAAATAAGCACAAGACAACATGCTTATGCAGATGGCAAATGGAAAATATTTAAAGGAAAATGCTTGAATGGAGAATATTTGCCATGATTCTATAAAATATTTTATAATAAAAATTTTAATTTCATGTTTTAGATTAACAAAACTAATCGAATTTATTGATGAATCGCAAAATTGGAGATTTTTTAGTAATAAATTTAAAATCAAAAGAAAATGAGATTCGCAAGAGTAATCCTATAAATACTAAAATACTAAATACTAAAACAGATTTTTCATATTTTCATCTTTCCAAATTCCATAAAATTGTTCCAAATATATACCAGGTGTACCGGTATGAATTGAGCGTCAAGATACAAATGTCTCCGTAGGAAGGATATATTTGTGAACGAATCTTATTTTTCGTCGTATTAAAAATGCCGAATTTTGTGCCAGATAATCTTAAATTTTTTTTTCATTAGAAGAAAAGTTCTGTTGACAAGGCAAGGTAATTTTGCAACATGACAATGCACCTGCACACAAAGAAAAACTGGCTCAGAATACAATCAAAGCATTAAGTTGGTTGCTGCTACCCCACCATCCGTATTTACCAGACTTGGCTTCGTCCAACATTGGGCTAGAGCCAGCATTGTCAACGGCAAACACTATAGTCTGATAATTACCAATTTATTTTGGCCTTAATTGCTCGGATTGCACATTTGATATTCTCAACGAACGATTTGATTTGGCATGGTCATCTCACGTTAAGATGTTGTGAACTGGCCAACGAGTTCGTACAATTTGACTCGTTACACTTTATCTTGTGGGGTGTGCGTAGGTGAGTGCAAATGAGCCACAAGCAACAGCGGTCCTCATAGTCAACATATCTCATTAAATAGATCAAATTCAGCCTGATTTTGCCCCAAAATTATAGTGCATTAGAAATTTCGGCTATGTTTCATTCAGAGCGGTGATGGTGGACATTTGAACGTTATTATTTTTGGGACCACGCTCATAACTCCTCATATTGTGTTTTTCGACGATTGTCAATGTAACGCCAAATCATAAATTGTGTACTGGTAAAAATACAAGAATCTACTTGTGGTACGTACTTTATAGGGATTAAGAAAGATGGGATAATGAACCAATTTGTTAAGAGGCTTGACAGACAGAAAGGAGGTTTACTTGTGTAAAGCTGCCATTAAATCTACAATACATCTAAAACTGTTCAGGAATTGTGAGGTTCTTTCGAGGAGATAGCAAACCATTGGACGGTTATCCTCCTGATATGGAATCCTGAACACTTGAACACTGAAGGTAACGGTAAAGTTTACGCACTTGCAGAGGCTAATATAACAGAAAATTGAAATTAAAATGATACGTGAAATTGACATTCCTCTACAGAGTGGCAAACAAATGGTTTCACACAAATTTCACTCATTTGCAAAAAACATATGGGATAATGAACCCACTTGTAGGGAGATCAGTTAAAACTAGTCCGATATGAATATATGCGGAACAAAATTTGCATTAAACCTGGCCAGGTTCATCCTAGAGCTTCATCGATATTATGATAAGACATTGTGGTCTCTGGGTGCACCAATCAACAGTTATAATTGGTTGACAGAATAAGTTCTAACTGTTTTACAACAGGACCTTTTTTGACCCAATGCCCTTCCAATGATTCTAACTTCACCTACTTAATCCATTGACGATTACAAACTCCTTGGTCAGGATTATGGCCTAACGTGGTGAAACCACTCCAAACACAGAAGACTTTTTGAGAAGATTTTTATTTAAAATTTTATTTTTTCTCAGTTATTCCCAGTACGCTGCAGAGAGCAGCTCACCTAAAGAAACTCTTTTTTATTTATATTTAATTGCAGCCACTAGAGGAAGAAACCCGTTTTGATAGACTTTTATTTCACAGACTATTTCAAAGACTATTCATTTCAGGTCAACCAATACCCTCTAAAATTAAGTCAGTGCTCTTTTTTCAAATTAAAATGAGAAACCTCGAAAAATATTTTTTCTCAGCGAAAGGAATTTACGAAAAAGCAACACGTTGAGCAACAGATGCTTCGTAATGATCAAGAAGACTTGAAGTGTTTTGTCCTAACGAAAACGGATTTCCGTAGATCAGTTGCAAAATTGTGTGTAATTTGTCACGCAAGGAAAGCGTAAAAGCATTATATATTCTAGACATTTCGCTTTAAATCATGACTCCTGGAAAACCAAGTACCAACAATCGAAGGGCCTTCCCAATAGCCGGACATTAATACTATCGTGCACTTCTAATTTACCTATCATTCTACTCAGTTCATTATTATTTAGTCACAATAAGATCATGATCTTATCTGGGTTACCTCAGAGAATCCTGTTAATTTTGCCTACTGCATCCCTCCCATACGGCACTTTAGCACACATCTCTAACTCGGTTTTCGGTGGCCAAGAGTAATTCAGTGGCCACATTGGAATTGTAACGACTTAGTACTTAAACGAATCCAAGTTTATCATTTGGATTTGCAAGTTTATCATTTGGATTCTTGTAAGCAAGTTTTTAATTAAAATTCTTTACAAAATATTTCTTGTTTTTCTTTCATCCCATCTAAATAGCCTCCTCATAAATACATTCCAATCTCTGTATCTGGATTTAATTTACAGATACATGCCATAAATTTTTTATGGTTATTTATTTGAAAACTCAAATCTCATTAAAAACGTTCCGCAATTTACGTACACGTCTTTTATTCGTGCCAAGCTATTACTTGCAAAACAGCCAACAACCTACTTTCTTTATGACCTTTCACCTTGCAAGGCATAGTAGCAACTAAATGCTGTTGTTGTTTAATGAAAGAAATTTTAGTGAAATGTTTAACTGAGTACTAATCTCTCATTTATTTTACCAGAATCTCTTTTAATTTTTTAGCTCTTTTTCTCTTTTATTGCACTCTCTGTTAACAGAAACCCAAAAAGGAAATATTCCTTCTTGAAATTGGGGGAATTTTTTTTCTCATTGCTCTCCATGGCATACAACATAACAGGTAAGAAATCAAATTCTTGCACATGGCCAAAGAGTGTAAACTGAGTTAATTGTGAGTGAGTTCAGAGTGAGATAAATGTTGGTTAGCAAGAGAAGTTAAAACGATAGAATAAATTGTAACAGATTGAGTGTTTTAGCTACAAAAACATATAAATTGAGTTCTTTCGTTGAGAGGCTTTCGTTGAGATAATCTTTCTTATTGAGTACAATTTCGATTAACCCACTGTTACTCAATATTTTTGAGTTATTTTTATGTAAAGTGTCGATCATCGCTTTTATTATCGTAGAGATCTTCTTCCTTTGACTGAACGTATAAATCTCCTTAGGACTATAAACCCTTAAGCAGCTTTTGTTAAGAACTTTAAACATATTCCTCTTCGCTATATTCCTTCCCATATTGGTAGGTTAGGTAGTTTTCAGCACGCATAGATGTGATCCATGCGTAGTTTTTGTACTGACCGAATTCATCGAAGAAGTTGTTCAGGGTAGGGGCTGCACATTAAAAGCACGACTACCCTATACTAGAAATCAGCCTGAAAGTTCAATAAAAGAAGCTATATTCTTGATGTCCTTGGTGTTGAGAAGATAGGTCGTAATCCTGACTGAAGGGTTGTAGTGACCAATTATGTATGAACGGAGGAATATAATTCAAATTTGTCGTTTGGAGGCTGTAAGAAAGTTTTTAATTACAATTCTTTACAAAAAAATGTTTTTGTTCAATTTAAATAGCCTCACAAATTCATTGCAATCACTGTCTGGATTGAAATGCAATTTTCCCAAACAATTTGATTTTGTCTGTGCTAGTGGCCAAGCAGGCATATATCATTTTATATTCCTAGTCACCAAGTTGTACTAACATATTACATTTTATTCCACCAGTTGTCTGTAGCAATTACCATGGAAAACTTTTTAGAGGCGTATTCTTGCATGATAACACGGTTCGTCAGGGCTTCCATTGTACAGAATGTTTAATTTTGATCCTTAGAGTTTTGATGTATTTAATGTAGGGATTACCAAAAATTTTTTGGTTATGTATTAGTGAATAAGAAAGCGAAAATAAGCTGAGAGTTTACAGTCATAGAAAAGTGTTAGTAATATACGCTATTTTTATTTCCATTTCATCAACATGCATAAAGTTATACATCTTTGACTTAATAATTAAATCTTAAAATATCTATAATCTTTTTAGATATTTGTTGGGATCTAATTTTGGTCCATAAATTTGCTCTCCTACCAATAACCAACCTTTAAATTTTTCCTAAATATTGCATTATGTCTGTAAAAAAATATTTCTCTATTCATAACATCTAAATTATTTACTTCACTATTAAAACAATCAAAATGTGTTTTAAGAACATATAAGACATTGGCTTTTTAATAAAAGCATTTTTTAACATAAAATATTTTTTGGGTGTAATCCTCAAAAAAAATGTCATAGCATCCGCTGACATGTGCACTCGCCGCAGTCTGAGCGACGACTGAATAAAAGAGCATAAGCAATGTGTGTGAATTCGCTCAGTACAACTGTGCTATGAAATGGTAATCTATGATTTAATGAATGACAATCGTGGTGAATTACTTTGATAACAGTGAGTTTTGAAGAATTTCTGTTAGTTTCGAAATGCAAAATCCATACAATTTTTGTTTTAGCTGCTGATGGAATATTTCTAAAATATTGTTAAGAAAATGGAAACAGTGTAATATCGTTTAACATTAAAAGGAGCAAAAGCTACACAAACAAATACAACGAACTTGTTACAAGTAAACCAACAACATCAGTATGAAAGTTAAGGAGATAGACAAGTAAGCGAGAACGCAACAACAAGCAATGTGAGCAAAATACACAAACAACAATAAAGTCGCGATAGAGTTCTCGAAAAAGCGAAACCACGAACGTTCGACTTCAAGAACCTTCATCAGGCTGATTGTGTGGGCATATAAAAAGGCAAGACAAAGCAGGCAAGGGTAGCAAAGAATTCTGTCAGTCTTGTCTGAAGACGCGTTGGGGGTGAAGAGAACAGTCGGGGTTTAAAGATTGCCGTTGAAAAGATCTCCGTTTTAAATAAAGAAAAATAGCAAACAAGCAATTATTGTTGTATTCGTCAAGTTGTAAACGGTGGCACACAAAAGTAGTGCGACAAAGAATTTAATTGAAACTAATCACTAATTTATTGTTATTTTGTTTGCAATCAATGAACTCATATTCTAAACGTTTTTGAAAAGGGTAAAAACGTGGCAATATTCTACAGAATCAAATTTAATTAAGAAATGAATTCATAAATTCGGTTTTGCTTCTTACAATTATTCTGCAAATATTTTTACTAAAATATTGTTTGTTTGTTTATTTAACTTATTGCTTAAAGTTTTAAAGTATTTAACCGACTCATGACTAAAAGTAGGTCAGTATTATGTTGCATGTTTTCATATGCTTCCTCTTTTTCAGGTTTCTTAAATAAGCAAATGTACACATTAAATACTAGAAATACTATGAAATAGAAAGAAAAAACAAAAGACAAGAAAACAACACTCCTACAAAACGTTGGAATTAGAAATGCAGAAATACGTAACGAACACTCATACACGCTCATGCAAACAAATATCCTTAAGAAAATAAATATCCTTTAGGGAATAAATCCCATTTAGATATGAAAACAAGACAAGAGGAAATGTAAATAAACACACTGTTAAGTATTAAAAACAGTAATGAAATGCTACTGAGCATTAAATTAAAATTTTATTCAAAAGAGAGAAATTTAGTAAGAGAAATGTATATAAAAGCAAGAGAGTATGTTATGTGTTTGGGGGAAATTTTGTATGTGTGATAAATATCAACTCAAACTGTTTGAGAGTTAAATAGAAGCTCTAAAATACCATTACTTTTAAAGAACTCTAACGGCTGTGATGTAAACAGAGATATATTTTACATTTTACTCATTGTTTTGGGAATTTTTTTGTTGTTTATGAGAGAGCAAAACTTCTTTTAAAACAAATGCCACCACTTTTTCTGTTCATTTTAGAGAATAAAGACCAACAAAATATTACCAAAATGAAATTTAATACAAGAAACACTCTTTCTGTATGTTGATGATGAAACGTGCTTAACATGACTGGGAAATAAACAAAATTATTACAATTTTAAAAACAGTTTCATTCTTGACATCGAACACAGCGGTAATGTTGTCTAACGGCTCGCAAAAAGAACGTACGGAAGTTTAGTATTTAAAATATATTCAGAAATAAAAAGAATTAAATATTCGAATAAAAAAATTCAAAGCAAAAATTGAATTGAATAGTTAATGAAACATAAAAATAAAAATATTGTGTTCCAAATCCAAAATTGTTTACAAAAAAAAAAATAAAAATTATACCAAAGTTAGCTTAGACTTAAACTAAAACCAAAAAAATATTAAAGTTTGTTAAATAACATGGCTTTATCTACCACCAACACCTTAATACCGGATTACATAGAGGCTACTACCACGTCCCCGATTATGGAGGAAAACTTAACTGTTTCACCCACAGCTATGGATATGTGGATGTCACAGTTACAAAAGGATCATCCGGAAATTTCATTTGTCATACCTAGTCAACATGATAATCAACACATCGATAATATGATGAATTTTAAACGTTTATTAGAACAGGTGGGCAATACCGCCTATGACACCATTGGCTCACATGCTAGCCATCGTGACACAAATGTTTTGGTTGACTCTTTTGGTCAAACCATAACCCATGAACAGATCTCAAAAAGTGCTGTGCTAAATATGGCCGATTTAAAGAATAATGCTTTAAGCGGCTTGGAAAGATTTTTTGCCGGCACTGATATGCATTCCCTAATCAATTATTTATGGATTGGTGTTGTTACCTCACTGGTCATACTGACCGTAATATTTGTTTTATTCAGCTGTCATTTCTATCGGAAATTTCGCGAATGGAAAAAGTGCAGTAAGTATTTAACTTAATTAAATTAGAAAAAAGAAAATTAGTTTGAAATTAGAAATGAAACGTGATAATTATAAAGCTATGAAATGTGGAAATAACAAAACGATAGTGTATGGTCCAGTATATTCTGTTAAGGAGTATTTCTTTCCCTTTTGAATGAATTGTTTATGGTTAGTGAAATTAAAATCACGTTATTTCTGATTATCGGTTTTTTTTTTTAATTTCCCCAAAAAGTTTGCCTAATTATAGCACAGAACAAAGGAAATTTTCTAAGGGAGATAGTGTAAAAAAATTTTTAAAACTAAAAAATTTTTAATTAATAAAATCTATTATTTTTAGAATGAACTTGTGAAAGTATTCGAAAATAATGAAGGGAAAATAATCTACATAAAAGAAAAAAATTAAAAATTTCATATCAATATCAGCTTCTTCGAATTTATTTAAATTTCCAAAGATTATTAGTAATCAGAGAAGTCGTCGTAGTAGGTAGTGGGTTGGTTTACTATGTTTTAAATCCCAGGTCAGACATCTCCAGCAAAATGAAATATGAAAAATATTTCTTCGGCGACTTCTTCTCAGCAGATATCTGGAAAAAACTCTGAGAGTAAATAAAATTGCCATGAAAAGTTTCTCAGAAATCTATCGTTCGTAGTAGGCTTTAAACTGTAGGTCCCGTCACCCGTCACGTAATGTATAAAATTAAGTGGTGTCAGAAGCTGGTCGTAATCCTGTTTGAAGGATTGTAGTGACCAAATATGTAATAAAATTAAAATAATCTCCGCAAAAGAAAAAAATTTAAAAATCTCAAATCAACATCAGCTTCTTTGAAATGATAAAAATTATCAAAGAATTGTTTTTATTGTAGCAACAAGGATTGTTCTTGAAAAATCTCAAAGTTACTGCTTATGATCATTTTCCTATCCCAATTCTTTACCATCCTCACCTTTTCTAGGACGAGCACAATCGGTTCTGCATGACTTATGGGTGTTTTTGTATTGACTATTAACACTACACATTTTCAAACCTATCTACCTATTACAAGTATTTAAAAAAATTTAAATTAAAAATTAAATTAAAAAATAAAAAAAAATAAATTTATTTAAAAAATTAATTCAAAGCATAACACTAGTTAGTGCACATGAATGAAACAGATTTATACAAGGAACTCATGGAATCGAATATTATTTTGTATTATTTCTAAGATGATATCGTCACCCCTATATAACAGACAATTTCTAAAAATCTTGTGTTAAAAACCATAAAGTGTCATGAGCTTTATATGATGGTATTGAGAGTGTTTAAAAAGTTCAATTGTTTTTATTGATTTATTTCTTGCCCAAATTACAACGATTTTAAAACGAAATGTCTCGTGACAGTTGCTGTTGTCCAAACGATGTTTTGCAAATTGCAAGGCAATTAGTTGTTCGAACTTGTCGCTTTCGGAACCATGAGTTTTATATTTTTATCCTAAAAGACCAAATTTTAATAATATGACAAAGCTCCCTTTCACTAAAAAATTAACCATTTGATAACAAATAAATCGGAGCAATCTCAACTGCAGCAATGGGTTCGGTATGTTAAGTTAAACAGGCAATCAACTCAAACAGCATAGCTTAGTTGGGTTCGATGAGGTTCGGTTGTATTACTTATTCTATCATAAAATTGTAAATACTGGTTAGCACTTCTCAGTCATACCGATAGTTTTATAAAATTGTGAGTTCTATTGAAATAAAATTTTCTGTCAATGTATCCTGGGTGATAACAATCCCTCGTTGCAGGTTCCCAAGTATGGAATTGAAACAGAGAAGATGCTCTGTAGTTTCCTATTCGACCTTGTGAGATATTCACAGAATCTGAACTAGTACCGCTAAATGTCAGTATTTCGTGACATTCAGGTCAGATCTCACGAAAAAATTTTTTCGCATAGGTCCAGATCAGTCTAGATGTTTCTGGTATCTCTATAAGAGGTTTTATTATTCCATCTGTGTTTTACAAATGTATGCATAAGAATACTAATCTCACGTATGAATTCATTTGAATTTCCTGTAGTGCCAAGTTTTGTTGCGAATCCGCCTCCAAAGACACCAGGAATTCTTGAATAAGTGTGGTGTACACACTCTCTATGGTTCTAGTACCCGAGTTACTATTACTTAATACGCACTTATTTCTCTACAATGAACTCTAATTCCGGATTCACACAGTGACAGCCTTTGTACTCATTATTACCGCTTGCATAGTATTACGATAATATGGTAGTACAAGAAGCAATTTAAGAACCAATTGTTCTGAGAAGTTTCCACATCCAACTATGTCGTGCGTTGTTGATCCATCAGTGAATGCTTGTATGATGTTCATTGTGAGGAGTATTTGTTTTCGATTTATTGACATAGACACGGGGCTTTATATAATCCCAAAGAAAACAATCCAATGGTCGAACTTCACTATCTTGGTGGCCAATTAATTGGATCATTACGTGAAATTTCTCATTCTTTGAAACCACATGTCAACAAGTTTAATTAATTGGTATTAAAACTCATTGCTGACCATGTCTCTATACCGTTTGCCATTGCCTGTACTATTCTAATCATTATTGATTTTGAAAACATATAGTAATTTTCCGTGCGGAATTCAATTGGTCTTGAAAATTTTGAATGCCTCTACGGAGAACAATGACGAATTAATTCATATGTAACTTCCCTAACGATTGCTTCTAAGTAAGAGTGTCTTAAACGTAGTCTTAAAACGGTCCACTGTTATTCGAATTATGTGCTTTGAAGAACGGTTATGTACGCCATAAAATGGAAGAAATGCATAGTAAATCTAACTAACGGAACCATTATTTTCATACAAAAAATACTTAAACCATTTGAAGCGATGCTTTTTTGTAAATACGAATAATTGTAAAATCGGTTGTTGCCAACTAAAGTTATGAACCTCTAAAAAGTTACCTCTATATCCACTGCTGTTTAATATATGTATTATTTATTATACAATATTTAGAAAACTCTTAATTTAGGGAGTTAAACTGAAGAAAACTTCTTTAATACTCTATAAACCTAAACTAAATTTTACCCAAAAAAAATCTAACAAAAACCACCCTTGGCTATATGCTCATTGACTAAAAAACTAACACGGTCTAGTTTTTTTTTGTAAATAATAATCCACCTCGAAATAATAGCCACAAGCAATACAAATCTAAGCATTGTTTGTAACTTAATTAAGGTGAAGAAGATACAAGAATAAATAAAACTTGTGATACAGTAAATAACCTGGCCTACTTTAAGGCTTAATGGCCAGCTATGAAAGTAACAAACTAATTGATTACAAATAAAACTTAATCTACCTGCTTGGCCTGTAACAAAACCAACCAAAAAAAGGAGAATATCAAGAGAAAAATAAAGAAAAAAACCAAAGTATTTGACAGTTAAATAAATGTTTAACTAGAAGCCCAACAGCCTTAAAGTAGGCTTTAACGTGCTTATTTATTTATAGCAAGCCAACAGACGAATAAAACAAAATAAAATGGCCATAAATTTTCGTTAAATAATAAAACAGAACATAAAAGTTTTTCTTACCCCCGCTTATAAACTGACAAGTGACGGTTTAGTTTTAACAAAAAATAAAAAACAAGAGAGACAGAGACGAGTAAGGAAAAAACTCTAAAATATTTATTAAAACTAATAAACTCTAATCATATTTGACGCATTTTATAATGTAAAATAAAAGCCATAAATCATGTTTCAAATTTAAAAGAGATTTAAAGTATACTTTAAGGCTTTCCTGCATAACACCTGTTGCTATACACTTTAAATAAAAAAATATTTTGAATTCTTTACTTTCATATTTTTTGTTTGCAACAAAAATTTACTTAAATTTCAAGTTTATATTTATATATATATATATATACGCATTGTATATTTAATATTGTTCCACTCAATTTATCGTGCTTATCATAAAAGAAAAACAAAATATGCTCTTTTGATGTATACCCTTAGGCTAAAGTGTTTTTGATGGCAGCGATTTATTGTACAACATACATTTCGGTGTTTATAAAATTTGACAAAAGCTTTATTAGTTGTGTTTAATGGCTGTTTTGAATACGTATTCTCTTCCGGCCTCACTGATCCATTCTCTGCTCCCTCCTTTTGTTTTATGAATTAGAATTCTACGGTAAAAATTTATGATGGCATATATAAATTCTTGCTTATGGTTATTTTAGAGATACAGATGTTAAATTACCAAAAATAGGCTGTAAATATATAAAAACAAAAGAATTTCAAAATGAGTTAAAGCTGGGCGTATAGAAGGCATATAATTAATAATTTTAAAACAAATTTTTTAATGAGTGCCATATTCATGCTTCGGATATAACATGCTATTCAGAGTTTCACACGATTGAACGCACATTTTGAATAGAAAGTAATGATTTTTATTGCTATAACCTTCGAGAATTTCAACCTTCGAGAAATAAACGAAATTCAGATTCCACTTCGAGCGTCAGTTTGTATTACTCTCCCAGAAGACTGCTGAGGAAAAGTCTCCGGAAATACTGTCTATTGTAATAAGGCTACAGATACTACTTGCCTTTTAAAAATAGTAAATAAGCCCTTAAATGTCGAGTATACTCGTCTTTGTTGGAGAACAATTAAGCAAGTGGAAAAATTTATTCGAAACAAAATTAAATAGTTCTCATTTGACTTTAATTTTTCAATCAAATGAACCAGCCGAAGACCAGAATTGAAAAGAAAGTTTTTAAGAAATAATTGGCATGTAATACTAGGTGAAAAATTTGATCTTTCTGCAAGGCTTTACCCTACCACGGCGATGTATTTAATGAACAACCGAGGCGAATATGTACTGGCAACTTGAAACGAATCATTTATTTTGATTAACTTCCTATTTACAAAAAATCGGTTTTCAAGTTCGACAGGTACACCAGCTTGTCAGTGAATGTTAATTATTTTTTATGTTTTTCGAAAGAACGAATGTTCAAAAATGTACATTTTTAAAAAGACCTTTATTTGACTTTTTCTCAGGTAAAACGAGTTCAGTGGATTCGTTGAATAATAACCCGAATACAATTTCTTCTTCGTGACGAGTATACTCGATATTATGAGAAAAAATTTAATTTCGCTCTGACGAGCATACTCGACATAAACATTTTAAGGGTTAAAATTTGTATCCAAATCGGTTCATGTTTTTATGTCCACCCAGTGAAACTATTTTACTTGCTGTATAAGAGTGTAGACATTTTATACATCGTAAGATATGTTTTTTAATCTAAATCCTCTTGGTTGTGACTTTCATAAAATTTGTACGTAAAAAATTTGTTCTCAGTATCTACCGCAGCGAGTAGAGGGGTAGTATCTAATATACTGCGTAACTGAGGTTAGAGACTTTCAGAAAGAAATTTATTCTGGCTCTGAAAATACTTTTATGTAAGACCCATCAAACTTTAAAAGGCAAATTAATGTCCATAAATATTGAGTTGTCCAGCAAGGCGTGTGATCGATCTAATGTGATAGTACTACCAGGTTTCGATTGTTATCTTTCACGACCTTGCTGTTGAGTTTTTTTTTACTAGTTGTAGTGTTTAAGTCTCCGTTTTTCGGAGTATGAGTCCCGCCACTCATAAATAAAAATTAACACACAGAACGTGGTGGGTTAAGAAGCTAGGCCGTAATCCTGACTAAAGGGTGAATAAGTGTACTGTTGAGCAAAAAAGTTTACTTATTGATTTCTACAACTTTTTAAGAATTGGTTAGCTATCTGACCTTTCTACTATGTTCGTAGTTTATATTATTTTCCCTTGCTTTACGGGATGAATTATTTGGACAGTAAATTAATTAAATTTTGTTTTTGTTAATTTCCAAAACCGTTAAAAAAATTATTTGTCTTTGAACTGTGAACCCAGAAACAATTATACAAACTTTTCGAATAAAACTTCTTTAAAATCAAATTAATTTCCCAATATAATAAATACTCTTTTCATTTTTTAATTAAAATCCTAAATTCCTTTTGTTACTATAAATAATTTTTCTATTTGTTGCTACTTCCAAGAACGCAAATAGATTTAAGAGAAATATTTCACATTTATTTTATTACTTTTAGTTTATAATAATGCTTCCTCCTTGAAACAGACTTTAATATTTTTTAATATATTTTTCCTAGAAGTAGGCTTTAGCAAATTTTCATATTTTTACTTTGTTATGCATACAAAAGTATGCCAGTGTTTTTGTTCTTTGTGTTTATTATGCTTTTTTAATAAAATTTTATTTATTATGGAAATTTCTTTCTTCTAATTTTTGGTTTTCCTTTTGTTTTGTTTTCATTTTAGACAAAGACATTCGTGCTCATTTAAATAACGACATGTATCCTGGTGGTTTATTGCCTTGCGATACTTCTGCTAACCCTGAGGCGGCCTATTATCAAATGGAATCACCACCTTGCTACACCATTGCCACCGGTTTGCCCACCTACGATGAAGCTCTTCATCATAATCAACAGCATTTTGCCTTTGGCATGAAATTCATTTATCCCACCTTGGCTGCTGTACATCATCAGGCCACAAATTTGATCAGCTCCTGGGAGAAATACGACAACACAGCCAAAGGCCAGAAATCCTCTTGCACGACATCGCCAACAAAATCATCAAAATTTAAATCATCACAAACCAATAACAGCAAACCATCATTGTCATCATCATCGTCAACGTCTTTGTCATTAGATGCTATTGCTGATGCTACAACAACATCATCATGCTTATTGCTGCCACCCTCCTATGAGGTGGCTGCTACAATGGCCTTGCTGTCAGACCATGTGACGGCAACATGTGATAATGTTGCCATTAACATGCCTCAATTAGATTCAGATGTCTCAGCAAAAACCTCAAGTGATTTAACCGATATCATAACAGTATGATTAGCTTGTTAAATAAATTTCAGACAATTTGTTTCGGTTTGCATAGACAGTAAATGGAAATTTTGTTTCTTCAAATTTTTGTTATACTGTGTTATGAGTTAAATCAAAACGTAAATGTGTTGTACATAGTATAAGTGTATATAGAAAAGGAAAAATTAAAAAGAAAATATTTATTTAGATTTAATTAATTAAACTAAAGGAGAAAAACAAAAATAATACAGAACAAAACCTCTCAAATCCTTTCATATCCTCTACCATAGAAAGAAGAGAAACAAATAATTTTAAAATCGTAATTAAAACTGTAGAAAATTAATTTTTAGCTGCCCTAAAGAAGTTTATTACCATTTATGTTCCTTTCCTTTCTTCAATATTTTTTAAAATTTAACAAAATATTTGAAATTATTTTTTTTTAATTGCTTGACTGATGAAAACATTTTTGAATTTTCTGTTAATTTTTTGTACTGATTTTGTGTAATTAATTTATTGTTTATTATTATTTCTATATTAATGTAATTTCTGTATAAATATATGAAGACTGAATAGTTTATGTTTTATTTTAATTTTATGTTGTTTTATAAAAAGTTTAATTAATTTAAGCAAAATATTTAATAGTTTTAAGGAAAAAACAAAAAAAAATATCAAAAAGTAATGCAAATTAAAACAAATATTTGGTAAATTGAAGCTGTCTTTGTGTTTTAAATTTTAATTTTTTTTAATTTTTAGTTTTGAAAACATCGGTTTGGGTTTGATTACATACATATTTTTCTATTTCATATTCTAAAATAAATATTTTTATTTGATAGTTGACCACTAATAAGTGTATGTACTACTAGTACTAATCAGAGATGAGCAATGAACCGTTTTTTCGTACTAATGAAATTTTGAGTATGAGTGAACCAACAGTATTGAAATTCAACTACTCTGATTCATTCGTACTCACTACAACGTTGGTTTATAAGTACAGGTTGCAATGAGTATGAGTGCAACGTTAACATCAAACTCAACATTTGAAATATATTTGATTCATACTCCTACTCATTCAGGTTCATAAATTTAAAAAAATACTTATATACTCATAAATGATTCGAGCGATTCGAATCATTCCTCAAAATATACTGTATTTGTTGTTAACGCCTTTACAACACAAAAAGAAAGAAAAAGACAAAGACAACAAGCAAAGCAAACACACAACCTATTAGTGAGTATTGCAGTGTTTGTACGCGAATCATACTTATTCTGTGATTCTTATAAATGTTGACTAAAGGAGAGTCGAAATCAACAACATCATGCGTATTGTTCAGTATGAGTACTATGAGTACTTCAAACATCGAATATGAGTAGTATGAGTATGATATTAAAATAAGTCTGAATGCGTACAAGTATCAGAAATTCTGAGTATGATTCGAATCTACTCATCTTTTTGAATACTCGTTGTTGATCTCTGGTACTAATGTAACTTGAAGTACTAATACATTTACATAGACAAATAGTACTTTATGAAGTACTAACTTCATGGATCTTATATTATGTTCCTATATTAATTGGATTTACCAAAAATTATATTATCTTTTCTACTTCTGAGCTTCAACTATATTTCAAATACTTGAAAAATCATTTCAAGAAATAGAAAAAAAAAAATAACTTTGGGTCTCCGTGTAAGAAGTGACTACAACCGTGGCGGAATTTATACTATAAACACTTTCAACACTTACGAGGTGTGCCGGTACAAAAAAAGCGTTTTTGTGAAAATAAAACACTAATTTTGAATGGAAAAGTAAACAACATTTGATCAAAGTATTGGCCATTGCTGACTACAAATTTTTTTCATCATTCAGGAAATTTGCTGATTCCAAGCCAATAAAACTGTCCGTCTTTTGAAGCAAACCAATATGTCACCCAATTTTCGACTTTCTAGTGGAAGTTGAAGTGCTGCTCAGCCAGATCAGCACCTTTTTGGTCCTATCAGACACATAGCATTGTCTTCCTGCTGAATTTTTTTGATTTTGCAATCGAAGTTAATGGTTGCTCGAGATTAACTCATGTTTTTTTTTGTTTAGGATTCTACATTAAATCCAATTTTTATCGCCAGAAACCATTCGATGCAACACTGATTTTCTATCGCATCATTAAAGCAAAATTTCATTAATGGACTTTAGGGTTTCCATTTGTCTATCATTCATCATCATTGTTTGCTGTGCAACATTTTTGCTATTAGTTTCAGACACAAAATGTGAGATCTATTGTTTGCAATCCGGTGCTTTCAAACTTTTTTGATGGTCGTCCGCATTCCTCATCCTTCACATCAAAATCCCTTAGCTGTTGAGACCATCCTCTGCATTTTCTTCTGATAGGGCATGAGTTACATAGGTCTCGAAAGCCATTCGAATCTACTTTCTAGCACTTTTCTTCAAACGACATCAAAAAATTAATGCCTTTCGCAAATTATAATTTTCTGGTACAAAACTCGCCATCTTTAAATATGATGTTGTTTACTGAATATATTTGACATCATCGTTAATACAGATACAATTCTTGGAATACGAACAGATTCAAATATAATATATATACATAAGCACTAGTCCCTCTTTTCCTGCCGTTAATGTGAACATAAATCGTGGGACATCCCATGTGTATTAGGCGCAAACAGCTATCACATGTAATCCTTAACCAAAAAAAGGTGGAATTAATTACTCTTGAGTTCAAATTTTTACCACCGAAAAAAGATTATGAAAGTGGGTACATGCCTACCTCAAAGTTGGTAGGTAATGTCAAAACATATTATTATCGACTAAATTCCTCTTCGATTTCGATCCAGAAGTTCTATTTTAAATTGTAAATTTTTGTTTTGAACAGAAAACGTGAGAAGAAATATTTAAAAGCATTTTAAATTGAATATTATTTTACTTTTATTACATTAAATTATGTTTCTTTTTTCTCTCTTATGAAATTTATTAACAATTTTTACAACAGATATGCTATAATCATCACAAATACAGGTTTTTTCGAATAACAAATCATATTCACAAATCAATACAGCATTATTAACATCATCATCATCATCATCGAACTTAATATCACTATCATCACTATGATAATAAATATCTTTCACAATCGGTTTCATGCATCACTTGCATCATCACTTTTGCTCAGCTAAAGCACATAACATTGCTAAATATTACGATATAAAAGAGAAAATAATGAAAATTAATTTTTT
The DNA here is from genome assembly GCA_930367235.1 of Sarcophaga rosellei. Lineage (NCBI taxonomy): Eukaryota > Metazoa > Arthropoda > Insecta > Diptera > Sarcophagidae > Sarcophaga > Sarcophaga rosellei. The sequence continues at coordinate 42,558,280 of OV884020.1, read as the reverse complement.
TTTCTTTTTTGAAGCACAAAGTGTTAAAGAAATAAAATGTTTAGAAATTTAATATTAAAATGTTTAAATATTTAATTAAAAAAAAAAATTAAAGAGATTTATTAAAATATAGTTAAGAATAAAAAGTAAAAAATAAAAACAAGACTTTTCTTTTTAATCAATTTGAGAACAGAACAGATAAAACGGGAGCAAACAGGTAATAGTAACATAATATTACTATCTACTATAATATTACTATATACTATAATATTACTATATACTTATTAATATTACGAAACGGTGTAACATCGTTTAACATTAAACTGATAAGCAAAAGTTAAACAAACAAATACAACGAATTTGTTTACAAGTAAATCAACAACATCATTATAAAAGAAAAGGGGATAGACAAGTAAACGAGAACGCAACAACAAGCAACGTGAACAAAATACATAAACAAGAATGAAACAGCGATAGAGTTCGACTTCAAGAACTTTCATCAGACTGTTTTCGTGGGCATATAAAAAGGCAGGACAAAGCAGGCAACCAGTAGTAAGGTTAGCAGAAACTCGTTTCCTTGCTGTTGGCATCTTGAGGTAGGGCGTTTGATTTTCAATTGTTCCTTATCGTGATGACGGGTCGCTTTCGCATCGATTTTTGTAACGTGCGTGGGCTGACAACTACTACCCCTTCTTTCCACCTTTCTATAACCTATTTTCCTAAACCTGTACAATGCACTGCATGAGTAGGGGCCATCCCCTGAGTGCTGGTTTTACAACAAAAAAAAAACCAGTAGTAAGAATTCTGTCAGTCGTGTGTGAAGAAGCGTTGCGTGTGAAGAGAACAGTCGTGGTTTGAACATCTACGTTGTAAAAATCTGCGTTGTAAGCAAAGAAGAATAGAGAACAAGCAATTATTGTTGTATACATCAAGTTGTAAACAGAGGTACATAAAATAGTGCGAACAATAAAGAATTTAATTGAAATTAAACACCAATTTATTTTTATTTTGTTTGTAATCAACGAACTCATATCTTACGCGTTTTTGAGAAGGTAAAAATGTAACAATTTGTTAAAGCTTTAAAATACAAACTTCATTACAAGACACGAAAGAAATTATGGTATGTACATGGCAACTATACGGGCAAAAATTACAAGCCAATTATAGGTAATGAAAGAAATAATACGGACAATTCTTTTACTCCGAAGCACATATCGTATATTTTTGAGTACTTACCATGTGTACCGTTATGAAGTGAGCATCAAGATACTAAAGTCTCCTTAGGTTACCTTTATTGCGAACAAGTCTTAATTTTTTTTTTTTTTGCATTGACGATGATAACATTTTCAGTATGCAACAAATCGACCAACAATCGACATCAAATTAGTGAACAAACAACATAATATTCATTAATTGTGTTGAAGCCGGCGAATTTTTTACTCGAAAATGATGATTTGCGTAAAATATTAATTTTTTTAGGGTCATTTGAAAGAAAAAGAAAGAAAAGTGCTGGACATTCAAATCAACTGCGAAGCATGTGGTGATCATGCTCTATCAGAAGCAAAGTTCAGAGTTAATGATTTTGAGATGAGAAATGCAGAACTTGGAAAACCATCAACACAGTTTGAAGACACCAAATTGCAAATAATATTAGATGAAGAAGACATTTTGAGTCAGGAACAAATAGCAAAAATATTAAATGTGGCAAAATAAACAATATCTGATCGCTTAAATGCGGAATAGATCCAATGGTATGAAAAGTGGTTCATACATGAATTAAATGACCGGCAGATGGACAGCCTTTCGGTTGAGAAATTTTGTTTCAAAGACACGTAAGAAAATCAGTGTTGAATAGATTGGTTACTGGCGATGAAAAATGGATTTATTTTCAAAATTCTAAACGAAAAAGCCGACGTAGTCATACTTATTTTATTGTCATACTCATATTCAAAGTTTGAAGTATTCATCGTACTCATACTTAACAATGCGCATGATGTTGTTGATTTCGACTCTCCTTTACTCAACATAAACTAGGATCACAAAATAAGTATGATTAGCGTACGAACACTACAATATTCACTAGAAGGTTGTGGGTTTTTGTCTTTGTCTTTCTTCTTTTTTTGTAAATTCAACAACAACTAAGTGAAGTCGCCGTAGTCTAGTAGGTAGTGTGTTGGCTTATTAGACGTAAAGCCCGGTTTCGTATATGAAAAATAAAAAAAAAAATATTTCTTCGGCGACTTGCCCTCAGCAGATTTCTGGCAAAAACTCTGAGAGAAACTAAAATTGCCATGAAAAGTTTCTCAAAAAGCTGTCATTTGGGGTCTACGTTAAATTGTTGGTTCCGCCACTCACGTAGAAAATTAACGCACACAACATGAGTAGTTTGAGAAGCTAGGCCATAATCCTGACTGAGTTGTAACGGCCAATTATATATGTATGTATGTAACAACAAGTAAGACTGTAAATTTTGATGAATGATTCGAATCACTCGAATCATTTGTGAGTATTATAAGTATTTTTCTAAATTTATAGAACTGAATCAGTAGGCGTATAAATTAAACATATTTCGAATGTTATGAATTATATCATATCAACCTGTACTTATAAATGTAGTGAATACTCTGAGAGTAAAATAAAATTGCCATGAAAAGTTTCCTTATCGTTCGGAGTCGACTTTAAACTGTATATATGTAATTAACACACACAACATGAGTGGTGTGAGAAGCTAGATCGTAATCCTGATTCAAGAGTTGTAATGACCAATTATGTAAGTATGTTTGTGAATGCAGGAATCATGGCTTAATCCGAGGCAACCATCAACTTCGGCTGAAAAACCAAAATAACTCAGCTTGCAGACAATGCTGTGTGCGTCTTGTGGGAGCAGAAAAGTGTGATGTAATGCGAGCTTCTAAATAAATAATATTAGTGCAGATAAAGAATATTAATGCAGATCGCTACCAAAAACAAATGATTAATTTTAGCCATTTATATTTCGACCAGAATGGACCACATGACACGCAAAATAATTTTCTGACATTACAATGCACCTGCACAATATTTAAAGCCGGTTCAGAATACAATCAAAGCATTGGCCTGGGAGCTGCTACCCTATCTCCCGTATTCAGCGGGCTTGGCCCCTTCCGATTACTATTCGTTTTAAACTATGGGTCACACATTGGCTGAAGAGCACTTCGATTGATACGAGGAAGAAAATTTGGTGACTAATTGGTGCGCTCCAAATAACGAACAAATTTATTCGCGTGAAATATACAAATTGTCTGAAAAATGGCAGCAACTGTCAGTACTTTGAATAAAAACTTTTACAATTTTCCAGCAAAAAAACTTATTTTATACCTGTAAACCTAGTAAGGAGCAAGACGTCAAAGTTACTCAAAAGTGTTAACGTTAAACTAGTTTTTGGAGCATATCTCGTCGAGAGTCAGTTGATATTTTCTTATGCTAAATACAGAATTTGCAATAAATAACTACTAATAATGAAAAAAAATTATTGTCCGAGTTTATATCTAAATTATCACATTTTTACGCACTGTAAATAGCGTTGACCTTTGGAAAAACACAACCAAAACAAGAGGCAGTTTATGTTCATCATGTTAAACAAATTATTTTTAAAACGTTTCATTTATTCCCCTAATATGGACAATTTCATCAGCATGAGAATGAAATAAAAGAAGAGAAAAAAATTAAAAAAAAAAATTTAAAGAAAATGTGAAAAATGTCCTAATTTTTTACGATTCTTTCTGTTTTCATGTCACTTTTATTACTTTTTTGTTTTCGGAAAAATTTTATGTAAAATACAGTTAAAGTGTATAAATGCTAGCAATTTGTCACATAAAGTTGTGTGACTGACTATACGTATGTGGCCGTATTTGTCATCATGCCCCCGCTATTAATTTTGGCCTTGGCATAATGCTCTGGCTTGGCCTGACTTTTTGTGTGTGAGCGCATACATATTCTTATGTATAGTAAGTGTGTCGGTATGTTTGACACAACTGACAAACCGCATTAATATTTTATGTCAATTTTGACACATTAAATAACAGTTTTTTGTTTGTTGTTGTTTTTGTTTTATTTTTGGCTCTTGTACATGTTCTGAAATTTATAGTTCAGCATATTGTGTTCTGCTGTTTTAATTGTTTTATTTTTTGGAAATTCTTTATTATTCTTATAGAATTTAAATAAAATTTTTGATTTATTTTCTTTTTACAAATTTATGACTTTGAATTACCGTTACAAATTCTATTATATATAGATTGTAAGTGAGAAAATAAAGAAAACTTAATTAAAAACAAATTTGTATTCATAAGTTGTTACGTTTTGTTTGATTTCAAAAGGGTTTTGTTAGGCGTTTTCTCATAAAAAAAACTGGATCTTAATTGTTCATAAATCGTACATCAATTTATACCAAGTTCAGCTGGCAATATTGAAAATCTAGAACTGATTGAATAACTTAAACAAGTATATTTCAGGAAAGTTATTATAAATACAATCCAAAAACAAGTAAGGAATTTATATTTCAAAACTCACACGAATCACACTAAGCTAACTCATTGCATGAAATGAAATTACACCAATACCCCGGTTTGCGTCGCTAATTGGGACTGAAAAAATGAGACGCAAACCGAAACGACGCAAACTGAAGCAGAATTTTCAATTTCAACTTTCAGACCGAACTTCACTCCACGACATATAATTCGAAACTAATAACTACGCTTAACATGTAAACAACGCACACCTGCAAATTTGCATTCTACTAAACGGGAAATCCCCTTTTTGTGCTTTAGCTTTGTAAAAACATTTTCATATCAACGACGCAAATCGAAGCATTTACGACGCAACTTCGAAGCCATGCGACACAAACTGAAACAAAAACGACGCAACATTGAAATTCCAGAAACTTAAAAAAGACGCAACTTCGAAGCGACGCAAACTGAAGCGACGCAAATCGGGGTATTGGTGTATCGAGTTTCACAAGGAAAAAAAATACTGTTGAATCCATAGAACACCAACAATAGAGTAGAGATTGTTTAGGATTAGATGAGGCGAACTGAGCACGGAGGACGTAGCACTAAGTGAAACCGCAAAGATGTTTATTTCGATTATGAATAACACTATGCGACAAAATAAAAAAATGAAATACACCCAGCTAATGACATAATGTAGGTTGTAAGTTTTGTTGAGTATAACTCAAAAATATTTTTTTTTATATTTCTTGAACTCTCCACACTTGTTTTATTTGACAAAAACTGTTTTCTTGGGCTTTACACACAATTTTATTGATTACACAAATATTTCTGCACAGATGTCCGATGTTCAAACCTTATTAGAAAGGAGAGGGATGGGCCTTTAAAACGATATTCATATATATATATATATATTATTTGACTTAATATGCTATGGGGTTTGATGAGATTAACTTGACAAAAGCGAACTTTTTTAATTTTTTTTCAATGTATACTACATATTTAAATAACAACTACGGTAATTTTGTCCGATTTTATCAAACAAAGTGTCAATCTCTTCAAAAGATAATGTACTTTCGGAATATCACATATATTTTTTAATTAAATATTGCAATTAAGAATAGGTAAACTTTAAAAAAATAAGAAAAAATTTATATATTCCAAGTTCACCCGATCAAAACTCATAGCATGTAAGTTTGAACCATATATTTATGTATACCATTTGAAAGGCTCACCTGTCCTCTTTTCAAAAAAAACTTTGGATTTTGAAAATAGATTAAAAAATATTTTGGTAATCAATAATTTCGGAGGGTTCGAGAAATAATAAAAAAAAACATTTCTGAGTTCTCAACAAAGCTCACAACCTACATTATGTCATTAGGTGGGTGTATTTTGACTGTAGTGGATAGGTTTACGAAAGCATAATGCGTTATAACTCTGAAATCTTATTTAAAAAACTTTGATTATTTATACTAAGACCACGAAGAACTGTAAGTAGAGAAAGTACACCATTCCGAGTGTGATAACAACTTTTGTAGAGACTTTTTTGATTGTGGACGGTCAGACTCCTATGAATCAACTTATCGGTCGATCTATTGTAGACTTTATTGCTTTAAATTACATTTTCGCCTAAAACACAATTCATTCAATGGTTAGGGGAGGAAAATAAAATCAATGCCAATTTTTAGAAGAAAAAACCCACTTTATTCGATGAAGCGCATTTACGTCTACATAGCGTAGTGAATATATAAAATTCGTAATAAATAAAAGCAGCCATAACTAGTAACTTCGTGCAGTGGTGTTGTGATTAAACTTTACTTTTTTGAAGAAGAGGAAGTAATTGTAGCGACAGTGAACGTCATTCATTACAGAAACATGATAACCGAATTTTCGTGGCCCCTCTCTTATCTCTTATTATGAGGTTAAAGGTTGGGTTGTGGTTTTGTAAAATCTTGGGCTTAATCACATAAACCAGAAATAATTCCTCACATCACAAATAAAGGGTGATTTTTTAGCTATTATCTTTTCGGCAAGACTGGTTTAAACAGCTCACGCACGTTTCGTGTTTTGTTTCACTGTCAAACATCTGCAGTATGGTCTATAATTTAACCATGAATCGTTTTACAACCGAACAAAGCTTGCAAATCATTGAATTTTATTATCAAAATGCGTGCTCTGTTAAGAAAGTTCATCGCGCGCTTTTTCCATTTTATGGTCAGTTTAATCGACCCACTGAAGCGGCTATTCGGGATACGTAAATAAGCAGAATTGTCGATTTTGGATTGAAGATCAGCCAGAAGCATTGCAAAAGCTTCCAATGCATCCAGAAAAAGTCACAGTTTGGTGCGGTTTATGGGCTGGTGACATCACTGGACCGTACTTCTTCAAAGATGCTGCGAATCGTAACGTAACTGTGAATTGTGAGCGCTACCGTGAGATGATATCCAATTTTTTTTTTTGCCCAAAATGCAAGAGCTTGACTTGCATGACATGTGGTTTCAACAAGATGGTGCCACATGCCACACAGCACGCGTAACAATGGACTTATTGAGAGGCGAGATCGGTGAACATTTTATTTCACATTCGGGACCGGTGAATTGGCCGTCTAGATCGTGCGATTTAACGCCTTTAGACTATTTTTTGTGGGGCTATGTTAAAGCTCTATACAGGCAAGCCCGCTTCAATTGACGCATTGGAAGACAACATTGAAGCATTTATTCGTAAGATACCGGCCGAAATGTTGGAAAGAGTATGCCAAAATTGGACTAAGCGGATGGACCATTTGAGGCGCAGTCGCGGTCAATATTTGCATGAAATAATCTTCAAACATTAAATTATATGGACCGTACTATCGATTCAAATAAAGATTTCATGCATTTTTCTGAATTTTATGTGTTTTTTTTAATTTTCCTATAGCTCTTAAAAAATTACGCCTTATAAAAAAATACAAATTTTGTTTTCATTTGAAAACGGGTATTCATACTAGGAATTCCTCTACAAATTAATCTTTTCAAAATTCATTATCATTAAATATAAGACTAAAATATATAATAATATAGTAACAATACTGTGTCTCGGCGCCAAGTATGGGCGGTTTGGAATTTGTTGATGACATAATGAATAAGAGAGTATGTATAATGTTTAAAGAACAAGTTCACCCAATGTTTGGAAGAACTTGAGTATTACTCCCAACAAGTCAATGAACCCAATCATACTGATGCAAATGTGAAGATGTTATTTAATACTATTGCACAAAGTCGCGATATGATTCCGAGAGAGTATTAGGGAGGTCATTTTAAGAACGGTTATGTAGTCGGTAAGTCTCAATTAGAAGTCAATTGTTCCTTAGTGAATTTCGGCAAATATTAACAGAAACGCTTAACGAAACTGGTACATTCAATGTCAAATAGGTTAAAGTGAGTGCTTGACCTTAAGCGATATCCTACTACATATAACGAATAACATTTTAATATATTGGGCTTTTAAATTTTAGATTTACTCTGAGTTTGGGGGGTACCTTCATGTTTGCGTTGCATAAATATAAACTCACCAGAAAGTTCTCCTTATTTTTCTTATGGTTTATGAAAAACGTTGAAAATTTGTTTGTTTTATAATAACAAAGAAATAAATAAATAAAATAAATATAAAACACATTATTTGTACACACTATTGCTAAAAATACCTAGACTTTTGCTGTCACTGTCTATTATATGCATACGAATTTTGGATTCCCTTAATCTTCAAAAGACACGCGTACAAAGTTTTTGGGATAACCGCTAAAGGAAGTTCATTGATATAGCTGTTCAAATTGGTTATAGCGCGAACACAATATACACTAAAACAACAACGAATTGTTGATCCGTTCGTTTATATGTTAGCAATATTGTCCACCACTTGTGTGCCCTGGTAGTCTAGTGGATAATGGGCTAGACTATTAGTTTGAGGGTCGTGGGTTTGAGTCCCACCAGAGACTTTCGTCCGTTACACTACACCGAGAATAAGGTCAATGTTATTCAACTTGTAATAATTATAATGTAATTTGTAATTGTATTCTAATTAATTTATAAACAAATAAATACCACGTGATTTAAACAATTTTTTTTTTCATTTATAAATCAAATTAGTACAGTAGTTAAGTTAAAACCTTGTTTTCAAAACTTCGTGAGAAATGTTGATAAAGCGGTCAGTGTACTCGTGTTGTGAAAGAAAATGTATACGACAACATGATTTTCCAATACTATAAACATAAATTTTATTTAGTACGAAAAAGTAAATGTTGTTAAACATTTTTCGCAAATTGTACGGAGTAGTAGGTTTAATGTATATTAGCTGTACTACACTCTATACAACATGTTGATGAAATCGGGCATTTTCATAAACATCAAAATATTTTATTTTCTGTTGGCATTGCTGATTGCATTGGTGGTTGGGGATATGAGTATGAGAGCTGCGAGTTAAACATGTTGCATAAGCATTGGTGTGTACCTGCCATTAACAATGAGATCAAACATGTTTGATCTAACCTAATTTATCAGTTAATAAAGTTGTTTTTATTTCCCAATGATCGTTGTTGATGTTGCATATTATCCTGTGTTTTTGGCATACAAAAATTGGCCTTTGGTTTTAGATTTCTTGTAATCGGAAACGGTCTCGGGTAAACTTTTATCAGTTTTTTTACATTTTCGTAAATCTATGTTTCGAGCTTTTCTTTTCGACGTGAGGCCTCGATTCAAACCCCAGGTCAGCCATCTCCAACAAACTAACTGTTAGAAAATATTTCTTCGGCGACTTTGCTCTCAGAAGATTACTGGCAAAAATTCTGAGAGTAAATAGAACTGCTATGAAAAAGTTTCTCAAAAATCAGTTGTTCGAAGTCGACTTTAAACTGTAGGTTCCACCACTTAGGTATAAAATTAACGTACACAACATAAGTGGCATGAGAAACTAGGTCGTAATCCTGACTAAAATTATGTATGTATATATGGTATTATAGGCAGATGGTATAACATCAATAACGAGAATCATAAAGGGAGGTCATGCAGAGCCACGTCTTCGCAAAGGCAAGTAAATCATGTTCAAATTCCTGTAACATTTTCTTCAATCCAACAACCCGTTAAATTTTCACAGATCGCATTGCTTCTAGTTAGAAGGGAGTTGTTGGGAGTGGAATAGCATAGTTCGCTAATGTTGCGCATAGTTGCATAGGTGCATAGTTGCTAATGATTTCTTCAGAAGCTACAGAGATGAAGAAGAGGAGGAGACTGTCCTTCAGCTGCTGTTTAAATGCCAAGCACTTTATGAAAGAAGAAAAAGGTACTTAGGTACTTACTGGATGGATGATCTGGATGGTGGAACTGTCATGGATTGACATTGGCAGCTTAAGTCGCTTCATCAGGAGGTCCAAGTGGTTTCGAGATTAAGGGATAGAAGAAAACCAATTGCTCTATGTGGCCTAAGTGTGTCCGATCCAAATTGTTGTTGTAAATTTGTTGTATTAGCTATGATGCGTTTATTGTGTTTTAGCATAATTTCTGTTTTTACTAACAGCAATGAGAAAAACGCGATATATGCAATATGACGCGAGAAAATGTTTAGTGGTACCATTGATAAAATTTTAATGAACGGTTTATTTTCCATTTGTTTTGCCCATGCTTTGCCGCTGCTGCATTTATTATAATTAATACTCATGCGACTTACTGGGAGGTGCAATAGCATAAGTGTTTTTATAGCTATGTTGCGCCTATTGTGTTTATAGCGATAACGATAAAATTCAGTTCGATTTTTGCATAAGAAACGTAGAAAACTGGACATGCGACCACTAGACCTTTCAAACGAAAAAAAACGATTACATCTCTCCCACAAAGCTTTGTTTTGTTTAATTTTGAAGATAGTAAGCTCATAATGAAAGATCCGATATAATTAAAAAAGATAATTGCTTTTAATTAACCAATTTTCAAAGCGTGACAATTTGCATTGTGGATTACAAATTAAGTCAACGTGTTAACATTTACAATGTATTTTTCAATTGAATTGTTGTTGAATATGTAGTACTTGATTAGATTTAATCGATCTATAAACGTTTTATTGATTTAATTGATCACAATTGAATATTTATCACTCGTATTACAGCAATTGAGAGCAAAATGATTTCAATAAAAAACACTTAACGATTAAAATTGTACAATGTAAACAAAAGAATGAAAGAAAATGAATTCCACTCGATAATACTAAATACGTAAGTTATTCTATAATCGCAAAGGTAACCTAAGTTATCTGTTAATCTTGGTAATTGCATTGTGTTGGTAAGTGAGAAAAATCAACTATTGGAATGGGTTTGCTATAATGCCACGTAAAACATTTTCAAAAAACACTTATTTGCAGTGCGAAAACACAGACTTGACTAAGGGACTTAGCATCTATCATATCTTCTGTACCTACCATACATACCGTAAGGGGTAACAACGAAAGTAATCACCATTAAAGCATGCGCTGCTGGCCTTTTAATGGATGTGTTTTGCTGCATTGACAATAAACTTTGAGTGAAATTTAGGGCAATTATTACAACTTGTCGCTAAAGTTGGGTTTAGTTAAAGGCAACTTTAGCTAGAGTGAACTTTAAAGTCACTGTTAACTTCTTTTCTTTATTACAACCTAATGATAAAATAAAGTTAATTTCTTAAAAAATATGGCAATGTCGATAACACTGCTCCATTAAACAAGTTCTTTTTAACCCTTTAACGCAGTGGCAACGAAGGTACCTTTAGCTAAACCCAACGTTAACGGCAAGTTGTAATAATGGCGCTTAGAGTTTTAAGTTGGAAACGAAGACGAGTTGCCTATTTAAATTTCCTTGCCGCCGACAAGGTACGGATCTACTGCAAATAAATCAAGAAAATTCCTTTACAGGTCGGCGGAATTCATACCAGCAGTCCTGAAGATTGAAAGGTGCTTTTTTGTTATTCAGTTTGTTTTAATCACTTCTTTTATGTTCGTCTGTAAGAATAAGTTGTCTTTTACCTCATAAGGTACTCATTGCTGGACATTGTCCGTACTTTTAGACCATTCGAATTAGCAAGTTACCTTTAAGTTAAATAAAGCAACATCATACCTTAAACGACATCACATGGGCATCATACCTACTGACCTGCAGCCAACATTTAATATATTTATTCCTTGGGTGCAAAGAATCCATTAATCACCTTCCTGCTCTTACCAGTAGTGCATCTCATTCCTACAGTAAGAGTCGTTCCACTGAGACTATTCTTATCTTCTTAGTGGGATACCTCAATTGAAATCGAGGGCGCTTTCAACAATGTCCATTGGGGTCTGTTGTCAAGCTCTCGAGAAATCAGTATCAGTAACTTTTGACTAGAAGGGTCTCCATTGGGAGGGCTCATATGGCAGGGAAACTGAGTAGAGGCCCACCTCAAAGTTGAAGTCTTTTTCTCTTATTTTGCAATAACAGATCGTATCGGAGAATGTGTTAAGAGAGCTGGAACAATGTGCTTTTAAGGTTTTTCAATTCAACTATCATTTCGTATACTCAACTCATAGAGGAATAAAATGATTGAGAGCGTATAGAGAGCGACCGATAGTAATTTGCACCTCGAAAGATGTCTCTAATCTCTAAAGTGTCCATGTCACTGTCCACTGATTGATAGAGTACACAGGCAAACAGCTGTTCTGTTCACCCCTCCATTTTGTTCCAATCCAATACTTACTTGCTATACTCAATTCCCTCCCTTTTGTTCTTCTATAAAAGTCGAGGTTTGAGCTGACAGTTATAAGACGCAATGCAGTTAAGTACTTGTCAAACCAGGGTTATGGACACTCTTCAATTTTGAAAATAGACACATATGTACGGATTGATTATATCATGTTTTTATACATACATACATACACACATACATAATAGGTCATTACAACCCTTACGTCACGATTATTACCTAGATTCCTACACCGCTTATGTTGGTGTGTTAATTGTTTTCATGAGTGGCAGAACCTACAGCTTCAAGCCGACTCCGAATGACAGTTTTTTTGCGAAACTTTTTCATGGCAATTTTTTCACTCTTAGAGTTTTTGACAAGACCCTGCTAAGAGATACTCGCCGAAGAAATATTTTTTCTTTTTTGTTGAAGATGTCTGATCGTTTTTTTTATAACTTTCTGAAAACGTCATTTGAGTTTTTGTATTCGAACTAGAGGCTACTGGTCTGAAGATCCGGAGATTATACCGTTAGCGCCAAAATATTGGTTTATTGAAAGGTATATTATCCATAAACTTGACATTGCTTGAAATGATTCTGCAAAAACTGAGAGGTCACATATTGTGTGTGTACCTGCTTTTACGACAACTGAACTCTCAAATCAGAGATCAGCAATGACTACTTAAAAAGATGAGTAGATTCGAATCATACACATAATTTCTGATACTTAGACGCATTCATACTTATTTTAATATCATACTCATACTACAATATTCCAAGTTTGACGTAGTCATCGTACTCATACTTAACAATACGCATGATGTTGATTTCGACTCTCTTTATTTACGAAATAAGTATGGCTGTGTGTTTGCTTTGCTTGCTGTCTTCGTCTTTTTCTTTCTTCTTTTTTTATAAATGTAAAAACAACTAAGATAAATTTTCGCATCATTTATGAGTATTATAAGTATTTTTCTAAAGTTATGTATCTGAATGAGTAGGCTTATGAATCAAACATATTTCGAATGTTATAAGTTTGATGTCAACAATAGCAATCTGTACGAATGAATCAGAGTAGTTGAATTTCAATACTGTTGACTCACTCATACTCAAAATTTCATGAGTACTTATGAGTAGCGAAAAAACGATTCATTGCTGATCTCTGTCTCAAATATTGCTGTCTCTCTATAAAGATTGCTGCAATGCATACATACATACATATGTACATAATTAGCCATTACAACCTTTCAGTCAAGATTACGGCCTAGCTTCTCACACCACTCATGTTGTGTACCTTAATTTTATACTTGAGTTTCGGGACAGGACAGGACAGGACAAATTTTTTAAAAACTTTTTCATGGCAGTTTTATTTACCCTCAGAGTTTTTGCCAGAAATCTGCTGAGAGGAAGTCGCCGAAAAAATATTATTTTTCTCATATTTCGTTTTGATGCCTGGCGTGCGGCTCGAACCCGGGCTTTACATCTAATAAGCGAACACACTACCTACTAGAATACGGCGACTACATTGCTTGCTGCAATAGCAAGGTACATATATTTTGGGGTTGGATTGTTTTTTCTCTTAGCGAATGTTTGAGCTCTTGGTTGGATATTAATTATGGTATCACAGAGTGCCTAATACTATGTTCACACATGCATTTTTATTGAGCCAATATTCGTTTATTTGAGTACAATATTTTAAGTGTTCACATATATAATATAAGCAATATTCATTTGACAGCTGGTAAACAAAACAGCTGATTGCTTCAACAACATTGCTTTTAATTTAATCGCGAAAATTAGTGCCAAAAAAATTTTAGAAAAAATGGAAAACAATTTAACATTGCAAAAGGTCTTGCTAATGATTGACCGAAACGCCTAGCTGTTGCGGTTAGTAGGAACTACTTTTGACTCCAAAGTGGATTCTCTCAGAAGGATGAGAAAGAAAAATTTGATAATAGTGGAACTGCTGACCTTCCTTTTTTTGTTTGTCGTTGTTTACATTTGAGTTGTCAACCATTAACAGAAAGTGTTCGGAAAACTGTAATATGCTTACTAAACATACTAATGACAGTGTTGTATTTTAAGTTTTAATCAATATTATAACAATTTATGAATTTATTGAGCAACAATTAATTGAAATTTTATATGAAATATTGAGATCAATAATGGCGTTAATTGCGATTTACACAATAAAAGTGTATGTGTGAACGTTATCTTAAGCGGGACTTTGCCCCTAAAAAAGGCCAGCCATTTAATTGTGTAATTAATTTCAATTTGCATTTAATTTTTTTAAATTGTACTCGGGCCTACAGAATAATTACTCATTTAATAGCGAGTCAATAATTGCAGTTCTGGAACTAAGTATGTATTGGCATTGGAAGTTCATTGATTTATATTTACATAACTATACAAATTACTTGTATGTAAAAAAAACATTGTAAATCTTTGCCTAAAGAATAAAATGTGCAAGAGTCTATAATTACATATCTAGTGAATACTAAAAAAAAGAATTTTACTATCTTTATGAATAGTTTGATTACTTGTTCTAAGAACAAATGTAAAAAACCAAAAACACTGCATGTCTCATTAATCAATTTCAAATTACGGCGGATAATTTTTCAAAATCACTTAAATGCCATTCACCTGCGGTAGAATTTGACCCAGAAATAGTATGAGTGACTCTGAGCAGAGGCGGGAGGAAAAGAGATAATCAACATCAGCATAAAGCTACGGCGGCAAAAATCACAAATAAAAACCAAGTAATTTAAACCAAGTGTCTATGCTATGACGATAGACAAACACAGAGATAGACACCAGTATACAGTCGTCTATGGACAAACAAATAGATATGTAAGCAGACAGAGAGACAGACAACTAGATAGTGAGTGTTATTAACTAAAGTAACAATATAATCACTGTTTAACTACTTGGAATCCGACTGAGTTAAAAGCAGCACAAAGAACCCAGTAACTATGGAATGAATGAGAAAATTCGTGACGTAGTTGATTGATAGCGTAACAATACAGACACCTATTTGTTACTGTTGTAAGGTGCGTCATGAAAAAGTATTTGACGCTGTTCAGTATACGCATTTAATTGATAAGAACCAGTATAGACAAACTATACTATACAGATGTATTAAATTGTGGTCCATAATATATGCGGCTGTTCTTAGTATTCCTTAATAGTCACCTTAGTGACAGTGAGTCATTCTTGGTATAACATTTACATTGAGTTACTGATTATATGGAAAATTTGTTCTAAAGTAAAACACACTAACATAGATATCGATTTTGTCCATGTTTACTTTTTTTTTTTTTTGGGCTACTAATGTTTCCTTCTTTATTGATTTTTATGTCCAATGTCTCGTTTACTTTGTTTCTAGCTCATTTCCACTAATGGCTCTTAATCTATTTTATTACTTCCTCAAGGAGGGAGTTTAGTGTTCTGTTTGGTTTTAAAAGCATAAAAATGTAGAGCAAAACCGACCACCCTATTAGTGAAGATTACCTGTGACAGTGGATAACAAGCACTACGTACGTTTCCTTCATATTTTTGTTGAAGACAATTAGTATTTATGATTGCCTACGCTACAAATTATTCGTTTAAATGTTTTAGGCACGATTCTCTACCACTTTTTGGCTGCACAAAAAGGTGGTCTTAATAAGAACTTATTGTTATTGTAGTTTACTTTAAAAAAAAAACTGGAAAATTCTCTTAAAACCTCAGTAAGACAATACAGAAAATTTAAAAAATAACTTCTTTTTCTCATTTGCTTTTATTGAGAATGATATTTGAAACATGGACTCCATTTTAACAGAATTTATTGTTATTATTTTAAAAATTCACTCTAATATTCTATCTCTAATATCATGGATATATCTCAAACAGAGCACAATGTTAATTATGAGTCACGCCTTAATGTTAAGTTTTTTTCAAAACTTATTTTGACATTACTTACTGTAATGTTCGAAAGATTCAACCATGAACAGGTACCCAATTGAGCAGCCGTTAAGTTAGGTTAGTTGTCGGACCCCCTCGGAGGAACAGGTCCCACTTAGAAAAACATTTAGGCCCATTGTGGTGCCAGAATTAATTCTGTTTGAGGGTCAACCATTCCCTAGAGAAAACCATCCCGAATGCAAAAAAAATCTTGCTATTGCAGCAACCTTTGTATGAGAGAATTCGGTCAACGATGTCAGAAAACTTCCTGACAAGAGCAGGGCACTGGTGCATGACGTGAAAGACAGTCTCTTTCTTCTCTTCAGACCCACAGGTCCTGCAGAAGTCATTAGTTGGAATGCCGAGTCTTTCGAAATGCCTACCAAAAGGACAATAGCTCGCAAGGTCCGCCATGGATAGCCATACCTCTTAAGGATAGAAGTGTGTCAGTCCTCTTCGTGTCCATACGTATCCAGCAGAGTCTTGTAATATTGCACATACCCTCCTGTTGCTAACGAGATAGAGTCTACTCGTGGAACGAGAGGACAATATCCAAATTAATCGAAGCAATGGGAATACCTATGCCCTATAACATGTCGGAGATTGCTAGCTCTGTACCGGCCCTGGCCAGCTCATCAGGAGTTCAATTTTCAACGATATCCCCGTGTTCAGAAACCTATATAAGAATTACCTTCGAATGATTTCGTAATTTCTCTAGTCAGCAACCGTTAAAAGTGTTGAAGTCTTTTGCGAATATGGGCATTCAAATAAAAATCCATTTCGTGCACATCGTGACTTTTTTTGGTCAGCATTATCGACCAAATACGTCCACAATTACGAGAATTGTGTACAAATTTCAGCAAACCGTATTCTTGCTCGCCTAGTTCGTTCTGCGGAAACATTATCTGTCGTTTGGAATAGTGTGTGATCTCACGAACATCACCGATGAGAAGTTCGAATAATTATTTGAATTTACACGTTTACAACGTTCAATTTACTCAAGAGCTGTTAGCTACTGACCATTTCAAACGGGGTCATTACACCGAATTGTTTATTGAACAGACAGAAGTGAGTAGTGACTTTACAAGGACAACCATATTCACATATATATATTCATGGCACACTTTAACCTCAGAGGAATGACTATTTTGTGTAGTCTGTGGACTGGCGGCGTCATCGGGGCGTATTTGAGGTCGGCCCAGCAGTTGTTAATGGTGTTCGTTATGGTGAGATGATAACGAACTTCTTATGACCGGAAATTGGGGATATGAACGAGAATGATGTGTCATTTCAAGAGTATGGTACCACTTGTAATACAGCCAATAAAACAATGGCCGTGTTATCTTCCACCGTGGCGATGTTAATTGACCGCCACGATCATGTGATTCAACCTTAATTATGTCACAGAGTCATTGAAAATATAGCACAGCTGTGACGAGCATTTAACCGATATTTTGTTTTTCACATAATTGTCATGCGATAATAAAAAAAACATTGGAATAACTCTTTCAAAACTTTTTTACAAATAATAATGTGCGTTCTGATTGTACCACCCTTTATATCCTCTCCACATGACCTACATTCATTGTTATTTGTTGCACTTATGCAGTTCAAATTCATGGGAATATGCTAGACTCCCTAAATCATAGGGTCCCACTGAAAAATTACAAATGCTACAAAATTATCATTTGCCTCTACACTTCCGACCACTGCCTGATGATCAAAAGAAACTTTAATCGTGTTCTCATTATTAAAAACAATGCCTAAATGCCACTGCTCTAATTGCCATATGGGTATCAGTGAAGAAATTAACAATGTTTCTAAATGCTGGCCTATGTGAGATCACTCCATTTAAGGGGGACCGACACCTTACCTATCCTTACGTAGGGAAATAAACATTCGAAAAAAAACCATTTGAAAGCTGTTTTATTGTTAAGTGGATGGTTTAGGTTTCAGTTTTCAAATATAGACACGTAGTGTTAGTCCTGTCCTCACGTTTAGAGTCGTTTATGTAACAAGAGGGTTTGACGATCCGGCATCTGAATAACCTATTCCGTATCTTATGGTTTTTTATAGACTTTTCCATCTCCTCAAAAATTTTCTTCAGGTACGCTTTATGACTTCGGCATATCCATTATCTCAGTATCGAACAGGTTGCAATTTCCTTCTCAATTGGTTCGACAAATAAGACCATTTCCAATGCCATACTTGACGTTTTCCTAATAGTGCTGCTTATTCATAGGCAGCATTGTTGCAATATTCTACGCAACGAATATCGCGATATTACGGAAGGATACGTTTGTAATGGTCTAATTACATACCTGTAGCGACAGGGTATCGTTATTGGAATGAAGGCTCATTCGAAAGGGGTCTTCTCATATAAATGTATAAACTACAGTTGTTTCCACTTAAGTTTCCGATGCAGGATAACACCTAACTATTTCATCTGGTGGGATATCCTGACCTCTCTGTGCAGAAAATGGGGACCTGGTTTGTAAACGCCAAATTTCTTTGTTTTATACCGTTTCACCGGTTTTTTGCTATGTTCAAAACATTTTCCATTTTCAAAGCAATACTTTCAAAAATAATGCAAACTAATCCGCTTAAAGTATCATGAACTCTTTTGGTTTTCAACGCCTTACGAGACAGTCAAGCAATTTATTCATCTATTCTTAATCATACTGCCGATTCAGTTTCTCCGCGCCCGATTAACTTGAATTCCTATGCATCTTAGAAAAGATTATTCTTTATCATTTAAGGACCGTGCGACCAATGATGTCCATCTGTTTATGGAAAAAGAGTTTCGTTTAATCTTATTTCATGTTTTTTGGAATGTGTAGAAATTTTATTTTATTTTAAAGTACGACTTGTGGCTATATTTATGTCTATGACTATATATGAAGTATAATATGGAATGTCATATAATTTATAAGGAACTTAGGGCATGCCCTCACTATCTTACTATAGTCTTTAAATTGCTTTAGTTTCACCAAATTTACCAGCTAAACAGGTGATTACTTTACTGTAACATAAACTACGATGATAGCAGATCCATTTGTTATTGCCATCATTAAACATGTAATGTACAATGCTTGACGAAATCGTAACAAAACCTACATATTTTGGAGCAGAAAGTAATTTCTACGGTGCCAGAATCTCTGAACGCTTCCGATCACACTACGATAGTTAATGAATTTTTAGAGCTTGTTAGTAAAAAGCTATGTAAGTTATCCATACTCAAACGATAGCTTCGTCGTAATTGTACATAAATAAAACATCTTCTTGACCAATAATTTATATATATGTGTGTGTATGTTTGATGTTGCCGTAGTCTAGTAGTGTTAGCTTATTAGACGAGAGTCCATGGTTCAAACCCCTGCGCAAAACGACATATGTATAGAAAAAAATTGTTCTTACGTCGACTTTCCCTCTCAAATGCTCTGTGAATATCTAATGCTATGAAAATGTTCTCATAGTTGTCGTTTGGAGCCGAAGTTAAATTGTAGGTTCCGCCACTTTTGCATGAAACTGACACGGGTGGTGCGAGTAGCTGGGTTCATTTCTCGACTAAAGGATTGTAATTACCAATTAAGTAGGTAAGTGTCTGTGTATACTTGACAGAATAGCTGGGTAGTGAAAGATTTTCCAAAAAAGAAGTACTACGGTATACATTTGGTGTAAATTTAGGAAAGTCGTCATAGCCTAGTAGGTTGGCTTATTTGACATGAGGCCTTGGTTCATACCCCAGGTCAGACATCTCCACCATAACGAAATATGAAAAAATAATTCTTCGGCGACCTCCTCTCAGCAGTCTTCTGGCAAAAACTCTGAGAGTACACAAGATTGTCATGAAAAGTTTCTGAAAAAATATATCATTTCGAGTCGACACTAAACTGTAGGTCCCGCCACTAACGGATAAAATTAATACACTCAACATAAGTGCTGTTGGGAAGGTAGGTCGTAATCCTGGCTGAGGAGTTGTAATGACAAATTATATATTTATAAATAATGGTGTATAAAGTTCATACTGTAAATAGGATTTCGAAACTATAGCATTACGCCGGTATAAGTATGTCGAAAAAAAAGGATTATGTTGAGGGTTAAATAAATTTCGTTTTACATTTCTTATGATCGATTGGAAACGAACACGAAATGGTTATTCTTTGTAAGACATTTATTTGCTAATAGAAATGCAATGCTTGTCATAAATATTCCAATACACCTGCCTAACTGAAACTAAAAATAACTGATGAAAGCGAAACTCTACTGTATTTTCTTAGAATTCTCTAACGGCCTACTTTAATCTCTTAATTATCTCATTACTAATACTTCTATACATCAATTATTTAAGATAGAAATCATTGTAAATAGAAATTTTAACACATTCATAAATTTTAATTGTTGTTTTCCCTAAGTTTATTGAAATTTTAGGAAGTGCTAATGCTCCCACAACAGGTATTAATTGAATAAGCAAAGAAATTAAATTCAAAACATTATTGAACCATTTGGTCAAACGAAACTAGGCTCGTTATAATAAAAGTCCAATTTTTCAATGAAACTATAGAAAATTAAAAACCGTAACACAACAGTAATAAAGCAAAAAAAAAAGGACTTTGAAACAAATTTTTTTTCTTTCGACATCATAGTGCTAAAAGTGCCCGGAGGATATGAAAACTCACGCACTCACACACACAGTTCTACGAAAATGTACATTTTATGGGTCACATAAAAATTAATTTTTTTTTTCTTTCTCTTTAAGCAGAGAATTTTTTTTTTCGTTTGTTGGCTTAGCTCTGTAGATACAGCATAAAAGTTATAAAACATGTCCTTGCTTAGAGGCAACTCTCGGTCACTAAGGTATAAAGGACATTTCCAAAATGAATGTTTGTTTGTAATGGTGATGACGATAATCACGATGAGGTTGTTGATGGTGATTATGTGCAGAAAATTTAATAGAAAACTAAAAGAGCCCTGCGGCTTGTGATATTTTAGCACCACACGTCGTTGCCGTGTAAAAGGTCACGCGTTCTTACTTAAATAAACCCAGTTTAGCCTGGTTCGCATTGGTTTTTTTTTGTTTTTTTTTTTTGGCATAAAAAATTCCATCAAATATTTTGTCACCAGTCAGACTATTCAGACGTGTATAAATGATGGCTGACCGCGGAATTAATGGCAATGGACTATGCGACAGAAACTGGAATTTAAAAACAAATTCAGGTTTTTCTTTGAAACAAATTCTATTTTGAAAAACTTAATAAAAGATAGACAAGCTCAGCTTGGGGGCATGAACTTTAATCGCAGATTTGTGATTAAGTTTGTGAATGAAGGCTTTCAATTGTTTAATTTGTGATTTGCTGTAGAACATTTAATTAGGATTAGTTGTGCGTATTTCAATTATAGGTATTATGCGCTGATATTTAAAGTTTCGCGTAATATTTAAATTTTCTCTCATAAAAAACATGTAAGAAATTTGCATGAAATTTTCTACATAAAATCGAATTATTTATGAATTTTAAAGTTCTAAAATTTTTTTTCAATACTTTAAAGCCATTCCAAGATGATTAAGAAAATGTCCCGGTATTTTCACTCATTTATATCAGTAGACATAATATAAGTGGAAGAAGATACTTGTAAAGAAATTTTGGTTGACTAAAGTCATGCAATTTTTTTTATACCTTTTCGACGCGAAACGGCCACACCTCCAAGTACTCAAGTAGAGAGTAATTGTTAACAGTATAGGCCCTTGTTTGAATCTAGGGTATCAGATTATGATAGATTTGGAACTTCAGTGTCCTCTGTTCTGTCCTGAAAAAGAGAGACCCTATGATATGCGCCAACTGCAGGGGTATAAACCTACTCCCTAACGAATATAAAGTTCTTACAGGCGTATTAAGCACTGATGCTGCAGCCTTGAGAGTATTCGAGAGAAAAGTCCTCTATAAGATCTTCAGTCCAGCGTGAGTTGGCAATGATTTCAGCATCCAATCCAGCAGTGAGCTGTATGAGTTCCTCAACGACATAGACATTGTGCAGCATATTAACATCCAGCGGCTGTGCTGGCTCGTCCTTGTCGTTCGAATGGATGAGGATGCTCCTGCGAGACGGATATTTGATGCGGGTATCTGCGGATGTCGGCAAAGAGGACGACCTTGTTTGCGATGGAAGAGCCAAATCGAAGAAGCCCTATCATGGATTGGTGTGAGAGAAGCAAGGGGCTCGGTAAGAATGTGTAAAGGCAGGCCGAATACCGTTAATCGGGTTTTTAATGGCCAATTAAGAAAGAAAGTAAGTAAGATGTACCGCCAATGCACATAAAAAACGTAGAATATTTAAAGTTTACGACTGAGGTTGTTGTTTCAAAAATTCATACAATCTTATAATGAATTTGCACATTGAAATCCAACTCCCCATATTTTTTTACATTTACTCGTGCTGTATGTATGTCTTGATCAACATTGCACTCGTTTCCACTCCACATAGGGCACTAATATCTAGATTCTGTTGATTCTTCTTCTAACACATGGCTGAGCTAGTAGTAGTAAGATTCATTCTAGTTAAATCACATCTAACCAGTATTTTGGAAATTCTGTAATTTATTTCGAATATATGGTTCCTTACATCTTCCTAATTAAGAAATTTGATTTTAGTATTCCAACTAGGCACTTCTTGCCTAAAGATTCCCTGCAGGATTGTTGAGATTTTCACCGATAGCTTCAAAATTATTGACAGAGTGGGGTCTAGCCACTGCAGTGTTTTCCAGGCGGAGGTCATGGTCATAGATATAAGCAACACAATGCTTGCTTAATAGTGTTTGTTTTATTGCAGTTTTAAATTTAGACTTTAAAATCGCCCACCCTTTACTTAAAATGTATTAATTAAACATCATTTTTGGGGGAAAAATTGAGTTTAAGCTGAGCACTCCCCAAAGAGGCTACTTCACAAAATTATTTAAAATGGCTGCAAAGTGAAGTTGGCTGAAATATCTGATTGATGTCCTCAGACATCAAGGAAATGTGTGACACTATCAATCAAAGACAACAATGAATTGATGATTCTGTGCAGAGCCTAAAGCGTAATAACCCTGGTACGTACTAGAGATCAGCAATGAATCGTTTTTTCGCTACTCATAAGTACTCTTAAAATTTTGAGTATAAGCGTGTCAACAGTATTGAAATTCATCTAGTCTGATTTATTCGTATTCACTACAACATTGATTTATAAGTACAGGTTGCAATGAGTATGCGTACACAAATTCATAACATCAAATTCATAACATTCCAAATACGCCTACTCATTCAGGTTCATAAATTTAGAAAAATACTTATAATACTCATAAATGATTCGAGTGATTCGAATAATTCATCAAAATTTAGTCTTACTTGTTGTTGCATTTACAAAAAAAAGAAGAAAGATAAAGGCAAACACAGCAAGCGAAGCGAACATACAACCTTCTAGTGATTAATGTAGTGCATACATACATACATACATAATTGGCCATTACAACCCTTCAGTCAGGATTACGGCCTAGCTTCTCACACCAGTCATGTTGTGTGCCTTTATTTTATACTTGAGTGGCGGGACCTACAGTTTAACGTCTACTCCGAACGACAATTTTTTTTTTTTGAGAAACTTTTTCTTGCAGGGTTTATTTACTCTCAGTTTTTGCCAGAAATCTGCTGAGAGGTAGTCGCCGAAGAATTATTTTTTTTTTTTTCGTTTTGATGTCTGGCCTGGGGCTCGAACCCGGGCGTTTCGTCTAATAAGCGAACACACTACCTACTAGAGTACGGATTATTGTAGTGTTTGTATGCGAATCATACTTATTTTGTGATTCTTGTAAATGTTGAGTAAAGGAGAGTCGAAATCAACAACAGCATGATCATTGTTAAGTATGAGTACGATGAGTACTTCAAACTTTGAATATGAGTAGCATGAATATGATATTCAAATAAGTATGAACAAGTACATATAGGACAATGAATAAAAAATGATTCCTCATTTGATGATGTGATGAATCAACTGAAAAGCATGCATTATTGCATCAGTATTTTGGGATGCTTAACGACTATGTTGACTAACTGGAGCATTTGAAGGACATAATAGTTTACGAACTTTGCTGGCCAACTGCTTTTTTGATCAAGATCTCTTAGAAATTTCAGTAAAGTAAAGTAAAAATTATTCATTATTATTATACCCTTAGCTGCAGGTGTAGAGTATCAGATAAACGAGTATATAAACGAGTCTAGCTGCTTGTTATTTACTTGCTTCGACTTGTTATTGTTATGAATCTAACAATTAAATTTTATAACAGAAAACGTGACATCTATTTTTCAAACAGGCTAGAATAAAATCCCGCTTATCACATTAAGAAAATTATTCGAATAACAAAAGATTTTCGATTCTAAACATTTTAATTAAATCCCATTCATAACCATTATTTTTTTTGTAAATTTTTTTCATTTCAACACATTGCCTACCAACGTGCTCGATACACAAGATTGATACGAAAATCTATAGAAGTCAGAACAATTGTAAAACCATAATTATGCTCACGCTTTACAATTAAAATTCCAAAATCAGGGGCTTCACAGTATTTACAATGAAAAGAAAAATAATAGTCTTTAGAAAATAACAACATTTTACAACAACAAAGTTTTAACAATGTTTTACAAAATGACAACAAAGGAAAACAAAAAAAAAACAACAAATCGAAATAAAGTTTAACAATAAAACAATTATAAGAATTCCAATAAACAAAATTACATCCAAACAATGGTAGCAAAATACCAAGAAAGTGAAACGAAGAAAACAGATTGCTTGCTGCTTGCAACAAAACAATAATAAAAATACACAAAATCACGTCCGATAATGTTTTATTCTGTAGATTTGCAGGAAATATTTTCCAAGAAATTTTAAAAATTGTGCAGAAAAAGAACAGCAGGAGGAAAATTTATGACTGCAGCCAATGCCTATGGCAAGCATGATCACATTATTATCAGGCGTAACATATCAATTTGAGAGATCATCACCGGTTTTTTCGATTATAAAAGAAATTTTGTTATTTAAAAGTGTGTAAGTGTGAACACTCACAAAATGTCGCGCTTCAGGTTCTCTTTACTCACTTAGAGTAGCCATAAAGGACTTAAAATCATGTGGCTCCTTTAAGAGTCCACTTAAATAGATAGTTATTCAAGTAAGAAAATTATACCGAACAGAGTTATTCATAAGATAAAATGCTTAAAAACAATACTAATTTTCATACAGAGCGTAAAATGATGACAACGTAAATTTTGTTGTTGTCCCTTCTTACACGTGTCCTTGTTTATTAGGCACAGTCATGAACCAAACTTTCTAATACCCCGTTAAGTTGTTTAACAGTAAATTTTTATGGATTTAAATTACTTGTAGGTGAAAGCAATAAAAATTCCTTTCAATTACTTCCACATTATTAAAGAGAAAGTGTGACCATTTCAGATATTTTTTTATTTAATTTTTATTACAGTTTTATGGGCTTCTAAAAGAAAGTTCGAAGAATTCCTTTGGATATATAAATAGTATGCAACGAATAGAACAATCAACAGCGATAACTATGGTTTGACAACTGAGACTATCAAACTGTAGGTTCACAAAGTACATAGCACACTTAATCCATATAACGGATTCAAATAGAAAATGTTCGTACAAATCCTTTGGATATACTGATAGTATCGGGGGTTTCATTATAAACTGACATCGTTAGTTTTCGATAACTGAGTATATCAAACAGTTTCGACATTTCTGCACATTAAAATATATCCACCAAGTTCAGAGAGAGAGAGCCAACAATTTTTCTCTTCTCGATTCAAAACTATCATCAGGACAGGACGTAGAGAATATTGCTGCATAGCGGGAAGTCTTGAAAAAGACGCTGAAATTTCGTGGTCTTTCTCACTGTGTTGGCCTTGTAGGCGAGTTACAAGTCTGAGGGCCATTATTACAACTTGCCGTTAACTAAAGGGAGGGTTTTTACGGGCAGAAAAATTGTTTTTCATTATTATAAATGGACAATAAAGTAGAAGTGAGCATTAAGCTAAAAGGAGGATCATCCTACCTTTAACTTTTAAAGTTCGCTTTATGTTAGAACTATGTTATGTATGTATGTATGTTAGAACTAATACTTTACAGTGGTTTAAAAACTATCTTGAATGCAGATCATATCGAGTTAAAATAAATAATGAACTAAGCGATGAAGTACGAATAGATTGTGGAGTACCACAAGGATTCAAACTCGGTCCAATTCTTTATATAATGTATGCCAACGGCATGCTCAACGCTTTGCATAATAGCCAAACTTTGCATACGCTGATGATACAGCAATTGTGGTATCGAGTGAGACTATGCAAGAAGCTACAAAGATAATGCAGAACCAATTAAATATTGCATCCAAATGGTGTCACGATAACGGTCTTATCATAAACGCACAAAAAACAAAACTTATGCATGTTAAACCACCACATTTTACTGACTCTAACATTGTAATCAAGTTTCATGATAAAAATTGTCTGCATAACAACAACAGCAACAATGATACATGCGTCACGCAAATAGAACTTGTATCATCTTACAAATATCTGGGAGTCTACGTTGATAGTAAATTTAAATGGAATTTTCATGTCGATTATCTTCAAAAGAAGCTGCGAAAAGCCGCCTTCATGTTATATCATTTAAGCAACTGTGCCAACCATGATGTATTAAGGCAGGCGTATTTCGCAATTGCTGAGTCGTACATTAGGCATGGTATTGCGGCATGGGGAAGTGCAACTCATTGCAGATTACTACAAAAAACTCAAGATCGGCTATTAAAAATTCTGAAAAAAAATCAACGCTTCAACACAAACAATAATAATTACACCGTAAGTAACAACATCAATAACAATAGAATGATCAGCAACAACATAGTTCATAACAGCAGCTTCATCAACAACAACCCTATAAATAACATTATCAATAACTATAACATACACAGTTACAACCATAGAATCAACATTATCGATACCAACAACTTCCTGCACAACATCTACATAATCAACAGCAACAGAGTCAACAGCAATGCCAGTCATAACAGTACCAATAGCAGCAATCTTAGTACCTACAATTACAACAATAATAATAATATCGCCAATGGATTCAGATACCTAAATTACAACAACAGAATAATCAACAATACACTTCAAAATAGTAGCCTAGCAAAGGAACAGCGTATATTAAATATCAAATCTATTTCTTTATATAACACTAGCGACTGAATTCTATAATGATTCAAGGTTTCTCAAAATGATTGATCATAAGTACAACACGAGACGAAGAGCGACAGGTAA
Organism: Sarcophaga rosellei; assembly: GCA_930367235.1. Lineage (NCBI taxonomy): Eukaryota > Metazoa > Arthropoda > Insecta > Diptera > Sarcophagidae > Sarcophaga > Sarcophaga rosellei. The sequence goes on along the minus strand of OV884020.1, from coordinate 42,530,816 downwards.
ATTTAAAACTGGTAGCTTCCACAATAACTACGGCAGAAACACATTAGAAGTAATTTTACCACAAATTTTCAATATGTTGCCAATAGAACTTTTAAATATTCAGCACAAACAAAAAAGAAAAAAACTTTTTAAAAACTTTTTCATAGGCTCGCAAAGTTAACTTATTTATGTTACCACCTTCTCATTTCATTTTATTTTGTATAATCTTCATTTATTTTTTTTTTTCAATTAGTTAATATTTTATTACTTAATTTTATTTTATTATAAATCTTCTGCAGACAAGCTATATTGCTTCGCGGAACTATTAATTAACAAAACTTCTTGTTTAAACAAATTAACTAATTTTATATCCTTTAATTATCTATTGGAATCAATGGATTTGTTAAAAAGTATATATTTTATAATATTTTTGAATTATATAATATATTTGAATTGCTTTTCTTCCGTATAAAGGGTTTCCTTCCTATTTTTAGTGTATAAATTGAAAAAAAAAAATTATTACCAAAAAAAAAAAAAAAACTTGACATATTATATCCCAATATACCATTTAGCAATCAAACCGCCATATAACTTGAGAATAAGCTTATAATAATGGTTGTTTTCAAGCTTTTCTTTATTAATATTACAATAATGTTTTTAAAATGTGAATTCACAAGCAGTTTTCAACTATGCTTGAGAAACTATTGTTAATCACAACTGTTTCTAAAGTATGGTTAAAGAAATCTGACGATTGAAAAAAACTTAGTATTCTCAATAGTTTTTGAATTAAATTTTACAACAAATTGCTGAAGAAAAATAATAACTGACGTATTACGAGAACAGTTATGCTGGAAAGGTACTGAATCAAAGAAAAGTGTACTTAATCTTAGGGCAACAAAGGCAATATGAAGTAAGTAAAAATTAAAAAATAACAAAATTTTAAATACAATATTATAATTATTAAATATCTACAATTTATCAGGATCAGTTTATAAAGGACACTCGTACCTACATATTTCCAATTCGGAAAAAATCGAAGTAAACTCCAAAATAATTATAAAAATAACAAAAACACAATAAAACATATAAATAATATTATAATTGAAGAAAATACATTTTTTTATTATTGTCAAGCTTGTCATTTATGTTGAAAAGGTTATGAAAATATTGAGACGAGTAAGCTTTTATATACAACACTTAATATAATACTACATTTGTAAGCTTATTCTACAATTGCAAGAATAAGCTTTTAGTAATCTTACACATATAATATTATCACGAGGGTTCCGTTTTGATTTTTCTACAATTGTTACTATAACCTTTTTCAAGATTTTCATAAGACTTTTTCAAGCTCAATGCTTGTGTTGGTAAGCTTAATATAATATTATTCTCAACACATTTGGTTTGTTGGGATATTATTTTCTATATGGAAATTTCAAATATAAACAGAATGAGGAAACACAACAATAATAAAAAGGCCCTTGGTTGCCACTGCGTTGAAAAATACCTGAGCAGTTTTATCGACATTGCTCCGGCACTGCCATATTTTTGACTTTATTTTATGTGTAAGTTGTAGTAACTAAAGGCACCTTTAACTAAACCCCAGTTTAACGGCAAGTTGCAATAATGGCACTAATTGGCAAATTTTGTGTAATTGGCTTACAACTCATGCAAGAAATAAAGCAAAACGACCATTACTGCGTTGCGTTTGACGATGAGCGTATTTATCAAAGAAGTCTGTTTAGTGATGAAACTCATTGCTGATTAAATGGAAACATCAGTAGTCAACATTTTTTTAAGACGTTAACGAACTACAATTACCTCCGTTAAAATCTACTATTTGGTGCAGTTTACATGGTGGCTACCTCATCTTTTATTTCTTTTGAAATGATCAAAAAACTATTTTTATTGTGAGCGGCGAGGACTACAGAGCCATGATGATTACATTTCTGTTTCAAAATGTTAAATTAATATCAACCACATGTAGTCCCCACAAAACGGCGCAACTTGTCCTATTCAACGCTTAACAATCCATTTTAATTTTCTTAACAGAAGTGTTCCCATCTTATTCTTTTCTCGTGCAAAAGGACTTAGGTTTATGCCTACTAACCAACAACTTTTGAAACATTATTTCCAATCAACATTGACACATATGAACAGATTTATTGAAAAAAGGAATTAAAAAACGGACTGATCGAACAGACCGTCCATTAAAAAGATAACAAATTTAATAGTCCATAACTTAGAAATGCCGCCGTAGTCTAGTAGTAAGTAAGCCGTTAGCTTATTAGACGTGAGGCCACGGTTCAAACTCCAGGTCACACATACTAACAGAACGAAATATAAAGAAATATTTATTAGACGACTTCCTCTCAGCAGATTTCTGGCAAAAACTCTGGGAGTAAATAAAAAGAGAGTAATAAAAAATTAAAAGTTTCTCAAAAATCTGTCGTTCGGAGTCACTCAAGTATCAAATTAACACACACACGCAACATAGGTGGGATGAGAAGCTAGGTCGTAATCCAGACAGAAGGGTTGTGGTGGCCACTTATGTGCCCATTTTATGTATAACTTAGAGCGCCATAGTTTAGTAAGAAGTGTGTTCGCTTGTTTAAACCCTAGCTCAGACAACTTTAACAAAAGGAAATATGAAAAAATATTTCTTTCGACGACTTGTTCTCAGCAGTCTTCAGGCAAAAACGCTGACAGTAAATTGCCATGAATTAGGAGTCCCACCACTGTTGGTGTGCAAAGCTAGGTCGCAATCCTGACTAAAGTGTTCTAATGACTAAGTAAGTAAGTCAAACTGCTAGTGAGAGTGTAACCGTTCCCAATCACTTCAAATTTTACAGAACACTGTGCGGCGCATTTTGACAAAAACAAAATTCAGCTTATTGAGAAGCACAAACCAGCAGACCATGGAAAACGTTTGCAATTTTAAGCGGATATCCATCAGAATGGCTAAGTGAATATAAAAAATTGTCGAATTTGGAGCTTAATCCTGATGCTATTAAATGCACGCACAAGGAGTAACTGTCTGGTGCAAATTTTAGTCAATTGGGCCTTGCTTTTGAAAATGAGTCCGAAATTGATAGCGAGACTTCTAACAGGAATATGATACACGCAGCATGAATCTAGACGTAATGTGGAGGCGCCACCTGCCACAACCCGTGTGCTACTCTAATCTCAACAAGCTACCAAGATTTTTTCCTTTGGAGTTTTGTGAAATCTTGGGTTTATGCGAATATATCAGACACTATTCCGGAGCTCAACTATGAAATTGACAGCGTCCTCCGTAAGATACAGCCACATTTCTATGAAAAAGTCATGGAAAATTTTATTGGTAGATTAATGTCCTCTAATAAGTGCGGCGGTGGCCATTTGGTAAATATTTTATTTCATACTTAATCGGAAGTTGCCTTCTTTACAATTCAATAACAACATCTAGAAGTGCATTCTTACTGAGGTACTGTATAGAGATCAGCAATGAATTGTTTTTTCGCTACTCATAAGTGCTGATGAAATTTTGAGTATGAGTGAGTCAACAGTATTGAAATTCAACTACTCTAATTCATTCGTACTCACTACAATATTGATTTATAAGTACACGTTGCAATGAGTATGAGTACAGCCTTGACATCAAACTCATAACATTTGAAATATGTTCGATTCATACGTCTACTCATTCAGATTCATAAATTTAGAAAAATACTTATAATACTCGTAAATGATTCGAGTGATTCGAATCATTCATCAAAATTTACAGTCTTCGTTGTTGTTGCATTTACAATAAAAAAAAAAGAAAGGGAAAAACATAGACAGCAAGCAAAGCAAACACCTTCTAGTGAGTATTGTAGTGTTCGTACGTGAATCATACTTATTTTGAGATTGTTATTGTAAATGTTGAGTAAGGGAGAGTCGAAATCATTCGTATTGTTAAGCATGAATATGATGAGTATTGTAGTGTTCGTACGTGAATCATACTTATTTTGTGATTGTTACTGTAAATGTTGAGTAAAGGAGTGTCGAAAACATGCGTATTGTTAAGCATGAATATGATGAGTACTTCAAACTTTGAATATGAGTAGTACGAGTATGATATTAAAATAAGTGTGAATGCGTATAAGTATCAGAATTTATGAGTTGGATTCGAATCTACTCATCTTTTTGATTACTCATTGCTAATCTCTGGTACTGTTTACAAATTTGTAACTTTTTTTTTACAAATTTATGCATCATGTGGTTGGTATCAAAATGTTTATAATTTTACAAAATATCATCAATTAAACTACCATCATCCATTATCTGGTATCATAAACTATGTTTTATAAACGGTGTGTACACAATTACTTAATGCGTCTTATAGAATATGCTGCTATTTAAGAAAACACCAACAAGTAAATCCATTAGAAAACGTCTGAAACATGAGTCTGCAATTATGCACAACATTCATAAATTTAATGAATATCGTTTTTTTTTTAATTTCTTTTTCAAAGATTTCGTATATTTGTGTTTCCATTCTACTATAAAAAGACACTCTACTCCCATGTTATCCGCCAGAATGTATTCATACAGTTGTAGTATGAATAAAAAATGATTGTTAAATGAAACACACATTATGGCAATAGTAATACAACAACAAAAATAATGTGTGTTGTATGTAATTCTATGCCATGCAACATGTGCTGCTTTCAAGTGAAACAGCATTTGCCATAGAGAGAGAGAGAGAGAGAGAGAGAAATAGAGAAAAACTGCAGATGTCATCTTGTTGTAAGAGCATCTTCGTTTAAATCATTTGTATACAATATTTTATATTTCTGTCCTGTATTTATATTTCATTTTATTCTGTTCAATCCATTCATTCACTTTTCTTTTAGTTCCTGAAGGTGTTTCGACACAAAAGTGGTTTCCTTCAGAGAGTGCATGTGTTTTTTTATGAAAGAATAATTTTCTTTATTTTTTTTTGGCATCATCACACGATATTGTTCAGCTTTAAATGATAAACATGCAAGTCTGTGTACTTTTAAGTGCTGGAAGTCCTAGAAAAGTACTTAAAAACATACGCGTGTATGTGTGATGAGTTTGTAGTGATGATGAGACAAATAAGTTTTTAACAAATTAAAAGGACAATGATTTATGATTTACAAAACAAGCACATTTTTTTATTGGAAAGACAGTATTTCACAGTTTTACTATTCACTTGACAAACTTATCTTCGATTATAGCTATCTAAAGCACAATTATTATAAATATTAACGATTTAAATCAAATCCTAAATCAAATCTAATTCCTTATTGCCAACGATCCTTTATTTTATATTTTGTTCTCGATGACATCTGTCAAACATACTCAGTGTATGTACTAGAGATCAGCAATGAGTATTCTAAGAGATGAGTAGAATCGAATCATACTCATTTCTGATACGTATACGTATTCATACTTATTTTAATATCATGAGACCTTTACTCATATTCAAATTTTGAAGTACTCATCATATTCATACTTAACAACACGTATAATGTTGTTAATGTTGACTCTCCATAACTCAACATTTACAAGAATCAGAAAATAAGTATGATTCGCCCACGAAGACTAAAATACTGACTATATGGTTGTGTGTTTGCTCTACTTGCTGTACTGTCTTTTTTGCTTAGCTGTCTTGTTTTTCTTTTTTGTAAATGCAATAACAACTAAGACTGTAAATTTTGATGAATGATTCGATTCACTCGAAGTTTTGTAAGTAATTTTCTAAGGTTATGAATCTGAATGAGTAGGCCTATGAATCAAACATATTTCGAATGGTATGAGTTTGATGTTAACGGTGTACTCGTACTCATTGCAACCTGTACTTATAAATCAACGTTGTAGTGAGTACGAATGAATCACGAGTAGTCAAATTTCAATATTGTTGACTCACTTATATTCAAAATTTCATGAGTGCTTATGAGTAGCGAAAAAACGATTCATTGCTGATCTCTGATATGTACATCAAATTAGTTAATAAACAACACCTTTATCTTGTGTTAAAGATGGTGAATTTTATGCCAGAAAAAGATGGTTTGCGGGAAACAAGACAAGCGCTGGAGAGTTTAATCTAATGCTTGTCGAGACATATGGTGAGCACACTCTGTCAGCAGCAACATGCATAAGATAATTTCAACGGTTCAGAAATAACGATTTTGCTGTCAGTAATGAAGAACGTATAATATCACAAAAAAAGGTTTCAAGTCGCCGAATTGCAAACAATGTTGAATGAAGACGACACCTTGAATCAGAAACAAATGGCAGAAATATTAAATGTTGCACAACAAACAATTTGTGAATGTTTAAATTCTATGGGAAAGCTCTCAAATTGTGGGAAACGTCTGTCGCATGAATTGAATGAACAACAGATCGAAAACCGAAAAACCACTTGTGAAATTTTTCTTCAAGGAAACATTACATAATCAGTGTTGCATAGAAGTGCTACTGGAGATTAAAAATGGATTTTATTTCAGAATCCTAAACGGAAAAGTCATGGGGTAATACGCGACAACTTTGAATGCAAAACCAGATCTACGCGGCAGAAAGACAATGCTGGGTGTCTGTTGGGATCAGAAAGGTTTGGTGTACCACAAGCTTCTAAAACCAAGTGAAATCGTTAATACAGATCTTTACCGACAACAATTGCTCAACTTGAACCATGCATTGATCGAAATGTCTGACAGGTCTTTTGTTTCATCGACGTACTTATGTTAGTCGATCGTTTTTTAAGCCAGTGGACTAAAATTTATATTGAAAATGGTCGTTCGGTAGGATTATGGAGATCGTAAAATGGGCAAAGTGTGCTGTACATTGCCCGAAGAGAACACCCATTTTGATGAAACAATCTTACTCTTAGCACGTGGTGTTGAATGCTATATATCTTTATGGAGATTTCGCAAAAAAGTCTGAATAAATGACAATTATTTGATAGATGACCGTTATCAGCAGTCAAAAACAGGTCGGTCAAGAACAGGCAAGCCCAGCTTGTTAGTGTCCGGATGTTATGATGATTGATGAATGCCGGTCAATTGCAAAAATTAAAATTAATTGTATTTGCTCCATATTTTAACGTAACTATCCAGTTAAGTACATAATTGATCATTATAACCCTTTAGTCAGGATTACGGCCCAGATTCGATTGCGTGTTAATTTAAAACATGGCGGAACATACAGTTTAAAGAAGACCCCGAAAGAAAGAGTTTTTTCTTTAAAACTTTTCGTGTTAATTTGATTTACTCTCAGAGTTTTTGCCAGGACTCTGCTCAGAAGAAGTTTCAGAAAAAGTATTTTGTTCATATCTAGGTTTGTCGGAGATGCCTTTAATGCATTTAATAAGCCAACTCACCACCTACTAGACTACGGCGACTTCAATCATTTTTGTTAACACATACTTTTCAAAAAAATACATTATTTTCGAAGAAAAAAAAATACTGCATATGAAGTACTTAAAAATACTTTTTGTTGAGCATGTCATGTGAATGAAAAGAACATTTTTCACATGTCTTGCCCTTGAACCTCTTAAGTAGGTTATGTGAGATTTTTTTTATATTTTGTTTTAATTTGTAATCTGAACAAATTGTTTTCTTAACATGACATCACTTCTCTTCCTCTCTTATTGCACATATTTATATAGGAATTTCCAAAACAATACGATCATGTATCATTCGTGTTAAAATCCGTACATCCTTCTTAGGTAAGATTACATGCATGTATTAAAATTCAGTAAACAATAGATGAGTAGAACCACTTTAATCTTGCAAAGTGGTCAGGGCGTTAACCACGTTATACTCTAATCTTTTACAAAGAATTGTCGCAAATGGTGTTATGGAAAATTATTTCAAGCTCACAAGAAAAATGTAAGAGATGGTTCTAGCTATCTTTATATATCACAACTAGTGTCGTAGTTTTACTAAATTTTGCAGCATTTCCAAAAGAAATCAGCAATGAGTATTAGAAAAGATGAGTAGATTCGAATCATACTCATAATTTCTGATACTTATACCCATCCATACTTGTTTTAATATCATACTCATACTACTCATATTGAAAGTTTGAAGTACTCATTGTACTCGACTCTCCTTTACTCAACATTCACTAGAATCAAAAAATTAGTATGATTAGCGTACGGACAGTACAACACTCACTAGAAGGTTGTGTGTTTGCTTTGCTTGCTTTGTCTTTTTCTTTCTTTTTTTTTTTTTGTAAATGCAACAACTAAGACTGTAAATTTTGATGAATGCTCGTAATCACTCGAGTCATTTATGAGTATTATAAGTACATACATACATACATACATAATTAGCCATTACAATCCTTCAGTCAGGATTACGGCCTAGCTTCTCACACCACTCATGCTGTGCTTTACGGCGACAACATGAGTATTATAAGTATTTTTCTAAATTTATGAATCTGAATGAGTAGGAGTTTGATGTCAACTCATACTCATTGCAACCTGTACTTATAAATCAATGTTGTAGTGAGTACGAATGAATAAGAGTAGTTGAATTTCAATACAGTTGTCTCAATCATACACAAGATTTCATGAGTACTTATGAGTAGCTAAAAAACGATTCATTGCTGATCTCTGGTGCCTAAATAAATAATTAAAATTTTTCATGATGTTACTAAAAGATCCACATCCACTATACTTTAAAACAACAATTTTATACCGTTGTTTAAATTGATATTTCTAACACCTAACCAAAAACTATCTTCAGCTTATTTACGTATATTTCCTCATATTTCCTCATTTCATTTTCATTTATCCTTATATGCCACACATAGAAACTATTTCTACTTTAATGCTTGCATAGTCTCATTGCTAAAAACTGATGTTTAACTGGCATTCAATTAATAACAAAACCATTTTCAGTTTAGCAAAATTGAAAATGATAGTAAAAATATAATGGCCAACACCCCCTATAAAAATAAAGGAGGATTCTTTGAGTGAAACTTTAGCATTCAGCAGCTTCTAGATCAGCAAATTTCGTGTAAAAGTACGTTGAATTGAGTGCTGCACTGGCGATTAAAAATTAAAACAAGAAAATCACTTTAAATGCAACACGTTTAAAGTCCACCTCGTGCAAAATACAGAAAAGGAGAAGCATTCAGCCACAGTATATTTTCTAGTTTGGCCAAAACGGTGAAAAAAAAAAAATGAAAATAAAACTAAAAAGAAAAACTTCAAAACTAGTTTAATGGTGTACAACAAAAAGGTACATTGGACTTTTAGTTGTTGCGAGCATGACAATAAAATAAAAATTAAAACACTCACAAGAAAATATTAGTTGGAATGGTATTTTATCAGTGTAAATTACTATGCACTGTTATATTTTAGTACGCTGAATGCGGTAGAGAGGAAAAAAGTCATTAGGACAAAGCCTTTTGATCTGGTTAATCTCTCATTAAATATCTGTGGAATAGTCCCAGTAAACTCGATGATTTTGGGAAATGCTTCACAACGAGAATGAGTAATAAGAATCAAAGGAATAATTTGGTTGTCTTATATATCAACGGGTTAACGACATGTACTGAGACAGAAACAGGGTGAACGGCACCAGAGTAAAATATTCGTGTTTTGCTTTCAAGTTTACGCCACCGAAAGATGTGTCCAATTCGACTTGATCAGGAAGAATATTCCTAAAAGGCTAACTCAAGATTAGAATAGAAGTCGTGGCTATGAGCAGACAAAAACTTTAAGGGGGGTTGTGTGGAAGAAACCTCTGACAAAGTGAGTACCTTGCAGTGAAGGAAAGATGAATAGAGTCAGACTTTCTTCTGCGGTCAAAAGGGTTTGATTGGGTAATCATAATAAAAGACGATTTGTTGTATGCATCAGACTTTTGAGAAGAACAGCTTCCTGAAATTAGCCAGGGCAGCAGGATTGTAGAAGCCATTGCAAGGATATGCTATAGAGGTTGAGGGCAGTACAATAAATCGTCTGGTTGCTACGCAATCGTTTTGTTACATTTTGCGTTCTTTTCTTTAATTTTTTTTTTACGAAAATCAATCGAGGCCCATAAAACATCGATGCATTACATTGCATCGAAAAAAACAATCACTACTATATCCCAGACTTTATATAAGACTTACTTTTGAATCCGAAATTTCCATGAGAAGTCCTCGGCATTCATGGACAAGGATGGACATTGAAACTACGTTTCTTAAAGGCTTAATCGCAGCCTGGCTGTTCGAGTAAATTAAGAGATTTTCAGAGAAAGTACTGCAACTCAACAAGCGTTGCACCGCTTTCAAATTTTCCATGACCTCCATGTGGAAATCACAGCAGTCCGGCAGGCAGCCTGTAGCAAAGTTTAATATCAGAATCCTTTATAAATATTGTTAGGCAAATGGAAACGACCTATATCGTTTCCCAAGAAAACATCGTTTAGCACCAGCGATACACAAAAGCCACACAAATACATACAACGATCAACGGTTGCATATACCAACAACAACATGAAAGTAAAACAACAAGCATAAGAGAAAAAGGGATAGACAGGTGTACAGAATGCACAAACAACAATGTGGTCGCAATAGAGTTCTCTAGAAAGTGAGAACACGAACCTTCCACATCGACAATGTTCATCATACTGATTACGTGCGTATATAAAAGGCCAAGACAAGGCAAGCAACCAGTCAGTAATAACTCAGTGTGAGGACACGTTGCGTTCGAAGTAAACAATCGTGGTTTAAAGAACTCTACTATAGATCTGTACACTAGTATAGTGTATATATATAGTGTTGTTGCTTACAAAAATGTTGTAAGCAAAGAAGAATAGCGAACAAGCAATTATTGTTGTATACGTCAAGTTATAAACAGTGACACATAAAAATAGTGCGAACAATAAAGTATTTAACTGTAGCTAAACACCAATCTATTTTTATTTTGATTTGCAATCAACGAACTCATAATCTAAACGTTTTTAAAAAGGTAAAAATGTAACACTATGTAACAGCCCACTGTGTTGCTCGTCTTTGCGACATCAGGGTCAGTAGTTGGGGTCAGTAGTTGTCGCTTTAATGATAATGAATATTTGGTAAGAGTAGCGCTAACAATAAAAGAAAACGAATTGAAGAATTTTGCATTGTCTTGTGAATCGTAACACTTCTGTTTTAGTTGACTTAACTCCTCGTCCACATTCGCTCTTATGCTTAGTTAGCAATTTCAGTGAGGACTACGGTATTGTTACGTTTATACCTTTTTAAAAACGTTTAAAATATGAGTTCGTTGATTGCAAACAAAATAAAAATAAATTTGTGTTTAGTTTCAATTAAATTCTTTATTGTTCGCACTATTTTGGTATGCCACTATTTATAACTTGATGTGTGCAACAATAATTGCTTGGTCGCTATACTTTTTTGTTTACAACGCAAATCTTTGCAACGAAGATCTTCAAACCACGACTGTTCTTTTCACCGCAACGCGCCTTCACACAAGACTGACTGAATTCTTACTACTCATTGTCTGCTTTGTCTTGCCTTTTTATATGCCCACGTGGACAGTCTGATGAATGTTCTTGAAGTCGAACTTTCGTGTCTTCTCCTTCTCGAGATCTCTATCATTGTTTCATCGTTGTTTGTGTATTATGTTTACGCTGAGTGTTGTTGCCTTCTGGCGTACTTGTCTATCCCCTTTTCTTTCATAGTGCTGTTGTTGGTATATATTTTTTTTTTTAGCTTTTGTTTATCATTTGAATGTTAATCGATGTTACACCATTTCCATTTTCATAACAGTATTACACATAACTGTCAGTTTTTATTGTTTTTTACTAAAAAATTTTCTATGAGTGTAGTTTATAGTTGAATGAACGTGTTGCTGAACTCGTATTTGTGACATAATTAAATTGAATAGTTGGAGCAGCAACAAATATTTTTATTATTATTATTATTGTTGTCGTTGTTGTTGTCCATAGTTAGTTGTACGGAGAACTGACAGCACATTAAGTCCATTTTAAGTATAAAAAATAGTATTTTATGTTGTTGTACACGAGTGCAATGACTAAATTTACTATGTATTATTATTATTATTGTTGTAGTTGTTGTTGTTGTACATTTTTTATTAACTTAAAAAAAAGTTGTTCAAATGTCACTACTGACCTACATTTTGCTAAAAAAAAAACGCAGAAGAGAAGAAGAGAAGAAAAATAAATGAAAATTGAAATGAAAAATAAAAATCGTTTAAGAGTGAGAACTTGAACAACCGGTATGGGGTTTTAGTGATACTAAACAACATCAGCAAAAGTGGCAGCGACAACAACAATAACATCAACAGCAATAGCAATAGCAATATTAACCACATTGTCCATGTATTCTTACTGTTTTTTGTTTAGTAAAAATAAAATTTTTTTTCTCGTAAAAATTAAAATAAATACCAAAAACAACGTGCAAAATATGAATAAATTTGTTTTTAATATTCGTTTAACACTAACATTTAAACGAAACATGAATGATTAAATGAATGAATGAGTGAACGAATGCATGGAAAATCCATATAAAATTTCCACAAACAATAAAAACATTTTTTTTCTTTTTCAGTAAACGATGAAGCATTTACTTCTCACTGGCCAGTCCGTTTGGAATACCATCCCAAACAAAGCAGACATGAAGGCTCAGTGGAAATGAAAATAAATAAATGGATGGAAACAGAAAACGAAATGAATCGACATCGTCTGCAAACCAGTCATGCTGCTGAGTATTTTGTTGATCCCACAGACATTGTGTGTTGCAACTTGTTGGTGTTGGCGTTGTTGTTGTTGCAGTTTCTTTTTTGTTGTTTGTTGATTTGTCTATATTTTTTTTTCTTTCGTTCAACATTTTTGCAACAATTGCTGGGTGCTATTCGGATGCTTGCATCATATTTTCTTTCTAGACAGATTATGGTATAAATATAGGAGGTATTCATGATACCCTACTTACACGGACCAAAATTTATTAAATTTTGTTACTCGAGAAATTGGAGACAGTGTTTTATTATATACAGATAAGTTTTTTTAATTTGATTTGTTTTTGTCCAGCTTTTACAGTTTCGCATAGATTCGTTACATGTGTCAGTAGTCGCCGTAGTCTAGTAGGTAGCGTGTTGGCTTATTAGACGCAAGGCCGCGGTTCAAACACCAGGTCAGGCATCAAAACGAAATATGAAAATATATTTCTTGGGCGAGTAAATAAAATTGCCATGAAAAGTTTCTCAAAAATATGTCATTCCGATTCGAGTTTGAACTGTAGGTCCCGCCATTTATATATAAAATTAATACACACAACATAAGTGGTACAAGAAGCTATGCCGTAATCCTGACGGTTTGTCATTTCACCATGAAGACATCAAACAAAAAATTAATGAAAAGAAATGAAATGAATGAATGAAGCTTACCGATCATTGAATTTTATTATCGAAAGTAGAGATGTGTGGGAAATTTATTTCTATTGAAATTATTTTCAGAGGTGCAGCTCATTTTTGGCTCGTCAGTGAAGAACACCAACAGTCAAAGGAAATTCATGAGCTGCTAACGCAAAATGAAAGACGCATTGAGCGATGATAAATTTAATTATTTTTGCTCAAAATCGAAAGAATTGGACTTGGTTGGCATGTGGTTTTAACAAAACGGTGTCGCATGACATGCGCTACACAATTCTATGAATATGTAGTCCACGTTTTGGAGCAACCCATTGGCCAATAGGATTATACAATGCGGCCCACGAAGTTTTTGGTGGACATATACGAGAAGATTTACTACTAGCTGAGCTGTTGGAAGAAGTATGCCAAAATTCGTACACACGGATGGACCACGTAAGAGATAGACGTAGTCACGGTCAATAGTTACATAAACTAAGCTCTACAAAGTAAATGACAGACATTTGATTGTCGCTCCAAACTAATATTTAAATTTTTTATTTACTTTTTCAATTATCAAAACTATAAAAACACTCCCTATATATTGGAATATAAAATGCCTACATAGTAGGTAGTGTGTTCGCTTATTAGACGAAAAGCCCGGGTTCGAGCCCCAGGCCAGACATCAAAACGAAATATGAAAAAAAGAAAAAAAAAATATTTCTTCGGCGACTACCTCTGAGCAGATTTCTGGCAAAAAATCTGAGAGTAAATCAACCTGCCATGAAAAAGTTTCTCAAAAATCTGTCGTTCGGAGTCGACGTTAAACTGTAGGTCCCGCCACTCAAGTATAAAATAAAGGCACACAACATGACTGGTGTGAGAAGCTAACCCGTAATCCTGACTGAAGGGTTGTAATGGCCAATTATTTATGTATGTATGTATGTAAATTAAATCTTTAGATAGATTCGATTTAATCACCCATCTAACTTTCGACCATGTCCTATTCCACCAGCAACAAAAATAATTTGTTTGAGGTTAAATAAGCCTAACCATTTAGACGTGTTACGAAATAACGAATGATAACGTCTGAATTTTTGATATATTAGTAGGCCAATACATTTGTTATCCATTAGAAATAATCTCATGTTCATAAATACATGGCTTTTACTATGGAACCGCAAACCGCTTTGCAATTCAACTCATATTTCGTGAAGTGAACTCGAACTCATTGCAGCTTCTTCTATATATAATCTAATGGAAGATATTTCATTAAAAAAATATAAAATATTTAAAAACAAACACTTGAACACGGAAGACCCTGTACAAATAATTTAAACAAAAACAAACAGTGCTTAGTTTTCATGCGAAAATTTCATACTTTAACTTAAATACTGATTCCAGCTATAGACAATTCACAATATTTTACTGTGAATAGACGAAAAAACAAAAAAACCTTGTTAAATTGTTGGAAATGTGTTTCCATCGATACGACGGAGCTCATATTTGGCACGATGGGTAGGTACGTCAAAAAGGGAATTGCCGAGTTAAATTTGCAGAGCAGCCGAAATCTGGTAAAAAAAAAGCCGAAACGATGCAGTTTCAAAATTTAAGAATTGGATTTGATTTACATGCGGTTTTTATCCTATTCATCATGCGATGTGACTCCACTAGACTATCTTTTGTGGATATACATAAAGTCTCTAGGGCAAAGGCAGCTACAAATCCAGTCCTGTTAGATACATTACTGATGACATTTAAAGTACAGTGATGAACCACTTATGCGTAGCAGCGTATAATGTAAAATAATTTTCAGAAAACGACGAATTGCAAACAATATTGGATGAAGATAACACTTTGAGACAGAAGCCAATGACAGAAATGTTAAATACACCTATCCCCCGTTTTACACGGTATTCGTTTTACACGTTTTCGATCTTACACGGTTTTAGAAAATAAAAAATTTTTAATGAAAGTTATTAATTTTGCATTTACACGAAATTATAAACACTAAAACTATAATTTGCTTATATCTACAATGACATTTTAATTGTTTTACTGTCAAAATACAACACTACAAAATGTATGTTACAGTTACGAATTCTTAGTAGTCTATGTCTATGATGGAAATAGATAAGATGGGATGGAAATAGATAAGATGGGGAGTTTTATGATCAAAACTAAATTTTATGTGTGTATAAGCTAGTTTGTTTGAAATACCAAAACAAAGAGCATCATTGTTTTTAAACTTTGTTTTTAATTAGTGTTTATATATAATTGATAGCGTAAATTTATTCAAGGTGAGCAAATAACGTTCAATGTGTTTGTTATTCATCATATTAAAAACTGACAAAAAGGGCTTTTTTAATAGTGATTTTCGTTTCGCACGGTTTTTCCATATAAGAGTGAATTTTTCGAGTTACACGGGTTTTTATGGAACCTATCTTCCGTGTAAAACGAGGTATAGGTGTATTGCACAATAAATAATTTGTGATCATTGAAAATTTTCGAAAGTTTTATTTCAAGTCTTGGAAAATGGGTGTTACATAGATTGAATGACAGACAGATTGAAAACCGAAAAACTACTTGTGAAATTTTGCTTTAAAGACACGATAGAAAATCAGTTGGCGATGAAAAATGATTTATTTTCAGCGTTCCAAATGACAAAAATCATGGCCTTATCTGGGACAACTTCGTCTGTAAAACCATATCAAATCGGCCGTAAGACAATGCAGTGTGTCTGATGGGGCAAAACATAAGCTCATTAAACGTGGTAAAACCGTTTATACAGATCGCTACCCACAACAAATAATCCATTTGAACCAGAGATCAGCAATGAGTATTCAAAAAGATGAGTAGATTCGAATCATACTCACAATCTCTGATACTTATACGCATTCATACTTATTTTAATATCATACTACTTACATTCAAAGCTTGAAGTAATCATCGTACTCATACTTAATAACACACATGATGTTGTTGTTTTCGAGTTTCCTTTACTCAGCATTTACCAGAATCACAAAATGAGTATGATTCGTGTACGAACACTACAATACTCACTAGAAAGTTGTGTGTTTGCTTTGCTTGCTGCCATTGTCAATTTCTTTATTCTTTCTTTGTAAATGCAACAACAAATAAGACTGTAAAGTTTGATGAATGATTCGAACCACTTGACTCATTTATGAGTATTATAAGTATATTTCTAAATTTATGAATCTGAATGAGTAGGCGTATGAATCAAACATATTTCGAATGTTACGAGTTTGATGTCAACGTTGTACTCATACTCATTGCAACCTGGATTTATAAATCAATGTTTTAGTGAGTACGAATAAATCAGAGTAGTTGAATTTCAATACTGTTGACTCACTCATACTCTAAATTTCATGAGTACTTATAAGTAGCGAAAAAACGATTCATTGCTGATCTCTGGTTTGTACCATGCATTGATCAAAAACCGAGTAATTGCATTACATCTAGCAGCGCCATTTACATGTTAGCCAATGAACCTTTCAGTCCAATTCTTACATATGATATATGAATCGACCATATAATATACGGAACAACTCTTAGGTAGTTTTTGTCAAAAAAAAATTTCATTTTCTTATTCTTTTCGCAACTACTCAACATATGCGACCTGATCTCATTGATATTTTGATTTATTTTCGTGGTCTTCAATACATAGTTTGTTGGCCAGCAAATTTGTTGAACAGCAGAAACTGTGTTAAAGCAAAATAAACTCTTTTTCTACGGCTTTAACAAATGGTTGTAAATTGTTGGTATTTTTGTGATTTGTGTTGTAGCTGAAATTGATTTTTTTCAGTTAACAAAATGTATTTTTTTGCTGTTGGTTGTACGAAAGCAACACGTTGTTAAGTTTTATGACCATGTGTGGCATGTGGCAGATGTGTCAGTTGAAACTCAAAGCCAGACCATATATCAGCTTTCAAGTTTTTTTTTTCTGCCCAATATTTTATTTTATTTTATTTTTTTTTTTGTTTGTTTTTTGTTTTGTAGGAACCCATATATAAATTAGTTGTTGTTGTTGATGATTTTTCGTTCATATGGTATGTATGTATGGCTGTAAAAGTGTTAAAATAAATAATGGCCTTTCAGTTGTTGTTCAAATATTTTATTTGTTTATCTTGTTTTGACCATTTTTCATTTTCATTTTTCCGCTCAACACTAATTACAAATTTTTCAATGAAAACAAAAAAAAAAGCTTTTTTAAATGAAAAACTTTAAATTAAAACAAAACAAAAAAAAAAAATACTCTGAAGTCATTCACCTTCATTTACTAGCAGAGCAAGGTTTCGATCCTCGGACCTCTGGGTTATGGGCCCAGCACGCTTCCACTGCGCCACTCTGCTTCTTGACACACATACGCTAACGTTAAACGTTTACTTGAAATACGTTATCGTTGTGTGGCTAAAAACGATAGTTGGGGTGTCTAACACTTTTTATATCTAAAACATATCCATATCATTCATATGCGAAAAATCAAATAAATTTGCATTAATTTGGTTTTTTATTGATGTTGTTGTTTTTGAATTTAAATAGATAAATTAACCTGAAATAGTGGATATTTGTTAATGCAGGTTTTGATGGTGAATTTGGTTGTTATTTAGAAAATAAAAGTAAATGCCAGCCAACTAACTGCTCGTTACTGATGATCGTTAGTTTAATTTACATACTTTACTAAGTCTTGGGTGTAAACTGAAAGTGTTCAATGTTTGTTCGGATATATACATACAATGGTGGTCATATAATTAAAGCATAAGTAGTTTTTTATATGATTTCTTGATATTTGATAAGTTTGATATCTTTTACACTTGATTTCTTCTTTATTTCCATATTCTAGTCAGTATCCTTATAAAATAAGTGTATAAAATATATAAGTATTGTAAGTAAAATAAAATAGGTATTGTCATCTGGACACAGGGGTATAGTTGGCTTATTAGACTTGAGTCCGAGGTGCACAGACCAGCCCAAACATCTCAAGCAAAACGAAATATGAAAAAATATTTCATCGGTGATTTCCTCAGCAGATTTTTGCTCAAGAACTCGAAGAGCATGTAAAATTGCCATGAATAGTTTTCCAAAAAATCTGTTATTTGAAGTGGACTTTAAACTGTAGGTCCCGCCAATCCTGTATAAAATTAACACAAGGAACATGCTCACTGATGGGTTTTAATGACCAATAATGTATGTATCGTTATTCCCTGTGGGCCCCTTATTAAAACATTTTTAGCTTCGCTACTTCAACAATATATTTCTAGTATGTGATTTAGTTTGTTTCCTGTAAATTTAGTGGCAAGTATGCTTTAAATTACCACAGAAAAAATTTGTATGGAAAAAAATTTAAGTCCTACTTAGAATTTGCCAAACAAAATATGAAAAGACGAACGAGTTTTTTTAAAACAATAAGACGAGTGACGAATTCAAATTTTAGCGATGGAGATCAGATGGAAAGCCGTAAGTATTACGTCCATCTAATCAACAGTTAATCAATATCTTAATTCCACTTATACCTTCAAAACTATTAAGTATGATGGCGGGAACATTATGGTGTGGGAAGCTGTTTCCTGCAATGGTGTTCGACCAGTTTTCGGAGTCGTTTAAGAATGAATCTATATGTTTACAAAAACATTAGACAAAATACAATGATTTCATATGCGGAGAAAAATTTTCCCATAAGGTTGCACTTGATGCACGTTAATAATTTTAAGTACACACACATCATACGTAAGCTATTGATTTGTAGACTTTGAATTTTGTCTATATGAGAAGCAGAGACAGTTCCCCATTATTGGATAGCATAACACTAAATCGGTTTTAGAAGAGTATTGCAGAGCAGAAGTTTACATTATAATTTTAGTTGTAACTTCCACCAATTAGCCAAACAAATTTAAGCTAATTCTGTATTTCCAAGTCAATGTATGAAATTTCAATATAAATGCCAAACAAAGATATTTAATGAGCGAGTTTCCCGTCGTAAAGTGAATGTTACGTGTACACATTTGGGTGCATTTACTTTAATTCGACATATATTTTTTCAAGAAAGATGTGTTCCTAAAGGTACCGAAACGATTCGTTATAGATCTCTTGCGTGCAAAGGAAAGCAGTGTCATCAGCAAAGATACAGATCTAGGTATGCCATCGGCAACAGTCTGTTAAGGAATACTAACGACATTGCCCTTATTAACGACAAACTGGCTTCAACTTATGAACTTATTGGCATACATTGTCAAATGCCCGCGAAACGTCAATAAAAAGCGAAGAGCAGTACTTTCGGCAAAATATCGGCAATTAAAAAAGCACTTGTTATAATGTATGAAATCAAACATTTTTCTTAAATAAATACATATCAAAACAAAAGAAATCAATTCAGCAATCAACATATTAATGTTATGTTATACAAAGATAAAATTTTGTGTCTGAATTTTCATTATTTTTAATTTTTATTTATACATATGTACATACATATATAGTAAATATATACTTTAATTAATATGAGATAAGTTCAAGTTTTTTTGTTAAATATTTAAGTAAAAATAATAATGAAATGAAAATTGGTTTTAAATTTTTAAGAATACATGAGTTTGTCAAGTTTGAAATATCTTTCTTAATATCTATGTATATCAAAACAATTTGAATTGTTATATTTTAAAAGTCTTTAGAAAAAAGAATACCTTCTAAAGATTCGTTTACAAGGGTAAATCGAAATTTTGTTTTATTAAGATTGACCTAACTAAAAATACGTCCAACATTCGCAGAAGAATGTGGGAGTATAATTTTTTATTGAATACATTTTTCTAACAATGGGAAAGCAGATGTTTTATCGACACGCTTTTGTCCACAAACTGTTTTCCATAACGTTGGTAAATTAATTTCAAAATCATCAAAAATGTCCTTCAAATTCAAAAATTTCAGCTCTCTAAATTCAGAGTCATCTTGATCTACAATGTTTGGAAACTCATTTAGAATTTCCACAAATGAGTTATATTTTCCTTCCATAATAAATTGAGGATTAATCATATTTAAAGATTTAAAATTGTTGTTTTCAAAACTAATCATTTTAAAATTTGATTCAAAAGCTCTATATAAAAATGTATACAGTTGTTTTTAATTTTTTGAATTTCTCATTTATTAATTTTCGTTTTTGAAATTAAATCACTTGTGTGTAGACCCAAATAAACTTGATCGTAATCCAAAAAATTATTCTTAATCGTAATCAAAATATATAAAGCAACCAAGTTTTTAGAATTAAGTAAAAAATCGGCATTTTTGGAGCAAAAATCGCACTTTGATATTTTTAGGGTATAAAATCGGCAAAATGCCGATAAATCGGCAAATCTGGCAGGCCTTGTTGTACTATTCTGAGTGTATTGTTCAATGGTGCTGTGTTTTTACTGAATCAAAATTGTTAGACAGACATCTGCTTGCATTTAATGTTGGTTTAGACATGAGCTATTTTTGAAATAGTTTTGACTGTATTGGTAACAGACTTATATGCCATTAAGACTTCCCTTTTTTTGATACTTGCCAGGTTTAGGAATCATTTTAACTAGAGACACCTCCTACTAAGCGTAATATCTAAGACGAAAAATTGTGTTGAAAATAAAACAATACTGACCATCTATATGGGAACCGTATTGTTGATCTTATCAATTCCAGACGCATTTTTAGAATTAAGATGGGTAATAGTTCTTTGAATACCTCTAAAGTCGGATATTAGCGGAATGTTTTAAGTACAGCAGCCATAAAAGTCAGATCGATAACGTCGTCATTTGGTGTGAGGACTTTTTAAGTGGTCAACATATAAGTTTCCTTTCTCAGCATTTGCCTTGGAGCTGCGTAAAGAAGGCTTAAAGGAAACAGACCTTTGAAGGTTCCTAGTTGGGCGTCACAATGAGCAGTTGGTCTTTGCAGTAGCCCTAAGGTTTTCCAAATATTTTATAAGAGATCAGAATATCTCATTTTATAAATTGTATTTCTTATTTCTTGTTTATTTTTAATCTGAACGGAAGTATGAATATTTTGTTTTTTTTTTCTAACACCTCGAATATGCAATTTAATATATTTTAGATTATTTTCCTGCATAAATTATCTTCTCAATAGTACTACGTGTCATGTGCATGGAAGCACATCTCTCATTCTAGACCAACGCCATGCTCAATTGTATTTTTTCAGTTAACAAAGAAAATATTATGAGAAATAGACCGCAATTAACATACATTTTATATTCAATTCTACTCAATTAAACTAAAATTCATTACAATCTAAAAATGATTTATTTTCGTTCCCAATTGTTAAAAATGATTGAATATCTTGTTATTCCATAAATACTTACCATTAACCCAAATTATGTGTAAATTAGGCACCACAGTAGCCATTCATATAACGCAAATATCTGTTTACATTGGCGCCTATTTATATATTTCTACATTCAGACCATTTCATCAAATATCGTATCATTAAATTGAACAGAACATAAATATTTTGCAGACAAATTAATACGAAATTATTGTTTGTTTCTGTCTATTAAAATCATAATTCGTCAGTGCATTTACCACGACCTTAATTACTTTTACTGCGTCCAGACAGACGCTACAAATGCCAGCAATGGGAGTTCAATTATAAAATTTACTATCACACCCTACACATATGTATGTATGAAGTTAATTAAACACGAGCAAAACTTAAAGTTGAAAATGGAAATGTTGTCAAGTTTGCGACGTTGCTAGAGTAAGTGTGTTTGAAAGGTAATAGAACTTGTTTTATGTCAACATGAGCTAGGAGTCAAAATAAAGTTATTTGTCTTATGGATGAACGCATGATGATTCGGATAAACACTCAACTTGAAGAGGAACATATTTTATTACTACTGTTTTCCTTTACCACTTTCAACCCTTTTTCACAGCAATCATAAGAAATATAAATAAGAGACTAGGCCGATGATATCTATCCAAATACTACCCTAAAACTAAAATCACCAAATTGAATTAATTACCTCAGACTTCGTATTACATATGTAGGTTTCCCTATAAATTCTCTCTTAACTCTATTAGCCTGGCGAATCTCAGTAAGCTGACTATCTCTGGATAGTCCCTGATAAGTCCCTAATAAGCCTCATAGAATCTACTCATTGAGTGAAAAGAATGTACAGAGTTAGAACAAATTATGCTTTTGTTTTTTGGCGAAATGGCGTAATATGAATGACTCACTGACATCCGATATGCGGTCAATCTCCGAATGGGGTTGTGAAAAATAAGGTCGATTTTAATGTTTATTGAAACTCCAGCGCAGCAATTACTTTGAGTCATCCATCTCTAGGCATGGTGTAAAGATTAGGGAATCGGAATGCTCTGGGCATGAAAAATAAGTGTGATGTTCCCTGGAACCAGCACATTTTTCAAGAATCGAAAGAAGCATACAAGTACCTCGGTTTCTTAAGAAACAATAAATACTGCAATAAATACTTCACTTCATCTGATCTTCTTACTATTTAAACCTCTTATATACGACCGAGAGTGGGATACAACTTTGGCCGGTGCCTCGAAGTCTATTTTGAGGCTTTTCGACCGCGTACAGGAAGGGGCGGAGGTGTTCATGATGACGGTAGCGTATATACCTCTATTGATTTATTGGAGTATCGTCGCAATTTGGTTTGTGTTTCACAGTTCAATCGCTTCCTCTTCCTGCTAAGAGCTTTCCAATCACTTATGACATAAAGAGGTTCAAATTTAGTGTCCACAAACACTACTTCCTCTTATCTCTTTCCCATAACATATTTTCCATTTTCGAAAACAATGCACTGCATAAGTAGAATCCATCCTCTGAGTGTTAGTTGTACAAAAAAAAAAAGGAACAGCTGAGGAGGGAACTTGTAATCTGATCTGTCTCTCATCTACTATTCTATTCTCATCTATCATTCTACTATTCTAATCATAATTTTCACGGATCTTGTCATTCAAGATATGGTCTCATACATCTCTTTGATATGCTCTCTGTATTCTATACGTTAGCTTATATTTAATTTTATATTACTTTACATGCGATAAATACTAGCAGATACCTAGAATGTTGGCCATTTTAACCCTATAATCGGGATTATATTTTATCTATTTAGTATATTTAGAAGTGCTCTATGTTGTCGTTATTTACCCACAATTTTTAGTTTACAATTCTCTTCAAGTTTTGTTCACTGGCCGTCTGCTATATTTCAATAGCTTTGATAGAAAAATGAAATTTTCCAATAAATATTTTTAGTGCTCGTAAATATCAAATTCATACGAAAACAAAGGCAGAAAAAAAAGTTGAAAATTAAAAGAAAAGGAGAACCGTTAGCCATTACACCAAAACACACATTTCAGTTCAGATAATTGTTTGTTTTCTCATGTCTTCAGCAAATTGAGGGAAGAACGCAGGTTCGTTTAATGTTTGCAATTAAATTTTATTTTCGGACAATCCATTTCCAGTAAACTTTCCAGACGCCATGCCATGCCATGCGCTGGAGTTATTTGAAGGCAAAATGAACAGCAGCGTTTATTATTTTTAATGTCAATACAGAATGCAGCCCAAAAGTTAGAATCAAAAGAAAAATTGTATGTTTGTTGGGTGTGCATTTGTATGTCTAATGAACGCTAACTGCAACAAAATTGAAAGAAAATTGTTTACCAATGCACTTTTATGTTGCTGTGTAGTACGTGTTTACGAACTGTAAATATTATGTGTGAGGCGGTATGTTTGAAAATACGATGGAAGTGCGTCTAAACTACTTGTTATCTAAAAGAACAACAGAAAAAATATGACCCAAATTAATTTTCAACGATTTTCAACGACATGGACAATAATTGTAATCCACAATCATATTCATATGATTTGTTATCTTCACCTAATCAAGAGGCACATCAGGATGGCAAAGAATTGCTTGAAATGTCAAGACGAGCACACAAGCCGTGGCTAAGTGCTTTGACTTTACGAATGATTAACCTACTTAGTAGTCTTAAGCGCAAAGTATATGGTAGCCAAACTCCAGAGGTTGGACAACAGCCACATCTGTGAGAATTAAACAATCACTTACAGAGGCCGATGCAATTATTGCCACCGAAGGTACCAGGTACGATCATACTTCTTAGCGGAAAGAGAATTCGCAGTACACACATAATTGGTTATTGCAACCCTTCAGTTTGGTTTACGACCTAGCTTCTCAAACCACTTATGCTGTGTTAATTTTATATATGAGTGGCGAGGGACCTACCGTTTAACGTCGATTACGAGCGACAGATTTTTGAGAATTTTTTGTGGGGTAATTTTATTTACTGTAAGAATTTATGCCAGAAATCTGCTGAGAGGCAGTCGGCGAAACAATACATACATACATACATACTTGGTCATTACAACACTTCAGTCAGGATTACGACCTTGCTTCTCATACCACTTATGTTGTGTGCGTTAAGTTTATACATGAATGCCGGGGCATACAGTTTAACGTCGACTCCGAACGACAGATTTTGAGAAACTTTTTCATGACAATTTTAATTACTCTCAGAGTTTTTGCTAGAAATCTGCTGAGAGGAATTCGCCATAGAAATATTTTGTTTTTCATATTTCGTTTCGATGCCTGACCTGGGGTTTGAATCGTGGCCTTACGTCTCATAAGCCAACTCACTACCTACTAGTAGCAAAAACAATAACTTTTCATATTTCGTTTGTACTCGCAGTACAGATGTTACTAAAGACGTGAATGGCAGAGACATCAATGATAGGTGAGGAGAGCTTGACTGGTACATAGCATTATTTAATCCGTCTATTGTGTTCTAAAATAATATAATAATTTGCAAAACACGGTAAATAAATGTCTTGCAGGAATTATGTTGAATAGAATATTCTTTCCATTCGAATAAATTCAGAGTAAGGAACATGATAGACTAGCAAATGAACAGCGTTAGCCAGCATTCAGTAAACAGCTTTATCTAATAGACAACATAACGAAGCTAAGAGGTATACAGTTTCCAATAATAAATTGGTATTCGGTAGTAGAGTAGCTACTCTAACGAGTTCATCAGCTGCATTACTAATCGGGACTAGAAACCCATGTTAAATCAACATAAAACTGACCCGACAGTGGATCACAAGAATCGAGCAGTTTAGATCTGAAGATTACATCGGAACGAGATCTAACTGTGCTCCGCTGTTAGATAAAATAGATATGCTAGGAGCTAAGGAACCTGTAATCAGGTTCAAATTCGTAAAGTGATTTATGTACATTACTTTTGCCTAAAACATTACATTAGTCCGGGAGACAGAGAAATATTTTTAGTTTAAGGCCCTCGGATAAAATTTCATAGCCTACCATATTCTCAAGTTTAGAAGTGTCAGACACTTATGTAGGAAAACCATTGAATCGCTAAAAAGTCATGTCTCCCTTGTTGAGAATTACGATATTGCTGAGAATAAGAATATCCTGTCCAGACTGTCCTTTGATAGGACAGAGATAATAATATACCGGGATGACAGAGCATTGAATCTCCTTACTTTACCAAGAAACTTCACATGGCTGTTTTTGCTGTTAATAGACCACCAGAAGACAACTACCTTAAAAATATTGGGTTCGAATAAACCCTTGGAAAAACTAGTGGGTATTTTCCAAGCGGAAGTGTATGCTACTGAAAGATGTACTGAATTCAGGAAAGAATTCAAAGAAGATAAATACAACAAGACATAATAATACTATCTGGGAGTCAGGCAGCCATCCGAGCAGACACTTATGACTGTCTGAGATAACTGCATCAGCTTGGCAAAAAAAATGGGTTTATTCCACGTCATGTCGTAGTAATGAACAGGCACGTGAGATTGCGAGGAGGAGAGCTTTCACGCTATTGATGTGGACAGAACGTTTCTGAGGAGTGTGGGCAGATATTTGGAATGTTATACTTAAAATATGGGAAAGGCAAAAGGCAAAGAAGGCAAAAATTATTTTCAGATCTAATGGGTTTGGTAACTGATCTCATGACAGGGCACTGTAAACCCAAAGTACACTTGTGCAGTTGGGGGATAGTATCAAACTCTATCTGTGGGTTCTATGATGATAAGAATGAACTATTAGAATATAAGAGGACACTTTATAGCATATTAGTTTCTTTTCAAGGAATTATCCTTGTTGACACCGAGCAGCAGGGATATAGACATAGAGGAGTCATTACAGAACCATCGAATAAATCCAGCAAACCACACCAAAACAAAACAAAGTCTCCATTTTGTACCAATCATGCATAAGTCAACATATGCGTAACATAGGATAAAGAGAGAATCTGTGAACATAAGTAATATCTTGGCAAAGAGTGAAAAAAATACTGATTTTTTTTGCCGAAGTAGAAGAATAATATTTGATTGCCATATTTTTACAACACGGCGGCGCATTCATACTTATTTTAATATCATACTCATACCACTCATATTCAAAGTTTGAAGTACTCATCGTATTCATACTTAACAATACGCATGTTGACTTCGACTCTGCTTTACTCAGCATATACAAAAATCACAAAATAAGTATGATTCCCGTAATAACACTACAATACTCACTAGAAGGTTGTGTGTTTGCTTTGCCTGTTGTCTTTGTTTTTTTTCATTCTTCTTTTTTTGTAAATGCGATAACGACTAAGTCTGTATTTTGATGAATGCTTCGAATCATTTATGAGTATTACAAGTATTTTTCTAAATTTATGAATCTGAATGAGTAGGCGTATGAATCAAACATATTTTGAACGTTATGAGTTTGATGCCAACGTTGTATGCATACTCATTGCAACCTGTACTTATAAATCAATGTTGTAGTGAGTACGAATGAATCAGAGTAGTTGAATTTCAATACTGTTGACGCACTCATACTCAAAATTTTATAAGTACTTATGAGTAGCGAAAAAACGATTCATTGCTGATCTCTGGTCGTCGCTTTTTTCCTCGAGCATACGTTTATAATAATTCTCACTTTCTTTTTTTTTTATTTTGAGTATGCAAACATAATGCCGTAGAAAAACCCAGACAATCACAAACACTATGAGACTCTGGTGGGTATCGAACCCACGTCTTCGGCAATTGAACTTCTGCACACTACCAACTAGACCATCGGGGCACTCCGATACTAGACGTAATGCTAGAAAAAGAATACCAAAATTTGGATGGACCATCAATGAATGACTTAACCGCTGATCACATTTACATGGAACCATGTCTAGCAAATGGCAGATATCGTTTAACTTTTGACAATTTTGTAATTTTCAAAACCCTTACGGTTGAAATATCTCTCATTATATGTGTGATAATAGTGGACGTAGTCTAGTAGGTAGTGTGTTAGCTTATTAGACGTGAAACCACTGTTAAAACCCCACATCAGACATCTCCAACAAATGAAATATCAAAAAAATATTTCTTCGGCCACTGCCTCTCAGCAGATTTCTGGCAAAAACTTTGAGATTAAATAAAATTGCCATGAAAAGTTTCTTAAAAATCTGTCGTTTGGAATCGAATTTAAACTGTAGGTTCCGCCACTCATGTACAAAATTAAAACACAGAATATGGGTGGTGTGAGAAGCTATGTTCTGACTGAAGGGTTGTAATGACCAATTATATATGTTCATATATGCGTGATAATTATGAATTTTTACACCATTTTGTTTTCCCAGCGTACAAAGGATGTACAAAAAAAATCCTAAAGTTAAAGATTTTACTTTACTGTTCTTCATGTTCTTTCGGTAGATAGAAAGATAGAAAAGAGGCAAAAGTTTAATTATTTATAAAACAATAAACGCAATACATACATGGTGTTACAATATCACACTTACTTTATAACTTTTATGTTTCTCATATCAGTTTTATTAGTTTGTGTATCGAAACCGCTGTTGTAAATTGTTTCTTTAATTGGAATTGTATCACAGTGAATAACATTGTTTAAATAATTTTTAATTTATAAACTTTATTAAACATTTCTGAAAGCAATCAATCGTCGTAATAATTAACTAATCAACAGAGTAAAATAATTTCTAAATGATTTATACTTACAACCGTCATGTAATACCGAGGTATTGTATGCGAGTATTTCAAAAGCAAAAGTAAATTAAAGATAATTGAATAGTTCAGGTGGATATGATTACATTTATTACAAAGTATCTAAAAATGTAACAGGGGTCTTTTATCAATCCTATAACTTTTTGTTGTTGTTGTTTTTGTCGCTATCGTAGACAAATTGCACATGTGAACGATTATTAATTTATTGTGTAGCAAGGTGTTGTATTTTTTTATAATTTTTTTTCATAATTTTATATAACCAGCCAGTCAACCAGCTAGCCGTTAATAAATATAATATTTTTATATGATGTTGACTTTGTTTGTTTGGAAGTTGTAAAATTGTATGTGATATTATTTGTAAAGTTAATGAGCAGTGAATTGCCAACACAATAAATGTTGCTCTGTTTCTTAATATTTCCTTTTGTTCCCTACAGAGAATACACAAGTAATAGAAAATTTAAATTCAGTTTACACATCAAGCTTTAACTTCAAAACTGCAAACAAAAACTTTGAATTCTTAGATATTGTCTGAATCACGCAATATTTGGCTTAAATATGCTAAGGCTAATGCTAATCAAATGTGTACCGATCTCGTTGACCTACAGTATCGGGCAAAAGATATTGAACAAAATTTGAATTATAGTCGTTTTTCGATTTAATAAAAAATTTCAATCCATTTCCCTCACAATTTCACTTTTTGTGTCTATGCTATAGGGGAAAGAATAATTCCCAACAAGTAAATTATTGTTGGATTGTTGTGTACAGTGGCACACAAAGTTGTGCGAACAATAAACATTTAATTGAAACTAAACACAAATTTATTTTTATTTTGTTTGCAATCAAAGAACTCATATTTTAAACGCTTTTAAAGAGGTAAAAACGTAACAATATATAAAAGAACGTTTGAGTAGAGAACGGTTAACTCAATTGTGTGATGAAATGACATTACTTTGGATATTACAACACGATAGTGGCTTTGAGCAAGCGGCATAATTACTGAAGGCGTGTTTTTGAAGTAAAACAATAATGTCTATCAGTGGCCCGTATTGTCGTCCAATCTTAACTTTTTTGAAAATTTATAGGAAATTGTAATAGAAGAATGAATTGGAAGTTGACACATAGATATTAAGAAAAAACTATTTTTTAAAGATATACTTGAGGCACGGTTATCAATTTCAATTACTGCTATATAACATCTTATATGTTCTATGCATGAAAGATGTGAAAATGTTTTCAAAAATGCCGGTTATGTAATTAAATGCCAATTGTACCAGTATGAAGTGAGCTTTCAGATACAAATGTCATATTCAGTACATATCAAATCAGTAAACAAAAAACATAAAATTTTGTCATCGTGCTAAAAATATCAAATTTTGTGCCATATTGTTTTCATTTGAAGAAAAGTGCTGGATAGAGTGATCACGCTCTATCACATGCAACATGCAGAAGACGTTTTCGACGGAAAGGACATAATGATTTTGAGGTGAGAAATGCAGAACGCGGAAGTCCACCAAAAAAATTTGAAAATGACTAATTACAGACAATATTGGACGAAGATGATACTTTGAGTCAGAGACAAATGGCAGAAATATTAAATGTTGCACAATAAACAATTTCTGACCGATTTAAAAACAATGGCGAAGATTCAAAAGTCCGGAAAATGGTTGCCACATTAATTGAATGACAGACAAATGGAAAACCTGAAAAACACTTGAGAAACTTCGCTTCAAAGTCACGATAGAATATCAGTGTTACATCGAGTTGTTGAGTTGGTGGTGTAAAATTGATTTATTTTCAGATTCGTAAACGGAAAAAATCGTGAATGGTAACACTTAGCTCATGTCTGATTTGACAGATAATTAGTTTTATCCTTCCGCTGAACGAATATGGTTGTGTATACGCTTGAACAACGCTGGGCAAAATTGCGACATTACTTTGAAAATCACGGTAATGTTGCGACTTACAGAAGATGCCGATTTTGGCAAAAAAATCATCTTTTCAGATGAAGCTCATTTTGATCTTGGCGGGTATGTAAACAAGCAAAATTGTCGCATTTGGGGCACAGAAAACCCGCACGCATACATTGAAAAGCCGACGCACCCAAAACGAGTCACTGTTTGGTGCGGATTTTGGTCCAGAGGCATAATTGGGCCATTTTTCTTCGAAAATGAGCAAGGAGTGGCCGTTACAGTCAATCTCGATCGTTATCGGGCCATGTTGTACGAATTTTTGTTCACAAAAATTCAAGAGGAGGATATTGGCAACATTTGGTTTCAACAGGACGGCGCTACGTGCCACACAGCCGAAGCTACACTCGATGTTTTGCGCCCTGTTTTTGAAGATCGCATTATCAGCCGCAGAGCTGATGTCGTTTGGCCACCTCGGATCTGCGATTTGACTCCGTTGGACTATTATTTGTGGGGTGCCGTCTAAGATAAGTGTTACGCCGACAAGCCAGAGACAATTGACGCTTTAAAGAACAATATTCGTGAAGCCATTGGTGAAATACAGCTGCACACAATCGATAATGTGCTTAAAAATTGGACCGATCGTGTAAGCTACTGCATGGCCAGTCGAGGCAGCAATTTGAATGAAATTATTTTCTATTATTAACCGGAAGGATTGTACTTTCAAATAAAAAAAGAAATTTGAGAAAATATTCAGTAGTTTTTTTTAAAGCATTTTCAAAAAAAAAAGTTATTTGGCGGACCCTTTACTAAATAATATTAAAAAATGTATTAGTTTTACTTCTTAAAATGAATTTGACTGAAAAAAGTTAAAATGATAAAAAAGGAAAGTTACCTCGAATTAATTCCCACTTTTGGTAGCAAAAACCCCACTGTGCATCGTCTGTTACCAGTGCAATACTTGCAATCATTGTTATTTTACCAGTGCCAACAGCAATAAAACAAACTTTCGCTTTTTTGTCTATAAAAATATAAAACTCTTGAAATCTTATCTTGATGAACTTAAAAAACTCGTGTTCTATATGGTGTAGGGGAGTCTAGAAAATTTCAAAATATTTACAAAAATGAAAACAAGTAGAGAAAGAATTCCCGCCAAATAAATATTTTTTTTTCTGTCATGTCATTGATCTTTTATAGCCGTTACACCGCTAGTGATAGACAATAAAATTCAAAAACATTTCTTTTACACTCTCCACGAACTGGGTACTAAATTAACAATCGACGGATTCAGGAATGAATAAATTTTTACTGCGTAATAAGAATTATTAGTGGAACATGAATATTTATTAGCAGTGAAGTTGTACAGCAATTGAAGTAACGTGTTAATTACGTTTATAGTTTATAAATAAAAATAAAAAAAAATTAAATGAGGTTTCAAAAGAATTGAAAGTATATTTCCCCTTAAAAAAGAGAACTTAAGACTTGCGGTGCTTTTAACCAAAAATTATTAAAGTTTTCATATGATTGTTTATCATAAATTAGCTAATGGCTAAGGGGGGAGTGGGAGTAGAGAAGGTAAGAGGGAGCATTGCATTTGTTGTTTGATAAGATCATTAACAAGTATTTTCATGTGCATGTGTTGTTAAGTACAGTACATAGAAAATTAAGAAGTATGTCAGTGCCACATTATGGTCTGTCTGTTTCTCTGTCTGCTTGTCTGTCTGCCTGTCTGTGTATTTAATTTTGTATACGATTTAATCTACTCAGAGCTAAGCGGCATTAAAATGTTGGTGCTGACTTCTATACACGATTCATCAGCCGGTATGTGTATTTGTTTACATTGTACATTTCCAGGTTGACATTTACAATTTGACATGCGCTTATTTAATCTAAACGATTAAATGTACAATTGATATGACAGGTTCTTGTGTTGTTGATGAACTATTGAATGAAATATTTTTTATATTTTAATTTTTTTTTGGATAGGAATAGATAAGAATTGTTTAATATTGTGTTGCAGATTAAATAAATTCTTGTATGTTCATTTGCTGCAACTATCCATCTCTAATTAATTTTTTTGTTAAATAGTGAACTAGAAATTGATGTATCAAACAGCAAATGCGGATGAAATATATCATGTCCTTCGTGTCGCTTCTTCTAAATCACATACGACCAGCGTCTTTAAAGATAGCATAGGCAAGTAAGTTAGAAAAAACATGTAACTTCTTCCAATAACTTTAAACCATTCAATATAGCACTCAACCTTCAATCTCTATAGGGTGTCCCTATAATGTCGCCTACAAACCTATTACGCTGACACATTTCAGACTGCTGGTTCATGTCAACAACTAAAATTTCCTGTCCAGCTCCTGGTGTGCACTTCTTTTTTGAATACTTTAATAATTCATAGGTGCCAAGTACAATGTGTTCTAATGATTTATTATCATCAACTCAAAATTTATATATAAGGTTTGAGGCCCTATCTGGCACAAGTGTTCTATCAAGTCTACTGTACTTTGTCAAGAGACCGGTAGCTTGCCGTTCACAAGCAAGTTCACTCGGTAGCCATATGGCCTATTTTGTTACACAAGTAAGCTCCCTTGTCATGATCCGTTAGTGGTGAGTTTGAAGAACCCGCAGCTTCGGCTGTAACCGGCCAGTTACTACCACGTTCTCCACCATACCCAGATCTTCAAAAGTTCTGTCACCTAAAAATCGATAACGTCTGTCCAAATTGGAAAAAACGGCATAAAATTCAACCGACCGTGCGTGGTCCGACATACCAGGTTGCGGAATTTCCAAAGTGTTGTGCCACTACTACTATTTGAGTTCGACAAGAAAACGGTTCGCATTCTAACAGGAATTCTATTGCTAGTTTTGCTGACAAGATCGGTCCAGGATTACTTTTGACGCTTCCATGATATGGCGGAAACGGAATCGGTACAACATCTTTTATGCGAGTTGCCTGCATTTCAGAACAGATGTCATCGATTTTTGGGTGACAGAACGAATATAACATCGTTCAAATGTCCTCCATGACTTCTCTGGATGGCACACATGCTAAGTGTTTAACTTTGCATGCATGACTCTGTCGTATTAATCAAGATGAATTTCAACGACGGGATAGGTGATGTTGGTTTTAAAAACTGCTGTGGTTTTTTGCTTTTCCTGTGACAATGTGACAAGAGTAGTTTGGCACGTAGCACCAATGACATCTCCAATTTAATAAGTTGGTAATTAGCGTTCAGCAAAAGCCATTCCAAACAGCGAGTTATCTGGGAAGAATTTAATGCTCTTGCATCCCAAATGGATTGGTGTTTGACAAAAATTCGGCAATTTTGTTTGTTCACGTACCCATTTATCTGACCATTGGCCTGATCGTTGAAGATGATTTTTGTTATCAATTGTCAAACTTCGGTACTCCATGTAGGAAGACCCGATATTAAAATTGAGTGTGTAAGCAGAGTTGCAGAAAACCGTTTACTCATTGCGAAATACAAGAGATGTCATCATTATGTGGATCAGTTAAACAAATGTCTTTTCAAATAAAATGAGTTTGCAAGCTGACAACTTATGTTGAAATTCTGTATTTGTTTTGTGGCTCATTGTTTTTATTTATTTATTTACCACTTTTGAATTTAAGTTGATATCAGAAATCTAATCTAGAAATTTAAAAACCCCTCATAATGAGTCATTAAACAATTTGGAAAATAATAGAAATTAAGGAAAGATAATAAGAAAAGCAAAACGTCTGAGACAGTTAACGCAAATAGCAACAATGACTAAACTACCGGTGATAGTGGAGGGTTGCAATGCATATTTTTAGACACACTCGTATCTCATAGTCATAGATGCGAAATATCTAAGGAATGCTGCGTATAATAAATTAGTTTTGTGTGATAGTGTGTGATAATAAAACTAAATAAAGGGCGGGGTTTTCTTTTTTGTTTATGCCTCCGACATGACAATTAATGTTGCGGTGTCGTCTTTTTCCTATAAATTTTAGGTATTTAGAATTTCATGAAATGAAGAAATCTGTACAAAGAAAATTTAATTCTTATTAAAACCGATTAATGTATGTGAGTGTGAAGAAAAAAAAGAGGTTCTAAACTTATAAAAAAAACATTCGAACAAATAAAACATACATTTTATTTGACCAAATAGAAAAGAACCAAAGAGAAATAATCCTTAAATATGTTCATAATATTAAAGGAATTATGTGTGCTGCGTTCTTTCTTTCAACACCCAAAGACCAGTAGCAGCCTTAACAGCGTGAATAGATACAATTTCTATTTTCCAAAGCAGCGATTTGAATTTAAATTTTCATAATTTTAATTATTCTTTTTCTTCTAAAGATTTATAATTTTTCTTTAATTTATTTTCCATTTTTTCTTTTAAAAGCAGCTTATTTTTATGATTTAAGCTTCTGATTTCAATTTATTTTTATTCTCTTTTATTTTCTGCCGTATTTGATAAATTAATTTTGACCTTAACATTCGTTTTCTGTCCTACCATGGCATAAACATAATGCGGGTGTTGTTGCATGTATCCCATGTTTTTTGTAATAAATTGAACATCATTTGTTTAATCTGTCGAAAATGGATTTGTGTTCCAACAATTTCTTTATTTTTATTTTTTTTTAACCCTCATATATATTTCAGTATTAAAGCGTTTAAATTGTTATACAAGAAACAGCAAAATTATCGGTACTAATGTATGTAAGAAATTTCATGAATTTTAAGCCATACTATGTAAAAATATTTGATATTTTTTATATTTATTTTATAACTAGCTGTACCCTGCACGCGTTGCTACGCCACTAACTAAAATAAATTTGAAGGAAAGACATATATCCAATTAATTTTGAATCATTTTATTGATTTTGTTTCCCGTTCTCCAGATGATGCAGACGAACGGGCCTAAGTAGTACGCATTCGATCAGTTTATAATCTCACGACTCGTTGTTCAAGTGATTCATGCGAACGGGTCTCAGCGGTATGTACTCGAAGATTTTCCAGTCTCAATGCTCGTTACTCATCTGACTCTGAGGCTCATAATGTTCTTTTTTGCCGTGCTTGAGGTGTAGGTCGACCAATTGGTTGTCATTAATTTAGAATAATTTTCAGTGGCGCCATCTATCGGAAATTGGTCATACCAACTCAGAAATCTTCCACGGCTCATGCGCAAGAACTTTGCTAAAGATCATAAAATGATCAAATACACAGTTTACGATTTAAATCATTTTTAGTAATTTTCAGTGGCGTCACCCGTCGGAAATAGGTCACACCAACTTAGAAACCTTCCCCGGCTCATGCGCAACAACTTTGCTGAAGATTCCTGTGAAGATCATAACATGATCAAATGCATAGTTTACGATTCTATAAGTTACATAAAAACAAACATTCATTTTTATATATATATATATGTAGATAGAAAGATAAAACAAAAAAATTGTTAATGTCTTTCATAAACCATAAGAAAAATAAGTGAAACTTTCTGGTGACTCCATATTTTTGCATCTTTGCATCGCAAAAATGTAGGTATCTCCAAGAAGAACTCAGAGTAAATATAAATTTTCAAAGGCCCAATATATTAAAACGTTATACCCATTTAATCCATTTGTCATTGAATCTATCAGTCTTGTTTAGAGTTTTTGTGAATATTTGCAGCCACTCACTCATGACCAAGTTTTTTTAGATGACTTTTGTTTCAGGTTTAACGACTACGTAACCATTTTTCCAAATGGTCTCCTAAATACCTGCTTCGAGTCATATCGGGACTTTGTGCAAGAGTGTTAAGCCTGTGGGTACTTTGGTAGGCAAATGATATCTTAACATTAGCAGCAGTTTTGGGCGCATTGTATTGATGGATGTAATAGGTATTACGAATTCGTAATTGTTTCGAACTTTTGGTGAATTTGTTCTTTAGAACATTTTAATTCTCGCTCTTATTCATTATTTCCTCAATAAATTCGGAACTGCCAACATCTTGTGCCGACACACATCTCCACTGTATTGTGCAGCATTTTAAACACCAACAAAAGTTTAAAGACGTCGAACTGCAAACAAATGTGAATGAAGATGACACTTTAAGTGAAAAACAAATGGCAGAAATATTGAGCGTTGCATAACAACAAACAATTTTTATTGAAAAGATCCTAGAGTCTGCGAGTGTGTGTCAACAGTATTGAATGACCAAAATATGGAAAACCGAAAAATCAAAAGACACGATAGAAAAGTTTGAAGTCACTGTAGTCTAGTAAGTAGTGAGTTGCCTTATTAGACGTGAGGCCGCGATTCAAGCCCCAGGTCAGATATCTCCAACAAAACGAAGCATTTAAACATTTTTCTTCGGCGGCTTCCATGCAACAGATTTCTGGTGAAAAGTTTCTCGAATAATCTGTCGTTCGGGGTTGACTTTAAATTGTAGGTCCCGCCACTCATGTATAAAATTAACACACACAACATAAGTGGTGTGAGTAGCTAGGTCGTTATGCTGATTCAAGGGTTGTAATGACCAATTATGTAAGTATTTGTGTACGACAGTAAATCAGTGTTCCATTGATTTGTTACTAGAGATAAAAAATGTATCTTGTATTCAGAATACTAAACGGAGAAAATCATGATTTAATCCGAGAGAGAGAACAATGCTGTATGTCTAGCACGACAAGAAACGTATGATGTATCACGAGCTTTTAAAACGTGGTGGAACCGTTAACACAGACCGCTACCCACAACAAATGATCATATTAACCCATGAATCGATCGAAAAACGACCAGAATGGGCCACAAGACGCGGCAGGATAATTTTGCAATACAATAATGTACTTTCACACAAAGCAAAACTGGTTCAGAATATAATCAAAGAATTAGATTGGGAGTTGATACCCCACCAGCCTTATTCACTAGATCTGGCTACTTCCGATTACTGTTTGTTTTCATTCGAGACGAGCAGTTTTGTTGGCGTGGAATCCACAAATTGCCTGAAAAATTAAAAAAAATATGGAGCCAGCAATGGCCTGTACTTTGAATTCAGGTGCTTGTTACTTTCCCACTAGAAGTTAGTCTTTCATTTTCACAACTATTACTGAAATCAAACCTTAACATTCAAAAACAAAAAATGCGTTCGGATCTTAATTACTGAGCAGTGCCTGATTGTGTCATAGATTTGAAAATATTTGAAAATTACGACTTAATTAATAATACATGTGGTTTCAAATAATAAAACAGTAGATACAAGAGGACACTTCTACCATACCATCTTCAAAATTAATTTATAACAATTTCACCGTATGGACACCAGCTGATTTGAAAGAGGAAGTTTAAGTTTCTCAAAATAAAATAAAAATAATTTTTATTGAATTTAACCTTGAAATTAAGAAGCAAAACACTTGTTACTCTAAAATATTGAACAATAAAACACTGGGATACAAATGGGATGGAACCTAATTAAATGCTAAGGGTTATAAAGACATATATTCATACACATAAACACATTATGAGAACAGCTACGGGTATAGATACAGGCCAACAGTATTATGAAAGAAAGAAGAAAAAATATGGATTTTTTTTTAACCCACTGAGCCTAGGCACAGCAAGCCAACGAAAAAGTCAGGCTTGATTGACTCTTATACTGATGGACTGCTGACTGTGCTTGTGAACCCAACAACGGGATACCATAACAATTACTCTCTAAAACTCTCATGCTTCAAGCAAAACTATGCATTGGCAACACATAATTACGGACAAGAACAGAAAAGGAATTTAAGAAAAGAAAATAAGAAAAGGAAATGCAGAATAATATGTTCTACATTGAAATGACAGGTAATTATTACGACAGTCATTTGCAGTGACGTATAACATTTGTCATACATTTTAAAAATTCCCCCTCCTTTGGTCTATCACACTCACTTGAGCTGTGTAGTTTACTGGGATGGGAAAGTTTTCATTTCATAATTTTCTTTCCACACTTAAGGGTTCATCTTTATTTTTATCACCTCAAAACTATTTTTGGAATTTTTTCTTACATACATTTTCACATTAAATTACATGAATGCTTACAACAATATGTCTTAAGAATTTTTAGCGGGGAACAACCCTTAAACGTGTGTTTCAGAAAAATAAAAATTTAGAATTTCTTTGAGTAATGGGAAATGAATATGTATGAAATTATGATTTGTTTCTCTTGTTCTTGTTCGCGGTTTATGTAATTCTTATTTTATATTTCATATACCAACAGATATTAAGAAAACAACAACAAGTGTATCAGAGTAACCACAGTGGTTTGAGGCGCTCTATTTATAACGCATATACTTTAATATACTACAATACTTTATCTATTCTTTTGGTTATATTTTACACTGTTTCTAAATCAAAAAATTTAATCGATTATCATTTCATAAACCAAGTAGGATCCTTAAGGTCTATTATATTTGTAATTTCCTCAACGAGCATAAAATATGGTTTTCCTTACAAAATTTCTTAACCCGATTAATATTTTTTAGTTTTTAATTCGATGATTGGCAAAAGTCGAAATCGATTAAGAACGCCATGAAACTACAGGATACTGAATCTAAGTCTTCGCTTTTATTGAAAGTCTTTTAAAGAAATAAAAAATTCGAATCTACTTTGAGCGGTTCAAGTGTTTCCAAAGTTGTGTTTCAAAGACAATGCACACTCGCATTTACAATGGAATCTTAATCTTTACACAATACTAAAAGCCATGAAGAGTATAAACTGTAGGATTGTCTTTTATGCAGATGACGTCTAAGTAGCAACTACAGGCAAAAAACCAAGCCAAGCCGTATAATTTTTATATGCTTTGAGAGCTCATATAGTAAGGCTTGTATGTGAAAAATTCCAATTAATTCCACGCAGTAGTTTTTGGTTGGTGCCCTTACAGTACATGTCTTACTGTTTTACTACAGAAGGGTAAAAATGCTGTTCAAGCCAGAAAGAAATTGGCCGATGTGTATGGAGAAGGTGTGTTGACAGTACGTCAGTACCAGAACTGGTTCGCTAAATGTCGATCTGACCAATAGTTGTTTGAACCCAATTCTTGCTCCTACTGGACTGTTTCAAAGTGAAAACTTTATCAAAAACTCCTCAAATTCGGGTAAGAGAAGATATGCACATAAGTAATGAATATGAAAACAGATACCACCTTTAGATGTTCTCTGTAGTGAAACCATGATTAGAAATAAGTTATGACGATCGTTTTTATGATTAATCGATTTTTATTTAAAATAAGATTTTGATACTGAGACTACATTGGTTAATTGCTGTAGAACTGGGACGTTTCATTATTGACAGTCTGCTGTAACTAGTATTCATACTGTTTTGGAAATTTTGCGGAAGGCGACAGAATTTTAATTTTTATTATCCACCAAGAAAGTCGCCGTAGTCTAGTAGGTAGTGTTATTAGACGAGAGTCCGGAGGTCAAACCCTGGCTCACACATCTAAAACAAAACGAAATATGAAAAAAAATATTTTTATCTGGAGGAAGTCGCTCTCTCTTAGCAATCCTCTGGCAAAAACTTACAAACGCAAATAAAGTTTCTCAAACCTGTCGGTCCCACCAAATTAAATTAAAATTAATACCCACCATATGGATGATGTGGAAAGCTAGGTTGTAATCCTAAGTAAAGGGTAGTAATGACCAATTAAAGCAAAATAGTAAGCAATATACAGCACGAGCATTTTTCGTAACTATCAGCAATACTGCTCAAGTTTGTTGTGAAAATAAAAATCAAAAAACCAAAGCCTATCTTGTACTATTTTTACAGAAAAGCTTCCGATCTTCTTTTAAGCCTTTACATTAATTGGCTTCAGTTAAATATATACATACATACATACATAACTGCCCATTACAACCCTTCAGTCACGATTAGCTAGCTTCTCACACCACTCATGTTGTCTGCCTTGAGTTACGGGACCTACAGTTTAATGTCGACTCCGAACGACAGATTTTTGAGAAACTTTTTCATGGCAGGTTTATTTTCTCTCAGAGTTTTTGCCAGAAATCTGCTGAGAGGAAGTCGCCGAAGAAATATTTTTTTTTTCATATTTCGGTTTGATGTCTGACCCTGGGATACGGATCCGGGCTTTACGTTTAATAAGCCAACACACTACCTACTAGACTACGGCGACTTCAGTGAAATAACTTTTCATAAATCATATCATAATTAAAAAAAATAATAATAATCGTGGTTTAGACATTAAATATACTGCTTCTCATACCACTGTAATCGTGGTGCCCTCAATATTTTCCCATTAACTTACTAAAGCATGACTTAAAATAAGAACAACAACAACAATAAAAACTAAACTATCATCACTCAAACTATTATTTGGCTTTCCGCGGTATCGGTTTAAGTCGCTCAACTCCAGCAGTCAATGACCGTTTAGGCAGTTAGTTCAGCAGCAGAAGATACATATTTCAGTTAAAATGAGTTCAGTGCATTGCATTCTTATTGTCAATATTGTGTTGCTTGTGCTCTTGATGTTTTGTTGCTCTTGTCTGACGTTATTACGTATTTGTGTTTCTGGTGTGGCTCTTGAAAGGTGACGGTGATGGTGGTG
Source organism: Sarcophaga rosellei (assembly GCA_930367235.1). NCBI lineage: Eukaryota > Metazoa > Arthropoda > Insecta > Diptera > Sarcophagidae > Sarcophaga > Sarcophaga rosellei. The sequence continues at coordinate 42,489,917 of OV884020.1, read as the reverse complement.
GTGTTTTCCATAATCGCCGTCTGTCAGCCAGTAAAAGTATAAATATTTGTATTTGACTTTTCTTTCACTTTGAAAAAATTTATTTCATATTTATTTTTAATGTTTGTTTTTAGCGGTTTCGTGGTATTTTGTTTTATTTTCATTTTATTCTACTTCGTGCTTTTATTTATCTTTTATGACTGACATGACATCTCAATACCTGCTTGTCCAATGTCTTTATACAATCGACGCATACATTGTTGCATATTGAAGCGAGTGTTGCAAGTATCTTAATCCAACAGGTGAAGCATTAAGTCTTAAACGTGTTTGTAAACAAAATGTACATACATATACGACTGCAGTGTTTGATTGTAAATTTGAAATCGTTAATGGCTTTGATCGATTATCTGCCTAATGTCTCATTGTTGTTTACCTTAATCCATTGTAGTTGTTGATGTTATCATTTTTAAGTTTTACTTAGGAAGATTAGAAACAAGGTTCTTTGCAAGAATAGCCATCCTGTTTTAGACTTTTAGAGAAATATGTATGTATGCATTTCAATTGATTCATTCAAGATATTACATTTTTTTCTTAACAAAACTTCATGTTGCGTTTCAAGTTATAATAAAGTCTTTTCAGTTCAAGATTAGAATGTAATTTTTCTAAGGGGATTGCAACACATAATCTTCAGTCATTGAAACTAAACTGTATGTTAACTTTACGCATTGGTCTACCATACACATTCGGTCAGATAATCGTTTTGTTCCATTATGTTTGCCTAGCATCTCTCATACAATACAGCATCTCTATCGGCAAACAGTATTGTAAAGATTGGCTTGGATTATTCACCATCCCTATCGTGGATATCTTGGCCCTCAAATATCTCCCATTTCCATCAAATTTCAAATTTCTTTTAAATAATATTGTGCTGAAAAAAATTCTCGTATCTAAAATGAGTTGATACCCAAGAGCTTGCTGCAGACTCCTGATTGACAGACCTCGACAACCAGCATCAGAGCTTCGCATTAAAGAACCAAAGTGATAAACAGTCTGTCTCATTCCTTTTTGACTTTAATCCTTCAAAAATATGGAAAAATAAAGAAGAAAAAGAAAATAAAATTACAGAAGATGTTTAGAAAAGCGATACAAAAATCAGGAAAAATGTGAAAGAAAGAAAAAAAATAAAAAATAACCACCAACCATTATGCATCAAGTGCGTTAATATCCTACAAATAAATTTATATTCCTCTAGGCAGTCAATGCTATTAAATTATTCAGTTAACAAATCGCCTACCTAGCCATCTCTGCCTACTTAGGACAGTGGCATAAAATATGCTATGGTTCTACAGAAATCTAAGATATCTCTACGACACCTGGTCATCCTATAACTAAGGGTCTATGCCGTGGTAGTACTCCTATAATATCTCTTATCCCTAGCCTACTCATGCTTAGGACTAGTTTTATAGGATTGAGATTTGGCCATAAGGCTCATGTAGCCCTACAGTCCATTCTATAAATCACTGCATATTTGTGTGTGAATCAAGTTTTTCCCTAATAATTCCAGGAAAGATTTAACATCGATTAAATTTAATCGATAAATATGATAAAATCAATCACTATCTATGCAGACTTACGTTAGCTCTGTTAGGCTATTTGGTAAGTATGAGAGAAATTAAAGAAAGAGAGCCACAGAGGAACATACAAAATTTAAGCAGTGACTCGCAAGAACAGATGCAGTGACAGAATTACCCAATTGAAATATATGTTTGGTATCCAGTCCTATCCAGTTGAAGCTAAGCGAATATCACAATGGTGTAAAATTCCTCTTCAGCTCTGTATTTGGCAGAGCCTAATAAATATATTTGCCTCATGAACAAATGTTCAAAACGGAGGTAATGAATATACATACATACATATCATACATACATACATACATAATTGGCTCATTACAACCCTTCAGTCAGGATTACGGCCTAGCTTCTCAACACCACTCATGTTGTGTGCGTCAATTTTATACATGAGTGGCGGGACCTACAGTTTAAAGTCGACTCCGAACGACAGATTTTTTTTGAGAAACTTTTCATGGCAATTTTTACTCTCAGAGTTTTTGCCAGAAATCTGCTGAGAGGAAGTCGCCGAAGAAATACTTTTTGTATTTTGTTTTTGATGTCTGGCCTGGGATTCGAACTCGGGCCTTTCGTCTAATAAGCCAACACACTACCTACTAGACCACGGCGACTTCCATACATATCGCTTTTGATAAATCGATTGAGACTACCTAGTGTAAAGACTTCGCACAATTATTCAGAATTCATTCAGGGAGCCATATGATTTTTACAAAATTGCCATAAATGATAATAAAGTCTAGGCAGACGTTAATCAGTTTGTATTTGAGGGGCAATCTCCTACTAAGAATCAATTCTGTTTTAAAATATTTTTTGTGCTATTGCTCCAACGGACATGTGCGGCTACGATGTAGGTTATTTATGGCGCAATCTGATGAAACAATACGCACATATTCCTGCAGTCCATTGACTTCGAGCTTTTGTTACTGTTTCACAAGACGCCATATGGGCTATTCTGGCGGATAAGGGTATCTCTTGCAAAATTATATTCCTTATTTGATAGTTATACTGGAATGCAACAGATTTTATTAAACGGAAACCTTCCCTCTTACGACATCCTTTGGGATAAGAGGAGGCTGTATATACTGGAGGCTGTATATACTATCTCCAACACTGTGCATGCCGCAGTTAAATGTACGATGTCCAAAACGATCATTGAAGCCCAAATCGGTGGAACAGTGACCATTTAAACGACATCGACCATGCAAAAGTCATTTGCCTCATGATATACCATTACAATTTTGTCAACTCGAAAATGTAAAGGCTGAGGGCATTGAAGGTCTGATAATACCACAACACCTCATAGAAACATTGTAAATTGTTAATGTAATGTAAATCCGGAAATACAATTCTAAAGATGGTAGTTCTGATGCTACCATTAAATACAGTATAATTAAAGCAAGAATAGTGTACGTCTATATGAGGTTTGGAAGTTAAACAGTATCGTATTTGACAGTAACTTTTAATCAGTGTATGGACCAGAGACCAGCAATGAGTATTCAAAAAGATAAGTAGATTCATACTCATAATTTCTGATACATATACGCATTCATACTTATTTTAATATCATACTCATACTACTCATATTCAATGTTTGAAGTACTCATTGTACTCATACTTAATAATGCGCATGATGTTGTTGATTTCGACTCTCCTTTACTCAACATTTAGAAGAATCACAAAATAAGTATGATTCGCGAACGTACGCCACAATACTCACTAGAAGGTTGTGTGCTGTCTTTGCCTTTATTTTCTTCTTTCTTTGTAAATGCAATAACAACTAAGACTGTAAATTTTGCTGAATGATTCGAATCACTCGAATCAGAGACCAGACAGAAACGTGAAACCCAGAACATATCATGAATCCTTGCCAATGATTGGCATTTCTTCATCGCCTCAACTATCTCCTCTTATATCAATATTTCACATCTCACTTCATTTCCTCTATGCTCTCATGTAACTCACCTAGATGTTTGCCGATCAATATCGTCTATCAATTCCCTATGGAGTCTACTATTAAAATATCAGGCATGTTTTGTGGGTGTATGTCTGATCTACTTCCATATTGGATACCTACTAGTTGTCACATTAGACCAGAATATTTGCAATAGTGTTTAAGGGATTGCAGTCGCATAAAAGTTTTCCTATGTAGATATGTATGATACACTAGCATTAAATATTTTTTTGGCTAGTAGTACAGTTCGTTTTTGTGTGTATCATACGTCACCTTCCCTTAATATCGGAATGATATCATTATATTGTTGGATGCAAAGCCTACAATAGGCCAATAACAATAAAAACAAACAAAGAAAGACGTTTGAAAAATTGTGCAAAAGATTTCAGCAAAAACAAATATTTGTAGGAAAATTAAAAATTTTTTAAAACATTCTTTACGTAACGAATTTAATATTTTTTGAAGATAAGAAACTGAAGTTAAGAAATATTATGTACTACGCGTTAAAGTATTTGCCAAGAAAAAAACAAAAAAATAAAACCAAAATATTAAAAAATTAAATTCAAATAAAATTGTAATTTCTCTGTTTGCATTATCTAAGGGGATCTCTGTATTACAGTCCTAGACAATCGTTTGACCGCACTTACTTCTGTTCTTATATTTTTATTTGTATTAAGGATAACAATGCAATTATAATTATTAGTCTAACGGCATTTTAATAGTTTATAAGCATTTGTTTGTAAACTTGTTACTGTTTTTAGTAAGACATTCTGTCCCTTATTGTTTTTGAAAACATGTGGACCAATGGCTCCGCCAGCTCTTAAAGCACACCAAACAATAATTTTCTGTAAGAATGTTTGGGCAAAAACTTGTGGATTATTCAATCCAAATGCCTCTTCTGCTTATTTACGTCACCTAACACCAAAAGAAGGCTTCATAGGAGAACAAAATTTTTAATGGAGATTCTATTCGCCAAACTGATGGCGCCTACTGTGGGCAATTGACATTAATTCCCTCACAAGTTGCATGTTGAAAGTTTTAAAGCCAAGATAAAATCTGTTATAAAGTTCAAGGACACAATCCCAGCCATTGAAATCGCCAACGAATTAATTGATTTGGATCTTCTTCAATGCGTCCCTGTGTAGCGGCTGCAGTCTCTACAGTGCACACTGTTCCGCGTCTATTTGGGCAAGTCACACAAGCCCTTGTATCATTGTATGGCGAGTGTTGTTGGACAAAAATACAACAGTTTATGCTTGTTGTTGATAATCTTCATGTAAAAATCCGATACACTTATACACATTTTCTCAATTGGTCAATTCACACAAGCCGTTGTATCGTTGTATTCATTGTATTGTTGGAAGAACATACAACAGTGTATGCTTGTTGTTGATAAATTTCATATAAAAATCCGATACACTTATACACATTTTTTCCATTGGTCAATTCACACAAGCCGTTGTATCGTTGTATTCATTGTATTGTTGGAAGAACATACAACAGTGTATGATTGTTGTTGATAATTTTCATATAAAAATCCGATACACTTATACACATTTTTTCCATATGTTTTTAAAAGTTGTATTGATTTCGTGCTATCAAATTGTGTGAATGAAAAAAATGTGTATATGTTTTCATATGTTTTTAAAAAGTTGTTTTGGTTTCGAGCTATCAAATTGTTTGAATGCCAAAAATCATGAAGAAGAATAAGAAGAAGATATTTGGATTACGAAATACACAATTCAGCATGGCATTGAGTGTTCAAAAACAACCAAGTGTATTCAATACGACATACACGGTACAAAGTCGTGTGAATTGACCAATTGTTAGGCTATGTTTTGCAAAAAAGGAACGAGCGGCATGATAACTTTGGTGAACAGGACTATCATATTAATAAAAAAAAATTTTAACAATTTGCATGCTTTGTAAGTTTATCCATAAAAATGTGGCTATCAGTTGTAAAATTGTTTGTTAAAGAACACAGTGTTGAACGCCTACAAAAACACTAAATGCATTTGAAGCTATTGAGACTTTTTTTGTTAACTGCATTAAGCTTCGTGCAAATGAATGTCCTTTAATATTTCCACTTTTTATGAATTGTTTTATAACAATAAGCTAATAAAAGTCGCTGTAGTCTAGCACCAGGTCTGTTAGCTTAGAAGACGTGAGGCCGTGGTTCAACACTTGGCTCAGACAAAACGAAATATGAAAAAATATCTCTTCGACGACTTCCTCTCAGCAGATTTCTTATAAAAACTCTGAAAGCACAATAAAATTGCCATGAAAAATTTCTCAAATCTGTAGTTCTTAATGATTTCATTAATGATGTGAGAAGCTAGGTTGTTATCCTGACTAAAGTGTTGAAACGAACATTCAAGTAATAAACAAATAAATAAAAAAATTATTGTGATTAATAAAAATCCAAATTAAAACAAAACATAAATGTGATCAAATGAACCTCTTTGACTGTACGTTGTAAACTATCTGTGTAGATGTGTGAGCAAGTAGATGGCTATTCCTTGATCACCATATTATTTTCCTAAGGAAAGATTGATTTTTTTCATTTCTTTCCATTTATTTTTATTTTCTTGACTGAAATACTGATTGATTTCTTAATTCCTTTTTTATTGTTAAAAAGAAAACAAACAAATATTTTATTTTCCTTTTTAGCAAAAATTAAGATTTATTTTATAAAATGCAAATTTATCTTTAGTTCCTTTTTTGTTTTGTTTTTTTGAAAGAACAAAAGATTTAAACAACCTCCCCAAAGAATTCCCAAACAAGAAAGAAGAAGAAAAATAAAATAAAATTTCCAAGCACAATTAATTTCTATTGTCCGAGGATAATAATAGAAAAAATATTTTTAAAAGAAACCATTCATTGCTTCATTCACTCATTGTCTTAAACGTTTCATGCTGAATAATAACGAAACTCATTTGTAATAGGATATGGCAGCATGAAGAAATTTGAAACTCCTAAAGGATAACTGGGTACCTTTTTTCCCCGTTTTTCTTCTTTTTTTAAATACAACATTTTCTTAAGAGTAAAGAATGTCTCTACATTCTCAAAATTGGGAATTTTAAAAACCAACTTCTACAACCAGAAATAAAAATGTGTTAGAGAGCAAGCAACATGTGTGCGCTAGCGTGTACAAAAAAAATGATTTTAAACAATAAAATTTAAGATTTAATGTATGCAGGCGGAATATAGGATCGATACAACTAAGAACAAAACTACCGACATATTACGTATTTCATTCAATCGCTTTCTAGAAATATATCTTATAATTTTTACTACGAATGAAAGTTCTTGATCCAAACATACATAAAATTCAAGCCAATAATAGCTGCCACATTAGAATCCAATATCATATTGTAATCGGTTCGAAATCGGACCTATCATTTATGATACACTACTTCACTTCTTATCCTAATAATTGTCGCCGTGTAGGATATTGGTATAGAGTACTGCAATCAAGCCTTTTATTGTACATCAATCTATGTAAGGTCTACCTATAATGTCTCCTCCAAATCAAACTACAGGATGCTGTTCGATATCATCAAAGATAATTCCCTGCACAGATTTTGATATTCACCCAGGTATTTCCTTCCTGACTGACTCAAAAGTTACAGATATGTTATGTATAGTTATATATCCAATGATACATTCTCGTCAAAACAAAATTTAAGTCTTGGTTTCAAGACGAGTATAAAGTATCCTGTCACGACCTGGTTTCTAATCTCAAGATATTCCTGCATAGTTTGATGGATGACTCAAATCTCCTTGTATTATAATTTCCCCGGGCGCCCTGGTAGTCTAGTGGGTAGTGTGCCAGACTGTTAGCGTGAGGGTTGTGGGTTCGATTCCCACCAGAGGCTCTGGTCTGTTACACTACACCGAGCATATGGTCAAGTTACTCCGCTCGTATATAATTAGAATATAATTTGTAATTGTATTGTAATAAATAAATAAATAAATAAATAATTTCCCAACAAAAGTTTAATTTGTCTCTGTTCGCAATCTGCAACGATATGTTTATTCTACACTACTCATCTACCTACTAACTACCGCGAATTACCACATGACGATGGTAACCCTATTTCCCGTGATTAGCTGATTCTGTTTCTCCAGTGACATACTATTTATTCTTAGTAGAGCCGTGAGCTCGATTAGCTGTCTTACTGTCTATTCCTTTGTATTCTCTGCCCGAGCTGAATTAAGCATATCTTCCGATTACATAGACTTCTGCTAAAAAAAAACTCACTAGTTCACATATGTGCTCAGCATATTTCTCTCTCGAACCGAAAGACTATACTTCTGACTTAATGTTTGTATTCGAATTTCACAAAATTATATATTCTTTAGCTTCCTCCATTCACTCTTGTTAGTAAGTGTCCTTGTGAAGCGCCTTCCCAAAATCATAGCATCAACTGATTCTGCCTAGATGGCAGTTAGGGAGTTAGCTACACGATCCATTAGATTACGATTTAACGGGATGGATTTCTAGTTTGACTTATCTCTCTTTACCCTATCCATAGACTCTAATCTCTGGTCTTCACTACCATGTGCAAGGGAATTGAGGAAAGTACAAATTTTACTCATTTGTAGAAAAAGGATCTTTTCTAATGGACTCTAGTGTAGGGAGACCACACAGATCTGACCTGATATGGATATATACATTTGCGTAAAACCAAATATAGCCGGGTACTGGCCTCTGTTCGAACATTTCCAAAACATTCCCAGAAGAGACTTCTGCAGAAGCTTTACTGACGACAAAGAAGAGGAGACCATACACTTACATTGTCCTGTATTTAGGAATTTGAGAAGAAGGATTCTTAGGCACCCACAATTTGCCGGCAGAACTTGTTTAGCTAAAGGTGATTTGGTAAAATCCACACCTTCAAACAACTAATGGGATATGAATTGAATCGACTTCTTCATAAAATTATCAGAATGACTGAAAGATGCCAACCAAAAGTTGTAATTGCATGACTAACGTCGGTGCTACAACCAGACATTATACGACCCAATATGCTATGCTTTTCGAGACGGCTGCCAATTTAACTTAATCTAACATATCAGAAAGAAGGAATATCTTGCGTCACGAATTGAATGACGAGAGCCGGGAGTTCAAACCTTGACTCAGATTTTTCGACCAAACCGAAATATAATAAAATATTTCTTACGGCGACTTCCTCTCAACAGTATTCTGGTCAAAAACTCTGAGAATAAAACAAAATTGCAATGATAACGTTGTCAAAAATCTGACCTTCGAAGTCGACTTTACGCTGTAGTTACCGCTACTCATGTATAAAATTAATACATACAACATGAGTGATGTTAGAAGCTAGGTTGTTAGCCTGACTAAATGGTTGTAATAATCAATTAAGTAAGTATGAGTTTAATGAAAAAGTTTTATTTAGAAAAGCATTTGTTCGCATTCGAAGATATTTTAGTTTGAGGCATAGAGGCACATACAGCCAAAACCCTACTGCAATAACCGCAAATATTTGATGTTAAATATCGTAAGTTAATAATTTATTATTCTGAATTGTACTTTTATTTATTTATTTTTAATAACAATTATATTGTGGTGGGTTCCTTTTGTTCTATTGAACATCCCTTATCTAGGCTTGTAACGCCAATTAAGGGCTTATCATGCGTAAGCATTTGTATGATTTTTCTTTTAATATTTTCTGTGTCTTTACAATTTCCCATGCTTTGCTCGGCTACCTCAAATAAGTAGGGGAGAGTTTTAAAGAATCTTTATTAGAAATGAAGACAAGCATTACAAAAGACAGTGTGTACCCGAGCGTAACCAGGCATCAAATGGTGAACAAGACAGAAGAAAATTTCAAAGAAAGAATAGAAAAAGCAAATGAACTAAAGCAGGTAAAACTGAAATCTTTTTGAAAAAAAAGAAGAAAAGAAAAGATCGTTTTGAATTTTTAAGAGTAATAAAACTTTTCATTAATCTATTACAATATGGAGAGCATAAACTGCAAGCAATAGGGGACTCTTTCTAAATGAGCAAGATCTTGAGTTATGCTCATACAAAGTGAGTACAAGTTACTGTGGAACAGTATTTTGAAAACAATCTTATAGTTAAAGTATCTGCTGCAAACGTTCAGTTTGTTTAGAGAAGTTGTAGGTAACGGATGTGTTTTAACGGCAAAAGTAATGAAAAATTGAATAAAAAAGCCACGAAAAGAAAAGCAAAGCAAACATTTTTAAAGAAATTAAGATAGAAAAGAAAATATTTCTTTTAATATACAATAAAACGTGAAACGTTGTTTGTCAGAAAATAAGAAAGAAAAAATAAGTTATTAAAAAAAAACAAAGAAAGTCTGTGTTGTGTAAATAAATCACAGAAGAATTACTAAAAAAGAAAACAGAAGAATACTCATACAATTGTTGTTGTTGTTTTGCTTTAATACGTTCTGTAAATAATAATTGTAATATAAAATCCATAATGGAAAGCTTAACGCGTTCATTAAATTACGAACTACCGCATGATATACATTTCGATAAGTACGCGCAGCATATTTTAGAAAACAGTCATACACCTAATTTAGCCGATACTACAACCATAGCTTTGGCCTCCTCACCTAGCATAACTACTTTGGATTCAGCAGCTGCTCACCACACAACAACAAGTGAATTTCTTAAGAAACTGGGTGCAACATTTATACATTCCATACAATTGCAATCGTTGCATAAAGTAAATCCATTGGAAACTTCATTACCCTCATTGCCAGCCGTATCCTCAGCCTCAGCGAATATGGATATGAATTTAGAATTTGTGCCACATAAATTGGTAATGGATTCACGCAGCTATAACACTGCCATGGATGAACTACAAAAACAATTGGATTATGACAAGTTTATGAATGAAGTATGGATTGGTGTTGTCCTAACACTGATACTAATCTCAATGATATTTTGCTTCTGTTCCTGTTTCTTGTATCATCAATTTCGCATGTGGAAAAGGAATTGTAAGTATATTTATGAGAGTGTTTGAAGATTTTTTTCCAATTTAATTGTTGTTGTTATGCTTTTTCAAATTAATTGAAAATATTTTGTTTTTAAAGAATTAAAAATTCATGTGAAAGTTACAAAAAAATTTCTTCCGTATGATTCAACAAATTTCGTTTAACAAGATTAGAAATAATTACGCATAGTGTTGCTTTTAGAAAAAAGAATCAAATTCTAATTAAAATTTTTGGCATTAAGAAAGAATAATCTCCTTATGTATTCAATGCTGGAAACATTTATAAGAACTTGGACTTCAAGAATTTTAAAATCACCGGAAAAACTTTAAATTTAAAATTTTAAGGAAATTTTATTTAAAAAACTACTTTTTGTTTTAAATATTGATAAAGTGTACCTCTCTCTAATGCCTAATTCGTGGAACATAAGTTCGAAAGCAATATTTTGAAAAAAAATTTTGTTTTTGAATTACTGACCCCTTTTCTTTTGAAAACTGACAAGAGCATTTTAATATGAAATTAAATTCAAATGTTTGCTAACATTTAATGAATTTTTTTTTAACAATCCACAAGTTTCTTTAAATGGAATAATTGTTATTGAAATTGATTTAAACAAATAAAACACACCTTACTGATGTGATAATTGCTTGTGAAGATTGTGAACTAAATTTTTCAATTCTAAAATATTTCTAAAGTGCCTGAGATTTCATTAAATTCAATTTGCTTTTAAATTTAATTTAAGGCCTGTTTGACGTGAATCAAACTTCTGCTATAGTATCTCATAAATATTGTCAAATTAAGTGTTCATTTTTTTAAGAATAAACGGCCTAGTGACACTGTTAACAAGCTAAAATGCTCAACGTAAAGCGACACAACATAAGTGAAAAGATTTCTTCATATGGTAGCAAGAAGTCGATATTATGGTTAAGCAATCATATGCAATCGGTAGTTGAATAAGTGGCATATTAATCTATGAGTACAGGAGTTATAAATTCAATTCTGACCAGAGACTTCAATATATTACACTTCGGTAAAATTTGTAGATTACAAATAATTCAAAAAATCAGCTCCAGTTTGAGGTTTACTATCTTTACTTTCGCTACCCTCCTGCTATATCTCACTTTCCGATATTCCAAAGCAATACTATGATAAGTAGGAAGTATCGCCTGAATATTACGTACAGACATACATAATTGGTCATAACAACCCTTCAGTCAGGATTACGACGTAGCTTCGCACACCTATTATGTGTTATGTTGTGTTAAATTATGTGTTAAATGAGTGACAGAACTCATCTTCGAACAGCAGATTTTTGAAAAATTGTTCATAGGAATTTTATTAACTCTCAGAGTATTTGCCAGAAATCTGATAAGAGGTAGTAGACTAAGAAATTTTTTCTCATATTTCATTTTGTTGGAGATATCTGACCTGGGGTTTGAAACGTGGCCTCACGTCTAATAAGTCCACACACTACCTATTATACTACAACGACTTCGTGAGTATTAGCTTCAGTTAAGAAAAAAATATAAGTCAACGACCTCCTGTTAGTCCAGTGGGTAGTGAGGTAATCTTCGAATGTGATTAGCCATAGACGCAGTCTCTGTAATCTAGTGGGTAGAGCATTGACTTATTAGATGCCACCCTGAACTTTAACCTCTGGCTTAGACATCTCGAACAACGAACGAAATATTAAAAAATATTTCTGGCTAAAACTCTAAGCGTAAATGAAATTGCCATGAAAAGTTTGTCAAAAATTTATCGTTAAGAGTAGACTTTAAACTGTAGGTCCTGCCACTCATGCATAAAATTAATACACATAACATATGTATGTGGTGTGAGGAGATAGGTGCTAATCCTGACTGAAAGGTTGGAAATCCCAACTATGTATGTATGTAGTTAAGGACTTTTACTACTATAACACATCTACTCTCTTACGGCAATTAGACCCATTTAAACAATAAGAATGCTACGATTAAAAAGAAGGCCCCGCATGCAAGTATTTTCCTAAAGTGACTTCGACTAATTAGTAATATTTTTGCGAAACATGATGTACTGAATACTGAGTATAGACAATGAATAAAAATGTTCTTCTACAGAATAACAAAAATTGACTTGATCAACTCCACTTTGATAAATTTTCTACTTACCTAGACCTACCCTATAACTCTTTAACGAGTAGATCGACTCTAATTTCGACGTTTACAAACACTGACACTTAACTAACGAGAAACTGTTTCTCTAACATGGGTGGAATGTGTGGAATGACCAATTCAGTAAGTAATTAGCCTGAGACTCTAACGTGTTACACTTTTCAAAATTAATGAAGAAAATATGAAAAATGATGACCACGAAAGACACTGAGACATTAAAAAAAAAACTGACATTAAAAACAAATTTAATAACAAAAGCTGGCTGCACTATTCTTATGTCTCTTTTATTCCCATGCTTTTACTCCTATTCGTATTCCCCGTTCACTAAGCATCAGTGCAGGAAAACAAGGTTAATTTCACTTGCTGTACTTGGCGTTTAAGAGTCAATTCTTAAAGAAATTCGTCATTTCATGTTGGCAGATAGAGTCTATTGCCGCGAACGCCTGCTTACCTTTACTGTGTTGATATTTTTAGTTCAACGACTGTATTGCATATGCAGAGTTTTTACAGATCGAATTCGATTTTCTTTCTTTTCTAGTCTTCGTTGCATGTTAACAATCATCAAATCTCTGGAAAGAAATTCAATTTGAATTTAATTTTATATTTTTTTGTGATTGTGTAGCATAAAACGTTAAGATTTAAGAAATTAATGCAACAGTGTTAGCATTAGAAACGTTAAAATAATAACAAAATATATTAAAAAAAAATTAATAAAATATGGTTATGTTTGGCTTGTCATTTCTTAATTTTTTAATTAAAATTCTTGAAACGTTTACTTTGGTATAATAAAAGTTTCACAAATTTGCCGTATCGTATGCATTTTAATACGTTTCAAAAAAAATTTTTTTTGTAAATATCAAACAAAAAAATTATTAGCCAATTGCCAGTATAGACGGAAATTAAATTTTGTAAAAATAAATGTTAATTGTTTTGATTTTGTTAAGTGAATAAAAAATGGCAAAATTCTAATAATAATTGTTAGAAACAAAACAAAACAAAACATATCATCATTAATTCGCAAATCTTGTAAATAAACAATAAATTCAAGGGCAGGAATATTCTAACAGGGTAATGATTTACAGATTATATGTAAATAATCAAAACTGATAACAATTAATTACATCGATTTTTTCCAGTTCAAGTCTCACATTTGAAAATCCAGCAAAACTGATAAGGAAAGACACAATCTAAGAAAAACTCAATTAATTGTTGTTTTTTTTTATAAAAAAAAAAATTAAAATTATCCCATTAATTACACAAATTAATGAAGTGTAATAACATATTGTATTAAAAAACAAAACAAAATATTGTTTATAAATATTATTGGTATTAGTAAACAAATTAACATCAAACAAACACTATTATATGTCTGATAACCCACAATGCAATATACAGAGTCTTACAAAAGTATACGTACTTGCACAAAATTTTTCAATTTTTAATAAAGGCTTATCAGAGGAATGATTTATATCACAGATCAGCAATGAGTACATTACATTTCCACTTTCTGCACTTAAAACTTTAATTGATACTAGATCTCAGCAATGAGTATTCAAAAAGATGAGTAGATTCGAATTATACTCATAATTTCTGATGCTTATACGCATTCATACTTATTTTAATGTCATACTCCTACTACTCACATTCAAAGTTTGAAGTACTCATAGTACTCATATTTAACAATACGCATGATGTTGTTGATTCCGACTCCCCTCTATAAAATAAATATGATTCGCATACGAACACTACAATACTCACTAGAAGTTTGTGTGTTTCTTTTGCTTGCTGTCTCTGTCTTTTTCTATCTTCCTTTTTGTAAATGCAACAACAACTAAGACTGTAAATTTTGATGAATGATTCGAATCACTCGAATCATTTATGAGTATTATAAGTATTTTTCTAAATTTATGAATCTGAACGAGTAGGCGTATGAATCACACATATTTCGAATTTTATGAGTTTGATGTCAACCTTGTACTCATACTCATTGCAACCAGTATTTATAAATCAATGTTGTAGTAAGTATGAATGAATCAAAGTAGTTGAATTTTAATACTGTAGACTCAGTCATACTCAAAATTTCATGAGTACTTATGAGTAGCGAAAAAACGAGTCATTGCAAGTACCGTAGTCTAGTAGGTAGTGTGTTGGCTTATTAGACGCGAAGCCAGGGTTAAACTCTACGGCCAGACATCAAAACAAAATATGAAAAAAATATTTCTTAGGGTGTTGCTAGTTTCTAATCTAATGCTGTAGCTATGAATAGTTCGTTCTCTGGCGTATACATAACTGACCTTACCAAATATTTAATGCGAATAATATGAATGATGATAAGCATATAATAAAATAAAATAAAATAAAACAGGAAACATACAAGCGACTATGTGGACCTTAATGGATTAATTATTAGTTGCATAAAAATTTTAAATTAAATAAAAATTCTCTTTATTCATGCACTTCTCAATACAGACAGACAATACATTACTATTATTGTATACGTTATAAAGAAAATTTTAAATTTGTCGCTTTGTAGCTTCAGCGCTTTTTATGTGTTCTCGAACTTGACAATGATTATTAACAAAACAAATTTATAGGAAACATTTAAACAAAATTAATTCCTCTTTAACGGAATTACATTGTCTAAATATGTATGTATTTATAGAATTAAAATATCGTATTTTTATAATTTATTTCCCTTGATTTGAATGCAAATTTCAAGCCAAAAATAATTCTAAATTTGTAAATAATTTCCTAATTTGATATGAAATTTTAAATGAAGAGATACGTCACTCAAACATTTATTAAAATGGACATACAAATAATGAATATGTACAGATATTTTCAAGCTATTGTTTTGAATTCTAATGAGCTCTATAAATATTCGTATTAAAATTAGGAATATTTTTTTTATGAATTAAATTACAGCCCAATTAGCTTTTGTTTTGAACCTTAGCGCTTAATTTAAAACATTCTGAAAAGCGTATTATCACTACAAAAAATACGAAAGAACCGGTTTGTTTATGTTCGTTCATAAAGACGTGCGCCTTATCACATGTCAAGAGATTTTGAAAACATACCGCAAATAATCAAAATAGTAAACAAACAACGCTGCCGCTGTCAATGTAGGGAACAGCTGTGCAGCTTATCAAATTCTGGCAGCAAAAATAAATATTTTGTTTAATGCAAATATTTAAACATTTTAAAAGATTTCACCTTCCTTTCATACTGAAATAATATAAGTAAACCTTTGCGAAATATGAGACAGCTGTCAGATTGAATTTTTTTTTTATGTAACAACAACAAAAACTAAAAAAAACAAACAATTTCAAACATTTATTTTAAAGACTATTTTTCATTTTCATCTCATTTTAGATCGCACTACTGCGATGCCATCGAGTGAAGGCGAAGCTGTTAAGTTCAACTTGGATGTGGAAGATCCTGTGCCTGAATATACCCTGGTATCTGGTTTGCCTTCTTATGAGGCTGCTTTAGAATTGCTACATAGAACTCCTCAATCTTGTCTTATTGTACATCCGTCTGTATTTGAAGTCTTCAATAAAAATGAAAAACTCCCGCACGATACCAATTCTGCAACAGAAAACACTCCCACCACACCCGGCGAAGTTTCTGAGCCACTGTTAACAGAAGACCTTAAATCCCTGCAGTTGCCTTCGTACACTGAATCTCTTATACTTACGACACCGTCTACACCGAGTCTGCCTCAAAATCACAGTTTGGCCAGTCTATTATCCTTGACACAATTGAAATCACTGCCTAAATCGAAATCCTCTGCCTCAACATTAACACCAACAACACCCACAAGTGATGCAGAGAAAATGTTTAAATCTTGAGTAAATTTTTCCTCTCCTCTCTTCCTAGAGAAAACAAAAGAAAAATCTATTCTAAGATTTCCATGTATTTCTTATTAACAAGACTGTGATAAAGCCAAATATAAAGCAAAACAATACTAGCAAAGACCACTTGACCACAACTGAGGGGTTTTTCCTTGAGAGTATATTTTTGTAGTTTTTTTTTCTTTATTTTAAACTGTGATTAACTTCTAGATGTAGCGGTCTAAATAATTTATAAATAATCTTATATACGTACATACATACATATACATACATACATATATGTACATATATAAATAATAATATATTGAAAGCAATTCATTAGATATACAAATAATATTGTAATGTTAACTAATTTTAAGTTATTTATACAATATCCTCAGCACATACCATATGAAAACAAAAACAAATAAATTATGCAAATAAAAAAAATATAGAAAATATATTTCTATATACAAACATAATCAAATTGGAAGTCTTTTATTTGATTTTTTTTTCTTTTTTTTTTTTTAATTCGAAACCATATTTATGATGTGATTCCGTGTGGAATCTCTTCATGTCCAAAGAGAGCAGTTACATAGTATCATTTCTGTTGCCTGAATTATTATTTTCTGGTGAACGAGCATTGATAGTGGTTTAGGCAATTCATCCAGATTTTACCACTATGAAATGAGCGTCTTTCTGTGAAAATAAAACACACATTTTTAATGAGAAAGTAAATAACATTTAATGAAGATAGCGGTCATTACTCGTTACACTTTTTTTCAACAGTCAGGCCACGTCAAAAATACGTTCGTTTTTTGAAGCAAATCAATTATTCGCGCAATTTTCAACTTTCTCGTAGGAATCGATATGCTGCTCACCCAATGCGTGTCTCATCGATGAAAACAAATTGTAGTGGAACGGAGCAATGAATATGGTGAATATGTCGGTTATCGTAGCAACTCCCAGCCTAATGCTTTGTTTGTATTTTGAACCTGTTTTGCTTTGTGTGAAGGCCCATTGTCATGTTAAGAAATTACTTTTAAAAGCAATAAATGGTTCCTATTGAAAATTTGCTATCGGTAGGGGTTTGTATCAACAGTTGATTTTTTAGCTATTATCTTTTTGGCAAGACTGGTTTAAACAGCTCACGCATGTTTCGTGTTTTGTTTCACTGTCAAACATCTTCAGTTTGGTATATAATTTAACCATAAATCGTATTACAAACGAACAACGCTTGCAAATCATTGAATTTTGTTATCAAAATGCGTGCTCCGAAGATCCACTTCTTTATCGAAAAACTATGTTCAGCGACGAAGCTCATTTTTGGCTCAATGGATACGTAAATAAGTAGAATTGTCGATTTTGGAGTGAAGATCAGCCAGAAGCATTGCAAATGCTACCAATGCATCCAGAAAAAGTCACAGTTTAGTGCGGTTTATGGGCTGGTGGCGTCATTGGACCGTACTTCTTTAGAGATGCTGCGAATCGTAACGTAACTTTGAATGGTGAGCGCTACCGTGAGATAAGCTTGACTTGCATGACATGTGGTTTCAAATAATCTTCAAACATTAAATTATATGGACCGTACTATCGATTCAAATAAAGATTTCATGAATTTTTCTGAATTTTATGGGGTTTTTTAATTTTCCTATAGCTCTTAAAAAATCACCCCTCATAAATGTTCTTTACTTCTCACATCAAATTCGTTATCTCTAAAACGTCGAATCTATCTTCTGTATGTTGCTTCTGATACAGCGTGATCACCATATGCCTCGAGAAGCAACACTTTTGATTAAATGAAAGAATATGAAGTATTTTGTTCTTTGATTTGATGTGTACTGAATATGTTTGACAGATATCGTCACCATCAACCAAAAAAAAATTAAATTTTGGATCGTTCACAATAAATTATTTCCTTGGAGACTTTAGCAAATTTGAGTAATATTTGAAAAGCACAATATGTGTGATTTAATGTAAGTGGAATGGAGGGGTCCTATGCGGAAGGGAGTCAATTCATTTGCCTAAGCCATATACACTGACTCAAATAATTGTTCGTCGAAAACTACTTAACAGATTTGAATAAATTAATGTTCATTTAAAGGTTCAATTTGTGTTTAGAATAATTAGAAACAAAAAAAGTTAAATATATTTTTTTTTATAAAAGACTTAAAAAATTATTTAAAATGCGAACTCAAACAATTTTCAGTACAACAATAGACATTTAAATTGGTTTATTTAAAATTTATTTTTATTAAAGAATTTGACGTACATAGTTCGCCGACATAAACTTCTTTTAAACGATTTTTAATAGAAGAGGCCAAATTTTGTGTGATTTCTGTTAAAATATATCAAAAATTTTTCCTTCTCAAAATCCCCATAAATGCGTTATGAGACTTGAATCAATGATGGTGGTAAGGCATTACACCCTTAACATTGTGTAGATACAGTTCTGCCGCAATCTTGGAATGAGTGTTTCGGATCATCATTCGGATAAATTGAATAGCTCTCTTTTAAATAATGAAAATTATTCATTATTATTTCCACAAACATAAGATTTAAGGCACTCGGAGAAGCCATTGGCGCACTTCGCACCACCACTAGTCCCTTTAATACTCTAAGCTTCTTCAGCAGTGTTTTCACTCCCCTACACAAATCGTCTACCGTCTGATCCAGAAACGCTAAAATTATACTTGCATTTCTTGTAATTGTATGTATATCTGTATTCGTTGTTTGATATAAATTTTTTCTTCCGTGGAAAACATGCCTTTTATCTGCTTGTAAAGAGAAAATTCTGTAAGTTTTGTGTACTTAATAAACTGCCTCCATTAATTCGAATAGTTTTCCTTTTTTGCACTGCATTGGCTTTTTTAGCCATGCTATCATCCGTTCGATTATTCTGCTCAAAGAAGTATCTTTCATTTGTGCTCGACCGATTTCAGAGGAAATTAATTAATTTTATTTATTTATTTTTTCATGGTGAGAAGCTAGGTCGTAATCCCGACTAAAGCGCTGTAATGATTAATTAAGTAAGTAACCTTAATAATAGTGGTATACATGCAGGTTACGAAGTAAACTAGAAATCTTATCTTTTTGGCAATATTTATGTCATTGTATTCTGTCACAATATTCAAAATGTTATCTCCACTGGACGTTAAGAATCAATTTAGGCTTGAGCAACGTTGCGATTTATTGGAAATTTATTTTCAAAAGAATTTGTCGGAAATCGCATGAAAATTTCGTACAAAATTTGGTCGCAGAGAAGGACCCGGTATACGCAAGTTTATTGCTATAGTTCGTCAAACTGGTTTCATTGTTGGTGCGCCAAGACGTGGGCGTATTCGCACTGTACGAAAATGTCGAAGCTGTGGCTGAGAGTGTACGTGAGAATCCATCAACATAAACTCGTAACGTCCTCAAGAGTTCAACATTTCACGCACCAGTTAACGTTGATTTTGTCAAAAAAAAGCATCTCGTCGGATGAAGCTCATTTTCGTCTTGGTGGGTGCGTTAATAAGCAAAATTGTCATATTTGGGGCTCAGAAAACCCATACGTGATCCTGCAGAAGCCAATGCACTCATTACGAGTAACTGTTTCGAGCGGCTTGCGAAGGGGGGCATCATTGGCCCATATTTCTTTAAAATAAGGACAGTACAACCATTACGGTCAATGGAAACACCTATTGGGCCTTGATAACCCATTTTTTGTACCCGCTTTGCATGGTATTGATGCGAACGAGGTTTGCTTTCAACAGGATGGTACAACTTGCCACACATCTCAAACACCAATCAATTTATTTCGTCAACGTAAATTAACTCGACTGTAATCGAATTATATCGAGTCTTTGTGAATCACATTAAAGCCAGAATTAATAGTCAAGAAATCTGTGGGTATTGTTGGATTTATCAGTGAATTATCTAGAACGAATTGCTTTCCTATAACAAAACTCTCGTTTGTTTTAAACCTCAATTGCCTGAAGAACAAACATTTGCATTCTGTATTAAACTATTAGTAGGTCTTACTTTACAATTTTCCGTATAATTATACACAATATTTCTAAGAGAGCAATAATAAAAATTGTTTGCCACCGTTTCTCTCCACATGCAAAATGGAATTCTTTGAGAGAAGCAAAATGGAATAATTTCTATTGGTGTAACTAGATTATTAATGTATAAATTTAAAACAAGATCATCGTAAATCAGATTTTAATTACACCTTTCAGTCATAACTACTATGTATATCATGAGCCACAAATCGTAATTATATGACAGAATTATAAAATACAAATGCAATAATTAATTACAACAAATAAAATAATAATATTGTGTTAAACACAATCTATAACATTGTTAACGATGTTAAAGCATGAGAATAAATACGTAAATCCAAAACTTTTATATACACATACATACATAACCACTTCCATAAGGTTCATTTTGCAATAAATTAGAATTATCATTGTTGTCGTAGTCGTTGTCGAGCATTATCGTTCTTGGTATTAATTCTGGTTTCACCTTGCTTCAGCGGATAGCTTTTACACACATTATTGTCGTATGCGATTTATTTTCCATCATATAGAAGTAAGGCTGTGGCTCAAATCCCAACTCAGGCGTCAAAAAAATGAAATATAGAAACTATTTCTTCCTGTCGGCAGTCTTCTGGCAAAAACTCTGAGATCACATAAAACTGTTAAGGAAAGTTCGTCAATAATCAGTCGTTCGGAGTCGACGTTAAACTTTCGACCCCGGCACTTATGGATAATATTAACACACACAACTTAAGTGGTGTTGAGAACCTAAGTCGTAATCCTGACTGAATGGTTGTTATGACCAATTAAATAAGTAAGTACGACCCATTTTCTGAAAAAATGGAATTCAGACATCGGTCTTGGTAATGAATGAATAGTCCTCTAGAAACCTCAATCTGCTTATGAGCTGGTCTTTTTTTTTTAACTTTTTGCAAGATTATACTGATTTATTTCAGAGTCTGATCAATAAGATCAGATCGCAAATTACTCATATAGTTCACTGCTACTTTTCTAATCCGGGGCAACCATCAATTTCGACTGTAAAACCAGATCGATTCGGCAGGAAGACAATACTGTATGTTTGGTGGGATCAGAAAGATGTGCTGTACCACGAGTTCTTCAAACCTGCTATGACTGTTTGTACAGATCGCTACCTACAACAAATGATCAATTTTAACCATGCATTGAACGAAAAACTACCAGAATGGTCTACAAGACACGGCAATGTAATTTGACAATGCATCTGCACACAAAGCTAAATTGCTTCAGGATATAATCAAAGCATTAAGCTAGAAGCAACTAACCATCCGTCATATTTAACAGAGTTAGCTCCTTGCGACTACCATTTTTTTTTTCATCTATGGGACACGCATTGACCGAACATTACTTCGAAGAAGTACAAAATTCAAAATTGGGTGACTAATTCTTTTGAATTTGAAGTCTAGTAGGCTTTTCAGTCCAGAGCCCCTGGTTCCACACCCGGCGCAGACACCTCGAAAAAAAAAGGAAAATATAAAATAAAAGAATATTTCATTAGGTAACTTCCTCTCACCTGTTTTCTGGCAAAAACTTTGAGAGTAAAATAAAATTGCCATGAAAATTTCCTCAGAAATCTGTCGTTAGGGCAAACAAAAACACTCAATTTTGTTTGTGTTTCCCATATAAGCAGGCAAGCATGTCAAATAGCCTGTGTTACAAAAACATCACATTAGAAAAATACTTATAAATGATTCGAGTGATTCGAATCATTCATCAAAATTTACGGTCTTATTTGTTGTTGCATTTACAGAAAGAAAGAAAAAGACAAAGCCAAAGGCAGCAAGCAAACTAAACACACAACCTTCTAGTGAGTATTGTAGTGTTCGTACGCGAATCATACTTATTTTGTGATTCTTGTAAATATTGAGTAAAGGAGAATTGATACCAACAGCATCATGCGTATTGTTAAGTATGAGTACGATGAGTACTTCAAACTTTGAATATGAGTAGTATGAGTATGATATTAAAATAAGTATGAATGCGTATAAGTAAGTATCAGAAGTTATGAGTATGATTCTGAGTTATGCTGATCTCTGGTTCCACCACTCATGACTAAAGTAAACAGACGCAACATGTTTTGTGTGAGAAGCCAGGTTATAGTCCCGACTGAAGGGTTGTAATGAACAATTTAGGAAGTAATTGGTTTGCTCCAAATACGAACAGTTGTATTGGGAATACAGAAATTGCTTGAGAGATGGATGAAATGAGCAGCCGGCAATGGCCAATACTTTTATTTTCCCATTACAACTTAGTGTTTAATATTCACAAAAAACATGCATTTCATACCGGTGCACATAGTATTTGGCTTTGAGAATTGAACAGCTGCATAATGATTGTTAGGTCAGATGCAAATAAATTGTTATAAAATGCTTCTTAATCAAGTAAAATATAAATCATTAGCAATGGTATGGCATTTTATACAAATCTATTTAAATCTTTATATTTATGAGGGGTAACCTATGTAAATATTTTATAAACATTCTTTCTATTGTATTTTATTAATTTCGTTTCGATAACAAAATATTTTCTATACAACTTGAATTATACTTATAATTTTCCAATAAACATCTCAGAGACAGATTTATCAAGAAAATATTTAAAGTAAAAAAGTAATTTTCATAATTATTAAATATTTAAATGAAGTAGAAAAAAGCATAAATAATGAAGAGTATTAATTTTCAATCGTAAAAACAACAAACATTTTAAGCTGAAATTATGATTTCTTTTGTTTTTTTTTCTTTTTTTTTTGAAGTGAAAGTTGGCACCCAACACACTTTACAAGCCATTTACGCTTCTTTAAGCCAAAAGCTGCCACAATATCGCTAACAAAAGCTGGAGCCCTAAAGAGACAACGTTCATAAATTATTATTAAAGCTTATCAGTCAGTGTCTATACACTCATGGAAATTAGAATGTAAAATTTACTCATGCAACCCATACCACAATGGAAAATTGTTCGTTAAACTTACTTGTCATATAAGGTAATGTAAAAATTCGAAACTAATCAAACCAAGTTTGAGATTATTTAGATTGATAATATAATGGCTGATACTTACTTTTTAAAAATTATTTCACCAAGATGTTCAACGCTGCCATGCCGTAAATAATCTATCGATGAGTTCCCATTTTGAAACACATTTTCCAAGATTTCGGTTGGGCGTAACCAAGAATTTACGCAAAATTCAAGCAGTAATAAGACTTGAGAGGCATCATCGATAGAAGTAAAGCTAAGTACACGTAGGTTCGAAGTTGTGCTCGCCGTTAAACATTAACATGCTACTCATAAACGGAAAGGTATTCCCATTAAAATCGCTGGGATGATTAAATAAGTACAATATAACATTGTTGTCGACGTAGTCTAGTGGGTATTGTGAAATATGAAAACATATTTCTTCGGCGGCTTTTCTCTCAGCAGATTTCTGGCAAAAACTCTGAGAATAACTAAAATTACCATGAAAATTTTCTCAAAAATCTGTAGTTTGGAGTCGACTTCAAATTGTAGCTCCCGCCATTCATATATAAAATTTACACACACAACATGTGTGGTATGAGAAACTAGCTCGTAATCGCAACTGAGGGGTTGTACTGACCAATTAGGTATGTATGTATGTATGTATAAACGAATGTGACCGTTCAGCTAATTTTTCGTAATGACCTCTATTCCAAAAAGGAATGCGAATAATCAAAATTCACGGATTTAACACCGTTCTTCATAATCGATTTTATCTTATCTTGTCTCATTATGAGATACTTTTCGGTTGAGTTTGTACCAGAGATCAGCAATGAGTCGTTACAAAGATGAGTATTTTCGAATCATACTCATAATTTCTGATACTTATAAGCATTCATACTTATTTTAATATCATACTCATACCACTCATATTCAAAGTTTGAAGTACCCATCGTACTCATACTTAATAATACGCATGACGTTGTTGATTTCGACTGTCCTTTACTCTCAACATTTACATGAATCACAAAATAAGTATGATTCGCTTACGAACACTATAACAACTAATACTGTAAATTTTGAGAAATGATTCGAATCACTGGAAGCATTTATGAGTATTATAAGTATTTTTCGAAATTTATGAATCTGAATGAGAAGCCGTATGAATCAAATATATTTCGAATGTTATAAGTTTAATGTCAACGTTGTAGGCATGCTCATTGCAACCTGTACTTATAAATCCATGTTGTAGTGAGTACGAATGAATCAGTGTAGTTGAATTTCAATACTGTTGACTCACTCATGATCAAAATTTATGAGTAGAGATAAAACGATTCATTGTTAATCTCTAATTTGCACCTCCACCTATATAAAGTCCAACTTGATGCTACA
Organism: Sarcophaga rosellei; assembly: GCA_930367235.1. Classification (NCBI taxonomy): domain Eukaryota; kingdom Metazoa; phylum Arthropoda; class Insecta; order Diptera; family Sarcophagidae; genus Sarcophaga; species Sarcophaga rosellei. The sequence continues at coordinate 42,464,979 of OV884020.1, read as the reverse complement.
GGCTTTAAATGGAAATTTAAAAAAAAAAAAGAATCTTTTCCGTTCACTCAGAGGTAAATTGTAAGATGATAACCAAATTTTTGACCTGAAATATAAAAATTATGTACAACACAGTGCTATAAGCCAAGACAGTGCTATGAGCCACATAACTCGCCTAATGTAAATTTAATTAAAGTTTATTTCAAGTTATTGCAATTTTCTAGAAGTAGTTTTTCACATTTTGATCATGCGATTTGAGGCTGTAAGACAACATTCTTCATGTTATCGCCGACAAACCCTAAATGTGCGAAAAAATGTTCGGAAAAATGCAAAAGCGGTTATTAATATTGTATTATGAAAAAGTCGCCGTAGTCTAGTAGGTAGTATGTTGCTTCAAATCACAGGTCAAACATCTCCAACAAAACGAAATATGAAAACCATATTTATTCAGCGACTGCATTTCAACAGATTTCTGGTAAAAATCTGAGAGTAAATAAAAAATTGCCGTGAAAAGTTTCTCAAACAAAAAAAAAAAAAATCTGTCGTTTGAAGTCGACTTTAAACTGCAGGTCCGCCACTCATGTATACCACAACATAAGTGGTGTGAGATGCTAGGTCGTAATCCTAACTGAAGGGTTGTGATGATCAATTATGTATATAAGTATGTATGTATTATTGCAAAGCCCAAGTGGTATAACGAAGAACACAATTCCTTCGAAATCATAACTTTAAGTAGACTTTATTAAAGTTTACTTTTGAAATAAATTGCACATTATTTAATTATGATTCATAAACAAATTATACCAAACATATTATTATGTATGGTATGATACAACCTGTATAAACTAACTATTGTTGGTATACATGATTTACGAATAGACAAAGCATAGATACACTTACACGGTATGTAAATGTAAAAAATTTAAAATTTCTGGTTTCTTTGGTTTCGTCTCGAATATTCTAAATATCGTTGTCGAGTGTATTGTTACCTTTTTTTTCTTGTGTTGTTGCTTTAATTAATAGATTGTGAAATAAAAGATCGATTTTAACAATTTAATGAATTGAACGAATTTTCTCGACATCATCATTATCATAAAAAATTTAAATTTTCAAATACTAAACGCACCTAAAGCTTAATTTTATCCATTATTATAGCCATTGTTGTTGTAGTTTTTTTTTTTTGGTTTATTTATTGTTTTTTTTTTTTGTTTTTGTTGTTGTAGATAAAAGTTTAACACTTGATTGTGTGTTAATCCCCCACTAAACCCAAATGGTTCATCACAGATTATTTTTATTTCAATTTCAAAAGCTGTTTAGGTTTTGCGGTCTTTGGTCTGTACGCTGGATACAGCGTAGATTTGGGTGCAATACAGAATCTAAATGATAGCAACAACAACAACAACTACATACGAAACTACATACAATAAATAAACCAAAAACACAGTTTTAGATTAAAATTGAAATTGAAAGTTAATAAAAACCCGTTTTGGGTTTCAAAATTAAGAGAGAAAAAACAATAACAAAACGAACGAATAAAAAAAACTTAATTAATGAAAATTTTATCTTTGCCTGCGCTGTGATTATTTGAAAAGGGTGTTGAAAAAATAGAGTTAATTATAGAATAATCGATTGAAGTTCTAAGTAAATCAAATCATGTTGTAATATCCAAATCAGATATCAGCAATAATGAATCGTTTTTTCGCTACTCATAAGTACTCACGAAACATTGACTATAAGTGAGTCAATAGTAATGAAATTCAACTACTCTGATTCATTCGTACTCACTACAACATTGATTTATAAGTACAGGTTGCAATGAGTATGAGTACAACCTTGACATCAAACTCATAACATTCGAAATATGTTTGATTCATACGCCTACTCATTCAGATTTATAAATTTAGAAAAATAATTATAATGCTTATAAACGAGACGAGTAATTCGAATTATTCATCAAAATGTACAGTCTTAGTTGTTATTGCATTTACAAAAAAAGAAGAAAGAAGAAAGAAGAAAGACAAAGACAGCAATCAAAGCAGAGACACAACCTTCTGGTGAGTATTGTAGTGGTCGTACGCGAATCATACTTATCTTGTTATTCTTGTAAATGTTGAGTCATAGGGAGTAGAAAGAAATCAACAACATCATACGTATTGTTAAGTATGAGTACGATGAGTACTTCAAACTTTGAATATGAGTAGTATGACTATGATATTAAAATAAGTAGAATGCGTATAAGTATAAGAAGTTATGAGTATGATTTGGATCTACTCATCTTTTTGAATACTCATTGCTGATCTCTGATTCAAATCTCTTAAACCCCATAAATCCCCACCTACTCTTACTTTTACATTTCTACTTCAATTATTAAGGCACCCTATTTAAACAAAAATGTTTTTTTCTTTTTTTTTTTGTCAGTTTTTATTTATTTTATATGAGTGACCTACATTACAATTTTAAATGACGATGATGATGATGATGATGTTTTTTCCTCCCGCAAATCACTCTGTTTCCCTGCCCGCCTATAGTTCCCTGATGCTGGATATTGTTTGCCGGTAATCTTGTTAGTTTGAATGCATGTTACTGTTAACATTTACATTTACATTTAAAGTGATTTTCACTGTTTTTATTATTGTTGCTGGGCTCCAGCCAAATGCAACACCAATAACAAAAGCATCGAATGAAAAAAAAAGTTGTTAATTGCCTTATAAGTTTGCTTGGTTGAATACTTTTGTTTTGCTTTGATTAACAACAATAACAGCATGAATAACGAACAGCATGAACATTTTAAAATCTCTTCAAATTTACTCACACCATCTTTTATTAAAGTTTTGTATTCCATTCAAAAACAAATTAGGAAAGTTACAGTCGGTCAAGACCAATCATATAAAACCAGTTGCCTGCTCAATATGTTATATTGTATATATATTTAGTAATTTGGGTCAATTATCGATAAGTTTTGCGCCATAACCAACGTAATAATCAATTAAATTAAGGAAAATCTCTATTTGAGTATAATTTTGCCTTAGCTGGACTTACCAGGTGAGGGTTTTTTTTTGTGAAAATTAAACAGTAAATTTGAATTGATGACTGCACATAGTTACCATCTTTAAGGCAATTTGTGGGTTCCACGCCAATAAAATTGTTCATCTTTTGAAGCCATGCAATTAGTCACCCAATTTTTGTTTTCCTTGTACGAATCGAAACGTTGTCCATACGTGTCCCGTCGGTGAAAATAAATATTAGTAAGAAGCAGCCAAGTCTGTCGAATAATGATATAATGATTTGATTGATAATCCTGAACCGGTTTTGTTTTGTGTGCAGGTGCATTGTCATGCTGCAAAATTACCTTGCCGTATCTTGTGGCCCATTTGGATCGTTTATCGATGAATGCATGGCTTCCCTTAGTGGCACGTTTTCCAATATGCCCAGATCTTCTACAACGTGACAGCTTCTATCCTGGTCTGGCAAATTACGTTTTTCAGCGAAACTACCTTTTAGAAAGCGAACTGTTCTCTTGTTGAACTAAAGGAATTCCCTGGTTCTCCCTCTGTCCACTGCTGTACACAGCAGTTTTGAAATTCGGCAACCGGGTATGCTTTTTCCAATTTGGAAAAGTATTCTTGTAGAGGCACATATGTATGTATATCCCCTCTATTGTCTTCTCCTAAGACATTTTCAATCTCTCCCATGCCAGTTCTTCCGCATTTTCGTTTCGCTCTATGTTGTGTCGACATATACGGTGTCATGGGTAGGTAATCTGTATAAACCATTCAAGGCCAGTTTATCGGAATAGAACCCAGATCTAGTTCCATATTTCATTTTTGAACCATCGATGTAGATCGGTATATCACCGTCACCGATGATAGCTGAAGCAACCCATTTTTCCCGTGTCGGAGTGTGAGTTTTGTTTGTTCGTTTGAAAACAATCTCTGGTACCATGTAGTCACATCTAAAACCTAGGCCATTCGGTTCTACTTTAGAGTACCAGTGATGGCCATGCATACCAACATCTGTATCCTGTTTAGCATAGAGAGATAGTCCTCTTTCTTATTGCATGCATCCCACCATACTAATGCCCTGTAGGAGTGTATCGTTCGTACAAACGCTGTTTACATGCAGGGGATGATACGAGGCTGTAGGCCCCTTCTACACCCAAACGTCCTTTTAAAGACGTTCAAATCATTCATCGCTTTTTTTATCCCTTCTTCCGTGTTCGTCCTTCAGGAAAGTTTGCAGTCCAGTACTTTTTCTTCTTTGAGAGTCCCTCTATGCGTATTCAGAGTCAATTACAGAGTCTGTCAGTTCATTTTCGGAATGGTAATCTTGTACCTCCGAATGAACAAGACAAATTCCGTTTTACCTGTATTCACACACAAGCTGTCCTTCACACATATAATTGGAGAGGAGAAGAATAATTGTAAGCAATTAATCATCTTACGCTTTGAAACAGTTCATTCGCTGCACAGGTTATGCATTTTTTGAACCACGAGACTATGTTAGTCAGGTGTAGAAGACAAAAAAATACGGGTGCAATTGCTGAGATACAGGCCAAAATAATGGAAAAAGGATGTACAAATTGTAGATGACGAATGGACCATCTACAAGGTAGCGGCCGGAAGCATTTACAGGAAATAATCTTCAAAAATAATCAAATTAATTTTGAAAAGTTTCCTAAAAATCTATCGTTCAGAGTCGACTTTAGACTGTAGGTCCCACCACATAAATGGTGTTAGAAGCTAGGGCGTAATCCTTACCCAATGGTTGTATTGATCAATTATGTATGTATGTAATCTTAAACAAATCCATTTATCGATAAATTGCAATCAAGTAATGGTAATTCGATTTATTGCAAGGGAACAACGCAAAGACTTATCGAAAAGCTTTATCGAGAGCTTTAAATGTGGCATCGCTTCAGTTTTCATGTACATTGTGAACAACAACTATATTCACAAAACTTAAAAACAACAGATCGAAAATAAATCACTCCCATAAGGTGTCCCTTTATCTATTGGCTCAAATTCATTCCACATTTTGATTAACATGTTCAAACGTGACTAGAATGTTACTTTGGTGTCATTAAATTATTATTGATCGAAATAATTTTATATTTTAAATAATCCGTTGTATCAACAGATATTAATTAATGTTTAATTTAATTCAGTGATTCAAAACAATTGTTAGTACCCAATTAATGATACATTGTTGTATAATAATCAGTTGTATAATCTATAATTTTCATTAAACAATTTCATACTTAATTAAGATTAATGACTGTAACAGGTTAAATTTTTGTAATATCTCAATTTATAATAACTACGATATGTCATAATATTTTTAGGTATTACCTACGTGCCTACGTATTTCCGTCCGAATAATTACGTCGAACCATTACGAATTCATAATTCTTTCGAACTTTAGAAGAATCTTTTCTTTCTGTCGTACGTTTAAATACACTCTATTGTTCATTATTTCCTCCATAAATCCTAAATTGCCCACTTTTGGAGCCAGACCACATCGACCCTTAGTATTTGATTATTGGCAAACTGCATTATTTTAAATGGAGTTCAATTGCTATCCATAATCTACCCATAAGTTTCAGCAGCATCGTGTCCTAGTGCAATTACAAAATGATCCAAAATTTCAAAATAAAGGGCTATCCATTTCGTGGTTTCAAAAGTATGGGACTGGAATTCGACATCTGTCAAACTAAGTTGTGAAACCAATTTTTTTCTTTTCAGTTGAAAGTCTGACATTGACGAAAATGTATCGCTTAACTATCATACAACGCATAAAAATTATCAAAACCTACTACAAAAATGGTGATTCTGCCACAGCCACGTATCGTGCTTTAAGAGGAGATTATGGGTTACATAATCGTCCAACTACGCAAGCAATTGACAAAATTGTGAAGAAATTTGAAGAGACTGGAGTGGTTACAAATATTGAAAGGCCTGTGCATCATCGTTTCGTTCGTTCCGCTGAAAATATCGCTATTGTAAGTGAAAGTGTTGCCGAAGACTCGAATGTGTCGATTCCTCGTCGTTCTCAGGAATTAGGACTGTCTTACGGCACATTATGGCCTATTTTGCATTTAGATCTACGCCTACATCCATATAAAGTCCAGCTCACGCAACAACTGAAGCCAGCTGACCATTCCCAACGTCGTAGATACGCGGTGGACGGCAATTTTTCGAACAAAATTTTCTTCAGCGATGAAGCACATTTCACACTCGGTGGGTATGTTAATAAAGAAAATTGTTTGGGGTTCTGAGAATCCTGAAGTAATTGAAGAGGGGCCATTACATCCAGAAAAAGTCACTGTTTGGTACGCTCTTTGGTCCGAAGGTGTGATTGGACCTTAATTCTTCGAAAACGATGATGGAACGACTGTCACCGTCAATTTTCTTTCTTTCTTCTTTCTTTTTCTTATTCACACGATTAAGAAAGACAACTAATTGAAAAAGTCTTCACAAATTTTTTACAGTAATTCTGAAATCATGCGAGGTTGAGTGAAATATCTATGTAGGCACGAAAAAATAAGATCGTCAGGAATTTGAGTTTCAAAGGAATATGCTCAAGATAATGTCTTCTAATTTCAAAGATTAAAATTCTAGCACAGTACTCGTTTTAGCCCTGCATTAGAAAGAAATTTAACTTGGGAACTCAGGAATTTTTCTCCAATGGGCTTAATGCTACCTTTCAATCACATGAAATATTTTATTTTCTTGCTATGCTAAGGCAAGATTTGTGCGTTTAAGGATGACTGACGGGCTCAAAATAGTATTCCGCAGTACGCACTAATGATTGATGATTACCAACTTATTTTGGCCTAAATTGGAGCATCTGTACCAGAGATCAGCAATGAGTATTCAAAAAGATGAGTAGCTTCTAATCATACTCATAATTTCTGATACTTATACGCATTTATACTTATTTTAATACCATACTCATACTACTTATATTCAAAGTTTAAAGTACTCATCGTACTCGTACTTAACAATACGCATGATGTTGACTTCGACTCTCCTTTACTCAACATTTACAAGAATAACAAAATAAGTCTGATTCGCGTACAATACCCATTAGAAGGTTGTGTGTTTGCGTTGCTTGCTGTCCTTGTCTTTTTATATAAAGGCAACAACAACTAAGACTGTAAATTTTGATGAATGATTCGAATCACTCGGATCATTTATGAGTATTGTAAGTACTTTTGTGAATTTATGAATCTGAATGAGTAGGCGTATGAATCAAACGTATTTCAAATCTTATGAGTTTGATGTCCACGTTGTACTCATACTCATTGTAACCTGAATCACTCGGATCATTTATGAGTATTGTAAGTACTTTTGTGAATTTATGAATCTGAATGAGTAGGCGTATGAATCAAACGTATTTCAAATGTTATGAATTTGATGTCCACGTTATACTCATACTCATTGTAACCTGAATCACTCGGAACATTTATGAGTATTATAAGCACTTTTCTAAATTTATGAATCTGAATAAGTAGGCGTATGAATCAAATATTGTACTCATACTCATTGCAACCTGTACTTAAAATCAATGTTGTAGTGAGTACAAATGAATCAGAGTAGGTAGTTGAATTTCAATACTATTGACTCACTCATACTGAAAATTTCTTGAGGACTTATGAGTAGCGAAAAAACGATTAATTGCTGATCTCTGATATGTACATGTACTCATACATACATACATACATAATAGGCCATTACAAATTTTCAGTCAGGACTGCGGTCTAGTTTCTCACATGACTCATGTTGTGTGCCTTAATTGAGTGACGGGACCTACAGTTTAACGTCGACTCCGAACGGCAGATTTTTGACAAACTTTTTCATGGCAGGTTTATTTACTCTCAGAGTTTTTGCCAGAAATCTGTTGAGAGGAAGCCGCCGAAGAAATATTTTTTTCATATTTCGTTTTGATATTTGACCTGCGATACTAACCCGGACTTTACGTCTAATAAGCGAACACACTACCTACTACACAAAACTCATACCACATTGAATATTCTACAAATGCAATCTGAGGGTATTATCATCTTACGTTGAGCTGATGTATACCGTAATCGATATATTCGACCCCGTAAGATTTGTATGGTTTTCTTAAGCCGCAGTTTAGGCGAATACTTGCAACTACAACGGTTCTCAAAACCAATATAAATCAATATAAACAAAAAAAAATATCTTAATACTCTTGCAATAAGCAGTCGTTGAAAAACACTCTAAAGGGCTTACACTATAAACACAATAATAAAGCAGCAAACACAGCATTTTTGCGGCGTTGCCTTTAAAGTAATCATTTCCATATACATCCATGTAGTCTATTTTGCAGAGATTGCTTTGTTTGCAGCGTTGGGGACTTTTAACCGCAACGACAACTAGAAACCTTGTGCACTCGAAGCCCAGACGACTTCTAACTGTAAGAGAAGTACGAAATGTTAACAAGTCAAATATTTTTCTTTCTTTACTGTTAGTTTTGTAGGATTTTTCTTTATACGTGGCCCTAAAGATTTTTTTATTTTGAATAACAGGGTTCTCAAGCTTTCATGAAATAGTAATAAAAAATAAACTTTCTTTTATGAATAATTTCAATTTAGTTTGAGGTGATAAGTGTATATATTATTTTCTTGCTCACTGTACGTGTATATCAGGTGTGATCGCCTTAAACATTCAGGAAAGTACAATGCATTTTGCAATGTTTTGTCGTAATATAGTTTTGCAAATACGTACGTAATAGAAACAACAAAACAATTGTGTAAAAATATCAATTTGTATGGAAATAATTAACAACCAGTTAATATCTGATCTTATAACACACAAATATAATTATTTGAAATGGGTCAGAATAGGTTATTCTGTACAATGGCTCAACCATATAAATATTCAAGGCAAACAATAAATGAAATGCACGTTAGTTATAGATTTCTGTTACAAGTAGATAAGAAAGGTTTTGGATTTGCAAGCGGAATAAAAAAGAAATCAGTAACAACAGTCTTGCATGAAAGCTAAAGCTTTAGTTAGCATGTAAGAATAATTAATATAAGTCATGTATTGTTTCGCACTGTTTCGTTTAATAATTCAATTCCAATATGATTCCCTTATAAAAGACGTTTGTCTAATTGCATAACAGATCAGCCTAAATGAAAGCGTTGAGCGTTGCGTTAACTACCGCCCAGAGTTAATACTAAAGTGACATACCTAATTGCCATCCATAAACAAAAGCGCCAGGCGGAACGTTTTTGCGCTCTGTACGAGCTAACTATCAATAAAAATAACGATTTGATGATTGCGAGCAAGTGCCAACGTAAAAACCAGTATTATTGCGCCTACAAGGTGTCATCATTTCATACTACACTCAAAACGATGATGGTAAACCATATCCGAAGTGAGCAAAAGTCGGCTGGCAGAGTTATATGCCACAAACACAATAAACGCAATGCATCAAACGCAGCAATCTTTCAAAAATAGAATGCATCTGCGTATGTGGAAGTGAATATTTTAAATACATCGCGAGAACAAACCACGATTCTGTTGCTTTGATTTTGTTTCTATTTCTATTTTTATTCGCAGAAATGAGAGGTTTAGTGCTTAAAGAGAGAGGATTTGTGTAGGAAATGCGAGGATTAATGTTATCAATACAATAACATGCATGAAATATATACGTTATTTATACGTAGAAAATGGCATTTCAGAATGTGGTTCACATCAGTACTATCGGAATAAAACAATAAAAGTTGAGAAAAAATAGTAACAAAAATAATTTCTTCTGCACGACAATATATGTATGCATTCTGCTTGCGGTGAAATTGAAAATGATAAGAACGTTGAAGGAATTCTTAGTTAATCATGCGCGTACAGTAATAAGAACTCGAATTATATTTATCTGTCAAGTGTGTGGTTTTTATTTTCGGTTTTATCGATGAAAAAGTGTAAAGTACTGCGTATTTTACTTTGTAGTGGTTTAAGTAATCACAAATCTATGGAATAATTTTTTTATGCAAAATTTTATATTTCCTGTACACCAATGTGATTGAATGCAGGAGACGAAAAAGGGCTGGTTTGGAAACGATAAGTTCTAAGTGAATGGCAGTGACGTATGTACATACATTAACATATAATAAGGTTTATTGTATGAGTAAAACGACGAAGGAAACTAATGCAATTTGAAACAACGACATATCTAACAAAATTTTTTGAAAATATCCTTACCATACAAGGGATAAATTATTTATTGTGGCATGCGCATAAAAGCGTGTTTAATTATTTAAAGATTGTGTAAGTTATATCTATCCTGGTTGGGAAGAAATAATTCTAAGAACAGTATTTTGTTCACTGACCATCCGCTCTATGCCGATCGATAAAAGCTGTTTATCATGGTATTCAAATTTATAAATTAATTGACTTTCAATACCATCCATATAATATAATCAATTTAGGAGGCTTTCTAATACCAAAACATCAGCAACGTAAGACTAAAAACCACCGTACAGACTATCCACTGTGGCATGAGCTGTATGGCATGTATCAGAGTCCAACTTAACAGATGGTAGTTTTTAACTGACAATGTCCTTGATGTATTATAATTTCAAATGCATTTTGGATTCAATGTTCCTCTTCGAAATTTATGAACAATAATAATCTTTTTCAGATTTCTACAATTACGTTACGTTAGGTTATGTTAGCTTACATTGGCAGCCACCTCAATATGGTGTACAGCCCCTTTAGCATCTCTAAATGCATATGAATATATTTTTCTCCGAGTTACTCTGATAACGGATACGCACAGCAGGTGTCTTTCTAGCCTTTTTTTCAGCCTGCATAGAACTACAGTAATCGGGTAGTAAATACAAAGGACAATATAATACATAACACTTCTGAAAAGTTCTCGACTTTGTCAAGTGATTTGGATTCATCTGTGTTATTTGGGTGAGATTATCTGTTGCATAATAAACTGGTCCTGGTGTTACGATAGCAGTCAGTAGTCAATAGGTATATTTAGATCACCTATACTTAAGATTTTGGCTTAACCATAGCTTCTATACTTCCATTTTTTTTGTCTAGAAGTTGCCAGTTAAGAATAGTAAACAATTATACGATGTTGACGTAAAAGCGCCTGATATTATGGTTTTCACCTTCCACATAATACTCTCAAATCGGTTTTGAGGTTCCTTTTCACTAAAAACAAGCACTAAACATCCAACAGTGAGTATATATTGGGTTGTTCGGAAAGTTATTATTATTTTTTTTTATGGAAATGAAAGACTGTTTTCGTATAATATCAATCAAGTGTTCATAAACTGATGAATTTGAAAAATGTAACCTTAATTCCATCTCACGTGTTGTTATTCGCCGGTTCGCATCAACTAATGTGTTTTTTAGGTCTTTATCAGCTTCAACGAAATTTGGCGAACCAGTTCTGCCACTGGCGTACTGTCAACACGCCTTCTCCGTACACATCGGCCAATTTCTTTCTGGCTTGAACAGCATTTTTACCCTTTCTGTAGTAAAACAGTAAGATGCTGCTTATCGCTCTCCATATTTAAAAAGGCACCAACCAAAAACTACTGCGTAGAATTAATGGGATTTTTCAAACACAACTCTTGCTATATGAGCTCAAAGCATATACAAATTATACGGCTTAAGTGTGAAGTTGGGTGCAAAAAATACAATTAAGTCCTCTGTCGGGAAAAAAAAGAAATTTCTTTCCCAACTACCCAATATTTTTAGAATTGATATCCCAAATCTATTGCACTCTTTTAGAAATAGAGTGCAGTTGCACGCTTTTATGTCTATTCCAGTTTAGTTTGTAGTCTAATATGGTTACAAGATATTTTGCAATTATAGGGTGCAATTTTTGCAATTAAAGAGTGCAATTGTAGTCGCCGAAGTCTAGTAGGTAGTGTGTTCGCTTATTAGACGTAAAGCCCAGGTTCGAGCCCCAGGCCAGACATCAAAACGAAATATGAAAAAAAAATATTTCTTCGTCGACTCAGCAGATTTCTGGCAAAAACTCCGAGAGTAAATATCCCTGCCATGAAAAAGTTTCTCAAAAAGTCTGTCGTTCGGAGTCGACGTTAAACAGTAGGTCCCGCCATTCAAGTATAAAATTAAGACACACAACATGAGTGGTGGGAGAAGCAAGGCCGTAATCCGGACGGGTTGTAATGGCCAATTATGTATGATAGAGTGCAAGTGCTGATTGTAAATGGAGAAAATTGAGAATTTTGTTTGGGTTTATAATCACTGTCCACAAAATTTCCAAAAGTTGTTTCGTTAAACATATTTTATTATAGCATTTTATTATTATTATCCTTCAAACTTTACCTAGTGTGATCCAATCGCACCTAAATATTTCGATATACATTGTACCATTGGATTTTATCTTCGGAGCAAGTTCTTTTAAACAACCTTTGAATTTTTTTTATTACTTTAACCTTTACAAACATAAAAATATAAACAAAATGTAATAAAAAATAAATTTTGTAAAAGGCCTCACAGGCAATAAACAGTTACAAATTGAGACTGCATTTCAAGGAGAATTGTACTTTTCTCTACGAGTACAGTCAACAAATTTTTTTTTTCCTTCTTAACCTTTTTCGTAATATTTTGAAACCTTTCAACACACCGTTTATTACAAATTAAAAAAAAAAAATTCTATGACTCATAAAAACTAACTCAAAAGTAATTAAATTTGCTTGTTAACGATTAGAAAAACTTTGATCATAAATTAAATCATGTGGCAATTGCATTGTGGTCCATTTTACTAGCATTTCTGGTGTTGAAAACTTATGATCTTTCTCTGATGATCGTATGAAATAACCTTTCTTTGGTGCTGTTGCACTTATTTTTTGTGAAAAGATAAGATTGTCGAAAGATTACAATTATTTTGTTGGATCATCATTTCCTAGAATTAATAAAACAATAAAGTATTTTTAAAGGGGTTAAAGTTGAAATATTGTTTATTGTGAACAATAAAATAAAACAGAAAATGAATACGCATGTATACCAAATAACTCTTTAAAAGCAATAAAACTACAATTAGTAAGAACTTTGACATCTTATTAAAAGTTGTTGTTGTTGTTTTTATTTTTTCCTTATTTTTTATTATTATTTTTAAAATTATTTTATTGCTTATAACAATAAAATTTTAGATAAAAATGAAAAACACTTGACGATACAGTTTTGCTTAAAAAAGATTTTAAACATACATACATACATAATTGGCCATTACAACCCCTCAGTCAGGATTGCGTCCTAGATTCTCCCACCACTACAGTTTAAAGTCGACTCCGAACGACAGATTTTTGAAAAAATTTTCATGGCAATTTTATTTACTCTCAGAGCTTTTGCCAGAAATCCGCTGAGAGGAAGGCGCCGAAGAAATATTTTTTCATATTTCGTTTTGATGTCTGACCTGGGGTTTGAACTCGTGCCTTACGTCTAATAAGCGAACACACTACCTACTAGACTACGGCGACTTCACTTATAATATATAATATACTGATCATTAAATTCTTGCGATCATAGTAGTAAAATCTAGATTACGGCTATGAAATAAGAGTTTTTTTTTCTATTATCAACTTACTGTCTTTAAATGGTTTGACCATTCTTTTAAAATTCTTCAACTTTTCAGCGTCTCGTATCGTAGCAATTAACTTTGTGCACGTCGGAAGATGCAATAACAGTTTGAAACTCTAGATGTTTGACTGATGTGTGACATTCATTATTACCAGCTTTAAACCGCATTGCGTCAATACTGATTGAAACATTTGTGTCATAATTGAGCACTGTCATCTCTGATTTCATTACCTAGCAAGATAACAATTTATCAGACGATACAAACGGTCGAGTTAAAGACATAAATTACGTATATCTTTACTGCCATATTGTATCATATATATTGTATTGCGTCTGATATCAATTTGCATATAACATTGACATAACAAAACTACAGTGCATTCATTACGTTAACTACCAGGTGTACTGATATGAAATGAGAGTTATTTTGTGAAAATAAAACATTAATTTTATATGTGAAAGTATAAAACATATCATTTAAAGTATTGGCCATTGCTAGCTAAATATTTTTTCAATCTTTCAGGCAATTTGTTGATTCCAAGTGAATAAAATTGTTCGTCCTTTGAAGCAAATCAAAGCAATTTTCAACTATCTCGTAGAAATCGAAGTGCATAAATGAAACGCATATTTCAATGTACATATTTACAACTCTGTCCCTGACTACTTTTGACGTCAAATCCGGCAATTCTGTTTGTTGACGTACATATGGAACTCAATATGAGCGCTGTTGCTGAAGATAATTACTGGCCAAAAACACATTTGCACGAGTTGTTCGTTGATTAATCTATTTATTATTTAATGTCACAATATTCTTTATACTAAGAAAATAGAAACCAAATAGAAAAAAACATGCATCGTAATTAATTTTTTTTTTGTAATAAAAGTATAGCAGAATTGCAATTAAATTATGCATACGATCATGGAGAAAACATTACATACTACAAACATTTCTTCATTGTGTCGAATGCCATTTAATTTTTAGAAAACTAACGCAAATTTTCTTCAAAAATAATTTTTTATTAACAAAAAATCACGGAGAAAAAAGTAAGAATGATTATAAATAAAAATCTGTATCAAAAGTGTACATGCAGATTAAGAAAACCAATAATGGTTTGTCTTCTTGGTCTTTTTCTGCGAAAACCTTTTTCATTTAATGATTCGTACTGTTTTTGATCTTCAATGGCTTCAGATAACTTTAACGTATCTGCTATTGGGTTTTCCTCACTTCTTGAAGAATCTTGAATCTGACGTTTCTACCAACAAGCTTTCTTTTGGCCTCCATTGTGAGCTCTGTTTTAGACTGCACTATTGATATTTTAATTTCTTATATTAGTTTACACCGATTTAAAAGTCGAATTTTAGGTGTTTATTAATGAGATTTTTGTGCACGATATTTGTTTTTTTAAAACCATTTTCAATATTACATTTCCACTTTCTGCACTTAAAACTTTAATTGATACTAGCGATCAGCAATGAGTATTCAAAAAAATGAGTAGATTCTAATCATACTCATAATTTCTGATGCTTATACGCATGCATACTTATTTTAATATCATACTCATACTACTCATATTCAAAGTTTGAAGTACTCATTGTACTCATACTTAACAATACGCACGATGTTGTTGATTTCGACTCTGCTTTACTTAACATTTACAATAATCACAAAATAAGTATGATTCGCGTACGAACACTACAATACTCACTAGAAGGTTGTGTGTTTGCTTTGGGTGCTGTCTTTGTCTTTTTCTTTCTTCTTTTTTTTTTGTAAATGCAACAACAACTAAGATGAATGATGAATGACTCGAATCACTCGAATCATTTATGAGTATTAAAAGTATTTTTCTAAATTTATGAATCTGAATGAGTAGGCATGTGAATGAAACATATTTCTAATGTTATGAGTTTGATGTGAAAGTTGTACTCATACTCATTGCAACCTGTACTTGTAAATTAATGTTGCATTGAGTACGAATGAATCAGAGTAGTTGAATTTCAATATTGTTGACTCGTTAGGGAGGGATGGGATGCATGCAAACAAGGTAAAGTTTCTGACTGTGGCCATCGTGGCGACCACCAGGACGATCCTTGTCTTGCTGCATTGAAGTTGACACGCAGCCTCCTCGTGGCCCCTCCTGGATGGCATTCTAGCACCCGCTAGATGTTAACTAATGCGTGCAGCGAAGTCCAATCCCCTGGAACGTTAAATTTGGGTTGTGCGTAGGGCTTGGAACCCACCACGTAAAAACATTCTATTATGAAAACCACAACAATAGCCTCTATAAAGATCCCCTCAAAAGTTGACGACCACGGTAAACGTTTAAAGGACTATGATTTACGAATAGGCACATGGAACGTCCGAACCCTTTACAGGACAGGCGCTTCCGCCCAGCTGGCGGATGCCCTCATGAAATGTAGGACGGACATCACTGCCATTCAGGAAATGCGATGGATAGGGCAAGGATGCAAAAAACTACCATCTTGCGATGTGTATTACAGCTGCCAGGTTGATAAGCACGAATTCGGATGCGGATTTGTGGTTAGTAAGAGACTTCGCCACCTTGTCTCTGGGTTTACGCCTGTGAACGAAAGGATAGCCACAATCCGCATCAGGGCAAAATTTTACAACATCTGCCTTATTTGTGATCATGCCCCGACGGAAGAAAAGGACGATGTGACTAAAGATGCCTTCTATGCTAAACTCGAGGACGTATACGATAGGCGCCCGGCCCATGACGCCAAAATCGTCCTCGGGGATTTTAATGCGAGGGTCGGGCGGGAAGGTATCTTTGGCCCCACTGTCGGACAGTTCAGTCTCCACGAGAACACTACCTCCAATGGTATGACGCTGATCGATTTCGCCGCGGCACGTAACATGGTAGTATGTAGCACCAGGTTTCAACATCTCGATATCCACAAGGCCACTTGGATGTCCCCCGATCGATCTACGTCCAACCAAATCGATCATATTGTGATTGACGGAAGGCACGTATCCAGTGTACTAGATGTGCGCACGTTCAGAGGTCCAAACATCGACTCGGACCACTACCTTGTCGCATCCAAGTTTCGATTGCGCATTAGCGCATCGACGTCTGCGCGCTCTAGTACATTGCGAAAGCTGGACGTCAAGAAGCTGCGATCACAAAGGACAGCTGAGGCGTTCTCTGCTCAACTCTCAGATAAGCTCCGTCTCTAATCTCTAATCTCAACGACATTGGAGGACTGTGGGCCAACATACTGCGGAAACAGTCCTTGGTTTCGAGCGCCCACCCCAACGAAATCAATGGTACGATGAGGAGTGTCGCGAGGCAGCTGCAGCGAAAAACGCCGCATACAGAAAAACTTTGCAGTCTGCCGCTAAGCGAGCCATTGTCGAGGACTATAGAGAGAGGAGAATCGAATATAGACGCCTTTTCAGACGCAAGAAGAGGGAGCAGGAAAGGCGTAAGCGTGAGGAAATCGATGTAATGAGTTGGTAGGGCGCATGCACCAGCTTATTTACAAAATATGGCTAGAGGAAAGTATGGCCACCATTGGAACCTCAGTGTCCTCTGTCCTGTCCTGAAAAAGGGAGACCCTACGATATGCGCCAACTATAGGGGTATAAGCCTTCTCCCTATCGTATATAAGGCTCTTACAGGCGTATTGTGTGAACGACTGAAGCCACTCGTCATAACACTGATTGGAACTTATCAGAGCGGCTTCAGACCTGGCAAGTCCACCATCGACCAAATCTTCACACTATGCCAAATCCTGGAAAAGACCCACAAACAACAAGTCGATACACACCATCTTTTTGTCGACTATAAGGCAGCCTTTGATAGCTCCATAAGGGATCGTGTTTTTGCCGCAATGTCTGAGCTCGGTATACCTGCGGAGCTGATAAGGCTATGCAGAATGACGTTGAGCAATTCCTGCAGCTCCGTCAAGGTAGGAATGGACCTCTCCGAACCTTTTGATACCGTGCCAGGTTTCAGACAGCTGCTTGCGTACGCTGACGACATTGACATCATAGGGCGTACCAAGCGAGATGTTACTGCTGCCTTTAGTGCTATTGAACGGGAGTCTACCAAGATGGGTATGGCAGTAAATGAGGGCAAAACAAAGTATATGTTATCGACAAGTAGGGACGTGCGGCGTATGGATTCTCAGATTACGGCCGATAACTATACTTTTGAAACAGTCAAGGAATTTATTTATCTTGTCTCCGCCGTTACCACCAAAAATGATGTCAGTCTGGAGATCAAGCGTAGGATCACTCTTGCCAACAGGTGCTACGATGGTCTCAATAGGCAATTGAGTAGCAGAGACCTCTCTCGTACGACAAAACTAACACTCTACAAGACACTCATCCTACCCGTGATTCTTTATGGTGCTGAGGCATGGACCCTATTAAGTACTGATGCAGCGGCCAGTGTTCGAGAGAAAAGTCCTACGTAAGATCTTCTGTCCAGTGCGTGTTGGCGATGATTTCCGTATCCGATTCAACAGTGAGCTGTATGAGCTCCTCAACGACATTGACGTTGTACAGCGTATTAACATCCAGCGGCTGCGCTGGCTCAGCCATGTCGTTCGAATGGATGAGGATGCTCCGGCAAGACGAGTATTTGATGCGGGTATCTGCGGAAGTCGGCGAAGAGGACGACCTTGTATCCGTTGGAAGGACCAAATCGAGGAAGCCCTGTCATCGATTGGTGTGACCAACTGGCGTAGGCGCGCAAGAAACAGAGGCGCCTGGAAGGATGTGTTGCGGCAGGCCGAAATCCGTTAAACGGGTTGTTATGGGCAATTAAGTAAGTAACTCGTAAGTGACTCGTTCATATTAAAATTTTCATGAGTACTTATGAGTAGCATAAAAACGATTCATTGCTGATCTCTGGTACGGATGGGTGAAGGAAAAATAAATGAAGAACTCGATCTCAAGAAACGGTTAACCATGTTGGAGAATGAAAGAACTAAAGTTACAGTTTCTTTTATTTTAAATTCCAATTCTCGAATCTACAGAAACACTGGAATAGTGTACAACAGGTCTGGTCTAGCATACTCAAGTTTACAATACTTAACTAGTCAATCAGTTAGTTTCTTGTATTTCTTTTTTGTTGTACAATATTGAGAAGTCATTAATAAAAAATCGATTTAATTTGTAACAGCTATCTGGTAACGTGAGAAGCTTTATCTGTGAAATTCCCAACCAATGGGTAATAAAATATTGGTTTGGATTATTTTCTTTTCAACCAGTGTACAATGTAAACGATTCTTTTAAACTCATTTGCATTCGGTAGTTCTTTTGTAATTTGTAGAAATCTTTTAACACTTTTCCATTGATAACCGAACAATGAAACTTTCTTATCCAATGTGAACAAAAGAAAACAAATGAAAATTCATAAGATTTCTACAAATAAATTGTCATAGAAAAGAAACAACACAAAGTTACACGTTTGCATTCAATGTTAATCTTGTTTTTTAAGTTCGAAGTTTTACTTCCGTTTTGATTTAAATTGTAATCCAATATGAAATGGTTTTGGATTTGTAATCTTTTTTCTTTCTTTCTATTCATATTCAGATTTAAATATTTTAAACTGCATGTTTTTCTTTCTTTTTTTCTTTTTTTTTTTGTGTTCGTTTTCAAATTTTTTTAAATTTTTATTTTCATTTATTTTTTAATTTGATTTTATTTTATTTTATTTTTTTTTTATTGATAATGACTGTTATCTTCATGTTTCATTTTTTTCTTTATGTTGAAAGTCAACAACATTCGTCCCCAGAGTTTTTGTGGTTTTATTTAAAATTTATAAAAAAAAATAAGAAGAAATTTTTCGAACAGAAAAGAAAGAGTAAAACATGTTGAATGTCATGTTTTCTTCTTATTCGAAATATATTTACATGACACTAAAGTATTTGAAAAATTTAAATCTGGAATCTAAAATGATTGCAAACAAATTAATCCCAACTGTACAGAGAATAATTTTTAAAAATATGAATAATTTGTTACACTAAATGTAATGCTCCTTCTTAAGGTATACAGTGGACAGCATAAGTCTGGGTATCGCCATCAGAAAGTTTTCCATATTTTCATTTGTTCTCTTAAATAATTTATAATTTTTGTTTGATTATGGAATACAAGTAAATTAATAAAAAAAATATACTGTTACGTTTTTACCTTTTTAAAAATGTTTAAAATATGAGTTCATGGATTGCAAACAAAATAAAAATAAATATGTGTTTAGTTTCAATTAAAGTCTTTATTGTTCGCACTACTTTTGTGTGCCAATATTTACAACTTGATGTATCCAACAATAATTTGCTTGTTGGTTATTCTTGTTTACACTTCTGTTCGGTAGATCTTTGCAACGGCGATCTTCAAACCACGACTGTTTTCTTCACACGCAACGCATCTTGCCTTTTTATATGTCACGTAAACAGTCTAATGCAGTTACTTGAAGTCGAACGTTCGTGGTTTCGCTTTCTCGTGAATTCTATCGCGACTTCGTTGTTGTTTGTATATAGTGTTCACATCGCTTGATGTTGCGTCGCTGCTTATTTGTCTACCTCCTTTTCTTTCATACTGATGTTGTTGGTTTACTTGTAACAAGTTCATTGTAATTGCTTGTGTAGCTTTTGTTCATTTTAATATTAAGCGATGATACACCGTGTCCATTTTCGTAACAATATGTTTAACCCTTTTTATACAAAATTGTTCCTAAATTTCATAAAATTGTTTATATATATTGAGGGTACCTAGACTTATACTGGCCACTGTACATTTTTTGTTACCAAATGAAACTATTAAAAACATTTTGTTTGTAGTTTATAAATGTAATATGTATTGACTGTGCAAAATTCAAGTAGACTATGTTGGGTTGCGGAGACTCCTTGCTGGAAATGGCTTTCTAAGGCCAATGTTTTGAGCACTGTAATACCAACCCGATATTATCTTTATTATTTAATGGGAGGCTGAAGAGCACCTCTTCATGACAATAACAACACATTGACCCGTGAGCTGAAAGACAACCACTGTCTGCTCCTCAGACTCAAAATTCCTACTGAAACCACTGGAGGGAATGCCAAGTACATCGGCTCGAACATCTCGCATGTATGTGAATGGTGGTCACGCGAATCCACCTTTGGTTCAGAATACAAAAAAAATTCGTTTGTTGCACTAAAAAAAGATTACAATGATAAACTAATAATAGAAAGAAAAAGAAAACAATCTTTAAAATGAATTAATTTTTGGTAAACAATTATGTTTAACATCAAAAAACTTAAAACTCAACTGTGAATGAACCTGTTACGCAGTTCGAATAATAATACACCTCTAGTTGAGGTTCATATGGATAGGAAAGAGAACAGAGACACAGAAGGTGGTGTTTTCTCACCCTTGCTGTGGAATATTGCAGTACTGCAACTAAAGCGACGTATGATTATGCGGATGATCTGGACATTATGGTAAAGCGCTTTGATCCGCACACTCTCATTTTGAGATGTAACCAGGCTTTAAAGCTTACAACTGAAAGGTGGTCATCGTTTGGTTTAAGTGTCAATCCTCGCTAAACGGCATTGATGCCTTTTACCAGGCGACACAAATTACCTATTTTTAACTTTTTCTATCTAAGAGAGTTAAATATAGTTTGTTCTTGATCTCAAGCTTTCATGGAAGAATAACATTATTGATACGGCTAAGAAAGCGAAAATAGAGTTTTACATCTGCCAAGATCAACCATCATAAACCGGCTTCATCGAGCCGAGGTGCAGCCAACCTGCTCTGTTCCACTCCAACCAAGGTATTATTTGCTACAGTCAATTGGCTCCCCTCTGACTGCCTGTTAAGCCAGAGGACTGAGTTGGTAGTAGTAAGGCTTAATACAATCAAATCCTAGGCAGCCTAACCACTGCAGTGTTTTCCAGGCAGAGGTCATGACAAGTTTGAAAGCAGCTCTATGATTGCTGTTGGGTGGCTGGATTGCCCCTGAAAGTCTGTCGATTTACGTAGACAACCTGGCCGGGATTAAGTCCCTAATGAACATAGTTTCAACGCCCCTACTTGTCAATAAATACCGAGAATTTCTTAGAAAAATTTTGAATAATTCCAATTTGCCTCTTATATGCGATATCGTTGGAAATTGCATTGCTGATGTCCCGTTCGAAGCAGTACGGAGCTCGCAGTGTCCGTTATGTTACAGACCATAATTATTCCGATTGTTGCAATTAATTTAGTTAAAGGAAAGCTCAATATTGTTGACAGCAGGAGGTTAGGTGCAATATTGCCATATTCTATCGTAAACGGATGGATCCTTAAATCGGATGTCCTTAAATCGCATGGCCAATCATTGCACAATAGAGATTCTTAGTGGCATGCCGAAAGATTTGGCATTACGGCAAATAATTTCTGCAGCATCTGTAGGTCTGTGGAGGAGAAAGAAACTGTGTTTCTCCTTATGTGTCAATGTCTAGCTCTTGTCGTAAAATGGCGAATGTTTCTGAGTTCTTATTTTGTGATCGGATGCTGCAATAGTAAGTTTTATTTTGGACTCGTGTGGATTTCCTCTAAGGAATGTCTGATCAATGAATGGAATTGATTTTGAAATCACAAGAGCCCTAAAAGGGAGGTCTGTCTCCTTACCTAACATAACCGAACCAAACTATGAATGCTTTTTGGTCACTCTGTAAATTGTAATCAGAAAATACACGACTATTTTAGCCTCAGTCAATTAGGTGAAAATAGTGTTCCCCTAACTTAATCTATTATAATTTTAATTCAATTTCTATTCTTAAATCACATAATATGTTATTAAAAATAATTGGTAATACGTTTATTATTTTATTTCATTTACATCAAGTCTTACGTTATTAGATTTTTTTCACACTCCACTTTTTTTTCTATTTTGTTTTTGTTGTGTTTTCATAAATCATTATTTTAATGTTGTACTTAGAAGACGAGTTTAAAAGTTCAGCATAAATTTGTTACATTCTCACTTGATTTGTTTAACAGTCAAGCAATAGTTTTTTATTATTTATTAACAAATTCTTTCAAAATAATAATCATTTATGCTTCAGTTCAGTTTTTGATAAACCTCAAAAATATTAAAAAACCCCCAAAAAACAGTGTTTGTATATTTATTTCATAGATGGGCACTTTGCAGTACCAGTAAAATTTCAGTAAAAATTGATTTTTACTGATTACTGAAAAAAATTTCAGTATTCAGTAAAATTTTACTGTTAATGCAATCTAAATTTGAATGAAATTTAAATAAAATTTAAATGAAAAAAAGTAAAATTTTACTGTTAATGCAATCTAAATTTAAATGACATTTAAATGAAATTTAAATGAAATTTAGATTGCATTACCAGTAAAATTTTACTGAATACTGAAATTTTTTTCAGTAATCAGTAAAAATCAATTTTTACTGAAATTTTACTGGTACTGCAAAGTGCCCATCTATGATTTATTTATTTAATCTCCTATAAATAATAATAAACGAAATCAATTCTTTACGAAATCATTTATAAGATTGTTACAGCTCATTAAAGCGTAATTGCCATAAATCATAGGCCATTAATATTTATAATAAAAACGAAAATTAAATTGTATTTAAAGAAAAATAAATTTCAAATTATTTCTCATGCTTACTGCACACACTGAGCTTGTTTTCTTGATTTCTTATCAATTTGCTTTTTGTCAATATATTGTATTATTATCATTGGAATTATTAAATTATTATTAGAAATTAAGAAAGTTTTTTTGTAAAATATTTACAATTAGTGACTAACCTCCTACATACATCAGACAATTGAAAAGTTCTTGGAAAAGAATGGTGTTATTGGGAAAACTGTCGACATCAACTTTCTTAAACTTTTATAGGGAAATTTACTTGAAAATATTATTGCTGCTTTTCATTTTTGTTGTTGTTTTTTGCTTCATTTATTACTAGTACATTAGATTAGTAATCAGTATTCAAAAAGATGAGTAGATTCGAATCATACTCATACTGATACTTATACGCATTCATACTTATTTTAATATCATACTCATGCTACTTATATTCAAAGTTTGAAGTACTCATCGTACTCATACTTAACAATACGCATGATGTTGTTGATTTCGAATCTCAACAAAATAGAAATCGGTTCTAGCCCAAACGTGGATTCTGTAGTAAGAGAACTAACTAGCCAGAACCCATATTAGGAACCTATGGGTTCTTTTTAATACATTGCAAGAGAAAAAAGCTGATGGCTTATCAGGTACTATCTAGGGTACAGAGATCAGCAATGAGTACTCAAAAAGATGAGTAGATTCGGATCATACTCATAATTTCTGATACATATACGCATTCATACATACTCACACTACTGATATTCAAAGTTTGAAGTACACATCATACTCATACTTAACAATACTGTAATGAACGGTTTACTATTAAAGGGGAAATTTATGACAGAATTCAATTTTATACAAATTTTCATATACTTTACTTTTTTAATCTACAAATATTCTTTCTAATAAGTTTGATCTGACAAACTCACGTACAGAGCTATTGTTGCAGAAATGTTTATTTGTTTGGGAGCTTTTGTTATTTACCAATGTTGATCAGCAGTTATCACAGCAACATTCTCTAGCAACATGTTCCTAAGATACACAATGTAAACATTACAGCTAAAAGTAAAAACATTTGAACAATTATGATTAAAATTAATAATTATTAGTTAGATTAGTAAATGGAGCATTGTTAGTAATTATTTGCATTTTTACTGAAGAAATTATAACTTATATTTCACAAACATTATGGTTTCGGTAAGACTGGGTTCATTTTAGTCCGACCTTGCCATATACAAATTTTAAGAAAAAATATAACAACTTGTTACAACTTGTTAAAAAGTTATACGTGTTTTACTTTACACTATTATTCTACGAGGTTAGATTTTATGGAAAATTATCATTCTCGGTCATTTCGATCAATATCTTACCCGAGCTTACATCATAATTGGCAAATAACCAAAGTATTAAATAAATTAAGTGTATTTAACTGAAAATTAATAGAGTTTTTACAATTCCAACAATTTTATATTCCATTTTGTTAAATAATACCAATTTTATAAACTAGTGTTGAAGTATTTTAATAATTAACATCAGCATTGCACTGCGAGGAAAATTTGCTCAAAAGTTGGCCACAGACCCACGAGGTCTGTCCTGGGCTTCTGAGTATCACCCTGGAAAGGTTTCCCCAACGGTAGCAACTAACCTCACTCCCCAAATCTGACGATAAAGTTATACATACGATTACTGATCCTACGAAGAAGAATCCAGACCTGGTCAGTCGGGGAATAGGCAGACCCAATCAGCAGGTTGGAGACCTGCGAAATCCAACTTTACACATCATTCAATCTTCCCGCAATAACAGTATATAAACCCTAATGGTCAGCATTTAATAGCAAAAAACCTAGAGCTCATACACGTGTCACCTAACCTAGATTTTCGACACCAAATCGTCCCACGTGTTGAAACACAAATCGATTTTGAATTTTAAAAATTCCTCATTGTTTCCGAGGATGTAACTCAAATTACGTCAAAACCTACGTCCAAATCATGGTCAAAATTAAAATTAGTTAATTTTCTAAAAAAAAAAAAAAAAAAAAAAAACAATTTCAAATTTTTAACAAACATATAAATTTTTAAAAAACATATATAACTTTTCAACAATAATGTTTTAACAAACATTGTCTAAAATGTTTAGTAAAAACTAGTAAAAGACTTTTAGTAAAAACTAGTATGTATAGAGCTATTATCGTTATATTCTTAATTTCATATACATTCCTTTAAAAATTATTTTGTATAATTCATTTAAATGGTACGAAACTAAAAACAAAACAAAATTAAAATATTTTAATAATTTGTTATGGTACAAAACTAAATGATCATTAATATTTCTGAATTAAGCTGTTTATTATCCCAAAATGATCATTACGTTTTACCACAACATTAATTTAAAGAGAACATTAACGATTGATAAAGAAATGTTTCGAATGTTTGTTTAAATCTTATACTTAAAATCATACCTTAATTAAATTATTCTAACTAAATACTAAGTTAAACTTAAGAGCATAGGTGTGAGCATTAATAGGTTAAAATTGTTTTATAAGTAACCAAAGATAATCTTCGAGAAAATTTACAAAAATTTACAGCAATTAATTTCATCTTTAATCAACATGTACATCGTAATCTTGAAGGCCTTCCAGAACAACGACAGCACACATGTTTGGTGAGTCCACAAATATATAAACATTCTTAATATCATTTTAAGGTATAAGCAGCAATAATGATCATCAACTTGCTTATTACTTCATTAGTATGATCGTATCAATTGGTATTGGTTTCAACCGATTGTTAAATTTTAAAATAAGAGTTTTTATATAATTTTCATTCTTGCTGCTACATACATTTTTACATATATTATATTTTGGTTACGTTTTTACATTTTGTTCTTTGCTTTTCAAATTCTTATATTTTGTTAGTACAAAATATACTTAATAATCGTCAATATTATGAATTATATAGTTAGTCTAAAGATAGTAATGCTCCCACAGTTTTCATAAACCAAAATAATTTTAACTCCTTAGTATTTAACAACTTTCGGTTTATCTAAACATTTATTATACTAGATGAATTTTACTCGCGGTTAGCTTATGTTTTGTAAATAAACCAAAATACTTAATTTTTATTTAGACATGTTAACTCTAATTATAAAATGAATAAAATGAGAATTTAGACATAATGCCTGGCTAAATTAAATAACAGTGTTTTCTTAGGTTGATGAGAAGTTAGGTGTGTATTTATGTGGGGTCCTAAAAATATACATAGTCATTAGGACATAGAGATTGGGAGGGTTTTGAGACTACCTATCAACAACATCTGATAGTGCTTTTAATCTGGGTATATTAGATAAAATATGTCTTTTGTTTTTTTTTTGTTACTTGACTATAAACGGGCTTCTGTTGAAAACTTATAGTCATTCTGGTCCACTTTATTCCTCATTTTCTTTTCTTGTTTTTTTTTTTTTAAATAGGGAGTCTATAACACAATAACTCTGTAAACAAACAGGATTTTGTTTTAAGAGAGGACCGAACCTCCCCGCCCGACTGTTAGCTAGCTCTTCAATGGCTCCCGCAGTCCTCTCTTGACAATTTCTTAAAGTACTGGTTTCATTTGATTCAGTCCTACAACATCTCATTTATTTGTGTTCGTTACAATACGCATGATGTTGTTGATTTCGACGCTCCTTTACTCAACATTTACAAGAATCACAAAATAAGTATGATTCGCGTACGAACACTACAATAGTCACTCGAAGGTTGTGTGTTTGCTTTGCTTGTTGCCTTTGTCTTTTTCTATCTTCTTTTTTGTAAATGCAACAACAACTAAGGCTTTAAATTTTGATGAATCATTTATGAGTATTATAAATATTTTTCTAATTTTATGAATCTGAATGAGTAGACGTATGAATCAAACATATTTCGAATGTTTGAATTTGATATCAACATTGTACTCATACTAATTGCAACCTGTACTTATAAATCAATGTTGTAGTGAGTACGAAGGAATCAGGGTAGTTGAATTTCAATGCTGTTGACTCACTCAAACACAAAATTTCATGAGTACTTATGTGTAGCGAAAACACGATTCATTGCTGACCTCTGATTCCTACTGAATGCATTGTGTTAGAACTTGGAATAATGAGAATAGGTTATGAGGGAGAGAGAGAGAGTAGTACATACATATATAATTGTTTATTACAATCCTTTAGTCAGGATTACGACCTAGTATCTCACATCACTTATGTTGTGAGTGTTAATTTTTGTACATGAGTGGCGGGGCTAACAGTTTAAAGTCGACTCCGAATGATGTTTGAGAAACTTTGCATAACAATTTTATTTATTCTCAGAGTTTTTACCAGAAATCTGCTGAGAGGAAGTCGCCGATGAAATATTTTTTTATATTTCGTTTTAATATCTGACCTTTGGTTGGAGATGCTTGACCAGGAGTTTGAACCGAGGTCTCACGTCTAAATATCAACACACTACCTACTAGACCACTGCGACGTCTTAAGAGAGACAAAGTAGTGTCTATAGATATTAGATTTGGTACCAATGTCTACATAGGGAACATATAGTGTGAACTAGTCTTCTGTCAAACACATTCCGGATACATCAAATCAGAGAGCAAACAACATTAAATTTTTCATCGCCTTAAACAGGCAGAATTTTGTACCATATTTGCGGAAAGCATTCCCCTTTTTTTTTTGTTTTTTGAAGCAAAGTCGTGGAGAGTCGTATCGAATGCTTATCTAGTGACCATACTCTAACAGAGACGTTTTGGCGGTTCAGAGACAATAATTTTAAAATGTGATATGAAGACAGTAGAAGACAATCAAACAAGTTTGACGACACAGAATTGCTGACAATATTGGAGAAGATGACACTTTGAGTCAGAAAAAAATTGAAGAAATTTTAAATGCTGCACCATAAACAATTTCTGACCGTTTAAAAGTTATGGAGAAGTACTACAAGTCTGGAAAATGGGTGCCACATGATTTGAAAGACAGACATATGGAAAACCGAAAAACCACTTGTGATATTTTAATCTAAAGACACGATAGAGAATAATTTTCAATATTTTTAGAATTCTAAACGGAAAAATCTAGCAACTTTACGCAGCTTCTGAGCTGGTCTTTTTACATTTTTTTACGTACATTTATTTTAGAGATTGATCGACTGAAGCGAAGTGCGTCTTTGGTCGAAAATTACCATGAGCAACTAAATACTAATCTCTAATACTAACCTCTACCGACAACAAATGGTCAATTTGAACCAAGTATTGATCGATAAACTACCAAAATGGGACACAAAACACGGAAAGGTCATTTTGCAACATTCCATTCCTACGAGATATGTGAATACTTTCTCATTAAAAATTAATGTTTTAAAGGCTCATTTTATATCGGTACACATGATACACAGTTAAAGATAGACAAGTTAGTTTTGAAATATTTTTGGCACAGTGTTCCTCATATACAAAAATGTACACAAATATTTATAAAAAATCTTTACAATGTTTGTTACTTGCAAGCATCTGTTGCCTTGGCAACATTTTTTTTATATTGAATACATATGTACACAGTCTTATCAACAAAATAAATTAATTGGAAATTCCTTTCAAATACCTTACATTTTAATCAATCATTTAATATTCTTTAATCGCTTCTGTATTTGATTATTAATTAATTTAATTAAATAAATAGTAATTATTGATATTTTTTTGCAATTTAATTTTTGTTTGAATTGATAAACGTGAGCCAGCTCTCGTGGCATTGCTATAAATAGTCGCATGCCTTAACGTTCATTAAGGCACTCATTTGAAAGTGTGTAAGTGCATCCGATGAAATACGAATTCGAATAATTTTTGCGAATATTAACACTATTTTTAGTCATTTCCACTAAAAGATTCCTTTCGGAATGGATATATTGAATAAGAAATTTACATATAAGACTGATTTTTTTTCTAGTGACTGTAAATCTGTGGCAATTTCGCCATGAACATAATAGGTAGCTTTGATGCCAAAGCTGACTTAAGCATGCATAGCTGCCCGTTGCAATACCACAGGTAAGGGCAGTATACGTTTGTTCTAACCGAATTCCAGCAAACTCGTCGAAGAAGCTGGTGTCAGCTCAATGAACGTAATAATATACGAGCAGCGAATGCAAATCATAGAATTTTATTATCAGAAATCGTTCGGCATGTCCAACCGAATTATAAAATTTGGTGTGAAAAGAAACCAGAGGCGGGGAGAGAACAGAACGGGCTTAGAATGACTTTGTACTAAGCAAGACCACAGGAACGATTGGAATATTTCCTGCCCGTTTACAAAGGAACAAAGAGAGCAGTAGGGAAACTCCTCAGAATAATTAGTCTCACGTGTTTCAAAATCAAATAAGATATCGGATATTAGAAAAGTCACCACTGTATCGTAAGCAACATGCTTATATAGAAGTAAGACATTTAGAGACAGATCTAGTATATAAGCATAGCGGCAACCTTTCAAGAGCCCTTCAATGTGGAGGAGATAACCACAAGCCAGTTTATTGACACAAAGGGTGCAGTTGAGAACACATTCACTAGACCGTAAATATATCATTAGATAGCGAGTTATAGAACCTATGATATGAATGACAGAGGTCCTATGTGACAAAAGATAATAAAAATCTATATAACCTTGGGTTTCCCAAATTGTGGTGTCCTTTCACCATTACTGTGTAGCCTAGATAAGGATTAGCTCGTGTCAAAACTCTCTGAAGCGGGCATCAACCGCCAAGGATATGCAGATGACACGGAACTGATGGTTAGAGAAAAATTAGAAAATTAGAGAAAAATTCGAATGTCTTTTTGACATCATCCAAAGAGGTATTTATATTGTATGTCGTTGGTGTATGACAGGTTCCGGGAATAAATCCGGGCAAGTCACAATAGACCAGGAGGAGAAATATCTAGAAGTATCACTGGACTTATTAGAAGTGAGGTCTCGGTTCAAACCCCAGGTCAGACATCTCCAACAAAACGAAATATGACAACATATTTCTTCGGCGACTTACTCTCAGCAGATTTCTGGCAAAAACTTTGAGAGTAAATAAAATTGCCATGAAGGGTTTCTCAAAAATCTGTCTTTCGGAGTCGACTTTAAACTCTAGGTCCCACCACTCATGTATAAAACTTAACGCACACAACATAAGTAGTGTGAGAAACTAGAGGGTAATCCAGGCTAAAGGGTTGCAATGACCAATTATGTATGTATCACTGGATAGTAAACTAAAAGGAAACCATTATTAAGTTAACCGTAAACAAGTCTAACATACAATTCATTATTGGATGTCTTGACTTAATGAATCGAATGGCGGACAGGCTTCCCTATAAATTTCAACAGGGGGAACAACAGGTACTATGGTCGCCGTGCAAAGACACCATTTCACGATAATAGTGAGCCGTTCCAAAAACATTTTGTTCATACTAAAATATTGTGGTACATACTATTTTCCGGTCAAATGTAAATACGTTTGAAGTCCATTTTTTTCTCAATTGCAACATAAAACTACGATTAAAATGTTTTCGCTGTTAAAGTGCATAACTGTACCAAACAAATAATTTGCAACTTCCAATGAAATTTATTGCAGACTTCAACATACTCAGATTGCATTGCATATGTTGGAGCATATTATGTCATATTTTCATTGTTATTCGCAACAAATGAAGGATATTTGAGATGATAATTTGAAAGAAAAAAAGGATGTGACAAAATATAAAGACGCAGGTCGAAAGCAAATGACAATTATTGCGAAAGAAGAAAAAAATTTCGATACTTCTGCTATTCTTATCCAAAAAACGACCAAAAATTCTAAACTGAAAAAAAAAACATCATTAACGCACATGTAACAAATAAATACATGATCACACACGTCTTTGTATAAATGAACGTGTCATCGCTCACAATTTTCAAGGAACGGAAGTTGCCTATTGAAGAGCGGAAAAATGCTGTATCAGTTCCTGCAATAGGAGATGAAAAACACGAACACAATATCCATTGTTTGTGTGAGTACTTAGAGAAAAAATTTTAATCTGAAATATAAACAAAAATATTTCAAATATAAAAATTATCATTCTGAGGCAAAGAATAACGAAAATAATATCGTTTTCAATATTTTTGTGAAAGAATGCCGACGAAGCCAGATTAGGTTACCAGAAAAAGGGGTGTTTACTGAACAAATTAAAATGCGCATGTGCGCACGTTCAAGGCAAACAACTACAATACGTGAAGGAGTACAAATAAAAGGAGACACTGACAAGAAGACACATGTGTATGAATGAATAGAGAATGAATGACGAAAGATTAGAACATATTGAAACAATAAACATTGCAAAGAATATATCAACAATTCTTGAAGTTTTTCTTTTTCACATTTCTTTGAATTTACTTTTAGAAATCTTCATTAAAATTTCGAATTTTTTCTTCAGGGCGACACATTTGTGGGAATTTCTTCAATTCTCCATAAACTACAAATGCTGATATTCCTTTTGCTATAACCATACAGGAATAATGAAATTATCAGATTGTATCTAACCTGACATATGCTAAACAGTTTTTATAATGAAGGAAATAATAAAAATCTACTTTGGAGATATGGCCAAACTATGCAAATACATTGACTCAAAGGCTTGTCCGTACATCAATATTCATACATCAATATTCATAATATTCAATCATAATATTTCAAAAACTTCTTACCAGATTCTCTATAAAGTAAAGTAGTCCAAAAATATAATTTATGCTTATAATAATTAGAAAGAATTTGTTTAAAAGTTTCATTTAGATTAGGTTGGCGGGATCTAGACCCATACTTAGGCAGAGTTTGATACCACAATAAATTCTATCCGGCGATCAATTATTCCTTCGAGAAAACCAAACCGAATCCAAAATAAATTTTGCTATTGTAGCAATCTTTATGTTAGAGATCTCCGTCAAAGATGTTAGAAAGTGAGAAGTTAAGAACCTTCACCTTTTTATGCAAAAGCAGTGAACTGACACATGCGCTGAAGGGTGTATCTTCCTCTTCTTCAGACGAACAGCTCTTGCAAAAGCCATTTATTGGAATACCGAGGCTTTCGGAAATGCTTACCCGTAAGCATGGCTATTGCTCGATGAAGGGCCATGCGGTTTAAGGATAGACGAGAGCCAGTACTCTTTTTATCCATACATACGTATCCAGCAGAGCCTAGCAAATATTGCACATCACGTACCTTACCGCCACCATCCAGCTTGCCAGTACTAAGTGTGCATAATACCTAAATTAACTGAGGCAATCGGAATACCTATTCCCCGTAACATGTTAGAGATTGCGAGGTTTGTACCGGCTTCTACCAGCTCTTCAGCAATGCTATTTCGAACGATATCCCTATGTCTTGCAGGCCATAGAAGAGCTACATTTGAATTAACCGAAATTTCTCTGAGAAATCCTCGGCATTCATGAACAAAGACGGATATTGAAACTACGTTAGTTAGAGAGTTAATCACAACCTAACTACCCAAGTAAAAGAAAAGATTTTCAGGGAAAATCCCGACACACAAAATGCATTGCGCTACTCTCAAAATTGCCAAGATCTCTGCCTGGAAACACTGTAGACAGCCTATAAGAAATTTTAATGTCAGAAACCTTAATAACCCACTCTGTCACTCGTCTTTGAGCCATCAGTGTAATCCTTGTCCTATTGGGAACCTCAGGATCGTCAGACCTGAAGTTCATAGCTAGAATTCCAATTCGGTTGTTCTATTGTAATTGTAAGGATAATCGACACTGATGTATCCATGTTTTCTCAGTGTAGGTTCATATAAGTAGTCCATAGGAGGCCAAAATGTCGCAAATAATGCCTTAGTTGGAGTAGAACAGAGCAGTGATATTGGTATTTGCATGCACCATGAAGCAAGGTTAGCTATACTACGGCACGATAGAATATTTTTTATATAAAAAACATAAAAAAATTTAAATGCCTATATTAAGGTGAATAGTTAGCTCCTAAACTATGACCGACTTCTTCACGACAATAATAGTTTTCTTTGCTCAAGAGTTTAATATACAAATCGCTGTTGATCCACAAAATAGGATGATTGAACTTTATCAGGCCAAATATTGTTGCCCCTGAAACTGTAGGATCTTGGTAGAGAGGTTCTTATTCATTTTGAAGTTAAGTTGTGGTAATTGCTTCATGGCAAGCCCTATTTCTTATATATATTTTTTTATTTGTGCAATATAACATCGTTTAAAGTTGGAGCGCATCCGAAATATTCAATTTCAATTGAATGACTCTGACGTATAAGTTAGTCTGAATTTGATCGATGGGCATGGGTCATTTTTGTTTTGAGGTCTTGTGACTTATTCATATACACATACATACATAATTGGCCATTACAACCCTTCAGTCAGGATTACGGCCTAGTTTCTCAACACCACTAATGTTGTGTGCGTTAATTTTATACATGAGTGGCGGGACCTACAGTTTGAAGTCTACTGCGAACGACAGATTTTTTGAGAAGCTTTTCATGGCAATTTTTACTCTCAGAGTTTTTGCCAGAAATCTGCTGAGAGGAAGTCGCCGAAGAAATATTTTCATATTTTTCGTTTTGATGTCTGACCTGGGATTCGAGCTCGGGCCTCTCGTCTAATAAGCCAACATACTACCTACTAGACCACGGCAACATTCATTCATGTACAACTGGGAATATTTAATGTGACATGTAGCAAATACTGTTGATGGCACATATTGTTGGTGTCCAGATCATCCAATTCAGACAAATGAATGTCGTTCGCAATGAAATCGATAAAACAGCAAGCTCAAAATCCACAATAAACAGTGACTTTTCCGGCAAGCATTAGGCGCTCTTGCTTGTCATATTCAAGAATTTTGTTTTATCGCGTACCCATTTTTCTAGACGTGGGGATGAGTCATCACTGAAGATGATTTATCGGTATTAATTAGAAACAGTTGCCGACTGTTGCCTTTCAGTGAACGCACTTTGTTGTCTATATCCGTCCATAGTGATTTAGAAAAACAGCCTGAATAAATTAGAACTATTTTCACAGATGTTTCTTCAACGAGATGGTACAAAAAGTTCGAAAGTCCCTGCAGGACAAGTTTTGATTAATTTTATTAATTTGATAAATTTTATAAATTTTATCATTATTTTATTAATTTTAGTAGCATTGAATCAAAAACAAATAATTACGCAGCATAATCATCCATTTGACTTACGGCACTGGCTAATTTCAAGCCCCTTTCCATCGACTAAATTAAACACGTTTTTAAAAATACATTGTACAGCCCACCTCCAGGTCAGATGATTTTCTTATCAAAATCTTGTTTAATACTCAAAAAACATTTGTTTTTTTTCTCCGCTTCTATTTTAATAAATATAATATGAATCACGTTTTTTTGTAATAAACAGACACGAATTGATATGTAGTTCGTCAACTCTTAATTAGTTTTGTTGAAAATGTGTTTAACTAGTAAACAAAACAGGAGGCAATGAGCACTATGGGCCAAGAGTAAGTTAACGATGGTCATAGCTTTTAAAATTAATTTATGCGACAGCTTAGGTGCATATCTACGGATTGCATTGATCCATTATTCGATTCTGTGAATTTACTTAAGCAGCCAGCATCTGAATTTTTTTTGGGTTTTTTTGATGTTCGGAACAGTATTTTTCCATTAAATGTCACCAAAAGCCCTATTGAAAGCTTGCGTCATAGGCATATACGTCTTCACATAACTTAAACAGCGTTACTTAATTTTTTTTATTTTTGTTGTTGTCTAACACTTTAGAAATATTTATTTGCTAATAATTTATTTAAATAGTGGCTTCTCTACGTTTGTCTGGCTTTTAGCATAGCGACCTAAAGAAAAAAAATAGTAGAAAATTTTTATTTTATTCAATACGACTGCACGATACCCTGTATTGTAAATCTGTTGTGGTACAGTAGGAAAAAAGTACAAAATCAACCAAATTGGTTTCTGTAATTAAGGACTACCATACAAGTAATATAAGTAGTAATTTGATTAAAGGACAATTGGTCTTGCAAATTATAATGTCTTAGTAATATCTTAGGATAGGTTTGGTAAGCGAATATCTTGCCGTTCACAAGCAAATTAACTCTGTGGTCAGTGTTGTCCATTGTGTTACATATATATGTCCCTCTTACTCCTATAGGAAGCATAGGGCCGTGTTACATAGTGTTAAGCAAATTCCCTTGTAGTGATCCGTCAGTGGTGGGTTTGAACCAACCCGAGGTCCGTATGATACCGGTCAGTACCCTTAACGGCACGTTCACCACCATACGATCTTTAAACGTTCTATCACCCAAAATCCGATGACGTTGATTTTGAAATGCAGGGCACCCACATAAAAGGTGCTGTACCCATTCTGTTTCGTTCACATCATGACAGCTTTTGTAGTAAACTTGGTGGGAAAGACCGAGCTTGTCAGTGAAATAGCCAAGAGCACAGTGTCCCGTTAGAATTTCTGTTAAGTGCGAACCATTCTCTTACCGAACTCAAGTCTAGTCGAATACAACTCCGGGATATTTGCGGTCAATAATGCCCACCATTAGTTATTGGCGAATTTAAGCTTGCTGAAGATTTCATCCGCTTGTCCATCGCCTCTTGAGTGGAATCATCCGCTCGCTAGCGCTACGCCGCATTGGACTTTCGACATCGACAATTTAGCATCTGCGACATGAGCTTCCGAACCGCCAGCCCTTGAGTTCACGACCGTTGCCATTAAGGCTGGTGGCCACTTTTAGGCTTGCTGGGGATGCCACATTTTTCGAAGTTTGGCGTACATCGTCTGGCCGTCTCCTTGTCTTTATTGAAGAAGATACCTGTTTGACGGCGTTATTGAGTTTGCCATCAGCACCATCAGCGTTCTCGAACCTCCTAACGAGATAGGCATGTTTTTTCCTCAAGTTTCTTTCCTGGGACATAAGTGAGTTTGAGTCACGTTCGCTGAACTACTTGAAAACCCAAAGTAAATTTAGTAGACCGAGTTTAGTTAGTGGGCCTCCTCAGGCTTGGCAGAACAATCCACAGAGACCTATTTCGTCCATATACAGACGTCCTCTGGTTGGGTTGGGGATCTCTTCGTCTGAGAGAGGAGTTTCAAGTCCTTTTCGTCAGTCGAGTAGAGTCCCGCCAGCTCTGCTGCCTACGCCGACATTTCAGACTCTGTAGACATAACTTTCAAAGCCCCCTTAGTTGCTCGTCGACTATCCAAATCTGAAGTTGACATTTGGGTAGCAGAGGTCCCAGACTAGATTTTTTTTGCATCTTATTTTGCCGGATACTATGGGTCTTAATTTGAAAATTATGAAGTTTATAAGCAAAATTCCGCTGTACCAAATTGCTAGTAACGCTGTCCAATTGATTTAATTTGACTTTCTTTAATGTTTTCGTATGTGTCAGTTAAACGCCTAAAAGGACATATCCATGTTATACACCGTATCACCTAATACATACTATTCGAATAAGTGTTTTTAATTCCATTAGAAATTTCTTCTGTTTAAAAGAATGTAAACAAATTTAAAATTAATGTCCATAAACAGTATTCCAGCTGTTCACACTCCCATGACATTTAACCAGTTTTGCGACAGTAGACTTAGTGGGTATAAGCCATTACCGATGTCAGTATGGCGATCTCAATACGGCGATCTCAATATGTTGATCTCAGTATGGCGATATCAGTATGGCGATCACGGTATGGCGATCTCTATATGGCGATCTCAAAATGGTGATCTCAGTATGACATTCTCATTAAGGCGATCTCAGTACGGCGATCGCAGTATGACGATCACGGTATGGCACTTTCAATATGGCGCTCTCAGTATGGCGATTTGAGTATGATGATCTCAGTAAGGCGATCTCAGTACGGCGATCGCAGTATGGCGAGCTCAGTATAGCGATCTTAATATCGCGATCTCAGTGGTGATCTCAGTATGGCGATCTCAGCATGGCGATCTTAGTATGGCGATCTCAAGATGGCGATCTTAGTATGGCGATCTTAGTATATCGATTATAGGCGTTTGCAATTATCAAGCTTTTCCAAAATGTGATTTTTATATATCCACCAGTACACATCGTAGTTGCTACAAATCGTATTGATTCCATTCCAGAAAATGAAATTTATTAAATAAATTGTACATTACCATTAATACGGATTGAAAGGCGTGTTACATACGAGTCTTCAAATGATTGAATGCATCTTTTTTACAGACACAATGTTTTTCAGACATCACAACCTAAGGTTGTGTAGAGTAAATAAAAATTATGAATTAACGATAACTTTGTACACAAACAAAACAAACATGATTATTGATGTTAAATAATGAAATAACGAAGAAAATATTGATTTACGAATTTAAATATTGAAAACGTACACAAAATGCAACACATTAAGTGTATAAATGATTTTCGTAAGCGAAACAAATCTTTCAATAGTGTATTCAAAAAATGTTTTAATGAATTTTTATATACTCGTATGTATTCGTAAACCCAGTTAATCGTATTAGACTTCCACAGAAAGATGTTCTTTACATGAACAGAACAACTACGGAAGGAATTACTACTGTTACGACTTGTACCATTAACGTTAACGAGCTATTGTGTGTTGCGAGAAAGACGAGGTGTGTATGAAAATATTCAAATTTCGGAAATAAATTCCATTTGCATTTCGCTGTAGTATTGGTATTTAGAATTCTTATGGCGAGGACCTTTGATCCATTGGGACTCTTAGGAAAAGAGAAACCAAAAAAAGGAAGAGATAAAAGAAAGGTAAAGAAGGCAGGTCCCAACTTTAGAAGAGAAAGAAGAATGAAGTTAAGGAAAGGTGAAAAAAGATAATCTGCCATTTTAGGTGCACACAGATAAACTTCTGCTTCTAAACATATCCCCCTAGCCAATCAATCCTGTTTATTAGATCCTTAAGTCTGTAGTCTTTTAAATCTACCAGCTGATCAACAAATCGACCACCTAGCCATCTCTACTCAAATTTTCTGCAATTCATGATATTATCGACTATCTATTTCCAAAACAAATAAACACAAGAAATTATGATGTCAACTTGTCATCAATATCATGCGATTTTTAAAATCTCAGAATGAATTCCTGACTTCAAATTCGATATCCAATGTGTATGCGGGGATTTTCAGTCACATCTCTGTGAAAGTGTCATGGAAAATGTCATGAAAAGGGTAATTGATTGCCATATGGTCTCCGATTTGACAGATATTTTATTTCATACTAAATCGGAACTTGTCTTCTAAAAGTGAGCGTTAAGCTAAGAAGAGGATCATCCTACCTTTAATTCTTAAAGTAAGGTTTATGTTTGAACTTGCCAGAATATATATTATTTTCAATATGGCAACTTCAAATAAAAATAAAATGAGCAAATACAACAACAAAAAAGAGGCCCTTCGTTGCCACTGCGTTTAAAAAAAATTGTTTAATTGAGCAGTTTTATCGACATTGCTCCGGCTCTACCACATTTTTGAAAAAGTTAACTTTTGTTTTATTATTAGGTTATAATAAAGACGGCAATTTTAACGGCAAGTTATAATTATGGTCCTAAGTGTGTGTTGGACATCATGGAAATGTCGCTATTCTACGCATCGTTTAAATGCGAATTTTCCTTGACTAGCGCATAAATGAGGCAAAGTTTGAACGATGGCATGGGTTATGTTGGCATTGAGAATCGCTGTGTTTTGTGCTGTTGAATGCACATGCTTTTGGTGTGCAGCTGATCTAATTTAGGCCAAAAGAATTGGTATTCATCGACCTAAAGTGCTTACCGTTGACAGTGATGGTCTGGACAACGCTGTTCGTCATGAACAAATTCACACCAAACAGTGACTTCAATGTCATGTGAATTGGTTCGTCCCTTATTCCACAATTTTGTTTGTTCACGTAACTACCACCCCTTCATTCCGAAAATGAACCTTAGCGTTGAAGATGATTTTTTGAGAAAAAATTATGATCAGTTGCCAACTGCTCCAGAGCCCATTAAGCAAACCCGCATGGTCGTTTACCTTCTGTTCCTGCGTCAGTTTAACTTTGTCACGATAGAAAATTCACCAAGTTATGGCTTCGTAATGCCAAGATCTTGTGAGAGACTCAATATCGGTAGATCTTGCGTTTCGTCGACGTACGAGTGTTGTGCGATTGTTTAATGAACAGTTCTGTCAGTAACACGATTATGAGCAAAGCATGTGGTACTCTCCGCGAACCGAACACCTGTTATGATAAAAACGATTATTATTTGCATGTGTTATTAAATTCTACATCCATCCATGGTGACTTTGCAAAACACACTGAATAAAATACGTACAAACATACATACATACATAATTGGTCATTACAACCCTTTACTCAGGATTACGATCTAGCTTCTCACATCACTTATGTTGTGTGTTTTTATTTTATACATGAACGGCGGAACAGTTTAATTTCAACTCCGATCAACGGATTTTTGAGGAACTTTTTAATGGCAGGTTTATTTACTCTCAGAGTTTTTGCCAGAAATCTGCTGAGAAGAAGTCGCCGAAGAAATATTTCTTCATATTTTCGTTTTAATGTCTGACCTGGGGTTTGAACCTGGGTCTTACGTCTAACAAGCCAACACAGTATCTATTAGGCTACGGCGACTACATGAATAAATGACAACTACTTGGAAGCCCCTGTTGGAAAACCTGAAGCATAACAAAAAATGTTTGAATGTCTATGTCTATGCAAAATATGCATAGAATGATAGAAAATTAAATAAAAAATCTTTTAGTTTTAGTCTGCCTCTACTCTTATGTACACAAATTGTGGACAAACTAATAGTAAATATATGTACGTATGTACACTAGGTAAAGTACACTGAGGTAATGTTATTTACACTGATTTCATTAAACAAGGTGCGCCTAAAGTTGAGAATATCATGGCTTTAACTTGGGGCATGAATTCTTTAAGAACAGCAAATATTGACAAACAAACATAAAAGATAAACGATGAAGTGCTTTTGGCACACTTAGCTGCAATTAAAGATCATTAGGTAAAGAAAATATGTTTGTTTTTTTGTTTAAACAAATAGAAAATTGATCAAATAATGGTATACAAGCTAATTATTTTTAAGCACGTTGATATTTTGCTATGCAGAAATAAATTTCTTTAAATCTGTATGTTTGTAGATGTTAGAAATTTATTTTTCATATTTCGGTTTTGGGTGTTGCCAAGGGGGCGCTCTGTGTTAAAGATCATCAAGAAATTTCATTTAATAAGCAAAGTATTAAATGATCTCAGACCTCAAAAATCTGTTGTGAAGAATCGACTTTAAGGCCCCGCATATATGAAATTGGCACACACAGTATAAGAATAAGAAACTTTGCTTGAACTGAAACGTGCAAAAACCTATTCTCTCTGTTTAAGAATTCACAAAATTCAAATTTGGGATATTTGTCTTAAATGGCATCATGCTGAAAAATATTGGGATTTCTTTCTACTATACCCTATAAATTGTATATAGCGGAGGTATGTCAACTACCGCCTACTTCTCGTCAGTATTTTGCACTGACTTAAATAAAATCGAATCGTTTAAATGTATTCACATTATTTAAAAGATTTATTCTCAAATATTTTATTCATTCTGTATGATAATGATTCTTTCTATACATACCGTTTATATATACAATTTTCAAATTCTGTGATTAAAATTTCAATTAACAAACTAACGTTTCGCTCTCTATAGAGTATGACAATAAACTATTGATTGATAATTGAATTGAAATTGGCAATAATTTTCATTTGAATAGATTTTTAAAAGAAACTTCTCACATACCCAGGTATTCAATGTTATCAACAGCACTAAACGTTGTATGTATGTGTGTATGTATGTACATATGTACATATATTGTGCCATATATACTGAATATTTATTTGCAAGATTTATTAGTTTTTTATTGTATTTTTTTTTTGCATGTTTTGTCAAGTGAACAAAAGAAAAAAGTTTAAAAAAAAATCAAGAAATAAAAACCAAACAGACAGCCAACTACGCAACATTATTCGTTTTGAATGACAGTTCATCTCGTCTGATATGCGAAACACAAACGAATCGTGCAATAAATGAAGATCGAAAATTCGAATGCAGACTGCAAAATTAAAAAAAAATTGTTAAAGGAAACATATATACATACATATCAGAGATCAGTAATGAGTATTCAAAAAGATAAGTAGATTCGAAACATACCCATAATTTCTGAGACTTATAGGCATTTATACTTATTTTAATATCATACTAATACTACTCATATTCAAAGTTTGAAGTACTCATCGTACTCATACTTAATAATACGCATGATGTTGTTGACTTCTATTGTCTTTTACTCAACGTTTACAAGAATCACAAAATAAGTATAATTCGCGTACGAACACTATTCACGAACACTACTCACTAGAAGGTTGTGTGTTTGCTTTGCTTGCTGTCTTTGTTTTTTTTTCTTTCTTCCTTTTTTGTAAATGCAACAACAACTAAGACTGTAAATTTTGATGAATGATTCGAATCAATCGAATCTTTTATGAGTATTATAAGTATATTTCTAAATTTATGAATCTGAATGAGTAGGCGTATGAATCAACCATATTTCGAATGTTATGAGTTTGATGTCAACGTTGTACAGATACATACGTACATAATTGGTCATTACAACCCTTCAGTCAGGATTACGGCCTAGCTTCTCAACACCACCATGTTGTGTGCGTTAATTTTATACATGAGTGGCGGGACCTACAGTTTAAAGTCGACTCCGAACGACAGATTTTTTGAGAAGCTTTTCATGGCAATTTTTACTCTCAGAGTTTTTCCCAGAAATCTGCTGAGAGGAAGTCGCCGAAGAAATACTTTTTGTATTTTGTTTTTGATGTCTGGCCTGGGATTCGAACTCGGGCCTTTCGTCTAATAAGCCAACACACTACTTACTAGACCACGGCGACTTCACACATACTCATAATTATAAATCAATGTTGTAGTGAGTAAAAATAAATCAGAGTAGTTAAATTTCTATACTGTTGACTCACTCATACTCGAAATTTCATGAGTACTTATGAGTAGAGAAAATCGATTCATTGATGATCTCTGATACATGCAAAAATGGTCAATACAACCCCATAGTCAGGATTACGACGTAGTTTCTCACACCACTCAACTTGTGAGTTAATTTTATAAATGAGTGGCGGGGTATCAGCAGTTTAAAGTCGACTCCGAAGATCAGATTTTTTAGAAACTTTTCATGGCAATTTTATTTACTCTCACAGTTGTTGCCAAAAATCGCCTGAGACGAAGCGCCGAAAAAATAATTTTTTTCAATTTTTTCGTTTTGATATCTAACCTGGAGTTTGAAATGTGTCCTTATATCTTATAAGTCAACACGACATAAGTGCGGCGACTGAGACTATTGTCATTAATTTTCAAAAATTCCTAAATTCAAGTGGATTTATATACATAGAATATCTTCCCTTTCCTTTGCCTTTCCCCTTACCTTTCCTTCCTGACATCAG
This sequence comes from Sarcophaga rosellei, assembly GCA_930367235.1. Classification (NCBI taxonomy): domain Eukaryota; kingdom Metazoa; phylum Arthropoda; class Insecta; order Diptera; family Sarcophagidae; genus Sarcophaga; species Sarcophaga rosellei. The sequence goes on along the minus strand of OV884020.1, from coordinate 42,422,229 downwards.
CATGCAAGGATTCTGTCAACATCCTGTAAATAATGTTTCTTTATTTATTGTTTTAATGTAAATAAAATCCAAAAAGATTTGTTAATAATTTTTGGTTAAAGCGGATGCTGTTGCCGCTTAAAATAATTCTTTATGTCAACACCTTGTGTGTTTGGTTTCATATTCCCAACCTTACTCCGGTGTTTTAAACAAACAACACTTGAGTTTTAATGTTAAATACGCGCCGACTTGTTTACGGACGTTTAGTTTGCATATGACATTTAAATTCATTCATTTATTGAAATCCATTCATTCATTCATTAATTCTGGCAATGGTTTATGTATTTTAAATCAGCCACAAATATTTATTGATGGAGTCTAGACGTTCAACCACAGTCTTAAAAAATAGCAACATTTGTAAATCCTTCAAATTGATATTTAACTGTGGAGAAATGCATAAGAGTACATACATAAAACAAAACATGTAAATACAGTGTGTCCACAGCGAATAAATTAAACCATACAGGCACAATTTACTCTTTGGATTTACTTCTTATGTGCCTGACTGTCTGACTTTGTGATTTTTTAACTGTGTGCCATACTGAATAAATGAGACTATGGGTACGTCAATGGGAGACTAGTCAAACACAGAATAGAATTCATAAGAGGACGTCGTATAATAATGAATAGAGTGGTTGATAGCCCAGTGAACTATATGATCTTGGTAAATGAATTCCAACGAGATCCATAATAAAAACAACTAAAATAAGCAAGAAGCTGCACACTTATATAAAAGAGGGACCATTTTGTGGTATAGAGGTGGGTCAAGAATGACTCTTGGTACAAGAGCGAGAGGTTCTGGTCCCAGAATTAAATATCCGAGTCCAAGCGGAAACTTATGAGTATCATCCGAACCAAAGCCTATACCTTCAGTCCACGATATATTAATACTATCCGCGCTCGACTATGAGACCGTTTACGGAGGAAATTGTATTATCCTCCATTCAGGTGGCAATGAGCAAATGACCTTGCGTGGGGGAAGCATCTTTCTCTGTGTAGTAGCAATAGGTATTTGGAAAAGTATACTCAATGAAAAGGAAGAAAAAGGAGAGGCATACATAAGTGGCCACTACAACTTACGGCCTAGCTTCTCATACCACTGATGTTGTGTGTTTTAATTTTATTCCTAAGTGGCAGGAGTTACAGTTTAAAGTCGACATCAAACGATAGATTTTTGGAAACTTTTCATGTCAATTTTTTATTTATTCTCGCAGTTTTTGTAACACATCAGCTGAGAGGAAGTCGCCGAAGAAATAATTTTTCCATATTTCGGTTTTTTGGAGATATTTGATCTTGTTTATGAACCGTGAGAATGAATCATTCGAACACATTCTTGGAGCCTAAGAAGTGTTAATGTCTACATCCGGTACCGGGCAGGGAATTGTTCTCATGGCTATCGAACAGCATTCTGAAGTTTTTCAAAGAAATGGGATTAGAAGAGATGTCATAAGACATATTATAGGAATACCTACATAGAGTAAGGACAGTAAAATTTGACAATAAGGACAGACAATTGCTTATAGTTCCTCAACTTCTCTTCACGAGGAAGCCAATAGAGTGTGAAATATTTTACTTATTTGGGAAGCCGAATTAATGTCTATTATTTACTTGTTAAACATTAATTCAAGTAAATATTGTCATACGGCATGTTAGCATAATCTTTCCAACATTTTGTCTTCTATTTTAATAATTGTGGCTTCATGATTCTTATACACAAGGGAGTTGATGCATTCCCACAAAAAAAAAAATTATTTAATGACAGTAAATTGACGTCTGCTTAATAAAATCGCCTCTTAATAGGTTCTTGATATCGTATAGCGTGTGTAAAATCACATGCATAGCGTTGCAATTTAGTCTAATTATGTCTCCGAACTTTAAACCGTGCATATTTCAGGATGCATTACTATACCAAATAGTAAAAAATTATCCGATTTATATATCTACAATATCATCCTGGGAGTTAATATTACGTGCAGTCTCAATCCTATGTATAGTCTTCCTATAAGATTTCTTCGTCTTTTTTTATCGATGGGTGATAGCTTACTTAAACTGTTTAAAGTGGTTGAAATATTTACAAGACATTAAAAACTGTCATAACTTTCTCATTTGAAGTTTGGACCAAATAAATATCGATGCCGGTATGAAAGATACAGTTCGTATCCTAAATGATGTCTATTGCTTCATTAATTCAATTGAATTTTTTTTTAGGGTTCGCATATGATCGTTTGATTCAACTGAAATGCCTTCCATATAATTGTACACAGAAAAAACAAAATGAGTTGAACGTAATATTCAGAAAAGTTAAAGCTGAATTCTTGTAGGTAAATTTACTACGCTCCTTTAGTGATGCGTTCAAATCTTTAAAGACCGAATGCGTATTTTGATTTTTAATACATAGCGTTCAACTTTTAAATATAGATTTAATGTCTTCTGAATGAAAAAGTATGCTTCTCCATATCTGAGTTAAACGTTTTGTTCAGACTTTTTTAAAGTTTTATTTAATTTTTTTTAAACTATCATTCGGAAAAACAGAATGCAATATTTAGTAAATTTTGCAATAGAAAATTTAAAATGTTTCGTTCAACATAATGATTTATTAAAAAAAATAGAAAAAAATCCTGAACGCTTCGTTTAAAAAACCTGAACGCAAAATCGAAAAATATTTTTCAGTAATTTTTGTATCACGTTTACATTTTTTAAGCAAAAAACTAACGAGACGACAGTACCCAACCAAAAAAAAAATTCTGAACTGAACGTTTCATTCAAAAATTCTGAACGCAATATCGTAAAAATATTTTGCAGCAATTTTTGTATTTTTTAAATACATCGCATTTTTAAAACATAAAACTAACGGGACAATTGTAGTTACCCAATAATCAATTTCATACATGTGCTTTAATCGAATCTATTATATGTACATATGTGCATAACCCTTTTTTACCGTTTTAAGTTTCTACTTTATATAAAAAATAACAATAATACAATAACTTGAATATACATATGTGTGTATTTATATTGCCGAATAATTATCCCGATTGCCTAAAGAACGCAAGCTAATTTTATTTGAAAAGTGTTTATTGGGTTATTCACAGTTTATTGTCTTGTTTAAGTAAATATTCTTCATATGTGTTTTGTTTAACAGAGAGGTAAGTTGTCTACATGGAGGCTTTGTTAGAAGAATTTAGTCTGCAATTTCTTTTGCCAGAATTGAGAGGTAAGTTATTTGAGCTTTGTTTAAAATTATTTGATATATGTATGTAATGTTTTCTTAGAAGCAGGAATTGAATACAGACACTTGGAGTACTTAAATGATCGTGATATTGCTGATGCAATTAAAAAAGTTGGCCCGCGAGCAGAATTCCGTGAAAAACTTTTCAAGTGGAGGAGCAAAACGGTAAGTATTTAGTAATAATAAATAATACAGATTTTTTAGAAAGAATTTCTTTAAACAGCACTTGAAAGAGGCTCACATAAGTAAACACATATTTTCTGATAAGGTAACGAGTTTCCTGTTTAGTTGTTCTCTCACATATTGTTTTATTTTTACCCTTTTTATTTTCAGACTTTATTAGAGCTTTTATCATCAACAGATGTCGGACTGAGCATTCAAAATTTTTATAAAAAAACCAATTTTTATCCCCTGAAATAAGGGACAAATTAATAAACATTATTTTGGAAAACGCTTTTGTAAAAGAACAAAAACTCACTCCAGCCGATTTTAGTCAGATACTAGGAGAAATTTGCAAAGATTTTCCTGCGGAAGAACAAGTTTCTGTAAGTATTCATTAAAAAAAATATTTATAAAAAAAATAATACGTTTTTCTTTTTTGGAATATTATTATTATCCTCGCAAAGGAAGAAAAGCTCCAGGAGGAAAATTATTCCACCGTTATCATAACTATAAGGCGAAAAATAGGAAACTTGAACGGACATCTTCAGAGAAATCAATATTTGATGAAACAGAGGAAGTCGACGAGTACATTAAGCAATTGAAGCAAGAATTGCTGTGGCCGTTACAGAGTTGGGACACTATATGTGATCGGTGGGCGCGGACGTATTGTTTGAGAAAAGAAGACATAAAAAAACTAGATAACTTTTCTTTTTTAAAAGAATGACCAGTTTTAAAAGATGCAAGAGCCAAAGATTTGGTAAGTATTAATATTTTTACGATTGTATCTTATATATAAAAATGAATGTGTGTTTGATTGTATGTTTGTATGTTTGAAGTTTATAGACGACTAAACGGCTGAACCGATTTTCTTTTCTTGAAATTTTCACAGTATCTTCCTGTATGTCTGGAAGGAGTTATAGGCTACTTTTTATGTTGATATTCCAAATGAGCGAGGGGCCATGCCCATGTATACTACATACTACATACTTAATATTTAATTGCATTTGAAATATATTACTCATACGCATAGTTACCCCTAAAGTATGCTATCTATGATTCCTGATGTATAAAACCAAAGAAAATAAAGTGTAAAGAACGACGCGGGGGGAAAGATAGAAGGGAAAGAAAAAAATTTTGTAAACAACATTTGTGAAAAAAATCACCAAATAAGAAAAAATATAACCAAAATTAAATTCATAGACTTTTGTTTTATTTTTTTTTTCAAGTTTAAATTATAATTAATAAAAAAAAGAAACAAAAAATAGCTTTTCTTATAAGAAAGAAAAATAACAAAACCAAAAAACCCTACACATCTACACATTGATCAAAAAAATAACCAATTTTGGTTAGAAATAACCAAAAAAAGGCAACACGAGCATTGAAACTGGAACATCTTCGAGTACATGCCGCTGAGACCCGTTCGCATGAATTACTTGAACAACGAGAAGTGAGATTAGAAACTGATCGAATGCGTACTACTCAGGCCCGTTCGTCTGAATCATCTAGGCAACGGGAAACGAAATCAATAAAATGATTCAAAATTAATTGGATATTTGTGTAATGTCTTTCCTTCAAAAATTATTTTAGTTGTTGGCGCAACAACGCGCGCAGGGTACAGCTAGTTAACTATAAATTTAACATTATTATTGTTATATATGTAGATAAATACAGACTTTGAGATAGTATTTCCGAAAAAAAAACAAACTAATTGTACTGTATACATTTTATACTGTATTATTTTATATTAATTTTTTTAATAAAATAAATAAAAATAAACAAAAAGTTCTTTTATTTTAATCACCAAACGCATCTGATAAAAAAACCACACTCGAGTTTAGTTGTAAATATTTTGAATGCGGATAGGCTATTTCTAAACAAACGTTTAGATTACAAATAATTGAATGCACATTGTTTTTAATTGAACATACGTTTAGTATTACTAAAATTGAACGACTGTAGTATATTTCCGAATATGCGTTTAGTTTTAGGCAAGCTGAATTTTGTATAACTTAAAACTGAATCCACGTTTAACACGTAACTGAACGACTTATTTGATTTTCTACCACATCCATTTACGGTGCAGAAAACGTAAGAAATGTTCAGAACAACTGCATATTTGTTCGGTTTTCTACTACGTAATTTTTTCTGTGTATGTTATATTGATAGGTGCTGGCACGTGTCAAATGTTTGGATGAAATCGAATACGTCGTAAGTATGAGTGCTTAACTATCACACAAAGGTTGTAATTAGTACTGATGCGGTGCGATTTAAAGCTGGTTCCAATGACTGCCATACTGCTATCAAATATCTAGAGTTTTGACCGTATGCTCTCCCCAATCCTATAGATGTGCTATTGCCAGCTACGAAGTGTAAAGCGATCAAACCATCAGCACTGCTGGCTTAAATATTATTAAAGCGATTGCCTCCGAACTGACTCGAAATATATCAGAAAATATTAGTTAACTGTACTTTCCACAATTATGAAAGCTGCAAATTACATCGTCATTGCATTAGCAATCCTCCGATAAGCACAGAAGTCATTGCTACGATACGAGGCGCTGAAAAGTTGAAATATTGTAAGCAAATTGTTTGCATCTAATTTGAAGAATGGTCAAAAAATGTTAGGAAACTGAATGGATCATAGAAAGTAAAATTCCTCTACTTGAATCTACCGGTCGGTCTCTTGAAAACATTGGCTGTTGTAGATAAAAATGGTAGCAAAAACCCAAAAATTTTGTGTGGCTATGAACGGAGTTCTCTACAGCAGCATAATTGCAGAGTTCTTGAGCCCGCAACTGATTGCATGGCTTCAGAGGACATGTGTTTTTATTGCAGCAAAATTTTCATAAAAATTAATTTTTGGAATTCTGATGTCAACTGGCCACCAAGTATTTGGAGATTTCTTCTTTGGGAATTTGTGAAATCTTGAAATTATACGAACAAATCAGAAACACTTCCTGAGTTCCAAATTCGAGATACTACGCATCAATCAGAAAACATTTCAAGAAAACATGGCCTGTTCCTAGAGTCGTGGTTGCCATTTGATGGATATTTGATTCCATTCTTAATCGGAACATGTCGTCCGCATTGTCAATCCGATAAAAAAAATCTCAAGAAACAGGGGTGTTTATTTTAAAATGAAAAAGTGTATTCTTATTGAGTCACTCTTTACTTAAATATATGTACGTACCTTTGCCATGACTTCAGCATTCTAGTAATTATGTAATGAACACCGTTATTTCATCGTTTTGACAGTTTGATGTAAGAAACAAAGCGTTTCAAAGGTTATTGCACACATGCACAACTTCATTCGCCAAATAATTGTGAATCAGATGATGTAGAGTGTTAAGGAAGTCATTCCAGTTCATCTGTCATTTGTATTTCAACCAAACCTTTAACAAATTGATGTTGATTGTTTATCAAACAACACGTGTTTGATTTTTTTTTTTTTTTGTTTTGCCTCTTTTTCTCATGCAAAATTCTGTTAAAATTAATATTTCAACATTCAAATTTCACGTTAATATGATAATTTGTGTTTCTAATGTGCATACTGACTACAACGAATGGACGAAAGACTTACGCTCGTTTTCGTTGCTGTTGTAATGCCATTCACCTATTCACTGAAATGATTGACTTTAAATATTATGAACACGTTATGCTAAGTCTAGAATAACAGCGTTTAAGTTTTTAACCGGTATCAAAACACTTCTGACCAGATTTTTTGACATGCGAGTTTAAAATTTGTGTGTATTTTTAAAATTACACCTCCTGGGAAACCATTTCCATATCACACGATTTCTGGTATTTATTTTGAATCTTTCTGCGTGTAAACCATACTGCCCCAGTTCTTAGAATATAGTGCCTTTTCAGGTGCCCTTATTTCAAAATGGCTGTTTGATTCTTGAAAAATCATTTCTAAAGCTATCTCTGTCATGCCACCTTCCTCCTAATAGAAGGACCCAAAAATATAAATTATTTAAATTTGATTGATTTCTGTGTAGGTTTCTTGTTGGCTAAGTTCCAGAAATTCATGTTGTTGAATATCTGACGTTTTTGAGTAACTGCTCTTTGGACTCCTGCTCCGGGATGGTAATTATACCGAGTAAGGAAGCTGTACAGAAACTGTATAACGATTTAGAAAGGGTAGAACTATTGCTGTGAAGATAATTCGCATTAGAATTCAATCAGAAGTGACAGGTTGCGGCTTATATCTACAGTGGATAGAAGATTAAATGAGCATTTACAACGTTTCTTACAATATCTGGTCAATATTTTGCGCAGCAACTTGGCAAGCCAACAGCCTGACGAAGGGTAAGCGGGAGCTTCATTCCAAATGAAGACAAAATATATTCAAAGATCAACCAAACTAATATCGTTCTAATGTAGATATATGGAAGAATTATATATGGAAGCCACTTCTCGTGAGGAATAGAATACCTTAAAAAGGTGACATCCGGATGAATCCCAGTGGTTTATATTTACAATTTGAGCAGAAAAGCGAAAGAGAGGAAATAATAAGGGTATACACAATTAAACTTTGCCTAGAAGATGGGCTTGACCAATAATATGAAGTTCGTTTGCTGTTGACATAGCTCTAGAGGCTAGTCTGAAGAGACTCTTTTTAACATCATTTAAAGGGGCCTTGAAATTATAAGTCGATGGTGCAAGGGAACAGTGTCAAGGATAAACCCAAGCAAGACCACAATAATACGATTTACAAGAAGGAGAAAACTTCCCAAAACCGAAAATTATTCCATTCCTGGAATAATATTGCGGAAGACTACAGGTAAAATATGTGAGCATTATCAATGGATAGTAAATTGAAAGAGGAGGCAAGACAATAATGGGGATGTAACTCAAGGATTATGCACTAGATACCATAGATGGGCACTTTGCAGTACCAGTAAAATTTCAGTAAAAATTGATTTTTACTGATTACTGAAAAAAATTTCAGTATTCAGTAAAATTTTACTGTTAATGCAATCTAAATTTGAATGAAATTTAAATAAAATTTAAATGAAAAAAGTAAAATTTTACTGTTAATGCAATCTAAATTTAAATGAAATTTAAATGAAATTTAGATTGCATTACCAGTAAAATTTTACTGAATACTGAAATTTTTTTCAGTAATCAGTAAAAATCAATTTTTACTGAAATTTTACTGGTACTGCAAAGTGCCCATCTATGCTAGATACATATATAATGATGATTAGAGAAATAGTGACTTATGGGACTATACCTACATGCGTAGGTATTAACGGGACAATGAAAATCTGTTTTACAGCGGCTTTGGATGCTTTGATGTATTTAAAACCATTGCAAATGTTTATAAGAACCATAGCTTTGGAGACTATGATTTGGATAATATGAGATAAGTCTAATTCGGAAAGTATCGGGGAACTTCATGACCTAATTAATCTAGTGGCTGACAATTCCCTCCTTAGTATCAATAGACTATATTACTTTGGAAAATGTTTCGCTAAGAGACTTAGCAATATAAGCGAATGGAGTAACCCAAAGGCTCTATATTTTTTGTAAAAGAGGAATCGTTTTTGGGGAAACTTGGTTACCTCCTGTTGGGTCACAAATCATATGAGTATTCGTGCGCAATGAGTGGACAATGTTAGCTTGCGAAAAGTGGACAATGTCAGCTTGCCGCTCGTGGAATCAGAACCGCTATTTGAAGATAGAAGAGGCCTACATCCTTTTAAAACCAAATGGGTTTGAGGTATACAAAACTTTTGTTGGATAATTGTTGTAGGACCAGATTTGGGTCGTGCATCAGATTACAACGGAATAAAATAACATTAATAGTAAACGGTCATTTGACATTGCATTTTATTGAACGTAACATGTAGATTCGGTGATGATGATAATGAGTCAGAACCAGAGATCAGCAATGAATGATTTTTTCGCTACTCATAAGCACTCATGAAATTTTGAATATAAGTGAATCAACAATATTGAAATTTATCTACTCCGATTCATTCGTACTCACTACTACGTTGATTTATAAGTACAGATTGCAATGAAAATCATAACCTTCGAAATATGTTTGATTCATAAGCCTACTCATTTAGATTCAGAACTTTAGAAAAATACTTATAATACTCGTAAATGATTCGAGTGATTCGAATCATTCATGAACATTTACAGTATTAGTTGTTGTTGTTGCATTTACAAAAAACGAGAAAAGACACATAAGCAAAAAAGACTGAGCAGCAAACAGAGCAAATACACAACCTTCTAGTGAGTATTTTAGTATCATACTTATTTTGTGATTCTTGTATATGTTGAGCTATAGAGAGTCGAAATTAACAATATCATACGTGTTGAATATGAGTAGAGGTTCCATGATTTTAAAATAAGTATGAATGGATATAAGTATCAGAAATTATGAGTATGATTTGATTCTATTTATCTTTTTGAATACTCATTGCGGATCTCTGATCAGAACACATATTTATAACATTGAAGGACTCCGAGCACCCTTCTGAAATTTGTTAGGACAGTAGATTTATAGAAAAATGTATAAAGATACGCTGTAGAGAGTGGGGACAGTACGATAGATTGTATGGTTTCTGCACTTTGGCACCATTACACGACGACAATATCAACCGAAATGAGCAAAAAGAGTTCACAATCTACACCAACTACTAACCTAGAAGCCGTTGGTGTCAGATATTTCTTTTGTGATTAGTTATGATCCTGATACTGTGTTTCTTACATGATCTTGTACATGTACTTATGCACGTCTGTAGTTGCTAAATTTGAGCAGGAAAAATTGTTTAAGTACTTAGGTTAGGTTCTGGTGGAAGTCTCCTTAATAGGCATACGGTTTTAAAACCGATATTACATATTCCGACACAAAATTATAACTCTTGATTGACATCTCTCCATACTTAAAAAAATTGCACAAAAAAATTATTTGTTTCTGAGAAGCTTTATTCGAATTTGACAAAATCGTTTGCCTTAAAAATCTATTGTACAAGGAACGAATTAATCACTAAAAGTATTACGAAGTCGAATTCGTATTTATTTCAAATGATTTGTTTTTAATTCATTAATTTATTCATCAAAAAAATGTTCCATGGCCGTTTGATTAATATAGCCAATGTGCCATTTCTGTTCGCTTTTCTTAAAATCACACAAATTCACAAATATCGTAAGGCCATCTGGATCCAATTCCAAACAACGCTGGTTATAATCAGTCTTTCCGTGTATAAACATTTGGGCACTTTGATTGTAGTACCAAAATTGATTGCCACCCAAATTATGGCAAGGCCACAGCCAAATAGGAGCATGCGAAGACCAGGTTTGCACCTCCAAACAATTGTCTTGATGACGTAAATCCTGACGAAAACTTAAGTGAAATTTTTGTGAAGCATAAGGATATCTGAGATCAGGTGAACAGGGTCTTAACACATCTTCCAAAACTTGTCGACGCTGTGTGGAACCTAAATCTAAACATAGTTCGGGTTTAAGTAGACTCTGTATTGCACCTTCTGCAAAATCAGCCGGTTTAATAGGCGGATAAGCTTTGAGTAGGTCAGGTGCAATGGTTTTCAAAAACCATTTAAAGGGCTTACATTTCAGCTTCTTTCTCAACAGCTTTTGTTGTGCCATATCTCCAGCATCGATTTGATTTAGTTTGGGTATGTGCTCATACAGAAACTCTTTATATTCATCCATCCATACTTCAGCCACTCGTTTGTAATTCTAGAAATATTACACTCATTCAAAAAGTTCTTATTTTAAATGCAAGTTTACTTACTTTCGATATAAAATCATCTTTCCTTTCTGAGTATTTAACTCGAAATTCTGGATCTCTGTAGAGATGTCCTACTCTAGAACAAGGCACCTCTAGTAAGCGACCACCACACATCCATATTTTGAAACTTAATTCGAATTGTTCAGCACCCCAGATTTCTAAACCCTTATCGTAACCACCCAAATGCCAAAAATATTCTCGTTTAATAGCAAATAAGCCACCATTCATAACGGGATTATTATGTGGTAAAGGATCATTGAATTTTTCCTCTTTCAGCAAAGGCAGTTTTACGTAATTGAATTGCCAATTAAATCCACCTCGGGAGGGTTCAGAACCTTGATACTCGAGTGTGTCATATTTTATAATATCGATAATGGGCGTGGTACAGGTTTTATTGTTCTCTTGAATGGGGGCTAATAAAGGTGGCAACCAATCACTATTGACTTCAACATGGGCATCCAAGAATATTAAAACATCTCCGACAGCCATTTCTGCACCCCTTAAACGAGCTCTTATAAGGCCTTCTCTTTGTGGCAGTCTTAATTTCTTAATTGTAACAGTCAGTCTCTCTCCTAAAAGTTTTCCAATTTCGAATTCTTCATCGCTAAAGTCGTCCACCAAAATAATTTCCTTTAAAAGCTTTCGGGGTGTACGTTTCAATATTGTACGCAGAGTTCTCAGTAACACAGTAATCTGCTCATTGTAGTAAATGATTATAATGCTACAGTGTGGCAAGTTTTCTGGATAAAGTTGTTTTCTGCAACTGAAATTAAAATTTGTTTCAATATTTTAATCGATTTTACACTGCTTAAGAATTATAATTATTTCACAGAAAAGAGTTGCCAACTTTTGAAAAATTTTAACATATTCTGCTATGCTAGGGGTATAGTAAGGGGATGATTTAAGTCTAATTTTGAAGGATTACGACCTAGCTTTTCACACCACGTACCTTGTGGGTGTTAATTTTATACATGAGTGGCGGGACCTACAGTTTAAAGTCGCCTCCGAACGACAGATTTCGGAGCAAGTTTTTCATGACAATTTTATTTACTGTCAGAGTTTTTGCCAGAAATCTGCTGAGATGAAATCGCCGAAGAAATATTTTTTCATGTTTCGTTTTGATGTTTGACCTGGCCTCACGTCTAATAAGCTAACACACTACCTACGGGACTGCGGCGATTTCTGAGCAGAATATCGATCACATTAAAGGCATTAGGGTTTTCGGACAAACATAGAAAGCTCAAACTTCAACACTTGAAGAATGGGTTGCTGAAGCTGTCATCGGCGACGGTGATATAACGACCTTCACCGATATATCAAATATGAAATGTAGAACTGGATCTGGGGTCTATTGCTATAAACTGGCACTGAACGAAGATTTTTGCTATTGAAAAAGCTGCATGCTTGGTCGAAACCGAGAACTTATCTCCTTCGGACTTGATCATATGTGAGAACAGTCAAGCAGCAATCAAAGCGCTGAGATCTCATCTCATCAAATCATAGGACGTCAGGAGGTGCATAGAGTCCCTACACCGTAAAAGTCGATACAACAACTGCCTCTACTGAGTTCCAGGCCACTATGGCATAGAAGGTAACGGGAAGGCGAACGAATTGGCACAGAAGGAATTGGAGATGACTTAGGAAGAGATGATAGTAGAATACTTTTCCAAATTGGGAAAAGCGGCACACAATTCAACAAACCAACATACGCGGTTGCCGAATATCACAACTGCTATGTCCAGCAATTGTTCAACAGTTCAACAGTTAAGCTGACAGGCTCGATCTACCCCACCACGATTACTGCAGAAGCTGCCATTATATGGAAGAAACGGAATTGAGACAACATCGTAGTTGTACGAGTAGTATGGGACTATCCGAGAAAGCTAGATCAACTGGGCAGGGGACACAGATGACACATTTCTGGGTAATCGAAAGAAATACTTGACAAAAAGAGAGATAGAAAGAGGCAGAGACCCTTTTCAGTCCACATGGATTTGGGACAATTTAAACTTTTGATGGGGAATTTATAATGGGAACTGATTTGAGTCTAGCATCAAACTTTTTCTGCAAAGTTTCAGGCTATTAAAATATCTTTTAACCTGGCATTTTAAGTCAATGGAGCAACAAGGTGGAAATCGGTTCAAGCCCAAACGTGGATTTTGTAGTGAGAGGAATAACTAGCCAGAACACATATTAGGAGCCTATGGGTACTTTTTAATACATCTCAAGAAAAAAAAGCTGATGGCTTATCAGGTACTATCTAGGGTACAGACATCAGCAATGAGTACTCAAAAAGATGAATAGATTCGAATCATACTCATAATTTCTGGTACTTAAACTCATTCATACTTATTTTAATATCATACTCATAAATGCAACAACAACTAAGACTTTAAATTTTGATGAATCATTTATGAGTATTATAGATATTTTTCTAATTTTATGAATCTGAATGAGTAGGCGTATGAATCAAACCTATTTCGAAGGTTATGAGTTTGATGTCAACGTTGTACTCATACTCACTGCAACCTGCACTTATAAATAAATGTTGTAGTGAGTATGAATGAATCAGAGTAGGTGAATTTCAATGCTGTTGACTCACTCATTTTCGAAATTTCATGAGTACTTATGAGTAGCGTAAAACCGATTCATTGCTGATATCTGGTGTACACATCCCAGAAAACATCATGTATGTATTTGTATTTTTCCCAATCCCTTTAATTTACTAAAACGCTTTAGATTGGCAACAATATTTATCAAAAACTTTGTTAAACTACTATGCACTACAATCACACATGCATTGGCTCTCACCTTTTGTGCCTGGTATCTGGTATTAAACGTTCCAATGGCAGACTATCCGAGAGCTCCGTATTAAAACCGGTTAATTGCAAACCATTTTTGTTGTTATTGTTGTTGATGGTGGATTTTTTATTTTCAATCAATTTTGAATGGTACGTGATGTTTGTTGTAATGGCCATTTGACCAATTTTATTGAAACTTAAAACTTTTGTTTCGGTTGGGTCTTGCGATTGGAACTGACGTTGCTGCTTATGAACATTAATTTGTTGTCTTTGCTGCTGGTGCTGCTGTTGCTGCTCAGGTTGCTCGTTTCTATAACGTTGCGGTAAAAGATGATGATCGCGTGTTACGTTTGTTGCTGTTGTGTGTGTGTAATTATGCCAATCACGTAATTGTTTATTAGAGTCAAATACGTGCTCCTTTGTTAAATGCTGAAGATTATTTGTTGTGGTTTTAACATTATTATTCGAATTATAGTAATAGAAGTTGCTGTTGTCGTTGTTGTTAAAAAATGTTAACAACATTAAATGTTGTTTTTGGTCGATAAGGCAGTACAAAATAATTAAACAAATGCTTAAAGCACTTAAAATTCGTAGAAAATAACATTTTCTGTAACGTAGTCTGTAGCGTCTTAAGCGAAACATTCGGCGAGACTAAATCGTAAGAGATCAACATGACTGTGTATTAAAGAGTATGGCATTGAAAGTGAAACTGACTGCTTGTTTATAAAACTAAAAGCTCACACTACTAGTTTAAGAGATAATGCATATGGGATTCGATTTATGAAAAAGCTTTTACTATAAATAAAAATTTAAAAAATTTAAATACAAATTAAAAAAAAAAAATAAATAAATAACGAATGCCTTGAGGTTTACATGTTTTTTAAGAAATAAGCTTTAACCGGTTCGCAGACCTTTTATTGGCAAAAATGTTAAGTTTTAAGAGCCGACTATTTACATACTTTCTTTATGGGTGGTGGAATTAAGTCACCTAATATTTCTAACTCTCTATCTAATTCACCTTAATAGATTCATTCTCGATACTATTTAAAGGGTGATTGTTTAGCTATTATATTTTTGGCAACACTGGTTTAAACAGCTTACGCACGTTTCGTGTTTTGTTTCACAGTCAAACATCTTCAGTTTGGTCTACCATGAATCGTCTTATAAACGAACAACGCTTGCAAATCATTGAATTTTATTATCAAAATGCGTGCTCTGTTAAGGAAGTTCATCGCGCGCTTCTTCCATTTTATGGCAGAATTGTCGATTTTGGATTGAAGATCAGCCAGATGCATTGCAAAAGCTTCCAATGCATCCAGAAAAAGTCACAGTTTTGTGCGGTTTATGGACTGGTGGCATCATTGGACCATACTTCTTCAAAGATGGTACGAATCGTAACGTAAATGTGAATGGTGAGCGCTACTGTTATATGGTATCCAACTTTTTTGCCCAAAATGCAAGAGCTTGACTTGCATGACATGTGGTTTCAACAAGACGGTGCCACATGCCACACAGCACGAGTAACAATGGACTTATTGAGAGGCGAGTTCGGTGAACATTTTATTTCACGTTCGGGACCGGTCAATTGGCCGCATAGATCGTGTGATTTAACGCCTTTAGACTATTTTTTATGGGGCTATGTAAAAGCACGGACAAGCCCGCTTCAATTGACGCATTGAAAGACAACATTGAAGAATTTATTCGTGAGATACCGGCCGAGATGTAGGAAAGAGTATGGATGGACCACTGAGGCGCGGTCAACATTTGCATGAAATAATCTTCAAACATTAAATTATATGGACCGTACTATCGATTCAAATAAAGATTTCATACATTTTTCTGAATTTGATGTGTTTTCTTTTTTTTTTAATTTTCCTATAGCTCTTAAAAAATCACCCTTTACATGAGCGAAACCAGTTCCTATAAAATTTTAAATTTATTCAATAAAACAGAAATTCTTAGAAAGTTACCTTATCATGACATACAACACCAATTTTTTTTTATTTGTTGTTAGAAACTCTTCCACATCGAAATGTTAAAATCGCTTGAATGACTTTCACTTAAAACTGAGTTCTACTGCTTATTTTCAGTTGAGAGTTCCTTTATATCGCATAAAATTTCTATAAGAATATGTTGATTTGTGCATGCGGGGAGCGCAATATTTCTTATTCAAAACAATTTAACAATCCAATCATGTTTTACGAAGTCTAAGAAAATCTCTTTGAAATGTAGAGTTTTGTGTTCTTATTATAAATGGTGGGCCATTTAGAAGTTTAAATTTAAAAATGCAATAAAACAATAGCGATTTAAAATTTTGCCAATTTTTTTTTTCTTTTTTTTTGTGAAGTATGTGCAATGGTCCCCTTTAGAAATGGAATATTATTTCATTTATATGGCAGCCGCGGCACTCCCCACAGTATCTCATTCAACCGGAACAATTTCCGTTCTCTTTTTCGAGTGTTTGGAGTCGTAACTCGGCAATGTCATCACGAATGTTGGTCATCACAAATAATAGTCCAACGGTGTCAAATAGCAGCTTCTTAGCCACCATCACTATTACGGCTAATTAAACTGCCATCAAACGTTTGTCGCAATAAATCGATTGTGACATAAGATGTTTGGCAAGCTGTACCTTCTTGTTGAAACCAAACATCGTTCACATCAATACCATGAAGAACGAGTACAAAAAAATCGATTATCATGGTGCGATGGACGGTCTCCATTGACCGTAATGGTTCGCCGTCCTTATTTTCCCATGATGCCTCCTCTTGCAAGCCGCACCAAACAGTCGCTCGAAATGAGTACATTGGCTTCTATATAACTTCATCCGAAAAGATGATTTTTTCTGACAAAATCGACATCGCTGTGCACATTCTCTTTGGCCGTATGGATGCGGATGGTCATGCGGCTTCAACTTTTGAACCAATTGAACTTTGTAAGGCGCCATACCGAGATCACATAATACATAATTGGTCATTACAACCCTTCAGTCAGGATTACGACCTAGCTTCTCACACCACGCATGTTGTGTGTGTTAATTTTAAACATGAGTGGCGGGACCTACAGTTTAAAGTCGACTCTGAACGACAGATTTTTTGAGAAACTTTACATGGCAATTTTATTTGCTCTCAAAGTTTTTGCCAGAAATGAACTGAGAGGTAGTCGCCGAAGAAATATTTTTTTTTTCATATTTCGTTTTGATGTCTGGCCTAGGGCTCGAACTCGGGCTTTAAGTCTAATAAGCGAACACACTACCTACTAGACTACGGCGACTACCTATAGGTATGTAATAATAAAAGTGACGTCGAACCAATTCCAAAACGATGCAGAATGATTGTTAGTACATTCATAATTATAGACTTCAGTTTATTATTTATTTATTATTTTTTGGATCATTTTGTTTTTTTTTTCTGTAAATAATGAATAAATATTTTATTTATTTATTTATTTATTATTTGTTTATCTATTTTAGAAGTTTTTGTTTTTATTGTTTAAAAAAATTAAATAGGTAAATATACTTTTATTGCAGAATATATAGTCAGTTATTAAACTTTGTGACTTTGAGTTTTTAAGTTGCCTATGCAACTCATGATATCCGAAAAACAGATCAGTCAATCCGCGTTGAATCTTAAGTGCTCTTTCGATATTTGGGTCCGTACTAAGAATAAGATTATGTAAATCATTAACTTTGTTAAGGATATAACCAATTTGTTTTGAATTGAATTGAAAAAGAGTTTTAAAAGTATCATAACATTTAAAAATCTATAAAAAAATATTAAAAAAAATCATTTAAAATCGCATAAAACGAGACCCGAGTGTAGTCGAAATCAACAACATTATGCATATTGTTAAGTATGAGTAGGATGAGTACTTCAAACTTTGAATATGAGTAGTATGAGTATGTTATTAAAATAAATATGAATGCGTATAAGTATCAGAAATTATGGGTATGATTCGAATGTACTCATCTTTTTGAATAATCATTGCTGATCTCTGCGCCAAAGATTTGAACGATTCCATACATAATGGCATTAATAAGTCTTTCAAACGAATAAAAATCTGGGTAATATCCTACACATGGTTAGTTTCATTTATATCCAAAAAAAGAAAGCCCTTAATGAAAGACTCAATATTTGTAAAAATGCTTTTGGGGCCATCAGAAGTGATCAAATTTCTTTAATTTGTGTATTAATTAAGTATTAAATAAAATAAAAATATTTACAACAAATAAATTAGAATAATTGGCAACCTCTTCAAGGGTGAACACTTTGTTGGTATCTGTTATTTGTAGGACAGTAAAACATAATTTACAATTTGCCAAATATGTCTTCTTCTGTCAAACCATGCTGACCCAAAAAGTCTGCTGTCCATTTATCAATTTTAGCCTGTAATTCGGGGGTTAATTCATCCTTGAAAGAGCCAACAATACCACGACGCATGAATCTAATGACGAACAAGAATTAAATGTCATACACAACCAACAAAAAAAAATTATAATCAACAACACTTACTGGAAATCCTCTTTAACACCAGGCATATTATCTTTCAACAAGTGGGTTAAGTTTGTTTGTTTATTTTCTAGTTAAATAGAAAAAAAGAATTGAAATTTTAATTAAAATTTAAGTACGAGTACCTTGATTATTTTATTTTAGGCTGATTAAATTAGAATTGTACTGATAAGAGCATGTACATATGTACATAGGTGTCAAACTTCAATCTTGATATGGTTTTGCACTTACCCTTCATACTGCCAAATGATAAATGTTTTATAGTTTTTGCCAACTCATCTTCAGTCAATTGGGGCCTGTCCAAAAAGGTACACAGTCTTTGCAATACCCCAGCCAAATCACGTTTCATTTCCTCGTACGTAACAAAGAATATATAGGGTTCGTTGCGCATTTTATAAAAGTCCACAATATGGGCCCAGAAGTGGGTATAAATAATTTTGTTGCTTAGAAAGTCTTCAACAAACTCTGGGAATGTTGCACCACGCCACATATCCAGGCTTTTAACGAAATGGAAAGATGATACAATGACATCTTTGACATTGCGGGCCACATAGATCATCTGAAATGTAGATTACGGATAATTTGTTTAAAGGTGTTCAATTCAATTGTAAAATCTCTACTTTTTGTTTCTTTTCCCAAATTTGAAGAGGCACCAAATTAGCCGGCATATGGGTTTTGATTAAACGTGGACTTTGTAGAGCCTTGCACATTTCGATATGACTAGGGCCACCCGGTGCAATGCCATTGAAACTAAAAGTTAATAAAAATTATATTTTTAATATCGTTTACTTTTGTATTTAGTAGATAAAGCATAGCTACACTCATAGAAAATCGTTTGACCGCAATTAATTTATTGTTTTTAATATGTTTCCTTTAATTTACTGTTGTAACAAAGCGAAGTTAAGAATAACTTATGCCCTACTAAAGTTATAGGAAATCGTTTGACCGCACTTAATATGTTGTTCTTAAGTCGTTTCTCTAAAATTCATTATTGTAACAAAGCGAAGTTAAGAATAACTCAAACCTTACTATAACCACAGAAAATCGTTTGACCGCGCTTAGTTTGTTGTCCTTAAAATGTTTTCTTTAATTTATTGTTGTAATAAAACGAAGTTAAGAATATTTCAGACCCTTTATAGTTATAGAAAATCGTTTGACCGCACTTAATTTGTTGTTCTTAATATGTGTCCTTTAATTTATTGCTGTAACAAAGTGAAGTTAAAAATATTTAAAAAAAATAGAAAATCGTTTGACCGCATTTAATTTGTTGTCCTTAATATGTTTCTTCAATTTTTAGTTTTTTATTTATATTTTTAAGCATCTTAACAGTAAATATGAAGTAATTTCTATACTTGTTGCTATTTTTAGCAAGACATTCGTTTGACCTCAGTAGACATTTGTGTCATTCGACGTTCAAACAGATGTTCTGCTAACTCTTTCGTTTAAATTGCAAATTTTTTATAAAAATTTGTGAAAATTTAAATTAAAGCTCCTATGAGAGGAAGTTCCAAAATTAAAAATCCTTAGAAAAGGCAGATTGGATCCCACTAAGAGCCTTTCATCACAAAGCGAAAACAAGAAAAAAAACTTGATCTTCCAATTACTACGTGATCTACCGCCTGTATTTTAAATGCTTCCACGGCGACTAAAAGAGAAAAATTAAGTCTAAACCACAATTAACTCATATACTCAGTGATACATGTCTTACTTTAGCCCCCAAGTCCACATGTCACCGACCGAGGAAAGGTATAAATTCTTTTTCGAATGAGCAAATGTTAGAGATTGTTATAGTCGTTATTGAACACTGAAGTAGACCTAGTAATCGTTGTATGATCCAAACAAAATATTTCCGGAGAAAGCGTTACAATATGGAGATCATTATCTTACAACCTCAAGATTTCTGTCGGCCTCATTAGCACCAAAAAGAATTCAGAAACCTATTTTTAGCTTTTAGAAGATATCTTGATTACGAAACTTGACGACAATTGTATTAATCGCTTTATTTTTGTGGGATTTCTTTCAAAAATGTTTATTTACTCACACGACAATAATTCAATATCAATTGCAATTGTACATCGAAAACTTACAAAAAGAGAAGTGAAATTTCTACCGTAAATTAGTTAAAATATAATTGAATGACTTCTGGTTAAAATCCTTTAACATCTTGTAGACTCCATTCCGAATAGCATATTTTCAATTATTTTTCTCGGTTTTTGCATTTAAAGGTTACAGCGGCCAAACGAATGACCACTAATTTTTGTATGGCTATGATATGAGTTGGAAGCGTGTTTTGAAATGCAACCAACCTTTACTTTATTTACAGAGCTTTATCTCAATTGCTTGTTTGTTTATAGCCTCTGTAATGTTTACCTTACAACCTTACCGGATCACAGTCAATACTGAATATTTCTAAACTTATTTTACTTACTCTATGAATGGACTTCTAATCATAACAACGGTTTCTTTGGACTTCTCAAAATCTAAATTGTTTAACAACAGCCAGGCACATTCTTGCATCCAGGTAGTGCCACACTTCATAAAAGTCACTATGAAGACATCATCGTCACGCAATTCGAAATTTAAAATATCATCGAACACATTATCGAAATTCTCTGGCAATGTACACCAAACATCTGACCAATTTTGCTTTAACGGTATATTCCTGCCATCAGTGGCATATTGTTTCATGGGATAAGGGAGACGAGATTTTGATTCGGCCAAATCAACAACACGAGATTTTAAAACATTTTCACTCATTTTGTCAAAATTTCTTCAAACTAAACTGTTCCGTTCTGTTCACTTCACCAGTAGGTGTGTTACTAAAATTAATGTCGTTTTGATTTTGAAATAAAAATTAATTTTGTTTTTAAAATTTTGTCTAATCAAGTGTTGTTAGTTTATTTTCTTTTATTTGTTTATCACGCGTATTTTTTTAATTATTCTGTTTTTTGTTTTTTTTCGTTTTTTGTTTTTCTTCTTTTTCTTTAATTTCTTTATTTATAATAAATATTTAATCAAGATTAATAGTTACGTTTGTTTAGGTTTGTAGCACGTTTCTGTTTTTGTATTTTCTGTTTTCGTTATCAGTTCACTGTTTCTTCGCTGATAAATTTTCGTTTTCATTATCACTTTGCAAAACGTACTAAAAAATATAGTTCATAGAGATGAATAAGCAAAATTTATAATCTACATGATTAACAGTGTAGGTTACAAATATAGGCACGCTCTTATGTTCTTATATAAATTTGTAATTTTTGCAGCACATTTTCGATAGGTACCAAGTCTTATTGTTGGCATTCGAGGACAACTCTCCAACAGCAGTTTCTCAATTAATCCAGTAGTATGCTTAGGGTCATTGTCCTGGTTTTAAAATTTTTAAATATGTACTGTATTTTGTTCACATTTCTTCCATACACATATGTACATACATACATACATAATTGGCCATTACAACCCTTCAGTCACGAGTAGACTACGGCGACTTCGACTTCCTCGATACACTTGCGTCCATAATTGTTCATTATAACCCTTCAATCACGATTACAATCTAGCTTCTCACACCAATCCAACTTTGTGCGTTAATCAGTGTTGAAAAATACAGTACTTTAGTACTTTTTCAGTACTTTTCAATTTCAAAACACCGCAGTACCCCAGCGACACTTTCCGTACTATTTTATTATTACATGTTTCTTTTCTATTCTTAATGCATTCGTAACATGCTCAACGTAATGCTAAAGGCGGAATTAGTCTTTAGCGCCGGTTAGCCACACGTCCACGGAAAGTACGCTCCATATTCCGTGTATTAAGTGTAAACAAATATTTTTTTACAAAATTACCATTTGATGCAAAAAAGTACTATTTCAGTTAGAGTTCAGTACCATTTTAAAATTTCGATTTTGTAACACTGGTGTTAGTTGTTTACATGAGTGGCCTACAGTTAAAAGTCCATTTCTAACGACAGATTTGTGAAAAACTTTTTCATGGCAATTTTGTTTACTTTCAAATTTTTTGCAGGAAATCTGCTGAGAGGAAGTCGCCGAAGATATTTTTTTTCATATTTCGTTCGTGGCTTCACATCTAATAAGCCAACATGCTACCTACTAGACTACAGACACTATATTTACCATATTCAACAAAAAACAATTTACCGACATCAGCACCCCATACAGTTACGTCACCATGTTTGACAGTAGACCACAAGCGCCTCTGATTCATCTCTTGAAGGAATTTTCCCAAATATTTTGAATCAGAATTAATTTTAATTGTTTCGTCTGTGAACAAGGCAATCTTCCAAAAGAAAAAATTTTTCTGAACTTAGCAAATAAGTAAGCCAGAGGTCAGCAATGAATCATTTTTTTGCTACTCATAAGTACTTATGAAATTTCGAGTAAGAGTGAGCCAATAATATTGAAATTCAACTACTCTGATTCATTCGTACTCACTACAACATTGATTTATAAGTACAGGTTGCAATGAGTATGAGTACAACTTTGACATCAAACTCATAACATTCGAAATATGTTTGATTCATACGCCTACTCATTCAGATTCATAAATTTAGAAAAATACTTATGATACTCATAAATGATTCGACTAATTCAAATCAATCATCAAAGTTGTTGCAGCATTGCCAAAAAAGAATAAAGAAAGAGACAAAGACAGCAAGCAAAGCAAACACACGACCTTCTAATGAGTATTGTAGTGTTCGTACGCGAATCAACTTATTTTGTGATTCTTGTTGAGTAAAGTATAGTCGAAATCAACAACATCATTCGTATTGTTAAGTATGAATATGATGAGTACTTCAAACTTTCAATATGAGTAGTATGAGTATGATTATTAAAATAAGTATGATTGCGTATAAGTATCAGAAATTATGGGTATGATTTGAATCTACTAATTTTGATTCCTGAAGTAAACTGCAATCGAATCCTTTTTTTTGTCTTCCGCACAATTTGAGCCATTAATTCGACATTACCGCTTGTTTAGAAGCCATATCTCACAATTTTGTAGCATTTGTTTTTGGATTGATCATAATCTGGTTGATGATACTCCTCTCTTCACGAGCGGATTTTTTGCTTATTTCTTAGTCGACATTAAGTTTTTAAACTCTGAAAGATTTTTTCTAATGTTGTTCATGCTTTATTGTTGATTTTTGCACTTGTCTTTTGATTTTTTCTATTATTAGGATGTCCGACTAATAACTTTCTAATTTGAAGAGTACTATGGCGGCAAGTGTTGTAATTTTAACCTAAATAACTGATTGAATGAATGACTGTTTAGGAGCGTAAGTGTATTAGAAAAATTGAAAACCAAAGAAAAATAATTTTACATTGTAGCTTACAGTGGACCATGAATGATCTGATATTCCTGCTATCTTTTTGCAAAATACCAAAAAAATCTTTACTATTAAAACGATGTTGTGTGTTGAACAAAGCAATCGTACCGATTAAAGCCTAACCTTTAGAATTTAATATCTATTTTTGAGTTTTTTTTTTGTACGTTTAAGGGTTTTACTTTCAAGTGGAGCAATTACAATGTGATCTGCTATGTCCTCATAATTGATCCTCCGCTATGTGCAGCGTTTGGTTGCTGATTTAGTGGAGTACGTACGTAAGTTATATTATCAGAGCGAAATTAACTGCACAGTTAATACAATTCGTTGTGTTTACTTTTTCGCTACATAGATATAGTCTTTCATATATTATCATCAGATACGCTATATATTGCCATTGTCGATCGCTATTTTTCTATTTTTTTTATAGCAATTGTCTTAAGAACCTAAAATTACAAACAACACTGTACCGTGGTATTAAAACTTTTAGGGGCAAATACAATATACTGGCTAAACGGTAACATTATACAAAATACATATTTTACAACAACAGAAAATTTCATTTTGTAGTTTAAAGTTGTTGTAATTTTGTGGCTGGCAAAAACGCTAAGTCCACAAAATTACGAAAAATATTAAAAACACGTGCTAATTTTTTGATTTGATTTGATTTTTTTGAATTGATTTTTGATCTAGGTCATTTAAAGAGAGCTATTTTGTAAAAATAATTGCGTTTAAAAAGTTTACAAATTTTAAAAACTGGAACTGTTACAATGTTTTTTGTGTCTCCTGTAAAATTTGAAAAAAGGGACTTAACACATTTGCGAATTAGACTAACGATATAAGGTTCGTGGCGCATTTTCCAAAAATCTACAATATGAGACCAGAAATGGCTGTAAATGATTTCGTTATTGAGGAAATCCTCAACATATTCTTGGAACGTATTGCCACGCCATAAATCTAAATTCTTAACAAAGTGGTATTGGTATGAGGAGACAGTGACATCTTTAACATTACGGGCCACATAAATCATCGGAAATTCAAACAAAAAGAAACGAATATTTGCAATTACGAACTCAAATAAATATTTTGTTTTCTGTCTACCTTTTGGTTCTTCTCCCATATCTGATGGGGCACTAAATTTGCCGGCAGATGGGTCTTTATTAAACGGGAACTTGACAGGTTCTTGCACATCTCCACAGGATTAGGTGCGTCAGACACTATGGCGTTAAAACTAGAAAATATTTAAATAATATTCGATTATTTTCTTATTTGATAATCGTTAATGTGCTTAACTAGAAACCTGAGTACGAATCCGGGAAATACAAAGAAATTTCCCGATCGAATTTTAAAAGTAAGTTAAGATTCATCAAATCTTCTGCAAATAATTCTGTCAAGAAGCAAGCAGACACTTTAACTAGTACGTTACCATTAACTAATCCACCTATTGACTGTATCCAATACTAAAACCCTAAAACCTATCTTTAAATTTAAATAAAATAAAGTATTTGAGAGATGTCATCGCAATTTTTTTTAGGTTTATACGAACTATTATGTGTATTGTATAACATCGTTCAAACGTTCGATGCGACTATATGACTCTGGCGCACAAATCAGTCTGAATTTGTTCGATAGCAGGGATTAGGTTGACTTTGGGAACAGAACATAACAAGGAAAATCCCACAGCAATGCTTAATAGGATGATCGCAAAGTTGCCTTGCATAAAATAAAGTTGCCGGTCAGTCTATGATTAGAAAATTGAGAGTTGTATTAAAAAGTTAGTTTTAAGTAAGGTTGTATTGAACTGCAAATGTTTAATATTTTTTATCATGTTCGTTACACTGAATAAGCGGTAGGTGATACTGAATGCTGAAACTTTTTATTATAATGCCCAGATTTCGCCGAGGGCCCAATATTTAAGAGAAGATAGTATAGCGGATATAACTTGTCTTGCGGGACTGGCAGAAGTTGAGAAAGTTTACGCGAGATACAGACTTACCATAACAACTAGAATTGGTATATTGTATTATGAGGACACCACAAGCATATGTGATGGCGTATGCATATGCCAATAGGCATGAGACCCTTGTTTGGATTTTACAACAAAACAAACAAATATGAAAAAAAACTGTTTTCTCATCATAGATAATCAAGTTGATAGATCAGGACTTTTTCACCAAATATACCCTTCTTACATACGTACATAATTGGCCATTACAACCCTTCAGTTAAGATTACGGCCTAGCTTCTCACACTACTCATGTTGTGTGCCTTAATTTTATACGTGAGTGGCGGGACCTACAGTTTAACGTCGACTCTGAATGATAGATTTTTGAGAAACTTTTTCGTGGCAAGTTTATTTACTCTCAAAGTTTTTACCAGAAATCTGCTGAGAGGAAGTCGCCGAAGAAATATTTTACATTTTTTTACATTTCGTTTTGATGTCTGGCCTGGGGTTCGAACTCGGGATTTTCGTGTAATAAACGACCATACTAGACTACGGCGACTACACCCCTTAAATAGGGCAAAATCGTATAAATAATAGAATGTTGCGGGAAACTGTCCTTGGTATCAAGGGTTTTAAAACAGTTTTCGTTACGGTCGTGCCTTATTTGGGATCGGAGATATAGTCAATGAGGCCAACTTTCTTCAAATTAGCAAAAAAAAAAATACTCTACATAAATCGGTAAAAATTGGATAAGAAATCAAATTGTAAAGGAAATCGGCCGGATGGCCCTGGTATCAAGGATTCCAAAACAGATTTTGTTACGGGCGGGCATTACTTAGGACCAGAGATATCGGTAAAGAAGTTCATATAGGCGCCTAAGCTAATAGCTTTATGATCGTCATATATATCTTATGATCGATTAGTCATATGCCAAAAAAAAAGCGAGTCATCGACTAAAAAATAGCATGTCATCGACCAAAAAATTCAAGTCATCTACCAAAAAAACAAACAAAAAACAATCATGGTTCCAAAAATGGAAGCCATCGGCAAAAAGTTATTGATAAAAATTGTAGAACACTTACAATTTTGCCCGATTTATATAGAGAACTTTCTTTTGCTCATTAAAAAAAAAAAAAACATTTACCTTCGTAGTCTATATGTCCGGTTTTAAGAAACTCCCGACTGTAAAGAAACCTTTTTGGAATCCTTGATCCAAATGCTATCCAATTACACCTTTTTACATTTTATCGAGTTTTGCCCAATTTATGGATGCCATATTTGGTAAAAATACTTGATTTTTCAACTCAATTATCACCGACAAGCTATATTTTTTACTATTCTTTTTTATTTTAGTTTTTTTTATTGAAATTTTTAGCTTCGTTTTAATTTAATGTTTTCTTCAATTTATCACTATTTTTGGGATTTGTAATCAATTATACTTCTTCACTTTTCCAAATTTTTCAGTTATTTTACTTTAATATTCAGCGTATAAAAATAGTATAACTTTCGTAGATTACTTCATACACATTGAAATTAAGTTACTAATTTTGTTTGTTGAGCCCATTTAATACCAATTTTGAAATGCTTAATACCATCTTCATGTATTATTTTAGGCTCCTGAATTTGACTTCCATCCAGTTCTTCACCATCATTTTGTTCATTTTAATTTTTACATTTGTTTGTTATGTCGAGCACAATTATTATTCGTCGTATGAGGTACTCAGCAGAAATAATTTGGGTGTACTATTAAAGCGATGTTCACTAATTCGATTCAGTTCGTTAAATCGGAAAACTACTGTACTTGGCATTAAAATTTGAATTTTTTTATGTTTCGGTGAAATTTTTAATTCCCTTTTTTTTTTTTTTTTTTTGTTAAAACATAAATAAAATGTTTACTATGTTAAAACATTTTCTTGACAGACTGTAGATTGTTATATTACGCTACCGGTATCACTGTTATCGCCGATGAAACATATTGATTTGTTTACATTGTTTACTTACTCCAAAAAAGGGCTTCTAATCATAACGGCTGCTTCTTTGGACTTTTCAAAATCCAAATTATTCAACAATAACCAGGCACACTCTTGCATCCATGTAGTGCCACATTTCATAAAGGTCACCACAAAGACGTCGTCGTCACGTAATTTAAAATTGAAAACTTCATCAAACACATCATCAAAATAGGTCGGTAAAGTGCACCAGGTTTCGACCCAATTTTTCTTTAAAGGAATATTTTTGCCATCTGTAGCGTAACGTTTAACAGGATATGGCAAACGGGGCTGTGTTGATTCAGTCTTTATTTCTTGTGATCTCAGCATTTTAGATTTTGTCTGGGGCACTGTTACCGATCGGATTTCCGTTGTGCAACTAGAATTTTTCCGTTTGTCAAATGTGTAGGAAAGCTGTATTTAATTGAATTATTTTTATCTCTCACTCACTTAAATTAAATTATTTCATTTAAATCTTTTCATTTTTAAGTGAAGAAGTGAAGAGTGAGACTTTTAATAGGATTTTTAACAGCGTCTATAATTGTCAAATCATTGCAGTTTACGCTCAAAATAGCTTTTTTTTGGAAGATTTTAAAAACAAAATCGTTTTTAGTGCAGATAGTTCTCCAAGGGCAATATAATTGGCAGCAGTATTGTCAAACATTTATAAAAAAAAATAACAATAATATTATGCGAGTACAGATTATGTTTTGTATTTGTATATATTTATTAAATTTGAATTTCTGATACAACAAGACATAATATCTTATAATTTAAAGTATCAGAATCTGGCAAGTTATATCAATACTCATAAAATTCAAAACTTATAAAAAAGAAATAAAAAATAAATAAAATAAATAAATAAAAAAAACAATAATATAAAATAAAATTTAAATAAAAAATAAAGATAGTTAAAAATAAATAACAATATTTACAGCTGACATTTACAGCAGATTACGTTTGATAATATTGATATAGTACATGTTTAAATTTATTTGCGTTGCCAATAACTTGCACGTTTGGAGGAAGTTGGTTCCAGAGTCGGATGCTTAATATGAAAAATTGTCTCTCAAACGCTGCATCCCGATGAGGAATCTGCACAATCCCTTTCCTTTTAAAGACCTCATGAACCTTAAGCGTTTGCGAAGATATTTTGGGTGCTCTGATGTAATAATTTTATGAAGAAAAACCAAGTTCTTTAACTTTATATAGTTATTAAAGGAGATATTAAATATGCGGTTGGAGAAGTGAGAGACATGATCAAATATCCTTAAGCAGAATATGTAACGTACAATGTTGTTGAAAGTACTGTTGAGTTTCGCAGTGTCTTTTGAATTACAGCCGGAGAAGACTTCAGATGAATACAGCAGAGTTAGTATTAAATAAGTTTTAGCCAGAAGTAGTCTTATTTTTGGTGGAGTGTAATACTGCGAAGCCCATAAGCACCTTAGCATACTATAAACTCTTCCACATGTCTGGTTTATGTGATCCGACCAGGTTAGCGTATTGTTGAAAACCACGCCAAGATTTCTGGCAGAATTAACAATATCAATCTTGCTACCACCCAAGAAAACATTAATACTAGATTTAATCTTTTCGGATTTTTTGCAAATTACAATACATTTTGACTTTTTAGGGTTAATCCTTAAACCATTTGCAGTCGCCCAAAGAGAAATATTATTAAGGTCAGTGTTAAGATCTCTAACTCCAGTGTTGATGGAAGCTATAGAGCTATCAAGGTAGAGTTGAATATCATCAGCATACATTTGAATTCTAGAATGTTTGAGCTGCACTGGTATGTCGTTAGCGTAAATGGAATACAGTAATGGTCCCAATATGGAGCCCTGCGGAAAACCTCTTGTCACGCGAAGAGGGTTAGAAAGTAGTCCTTTATTGGAGACGTATTGCCATCTGTCTGTTAGATATGTGGACATCAATCTAACGGCTGTAGAAGAGAAGTTAAACATTCTAGCTAGTTTGAAGCACAGTATTGAGTGGTGAACAGTATCAAAGGCCTTTGAATGGTCAAGCAAAACTAAGAATGTTATCCTCCCATCGTCTAAACTATTTCTTATGTCTTCGATTACATCGGTCAGGGCGGTTAAACAGCTATGTTGAGATCGAAAACCTGATTGACGCACAGAGGGGCATTTTGACTGAAAACCTGGCCAAAATTAATAGAAGTGTTTTATGAGTTAATGGCTGGAATTTTTGATAGTGTTAGTGATAATTAGGCCCAAGGATGAACCCAACTGATTTTTGTTCAAATCGGTCCGTGATTTCGCCTAGCCCCCATACAAATTCCCCCCGAAATTGCACTTATTTACACATAATTATGGTAATTATGCAACTATCATGATAAAATTTAGCATGGATCAGTTCTGAGTACTAAGAAATCATGGTGTAGAGTTTGGTGAAAATCGGATCACATTTTACCCTAGCCCCCATATATAGTCCCCTTTAGTAATTCACATTTGCGCTTATAAATGGCTTTTTTAAGCCATTTTTTTTTTACATCGGTATCGTGATGAAATTCGGTATGAACATGTATTGTGTAAATCTAAATCATATTACCAAATTTTGTTATGGTCGGTCCATAATTTCCCCTAGGTCCAAAATAGGGCCCCTTAAGAAAATATGTTTAGCTATTATAATTGGTTTAAATATTTTATTACCTCGATGAAATTCGACATGAACATGTTTAATATGAATGTGAATCATTTTACTTGATTTTATTATGATCGGATCATAAGTGCCCCTAGGTACCACATACGACCCATTAAGAAAATCAAACATACATCTCATATTGTTATAATAGTCGATATATGTAATTAAGTTTTTAAAGTTCTATGATAATTAATATTTATATATAATTTATATAATTAATATTTATTTAATACTTACGTAACTTAAAAATACTTAAAAAGTGAAGCTAACTACATACATTCGTTAAAATCGTTATCATTTTCATCATCAATGTCAGGAAGGAGTAATTTAATAGTATCTGATGAAAATGCTTTTCTATTCCTTCGCGATTTTTGTGTACTGCAGCTTATAAAAGGGTCATTTTATTATTTCTTTTACCAGTTTACAGGTGAAAAGGATGAAAATAGAGATTTCATATTTTACTCCCTAGAGGAGTAAGAGGAACATATATATATATTTTTGAGCACTTGCTACTTTCAGTTTTAAAAATCTTGTGTGTTTCGTTTTTTGGTAGAAAAAGGGTACTTTTTTAAAAAAAAAGTAAAATTTTCAAAAAATCGGCAAAAAAAATTGCGCAAATTTGAGCAAACTTTTTTTTTGTTCCTGAATGTATAGAGTTCATATTTTCTTGTGATGTATAACATTAAACTACTAAAAACTACTTTCACCTTTAAAATCCTTATAATTTTTTTGGGAAGGGTAAAAAAATGTGAAATTTTTATTCTTTTTAAATTTTGAACGAATAATTTTAACATTAATATATGAGATATATATATTAAAAAAAAACTGAAAGTAGCAGTTGCTCATACCTTTCAAGTAGAAAAACAATCAATATAAAACCTCTATTCGTTTAGCCACAAAAAAATATCATATAAACCTATTAAAATTTCCAAAAAACACCAAAAACGCACTTAATTTTCTTCACTTTCCTGACTTTGACATCGTCTCAAATCTACAAATCTCAACTTAAAGTCGTGAAAATTCACTATATAATGCAGAATTCTGTTATCTATCGAACTGTATATTCAGTTTCTTAAATTTCTTAAAATTCATTTTTGCCTTTTTGGCCAGCTCTTGAGGGTGAATGCCCCTTAGTGTGACGGTCAGTTAATAAATTGTACTGATCTATAAATTCAACCATTTGTTTATAAATAATTCGCTCGAAAACTTTGGAAAGGTATGGTAAAATTGATATTGGGCGATATTCATTGCCAGTTTTTGGAACTGGTATGATTTTGGCATATTTCCATTCCGTTGGGAAAATACTGGTGGTAATAATTGTATTATACAAATACTTAATAGGGTGTATTATACATGGCAGTAGTATCCTTATGAACCTTGGATTAATATCATCCAAACTGACTGCATTTCATTTAACTTTGTACTTAACTTAAAACTAAATTTTGCAACGGATGGTTCATTTTTTTTTTTTTTTTTTTTATATGTTCTAAAATGATTTAAATGAATAGATTTAAATCTTTTACTTTTTTTTTATTTATTTATTTCAAGTCTATGGAAAATCCTTACAGACTAATTACAATTTATATTACAAAATTTATATACAAAATTATTATTATTAATATTATTACGATTTCAACACAAAAAAAAAAAAAAAAATAATTTGAAAGAGAAAATAACATTGAATTTATTTATTAAGTAAGTTTAATTGTAAAATTATATATTTTTTAATGGATTCCAAATTTTTATTAAAGTCTATATGAAGGTAAAGATTATTAAAATCATTGCAGATTCTACGAAATGGATCGAAGTTCGCATAGTTAGTTGTGTAATGTTTTATATTTATGAAATTATAGTATCTTGTTGGACGAACAGGTATATTTATGTAAAGTTTATCTAGAAGAAATTGAGAATTGATAATTCAGGAGGAAGACAGCATTTAGCATTTTACGACGGCTTTTTAAAGATGGTAATTTAATGAGTGCTAGACGATTTTCATAAGGTGGTGGTAACCTTTCATTAGGCATTTGAGAATAAAAACCAGGGTTTACAGTTGGCAAAGGAATTTTGACGAATGATTCGTTAAGCACATTGACATCGACATCACTTTCGCGATTAGTTGTTTTACCAATTCTAATATCATGTATAATTTTCCATGTCCTTTTCGTGTCAACAGCACTGTTGAATTTATTGGAGTAATAAACAGATTTATTGTGTTTTATTTTAGACACAACAG
The DNA here is from genome assembly GCA_930367235.1 of Sarcophaga rosellei. NCBI lineage: Eukaryota > Metazoa > Arthropoda > Insecta > Diptera > Sarcophagidae > Sarcophaga > Sarcophaga rosellei. Next base: position 42,389,551 of record OV884020.1, on the reverse strand, counting down.
CTTTCCTAGTCAGATAGTACTGCTCACGATATTCTGGTGTCCTGTATCGTTTCCACAAACGATAAACATAATTCCGACGTTGTATTAATGATTCTATTTCATTGTTAAACCACGGCCGTTCACAGCTTCTGACTGTTTTAGTTTTCACAGGAACATGCTTGTTATAAAGTTCCAAAATAATGGAGTTTATTAAAGAAACTTGTTCATCAATCCAATTGTATATTATTAAGATCATTTTCTAAGGGCATGATATCAAGACTCTTAAAATCACGATTGTGTATTTTATTTGTTTTGGTTGTTGTTAATCACTATCAATTAAAAACTATTATTGTTTGTATTTTTGTTTCCTTTTTCAAAACTTTTTTACAACTGATAAGATATTCAGGTTTATGGTTCAAATATAATATAAGAGTGGTAAGGGTGGGAGGGGGATGGGATGCAAGCATTTTAAAAATAAAAGTGATAATGAAATATAGCAAGAGGCCAGCCTTCAGTTATACTTTACAAACTTTCAGGTCCTCTTCAATATTTTAAATCGGTCTGTGTCTGCGAATAACTGAACTATTTTTGAATTTCAATTCTTATTTTTCTTGGAGTAAGTACTGGGTTAATTTGCTATAAGATCTGCGGAAAACTGACGATAATTTAGGACTTTCTGCGGAAACAAAAGCTCCAACTAAATTCCTTAAAAGTCAAGAATAACCCTTTTCATCTCTGGAATGAAAGAGTTGAAAATGTGGCTTGACATTTCGGCCGAAGGCCAAAGTTCATTTTTTATTTTACTACTCACACATAAGTTTGGCGGTTAAGAGCAGAAACAAGTCTTCTTAAGACATACATACATACATACATAATTGGCCATTACAACCCTTCAGTCAGGATTACGGCCTAGCTTCTCACGCCACTCATGTTGTGTGCCTTAATTTTATACTTGAGTGGCGAGACCTACAATTTAACGTCGACTCCGAACGACAGATTTTGAGAAACTTTTTCATGGCAGGTTTATTTACTCTCAGAGTTTTTGCCAGAAATCTGCTGAGAGGAAGTCGCCGAAGAAATATGTTTTCATATTTCGTTTTGATGTCTGGCCTAATAAGCGAACATACTACGTACTAGACTACGGCGACTACAACTACTGCATTGCTATATGAGCTCTCAAAACATATACAAATTATACGGCTTAAGTGCGAAGTTGAGACACATCTCATAAAAACTGACTAAAAAAATCGTAATGACCACATAAAAGGCAATTTGGGTCGCTCGATTCTGAATTTAGCAGCCCTGGTTTGAAGTACATTCGTATCGTGCCAAATAATGGTCATAGGCTGTGTTAATATAACCTGAGTTGGTCACCTTCTTGAGGCGGCCATAATGCTTCTAGCTATACAACTCCACATCTTACAAGCAAAGCAGTCTCTGACGGCATGTCGCCTGCTTTATCACAATAATCACAAGGTGATTATGGAAAATTTACCCGCAGATACTTTAGACAAGACGTCCGGAGATATTACACCATCTACTACTGACCGTACGTTGGTTATGGTTGACTGCCAACAATTAAATCAACAGGCAGTAATAGAAGAAAAGCCTGAATATAGTCATAGAAGGGTCCTGGATACTGCGAATTGGGTGTTGCTTCTAACCAGGGCGGTCGAGGTTAACACTGATGCAGCTATGATACGTTTGAATCACATCAGAACTGCATACATCAGATTTCTACAATCAAAAATTAAATATTTGTACCAATTACAGGGGAAAGAACTCTACACAGCAACAAGGGAGCTACAAGTAAAATACTCGGTGGTTAACAGGATTCATTGTAAATTCGCTCTTAAAAATAAGAGCATAGTAAGGGAGAGGGAGGAAATGGAAAGGGAAGACCAGTGTGTCAATGTATCGGTCGGCCTCTTGAAACATTGTTGCTGTAAACAAGAGTGTTGTCAAAAATATAAATCTGACGTCATTCTCAATAACTTTAAATTACCAGAGACAAGATACCAGTGTTGAAAAATTAAGTACTTTAATACTTTTTTCAGTACTTTTTCATTTCAAAAATACCGCAGTACCCCCGGTTTCAGTACTTTTTTATTATTACATATTTTATGCCTTGCGCTTTGCAACTATTAATTTATTAGCAACATTTTCAGCTTAATGCTAAAGGTAGAATTAGTCTTTAGCCCCGGTTAGCCAAACGTAACATATGTGCGTTTTTAGAATAAGAAAAGCTATTAAAACACTTGCCGAACAGTAATGTAATTTCGGTAAGCATTTGCATTGCTCTTCATGTGCTAAAAACGAGCGTATGTTACATTACATTCCATCGACGTTTGACTAAACGGGGCTTTTACGTTTTGTTATGTTCCGAATCAGCTGTGTTTGTCCTGTATGTATATGAAATATAAATAAATAAATAGTCTAGTTGGTAGTGTACTGGCAGACATCTCCGTCAAAACGAAATATGAAAAAATATTCCTCTGGCGACTTCATTCTGGCAAAAGTTCTGAGAGGAGATAAAATTGCCACGATAAAGTATCTCAAAAATCAGTAGGTCCCGCCACTCATGTATAAAATTAACACACACAAAATAAATGATATGAGAGGTTAGGTCGTAATACTGATTGAAGGGTTATAGTAACCAATTATGCATGTATCGTGTACAAAAGCACCATTTGATGTAAAAAAGTACTTTTTCAGTTATAGTTCAGTACATACATAAATAAATACATCATGTTGTGTGTGTTAATTTTATACATAAGTGGCGGGATCTACAGTTTAAAGTCGACTCCGAACGACAGATTTTTTGAGAAGCTTTTTCATGGCAGGTTTATTTACTCTCGGAGTTTTTGCCAGAAATCTGCTGAGAGGAAGTCGACGAAGAAATATTTTCGTTTTGATGTCTGACCTGGGATTCGAACTCGGGCCTTTCGTCTAACAAGCCAGCACACTACCTACTAGACCACGTCGACTTCAGTTCAGTACCATTTCAAAATTTGAATTTTGCAACACTGTAGGATACAAAGGAAAAAGATAAAAAGACGGTGGGAAACAAACAAGGGAACGCAACAGCCTTGATTTTTCAGCACCTCTCTGGGGAGCCCTAATATCGGCTTTCAAGAGAGAATTTAAGCCCCCAAAGAAAACCCTGCCCAGTGTTCTCATTCTCATACCACAAAGGGCTCGGTGGTTACAGATGAGCTGTTCGATTGCAACCAACTCCTCTTCGAGTCAGTATACCTTGCAATAGTTCGACTGCGATCTGTTTTACATCCTTGCCAGCGATCTAATCACGTAATACGCTGCAATAAGCCCAATAAATAACCCTAGGCTGGCCGTATCCATAGCAAACCATACACGCTTAGGAACATAGCAACCCTGTCCCACATAGTGACGAGATCGTTGAATTGGCAGATTGGAAGGATCAGGACCAACAACAATAACTTTAATTAGCCTTTTACTGTTTTTGACGGTCAAAAACATTTAAGAAAATTAAAATCAAGAAATAGTGTTAGAATATCAAGAATAATTTTATTGAAATGTATGCATATGGCAACCCATGCATACCGAATGTTGTAACAAATAAAGCATTTTGTTGTCTATCTGTACTGCTTTACAAATTGTTGTTAAATACTATCAATTACTATAAATTTATGTTTAAATTAATACTTAGATTGTACCAAAAATGTCTTCTTCTTTTAAGCCATGCTGAGCTAAATAGTCTGCAGACCACTTATCAACTTTAGCCTGTAGTTCGGGTGTTAATTCGTCCTTAAAAGAGCCAACAATACCACGTCTCATGAACCTGTTATTGAAAAAAGGAAGCGTGAGAAAACATTTAAAAAAAAAAGCAAACAAATATTTTCAAACTTACTGGAATTCTTCTTTAACATCAGGATTATTACCCTTGATTAGGATAGTCAAATTGGTTGCTTTATTTTCTAGAAATAAAGGAAAAGAAAACAAAATTTTAAGATTTTATAAAAAACAATAAAACCTTATCGAATTACTTTTCATGCTTTCAAATGATAAATGTTCTAACAAAGTGGCCAATTCCTCTTCTTTTAATTGAGGACTTTCAAGGAAAACACATAGCCTTTGCAAGACCGCAGCTAAATCCCTCTTCATTTCTTCGTAGGTGACAAAGAATATGAAGGGCTCATGACGCATTTTATAAAAGTCCACAATATGCGCCCAGAAATTTGTGTACATAATTTCGTCATTAAGAAAATCTTCAACATAATCTTTGAAATTATCACCACGCCACATATCTAGGTTTTTAACAAAATGATACGAAGAGACAATGACATCTTTGGCATTTCGGGCCACATAAATAATCTGAAATTCATAAACATTTGTAGGAGAAAAATAAACATTTTAATGCTCAGTGGGGGTGGGGGAGACAAACCTTTCGTTTCTTTTCCCATATTTCCAGTGGCAACAGATTGGCAGGTAAGTGAGATTTAATAAGACGCGGACTTTCTAATTTCTCACACAATTCAACATGATTTGTCATGCCAGGCAAAATGCCATGGTAACTATAAAAATATTAACAGGAAAATTACTTTTGTTTTCTAAACACTACACAAAAACTTATACTCACTCTAAAAATGGGCTTCTAATCATGACCTCCGCCTCTTGGGATTTCTCATAATCCAAATTATTCATTAGAAGCCAGGCACACTCCTGCATCCAAGTGGTGCCGCATTTCATAAAAGTCACCACAAAGACATCATCATCGCGCACTTTAAAATTCAAAAACTGATCAGCAACTGTTTCAAAATGCGCTGAAATTGTACACCAGGTTTCAGACCAATTTTTCTTTAAAGGAATATTTTTGCCTTCGGTGGCATATTTTTTCACGGCATATGTTGTTCTCGCCCGAGAGGCTTCCGTCTCATGTTCAATGGACTTTAAAATTTTCTCAACCTTAGAAACCATGTTTTATTTTCGATTATCAAACGGCAACTGATTTATAATACGAATTGAAGGAACTAAAAAATACTATTCTTGTATGGAAATTTGTTTACAAAATTTTTTTATTCAACTGATAAGATTAATGATATCAATACTTATATACATACATACACATGTTTTGCAAAAACTAAAATTCAGAAGATTTAATCTGGGAGATGATAAACGTTTTTTCAGTTTGATAGCAGTTTTGATAAACGTGAGTTGAAATATGAACAACACACGTGTAATAATTTTTAGAGCGACAATTGTTCTGGTTATCAATTAATTAGAATAGGATTTGTTTTAGGCTGTTTTTAATTGTAAACATTTAAAAATATACAGATAAGCACGCGTACTGCATATAGTTTTATAATCGTTGAATTACCTTAACTAGAATATATGTTGGCGTTTAATCATATCACTCTTCAGGAAAATTATGAAATAGAGCCTCAGCAAGAGTGTACTGTTTAAATTTGCCCGCTGTCACGTATATTTAATTCGATTATTAAAAATTAAGCACTTTAGGAAAGAGCAACGGGTTATGTATGCTAGAAGCATAATAAACGCAAGGCAGCAATCTCAACAATTTGCAGCAAAACATTGGTAAAACCAATAAAAAAAAAGAACCGTTCATTAATTCTTTACCAATGAGGTCACTAAAACGTTTTTTTAACTTCATATTGTTGCGTTTTTACCTTTTTAAAAAACGTTTAATATATGAGTTGGTTGATTGCAAACAAAATAAGAATAAATTGGTGTTTAGTTTCAATTAAATTCTTTATTGTTCGCACTACTTTTGTGTGCCACTATTTACAACTTGATGTATCCTACAATAATTTGCTTGTTCGTTATTCTTCTTTAGACTTCTACACTGTTCGGTAGACCTTTACAACGGCGATCTTCAAACCACGACTGTTTTCTTTACACGCAACGCCTCTTCACACAAGACTGACTGAATTCTTACTACTCGTTGCCTGCTTTGTCTTGCCTTTTTATGTGGTCACGTAAAGAGTCTGATGATGGTTCTTGAAGTCGAATGTTCGTGTCTTCACCTTCTCGAGAACTCTATTGCGACTTCATTGTTGTTTGTGTATTTCGTTCACATTGCTTGTTGTTAAGTTCTCACTTATTTGTCTATCCCCTTTCTTTTATACTGATGTTGTTGCTTTACTTGTAACAAGTTCGTTGTATTTATTTGTGTAGCTTTTGCTCATTTTAATGTTAAACGATATTACACTGTTTCCATTTTCGTAACAATATTTTATACATCGCATTTTTTAAACCTCTGCTTCAAGCATTGAATGCATTAATCTTCGCATTGCCAACACAAATCCTCTATCTGTAAGCACAAATTCTCTCATTGCTGAGACTGAAAATAGAAATTCGCATAAAAGCAACGCGACAGAATCTTTACTTGTTGTCTTGCTGCCTATAAAATAATCACTTCTATATACATATCTTCTATTTTTTATAGATTGCTACGTTTGCTGCGTTGCGTCTATTGTGTTTATAGCATTACAATTGTAAAAACTTATTACAAAAATTTAGAAACTTATGATGAGACTGCTTGCAAGCTTCAATTAAGTCCTCCTAATACTTAATAATACTGCCAGTTGATGATAGTCTGTTCCACTCAGATCAAATTGATAAACTCAATTCACTCACTTTTGAGCTCCTATTATGACAGAGGGCCGTGCTGGTTTCAGTGAGGCTCAATGCAGTCTAATCCTGACCCAATCTGAACTATAAATGTGTTGCTATTCTGGGAAGACATAGACACATTAGGATCGATTATTTGATTCCTTCAATTTTCTGAATAGAACGTACGATTTTAGAATTCCAATTAATGACTTCTGGTCTGAAGATCCGAAGATTCTCAATGGCACCTTTGAAGTTTACACAGATGACTCAAAGATGAGTGATAGGGTATGCTGTGGTATATTTATTAACGGTCCTGATATTAAACGTTATTATAGACTGACTGATCGCTATCTTACAGACCGAAGTTTTATGTCGGTACACAGATATCGCCTACCTTATCGAAATCGTTCAGAATTCCATGCAGTATCTACCTTTCAATGCTGCAGTGCCCTAGTCGTTATTTGAAGGGAATTGAAACCTTTTACATAACATACATAATTGGTCATTACAACTCTTTAGTCAGGATTACAGCCTAGCTTCTCAACAAACCTTTTACAAATTCAAAAACCATGATGAAAATTTTTTCACTTTCTCCAGATTTCGAACTACAGTCACTTCGGTTTGCAGTTGATCACTTTAACCACCATTTTATGAAGAGTTTTAATGGTACGATTCTAAAGTCTATTTGATTCCCAACAATTTTACTAAGTACAGGACTTGGTCATTGAAATTTCATTGGCTGAAATATAACGATTAAAAACGCCGTGCATCAACTGCCATAGAGATCCCGCCAAATTGAATATTCTGCATGAACGGTTTGAAGTGGCAACCGAGATCGTGAGATTTGACTCTCTTGGACTTTTTCTTGAGGAGTTTTCATATATCGCAAGTGTATGCTACTAAGCCACAAACCACAGTGGTCTTTAAAACCAATACAGAAACCAGTCATATTAAACCTCATTTATACGCCAGAATCATGGAAAATTGTCCTCAAACACAAGATAGGCAATGTGTAGAATACAGTAAAACCAGTACACGTTTGGTGTGATATACCGGACTTAGTGTGACAAAGTCTTGTTGACCCTATGGTACGATGTCTAGCAGCTTTACAACTGAATCTGAATGAAAACAAAAAGATGAAATTTAGTGAGGCATAAAAGCGGCAAAAAAGCTCTTCTGTCGCAACAACAATATCTATTACTTGTTGTGCTGCTGCACAAGCGGCCAGTAATATTTCTTTATTCATTTTTATTTCACGATTTTGATTCAACACAGATTTTTAAATAAAGATTTTAAAATAAAAAAAAACAAAACATATGTGCTTTGTTTACAAAAGTAAAACAATGTGGCGTACTTTCAATAAAAAAAATCGTCAAATTATGTATATTCGCGTGATAGGCAACATTGGCTACACGTCAAATTTTCCGTATGAAATAATTGATGTTGTTCAACATTTTTCACAAATTTGAACAGAGTACTAGTCTTAATACGAATTAAGCCCCCTTCACACTATCACACAAGTAATATGATCTGTCAAAATTTTATGTAGGAGAGTACGGATGGGATCGTCTAAACATAATATGTAATGAAACTATCACACATTGAGAGAAGATACGGATGAAAATTTGACAGTCGTGTGGCTCACTTCATTTTTTGAAATGTTTCAAAAAACAAGAAAATTTCATTAGATCAGGGACGTATTTTTATGTAAACAAAACAAGAAAGTGTAAAACACATGTGCAAAAAAAACAAAAAACATTTTTGGCACAAACAATTATTCCTATTTTGTAAAAATATTTTTAGAATTATATTCAATATTTAATTAATAATTTAATGGACTTAAAAAAAGTTGTTGATTTGTCTCCAGTTTTACGCCGTAGTAGCCATTCCCGGCATTTTAATTTCAATAGAAACTTTAAGCAAATTTTTTCACTTTGTTTATGTTTTTTAACAGCTGTTTTCGTCTTACTTTATTATTGTCTTATACCAATCGTGTAAACACAAAAAAAATAATCATACGACTATTATTCTCTTTTTTGAAATACGGATGGAATTTCATTTTACTTTTTCATCAGACTTTACATATTACTTGTGTGATAGTGTGAAGGGGGCTTTATTAAAACATGTTGATAAGATTAAGTTTAAATACAATGTTTATAGAAACATGTAACGTGTAATCTTGCTAGTATATTATAAGATACATCTTAATATAATATAATATAAACATATAAGCAGTGTGATCATTTCAGGACAGAAGAACATGTTGATTTAAGTTTATAAGCAATGTTTAAAGGAACATGTTTTAAGGAATATGAATTATTAAAACATGTTGATAGGGTTAAGGTAAAAAATTACATACAAAATACATGTTGGAATTAAGTTTATAAACAATATTTTTAGAAATATGTATTGCGCAATTGGAATTATTAAAACATGTTGATAAGATTAAGTTTAAACACAATGTTTATAGAAACATGTATCGTGCAATCTTGCTAATATATGATGATAAGATACATTTTGTTGAAACATGGACATATAAGCAGTGCGATCATTTTAAGACAGAAGAACATGTTGATTTATTGTTGATAATTAGAAAAACATGTTGATAGGATCAAGTTTATATTTATTTATATGATAATAAGATACATTTTGATGAAACATGGACATATAAGCAGTGTGTTCATTTCAACACAGAAGAACATGTTGAAATTAGGTTTATGAGCAATGTTTATAGAAACATGTATTGCGCAATATGATTTAGTAAAAATGTTCATAGGATTAAGGTAATAAATACAATGTTATTGAAATATGTGTTATATTATAATTAGATTTAATATATAATTATATTTACTCTCAGGTCTTTTGCCAGAAATCTGTTGAACGGAAGTCACCGAAGAAATATCTTTTAGTATTTCGTTTTGTGGCACATGTCTGACCTGGGGTTTTGAGTTGTGGTCCCACGTCTCATAAACCAACGCACTGCTTACTAGACTGCAGCGCCTTTAAAGACACTGTAACTATCTCTCAGTCAGAGCGTTGTCTTAATAAACTTAAGGCCATGATTCGCACCCCAGCTCAGACATTAACCAAATAAAATAAAAAAATATTACAATGAAAAGATTAAAAAAAATTTCGGTTCATAGTCGACTTTAAACTATTAGTTTCGCCACTCATGTATAAAATTAATATCCGTGATATAAGTGCGGTGAGAAATTAGGATGTAAGTGTAGTAAGTACGATAGAATGGTGTACTGACGTAAGAAAGGAGCTTTAGCATTCAAACACTACAATAAATGGGCATTTAATCTCAATCTTGTCCAATATAGACAACCTTTAATACAATATTCTTAATTAATAAAATAAATTAATATCAATTCAAAATTATATTCATAAGCGTTTAAAGTTCTCCAAAAATATCGCTTTCCTTTAAACCATGTTGGCCTAAAAATTCTGCAGACCACTTATCAATTTTGGCTTGCAAATCGGGTGTTAATTCATCCTTGAAGGATCCAACGATACCACGTCGCATAAATCTGTAAAGAAGAGAGGATTGCACAATATTTTTAAATCAATATGAGTTATAAAAGAATAGAAAACTACTTCATTTAAGAGGGCGTTTCCAAATTTAAATTAATTACTTCGGAGAAACGTGCCAACCTTATAAATTTTTAGTTTCAAAAAGCCATCAAAAATAAACATTTTCAAACGCTTTTTTTTAAACTACTTTCTCAGTTGGGGGAAAATATCTGTTCGTTTTTGACAAGAAAATATTGAATTTAAATAATGCCATAAGAGATGGACGTCGTAATGGCTGGTTAGCTAATATGTCGACAACAAAAACGGTTAAGAATAGTATGGATCGATATTCGGCTTAAGGTGCTTGAACCCAATGATTGTACTAACAGAAGAACATAGAGATATCAAATTTGACATTTCAATTCTTCTGGAAACAGCCATAGAACTTACAGTTAAAGAAAGATACACACATACATACATACATAATTGGCCATTACAACCCTTCGTCAGGATTACGGCCTAGCTTCTCAACACCACTCATGTTGTGTGCGTTAATTTTATACATGAGTGGCGGGACCTACAGTTTAAAGTCGACTCCGAACGACAGATTTTTTGAGAAGCTTTTCATGGCAATTTTTTACTCTCAGAGTTTTTGCCAGAAATCTGCTGAGAGGAAGTCGCCGAAGAAATACTTTTTGTATTTTTATTTTTGATGTCTAGCCTGGGATTCGAACTCGGGCCTTTCGTCTAATAAGCCAACACACTACCTACTAGACCACGGCGACTAGTTTTCTAGATATAAAGATTTTAATAATTAGTTCATATGGAGTTTGCACGCCCCTAATGCTTGATCGCCTATTTTTAACAAAAATATTGATTTGAACCTTTATATATTCGTACAAAATTTGAACACTTTAAGTGTTCTGGTGTTCTAGATATGCAGATTTTAGGATTTACTTCATATGGGAGGTGCCACGCCCTATTTTTGTCCAAAATATTTATATTTAAACAAAAGTTACTTGTAAAAAATTTGGGCACTCCAAGTGTTAAAGTTTTCCAGCTATGCAGATTTTATTATTTACTTTATACGGAAGGTCGCCAATTTTCGTCGAAAAATTCATATTGAACCTAAAGATATTCGTACAAAATTTGAGTAGTTTAACTGTTCTTGTGTTCTAGATATGCAGATTTTATAATTCACTTTATATGGGAGAAGTCACGCCCACTTTTGCTAGATCGCCTATTTTTGTCCAGAATATTTATATTTAAACTAAAGTTGCTTGTACAAACATACAAAGATACAAACACACATTCATTTATATATATAGATGAATTCCGAGATATTTGTAGGGGTAAATACTATGCGTATGAGTAATATATTTCAAATGCAATTATATTAAGTATGTAGTATATGTGGGCGTGGCGCCTCGCTCATTTGAAATTTCAACATAAAAAGTAGCCTATAACTCCTTCCAGACATACAGGAAGATACTGCGAAAATTTCAAAAAAATCGGTTCAGCCGTTTATTCGTCTATAAAGTTCAAACATACAAACAAACACATATTCATTTTTATATGTAAGATACATCTTAATGAAACATATAAGCAGTCTGATTATTTCAAGAAAGTAGAACATGTTGAAATTAGGTTTATAAGCAATGTTTACAGAAACATGTTTTAAGCAATATGAATTAATAAAACATGCTGATAGGGTTAAGGTAAAAAAAATACATACAAAATACATGTTTGAATTAAGTTTATAAACAATATTTAGAGAAATATGTATTGCGCTATTGGAATTAATAAAACATGTTGATAAGATTAAGTTTAAACACAATGTTTATAGCAACATGTATCGTGCAATCTTGCTAATATATGATGATAAGATACATTTAGATGAAACATGGACATATAAGCAGTGTGATCATTTCAAGACTGAGTAACATGTTGATATTAATTTTATAATCAATGTTTATAGAAGCATGTATTGCGCAATATGAATTAAAAACACATGTTGATTGGATTAAGTTTAAATTCAACATTAATAGAAACATGTGTTGAATAATCCGGCTAATATATGATGATCAGGTACATTTTGATGAAACATTGACATGTAAGGAGTGCGATCATTTTAAGACAGAAGAACATGTTGGTAATAAGTATACAATAAATGTTTATAGAAACATGTATTGCGCAATATGATTTAGTAAAAATATATAATATATAAATACAATTTGACAATCCACACAAGCCGTTGTATCCTTGTATTCCTTGTATTGTTGGAAGAACATACAACAGTGTACGATTGTTGTTGATAATTTTCATATAAAGATCCGATACACTTATACACATTTTTTTCATATGTTTTTAAAAGTTGTATTGGTTTCGTGCTATCAAATTGTGTGAATGAAAAAAAGGTGTATATGTTTTCATATGTTGTGTTGGTTTCAGGCTATCAAATTGTTTGAAGGCCACGAAATACACAATACGGCATAGCATTGAGCGTTCACAAAGAAACAAATGTATTCAATACAACATACACGATACAAAGTTGTGTGAATTGCCCAAATGTTTATAGAAATATGTGTTGTATTTAGGGTTGCCAGATTCCGATTCGCAAAAAGCTGGACATTGGGTTTTAAAAAGCTGGACAAAACAAAAAAAAGCTGGACATAAAAAATACTGAGAAAATGTTAATTTTGGTTTTGTGTAAATAATTTTTATTAAAATATCCATTGTTATCAACATAAATAAAGGGTCCGCCAAATAACTTTTTTTTTTTTGAAAATGCTTCAAAAAAAACTACTGAATATTTTCTCAAATTTCTTTTTTTATTTGAAAGTACAATCCTTCCGGTTAATAATGGAAAATAATTTCATTCAAAAGGCTGCCTCGGCTGGCCATGCAGTAGCCTACACGATCGGTCCAATTTTTCAGCACATTATCGATTGTGTGCAGCTGTATTTCACCAAAGGCTTCACGAATATTGTCCTTTAAAGCGTCAATTGTCTCTGGCTTGCCGGTGTAACACTTATCTTTGACGGCACCCCACAAATAATAGTCCAACGGTGTCAAATAGCAACTCCGAGGTGGCCAAACGACATCGGCTCTGCGGCTGATAATGCGATCTTCAAAAACAGGGCGTAAAACATCGAGTGTAGCTTCGGCTGTGTGGCACGTAGCGCCGCCCTGTTGAAACCAAATCTTGCCAATATCCTCCTCTTCAATTTTTGTGAACAAAAATTCGTTCAATATGGCCCGATAGCGATCGCCATTGACTGTAACGGCCACTCCTTGCTCATGGCCCAATTATGCTTCTGGACCAAAATTCGCACCAAACAGTGACTCGTTTTGGGTGCGTCGGCTTTTCAATGTATGCGTGCAGGTTTTCTGTGCCCCAAATGCGACAAATTTGCTTGTTTACATACCCGTCAAGATCAAAATGAGCTTCATCTGAAGAGATGATTTTTTGCCAAATTGGCATCTTCTGTAGACTACTGCATGGCCATCCGACGCAGCCATTTGAATGAAATTATTTTCCATTATTAACCGGAAGTATTGTATTTTCAAATAAAAAAAGAAATTTGAGAAAATATTCAGTAGTTTTTTTTACAGCATTTTCAAAAAAAAAAAAAAGTTATTTGGCGAACCTTTTACATATGTTATATTATTTAAAAATATTACAATTAAAAATTTGTTTAACTAAACTTAAATTTTTTAGGTTCAGTCCGTCACATGCATATTTGCATATGCATTATTGCAGTGTACTAAAAAATTTCTATTTAGCTGGACAAATTAAATTTTAGCTTGAAACTGGACAAGCATCAAAAAAGCTGGACAATCCAGCCAAGTCCAGCCAGGCTGGCAACCCTAGTTGTATTATAATTAGATTTAATACATATATAATTATATTTGCTCTCAGGTCTTTTGCCAGAAATCTGCTGAACGGAAGTCACCGAAGAAATATCTTTTAGTATTTCGTTTTGTGGCACATGTCTGACCTGGGGTTTGAGTTGTGGCCTCACGTCTAATAAACCAACGCACTGCTTACCAGAATGCAGCGTCTTTAAAGACACTGTAACTATCTCTCAGTCAGAGCGTTGTCTTAATAAACTTAAGGCCATGATTCGCACCCCAGCTCAGACATTAACCAAATAAAATTAAAAAAATATTACAATGAAAAAATTAAAAAAAATTTCGGTTCATAGTCGACTTTAAACTATTAGTCCCGCCACTCATGTATAAAATGAGTGCCCGTAATATAAGTGCGGTGGGAAATAAGGATGTAAGAGTAGTAAGTACGATAGAATGGTGTACTGACGTAAGAAAGGAGCTTTAGCATTCAAACACTACAATAAATGGGCATTTAATCTCAATCTTGTCTGTCTATATTGGACAAGATTGAGATTAAATTAAACCTTTAATACAATATTATTATTTATTAAAATAAATTAATATCAATTAAAAATTATATTCATAAGCGTTTAAAGTTCTCCAAAAATATCGCTTTCCTTTAAACCATGTTGGCCTAAAAATTCTGCAGACCACTTATCAATTTTGGCTTGCAAATCGGGTGTTAATTCATCCTTAAAGGAGCCAACAATTCCACGTCGCATAAATCTGTAAAGAAGAGAGAAGTGAACAATATTTTTAAATCAATCTGAATTATAAAAGAATAGAAAACTACTTCATTTAAATTTAAATTAATTACTTCGGAGAAACGTGCCAACCTTATAAATTTTCAGTTTCAAAAAGCCATCAAAAATAAACATTTTCAAATGCTTTTATTTAAACTTTCTCGGTACCATCAACATTGCAACCGACATACTTTCTAATTTGGGGGAAAATATCTGTTCGTTTTTGACAAGAAAATATTGAATTTAAATAATGCCGTAAGAGATGGACGTCGTAATGGCTGGTTAGCTAATATGTCGACAACAAAAACGATTAAGAATAGTATGGATCGACATTCGGCTTAAGGTGCTTGAACCCAATGATTGTACTAACAGAAGAACATAGAGATGTCAAATTTGACATTTCAATTCTTCTGGAAACAGCCATAGAACTTACAGTTAAAGAAAGATACTGTTACGAAAATGGTGTTTTGATTTTACTTCGTTTAACATTAAAATTATAAACAAACAGATAAACAATTATAAACAAAAACAATGAACTTGTTTACATGATAAACAAGTAAACAAAAATGCAACAACAAAAACTGCAAGAATAAATTTAAATAGAAATACAACAACAAACAAGAATAAATCTAAACAAGATGTTTACATTACATACATAAATGTAAACAACAAGTTTACATTTATAGAGATTTCGAGAAGACGAAGCCATTTGCCTTCAAGAGCATTAATCAGACTATTTACCCTGCGTTATAAAAGGCAAGACAAAGCAGGCAGCGGAGTCAGTAAAAATGCAGCCAGTCTTATGTGAAGACGTATGATATTTGAAGAGAATAATTGTGGTTTGAAGATCTCCGTTTTAAAGATCTGTCGAACAATTGTTATTGTTTACGCAAAAGAGTGTAAAGAAGAATAACAAACAAAGCGATTGTTGTTGTTTACATTAAGTTGTTAACAGTGGCACACAGAATTTTATGAACAATAAAGAATTTAATTACAACTAAACAGCAGTCTTCTGGCAAAAACTCTGTGAGTAAATAAAATTGCCATGTAATGTTTCAAAAAAAACCGTCGTTCGAACTCGACTCATTGATGAAATTATCACACACAATATAAGTGATGTGAGAAACTAGGTTGTAATCCTGACTAAAGGGTTGTAATGACCAATTAAGTTAGCCATTTGAGAACATCTATGCCGTTTTCCTAGTTTGTCTTAGATTACAAACCATAAAGTAGTATTTCTTAATACAATTCAGAACTTAAATAGGAATGAACAATAGCATCCTGCTGATGGCAATTTCACTTACAAGTTTAAAGCATATCACAAAGGAACCTTCGTTTAGGATTATATACAGCATAGATGACTGCAGTGAAAGTTGTTTTTGCCATATCAAAATCTCTGTCACGCCTTTTTTCTGTTTCATATGGTTACCGTAGTTCACCTTACTTTAACTTTTAACGTATTACAATGGATTTTATACGCCACTTACAAAAAAAAAATATGTATATATATATAAAAACTAAAAGTGAAAACTTACTGCAATTCCTTTTTAACCATAGGCGTAGTCTCTTTTAATAGGCCGGTTAAATTGGTTTTGTCATTCTCTAGAAATGAAAACGAGATATTAATTGAAAACTATTTTCTTCAACTTATTTTGTTTGATTTTGTTACTCACTCTTCATGCTATCAAAGGATAAATGCTGCACTAGCTTAACCATTTCGTCTTCTGTTAGTTGGGGTCTTTCCAGAAAGTCGGAAAGTCTGCGCAAAACCCCGGCTAAATCTTTTTTCATTTCTTCATACGTTACGAAAAATATAAACGGCTCATTGCGCATTTTCCAAAAGTCCACAATATGACCCCAGAAGCTTGTATAAACGATATAGTTATTCATAAAGTCCTCAGCGTAGTCGTGAATATTATCACCAGTATACATGCCCATGTTTTTAACGAAATGATAAGAAGATACTACGACATCTTTAGCATTGCGTGCTACATAAATGATCTAAGCAAAGGGAAAGAATAAAAATAATATGTTTACCTAATTAAATACCACTTCGTATTGTAGTAGTTTACCTTTTGTTTCTTTTCCCATATCTGCAAGGGCAATAAATTGGCCGGCAAATGAGATTTAATTAAACGTGGACTGGATAGTTTCTTACATAGTTCAACATGATTTTGTAAGAATGGAGCACCACCATGGAAACTGTAATGTTTTGTAATTTAAAAACAATTGTGATTATTATGTCTGTAAATAATTTTTGCCACTTACTCTAAGAAAGGACTCCTTAACATAACCACCGTTTCCTTGGATTTCTCGTAATCCAAATGATTCATTAACATCCAAGCGCATTCCTGCATCCATGTGGTGCCGCACTTCATATATGTCACCACAAATACATCATCTGAACGAACTTCAAAATTTAAAAATTCATCGGCCACTGTTCCAAAATGTTCAGACATAGTGCACCGGGTTTCTGCCCAATTTTTCTCAAGGGGTATATTTTTGCCTTTCGTAGCATAACGTCTCACAGGAAATACAATCCGAGACTTAGCAGCTCCTAAATCAATATCGGAAGTGAGTAAAACTTTGTCATCGTTATTAGTGCTTGAATTTGACATGTTGACCAATTGAAAGCTAAAAACCAACTAATAAATGTTACGAAATGTGGAAAAGTTAAGTGAATAAATAAAAAATAGTTTCCATTGATAATTATCATCATTCTGATAAGATTAGCGGAATAGTGTATCGATAATTAGTTTGCAAAAATTAATTTTTGAAAACGCCATGCCTAAACTAATGCATAGTCATTGAAAAATATACGTGGAAATGAATACGTAGGAGGTCGTAATGAAAATAAATAATTTTTATGGTTCTCTTTTTAATTGTTGCTATACAATTGCTATAATCTATCACCATCTTTCTGAAGACTCGTTTAATATTGTTACGTTTTTACCTTTTTAAAAACTTTTAAAATATGAGTTTGTTGATTGCAAACAATATAAAATTAAATTGGTGTTTAGTTGTAGATAAATTCTTTATTGTTCACACAATTCTGTATGCCACTGTTCGCAAACTTTATGTAACAACTATAACTGCTTTGTGTGTTATACTTCCTTGCTTACACCCTTTGCGTATACAACAACAATTGTTCAAAAGATCTGTATAACGGAGATCTTCGAACCAAGATTGTTCTCTTCACGTGTCTTCACACAAGACTGACTGAATTCTCACCGCCTACCTGCTTTGTCTTGCCTTTTGTATGCCAACATAAGCAGTCTGATGATTGAAGTCGAATGTTCGTGGTTTCGCTTCGTCGAGAACTCCTTAAATGTGGTTTCATTGTTGTTTGTGTATTTTGTTTACATTTTTTGTTATTGCATTCTTGTTTAATTGATTATCGTGTAAACAAGTTTATTGTTTTTGTTTTTTTTTTTTGTAGCTTTGTTTATCATTTTAATGTTAAACGATGTTACACCATTTTCATTTTTGGTAACAATATTGTGTCACTGAAAATTATTGTGATTTCTTATATCAAAAGAGGCCTTTCCTTCGGAGTTTCGGTCAATCTCTTCGTCTTCATTCGGATACTAACTTCGAAGTACTACTGCACACAACATGTCGTAGACATTCTATTTTCATGCATACGAGTATGTGTAGATTGGTGGTAAGTCTTAATGTGTTACAGATTTCAAACACGCATATATTTCATCAACTAGCATTGGTGCTTGTTTGAAGACTCACATACTTTTTAAAGCATTTGCGCATTCGATTTCCGAATTGTCCATCACAGTAAGTTTCCTGAAATACATAAAAAGATAAATAAATCATCAGAAGGAACGTAATCTATTAAAGTTATAAATAAAAGTGAAAAGTGAAGCAAAAATCGTTATAAAATAAAAAATACATCATATATAGAAACAATTGATAGATTGTTGGTACGTCATTTTGAATTATTGATATAAAAACGTTATTTTCGGCAGCAAAAATTGGTAGAGATAAGTTAGATAACCTTACAAATCATAGTTAATCAAAAACTCGATTTTGGTTTTTTTTGTTTATACGTACTTTTGGATTTTCAACGACGATATGAAGAATATATTTTTTATATATTTATACATATACTAGGTGTACAGGTATGCACTCATCGTTTTTTCTTTTTTTTTAATTTTCGACTTCCTAAGGAATCGAAGTGCTGCTTAGCCAATGCGCCTTCCATCGATGAAAAAAACAATAGAAGCTAGAAAGAGACAAGTCTCGTGAATACGGGGGGTAGCATAGCAGCTACCAGCCTAATGCTTTAATTGATAATCCTGAACCGGTATTGCATTCTGTTCAACTGCATTCTCATGTTACAAAGTTACACTGCCGTCTCTTGTGGTCAATTCTGTTCGCTTTTCGATTAATTCATGGTTCAAATTGGTTGTCGGTAGCAATCATTATTAACGGTTTCATCATGTTTAAGGAGCTCGTGTACACCACACTTTTCGCATCATGGTTTTCCGGCCAAATCAATGTGGTTTTACAGCCGAAGATAATGTATGTCCCGAGTTAACTCACGATTTTATTCCGTTTAGGATTCAGAAAATAAATCCATTTTTATCGCTACTAGCAATTCAATGAAAAATTGAATGTCTGTCGTCTTTTTAGAAAAAATTCCAGAAGTGTTTTTGTCGGTTTACTCAACGTCTGTCATTCAATTCATGCTTCACCCAATTACCAGAATTTTGGATTTTTCCTATAGCTTCTAAACGGTCAGAAATTGTTGTGTAACATTCAATATGTTTGCCTTTCGTTCTAACACTGCAATTCGGTGTATTTAAGCTTTTTTGGTGGTCTTCCGCGTTCTTTATTTCTCACATCAAAATCATTATTTCTGAGAAGTCGAAATCATCTTCTGCGTGTTGCTCTGATAGAGGTTGATTACCATATACATCGACAAGCATTCGATTATTTTTTATACATTAATACTTTCTGAAAAACATAATTTTTTTGGTAAAAAATTCGTAATTTTTAAAACGATGAAAAAATATGGTAAAATTTCAGTCAGCTTGTGTGAAGACGCGTTGCGTGTGAAAAGAATAATCGTGGTTAAAATATCACTGTTGTAAAAATCTAACGTATAATTGTTAGTGTTTACGCAGAAGAGTGTAAAGAAGAATAACAAACAAAGCAAATTGTTGTTGTTTACATCAAGTTGTGAACAGTGGCGCACGGAATTGTGCGAACAATAAGGAATTTATCTTAAACTAAACACAAATTTAGTTTTATTTTACGAACTCATATTCTAAACGTTTTTAAAAGGTTAAAAACTAACAATATAAACAGATGTGCACATATATTTCATATATACTCCATATGTATATTTATACAGTGGTGGCCACGAATTTAAGACACGACATATGACTGCGATGTTTGAGATAATTTTTACATTTTATCAAAAAAATTATGGGTCCATGATATTTTTGTAGGATTTTAGTAATGTTATGAAGAAAAATTAATAATATTTTCTTACCTATATTCGGTTAAGAATTTTTATTTACATATTATATACATAAACACAAATTTTACCTAGTCACGAATTTAAGACATAGGCATAATATAACACTATTCTCTAAATTAAGCTCAGCTTAATAAAAAAAACCTAGTATTTAGTGGGAAATCCTTTATTTTTGATCACAGCAGCACATCTCCTGGGTAAACTTTCGACTAATGCCACATAACGTTGCTTTGGAATTGCATACCAAACCCTTTGGATTTCTTCCCACAAATTGCTTGAATTTTTTGGTTTAACTGTTCGTACATATTCCTCAACATCATTCCACAAGTTCTCAGTTGGATTGAGGTCCGGGTATTGAGCTGGCCACTTAAGAACAATGATATCGTTTTCTTCTAAGCAACTCTTCACTAGACGTGAAATGTGCTTAGGGTCATTATCATGCATAAATTTCTATATTGGAGGCATGTGGTCTTCAGCGAATGGTATCATTGTGTCTGTTATAATATTTTTGTAAACATGGTGGTCCATTTTAGAATTTATATTGTAAATGGGACCTACACCATGCCAGGAAAATGCTGCCCACACCGTCACATTTCCACCACCATGCTGTTTTGTGTGATGCTCTAGGTTTGGAGGGCGCCAGACGTACTGCTTTGCATCAGAGCCGAAGCGGCAAAACTCCAAAGTATATTTTTCCACAATATCATGGGTTTCTTGAGATTTCTCAATTATCACAAAATTATCACAAATAAGTCCATCATATGTCGTGTCTTAAATTCGTGGCCACCACTGTATATACGTATACAGATACTCTCTCCAGAAATCAAACCAGCATTACTCCAATTACTCTTCCATTGCTCCTTAAACCTCCACATTACTACTGTGATATAATGGTATAATTCGAATATCTATTTGATTCTAATGATTTCTCTCAGCGCTAGACTTATTCGTTGATCTTTTATGGGCTGAACTTATGAAACAGTGATGTACTGGGGTAAATAAAGAGCTATAATATAGCATTGACTGTATTCATATAAATTACTTTTAATACAATTTCAAATTATTTATTTACTAAATTAATTACAATTAAATTAATACCAATTAAAAGATATTTATAAACATTTTAAAGTTCTCCAAAAATATCGCTTTCCTTTAAACCATGTTGGCTTAAGAATTCTGCAGACCATTTATCAATTTTGTCCCGTAAATCGGGTGTTAATTCATCCTTAAAGGAGCCGACAATACCACGTCGCATAAATCTGTAATAAAAAGACGAAAATTTTGAAGGAACCGAATTGCAAACAATATAGAATGAATATGAGTCAGAAACAAATGCCAAACACGTTAAATGTTGCCACAACAAACAATTTCTGACCATTTAAAACCTGTAAGAAGTTTGAAAAATGGGTGACACATGAATTGAATGACGACAGATGTAAAACTGAAAAAATACTTGTGAAATATTATTTTAAAGACACGATAGAAGATCATATTCAATATTTTCAGAACCCCAAAATGGTTCCAGGGACCAGAAAGGTGTGTTATATCATGAATACGTAAAAGCTTGTGAAGCCAGTAATACAAATCTCTACCAACGACAAATGCTCAATTTGAACCATGCGCTGATTTAAAAACGACCAGAATGGGCCACAGGACTCTGCATGGGATTTTACAAGATGAGAATGCAACTGCACACAAAACAAAATGGGTTCAGGATACAATTAAGACATTAGTTTGAGAGCAAAGATGAGCAATGAGTATTCAAAAAGATGAGTACATTCAAATAATTTCTGATACTTATACGCATTAATACTTATTTTAATATCATATTCATACTGCTCATATTCAAAGTTTGAAGTACTAATCGTACTCATACTTAACAATACGCACGATGTTATTGATTTACTCAACATTTGCAAGAATCACAAAGTAAGTATGATTCTCGTACGAACACTACAATACTCACTAGAAGGTTGTGTGTTTGTTTTTTTTTTCTTTTTTTATAAATGCAACAACAACTGAGACCGTAAATTTTGATGAATAAATCGAATCACTCGAATCATTTGTGAGTATTACAAGTGTTTTTCTAAATTTGTGAATCTGAATTAGTAGGAGTATGAATCAAACATATTTCGAATGTTATGAGTATGATGTGAACGTTGTACTCATACTCATTGCAAACCTGTGCTTATAAATCAATGTTGTATTGAGTACGAATGAATTAGAGTAGTTGAATTTCAATATTTTTGACTCACTTGTACTCAAGGTTTCATGAGTACTTATGAGTAACGAAAAAACGATTCATTGCTGATCTCTGGTTGGGAGCTGCTACCCTAGGTTAGGTTAGGTTAGAGGACGTGTACTTGTCAACTGTAACAAGTACAGTACCCGGAGGTCGAATTGACCCATTGTACAACGTCCTAGCTTCTCATACCACTCGTGTTGTGTGCGTTAATTTCATACATGAGTGGCGGGACCTACAGTTTAAAGTCGACTCCGAACGACAGCTTTTTTGAGAAGCTTTTCATGGCAATTTTTACTCTCAGAGTTTTTGCCAGAAATCTGCTGAGAGGAAGTCGCCGAAGAAATATTTTCATATTTTCGTTTTGATGTCTGACCTGGGATTCGAACTCGGGCCTTTCGTCTAATAAGCCAACACACTACCTACTAGACCACGGCAACTTCAGCTGCTACCCTAACCGCTGTATTAAACTAACTTGGCTTCTTCCGACTACTATTTGTTTCAATCGATGGAACCCACATTGGCTGAGCCACAATTCAATTCCTACGGTAATGTCGAAAATTGGGTGACTAATTGCTTTGCTTCAAAAGGCGAACAATTTTATTGGGGTGAAATCCACAAATGGAAAAAATGCGTAGCCAGTCAGCAGTTGGCAATACTTTAAATGAGCCAATTCACACAAGCACAATTGTGCTGGCGTAAAATGATATTTTGTAGGCAAGAGGGGTGAAGAGAATAGTTATTCGGTGGCGTAAAGTTTCCACCAGCTACAACCCCGGATCACCAGCACTAAACTAATACATGCACATTTTTAAAAATCAGCCAAACATCAAATGAATGCAAAAACACTAAACATACAAAGCTCTGTATACGTATACATTTGTTGCCAAACGAATATTCATCCCATGTAAATTGAAAAGAACAAAAATTGTGCGACTAAAAAATGTGCTCGTCTGAATTGGCTCAATACTTTACTTCATACCGGTACACCTCGCCTATATTCTTTGAAACCAACTTATAAGTTTTCTGAAAAAGTTCATGAATGTTGCTGTGCAGTTTTAGAAAAAAATCCGTGGCATATATTTAGGATTGAAATTTTGAAATTTAATTATCAATTATAGCAAATAGTGGGTAATTTTTTATGTCACTACCCTTGTTTACAGATACGTATAGACAGAGATGGCTATGTAGGTGGTGCATTTGTTGATGAACTGGTTGTTCCAAAAGACTACAGACTTGAGCATCTAATAGAGGTCTTAAACGGAACTGACTAGCTATGGGGATGTCTTTAGAGGTAGAAGTTTATCTATGTGTGCCTTAAATGGCTAATTATCGTTTTTCTTCTTTTCTCCTTTTTATACTTTTCTTTTCTAATTTTGGTTTATCAAGATCATGCAACAAATACAGAAAAAAGAAGATACAGGAAGCATTTGTTTAGAGCACTATGCACTTTAGGGCACACCGTAATAGAATAAGAATAGAAGAGGTTATGACGAATTATCAGACGCCTTATGGGCATGGCTTATTTGGAACTCATAAGGCCCCGTCACTTAATAATAGCTTTTGGTTGGCATCTTTCGCTAGTCCCGAGAGTTCTATGAGGATGCTAAATTTGTTCAAACCTCCTTTAGCTGGAAACACATTAGGGCTGATCATGGGCAGCTTGGCATTTAGAAATGTAACAGCACGGTAAAGTGATTTTCTATGCAACAAAATTATTAACAGCTTATTAAACACGTCAGACTATGAAGTCGCAATTGCCTAGTAAGTAGTGTGTTTGCCAACCCACGCATCTCAAACAAAACAAAATATGACAAATAATTCTTTAGCGATTTCCTCTCAGCAGTTTTCTGGAAAACACCTTAAGAGTAAATAAAATTGCTATAAAAAACTGTAGGTCACGTCACTTATGGATAAAGTTAACACCATGCATGGTGTGGAAAGTTAGGTCATAATCCTGACTAAAAGATTGCAATGACCAATTCAATAAATTAACATGTCGATGCTTTTGTAGTCGCCTTAGTCTAGTAGGTAATATTTTGACTTATTAGACATAAGGCCGATTTTCAAACCTTGGGTCTGACATCAGACGAAAATAAAAAATAAAAAAATAAAAATTTCTTCTGTGACTTCCTCTCAGCAGATTTTTGGCAAAAACTCTGAGAGTAAATAAAATTGACATTAAAAGTTTCTCAAAAAACTGTAGGTCCCGCCGCTCATGTATAAAATTAACACACACACCATGAGTGGTGTTGAGGAGCTAGACCGTAATCCTGATTGAAGGGTTGTAATGGCCAATTATGTATTATTTTTGATGGCACTGCACTATTTTTTTATATACCATTTACTTAAATCAAAAAAAAAATCAAAAAATGAGAACTTACTGGAATTCCTCTTTAAACAGGGGCGTAATATTTTTCAATAGATCAGTTAAATTGGTTTTATCATTATCTAGAAATGAAAACAAGGCATTAATTAAAAACTATGTTCTTCAAGTTATCTGATTGTGTTACTCACTTTTCATGCTATCAAAGGATAAATGTTGGGGTCTTTCCAGAAAGTCGGAAAGTCTGCGTAAAACCCCAGCTAAATCTTTTTTCATTTCTTCATACGTTACGAAAAATATAAACGGCTCATTGCGCATTTTCCAAAAGTCCACCACATGAGACCAGAATCTTGTATAAAGGATGTAGTTATTCATAAAGTCTTCAGCGTAGTCGTGAATATTATCACCAGTATACATGCCCATATTTTTAACGAAATGATAAGACGATACTATGACATCTTTGGCATTGCGTGCTACATAAATGATCTAAGCAAATGGGAAGAATAAAAATACTATGTTTTCCTAATGAAATACTACATCGTATTCTAATAGTATACTTTCTGTTTCTTTTCCCATATCTGCAAGGGCAATAAATTGGCAGGCAAATGAGATTTAATTAAACGTGGACTGGATAGTTTCTTACATAATTCAATATGATTTGGCGGCATGCTTTTGCCAAGACCATGGAAACTGTAAGATTTTTAAAATTAAAAATAATTTCTGTTTTATTATGACCTTATCTTATCTTTTTCTGTCACTTACTCTAAGAAAGGACTCCTTATCATGACTACCGTTTCCTTGGATTTCTCGTAATCCAAATTATTCATTAACATCCAGGCACATTCCTGCATCCATGTGGTGCCGCTCTTCATAAATGTCACCACAAATACATCATCCGGACGAACTTCAAAATTTAAAAATTCATCGGCCACTGTTCCAAAATGTTCAGACAGAGTACACCAGCTTTCGGCCCAATTTTTCTCAAGAGGTATATTTTTGCCCTTTGTAGCATAGCGTTTCATGGGAAAGGCTCTCCTAGATGTAGAAGATCCTCCATCATAATCGAGCGTGAGTAATATCCTGTCATCGTTATTAGCACTGGAATTCGACATGTTGAGCAGTTGTAAGCTAAAAACCCCACTAAAAATATTATTTCAAAATTTAAAAGTGTGCAATAATATGACTAAAATATTGTTTTATACAAATTCTAGTTTCTATCAATAATTACAATCAGTTTGATAAGAATACCTGTAACGCATATCAGTAATAAGTTCCATAATTTTATTATTTTGGGGTAAAGATACCTATTTGTGACGTTGTTTATTTTGTAAAATATTGCATAATTCCAATCAATACATTCCAATCTCTTTGATAATAATAAAAAAAAATATTTTATTCGACCTTGACTTTAAAATTAACCGCCCGTTTCTATAAGACGAATGATTTCAGGCCAACAGTCATTTGCCTGGATAAACATTCAATCACTCAAATATGTTTGTGTTTACTTTCAAACAAAACTGCAATGATGAGGAGAAAGAGGAGAAGATTGCAGAACATCCTCCATATCATTGTCAGGAGTTTGTAAAGCTAAGAAGTAGAATCCTTGGACACTCAGAATTTAGTGACAGAACACGTCTAGTAAAAGGCGATTCGAAAAGATCCACTTGTTCATACGACTCTCAGAACAGTAACATAACATAATTGGTCATTGCACCTCTCCAGCCAGAATTACAATCTAGATTCTCACACCACTTATGTTGTGTGTTCATTTTATACACGAGAGTTGTTATCTGCAGTTTAAAGTCGACTCCGAATGAAAGATTTTTAAAAAAAACTTTTCATGGCAGAAGAAATATTTTCTCATATTTCGTTTTGTTGAAAATGTCTAACCTGGCCATGGTCTCGCAATTAGCCAACAAACTACCTACTAGACTACGGCGACTTCACTAGCACGATGATAGGGAGCAATAATTATAAAACGGAATAAGTAATATCCTAACCTAACCTGACCAACCTAACCTTGACACCAGAGATCAGCAATGAGTATTCAAAAAGATGAGTAGATTCGAATCATACTCATAAATTTTGATACTACACGCATTCATAATTATTTTAATATCATACTCATACTACTCATATTCAAAGTTTGAAGTACTCATCGTACTCATACTTAACAATACGCATGATGTTACTGATTTCGACACTTCTTTACTCAACATTTACAAGAATTACAAAATAAGTATTATTCGCGTACGAACACTACAATACTCACTAGAAGGTTGTGTATTTGCTTTGCTTGTTGTCTTTGTCTTTTTCTTTCTTCTTTGCTTTTTGTAAATGCAACAACAACTAAGACCGTAAATTTGGATGAATGATTCGAATCACTTGAATCATTTATGAGTAATATAAAAATTTTTCTAAATTTATGGATCTGAATGAGTAGGCAAATGAATCAAACATATTTCAAATATTATGAGTTTGATGTTAACGTTGTACTCATACTCATTGCAACCTGGACTTATAAATCAATGTTTTAGTGAGTACGAATAAATCAGAGTAGTTGAATTTCAATACTGTTGACTCACTCATACTCGAAATTTCATTAGTACTTATGAGTAGCGATAAAACAATTCATTGCTGATCTCTGCTTCATACATATAAACGATCGTCTGTGATTTTTCATCTTATCGAAACAGGGTGAAGCTTTTTTTCATTGCTATGTTTTAATGTTGGCTAAACAACTTTTACCCTAATTTTACTTCAGAGAATGTTTTAACTCTGTTCCAGAAGCAGAGGCAAAGGGAGTAGCAGTCCAACATCAGTCCAATATCTACTTATACAAAGCATTTCTAAACTAATCTAACAAATGAATACTGATGGAAAAAGGAAATTTCCTGTTCCAGTTCCAAGATTTACAATACACAAGAGCCCAAAAAACTACATCCGGATAGGTTGATTTAGCTACTGTTATGTTATTCTTTTAAAAGCTCTAGTAAAATTTAAAATAAGATTTCATCGGACTTTGGTACAAATAAATCGTTCAGGACAATAAGAAGATGTGGGTGTGTTGCGTAACATAAACCGCTTCTATCAAAAACTTGTGTTTTCGAGAGACATTTTTTTTATATCACCACTCAGGGGAGGATCTTTATTCTTACAGTGAATTGTGTTGGAATCAGAGATCAGCAGTTGAATAAGACGAAATGCCGAAAAAATACTTTACAATGACAACTTAGAGAAAGACCATCTACGACATACATACATACATAATAGGCCATTACAACTCTTCAGTCAGGACTACGACCTAGCTTCTCAAACCACTTATATTGTGTATGTTAATTTTATACATGAGTGGCGGGACCTACAGTTTAAAGTCAATTCCGAACGACAGATTTTGAGAAACTTTTTCATGGCAGGTTTATTTACTCTCAGAGTTTTTGCCAGAAATCTGCTAAGAGAAAGTCGCCGAAGAAATATTTTTTTCCATATTTCGTTTTAATGCCTGACCTGGGGTTTGAACCTTGGCCTTACGTCTACTAAGCCAATACTATACCTACTAGACTGCGGCGACTTTTACGACAGAGCTTTGGGCGATATTCTTGATATAATGACAAAGGTTCACTTCAAAGTCTCATGGGAATATTCAATTCAATTTTACAAAATTTGTATGTTTTTTTTTTATTTCAAACGTAAAAACCGAAAAGGACGCGTAATTATGTAGAGCTAGTATCAAATAGTTTCTGATTGAAAAAATTAAAAAAAAATTAAATAAAATAAAAAAATTAATCCCGAACAAATCTTCTCCGGTTTCCTTCTTTAATTTTTGGGAATGCAGAAACCAATTTGAAACAAATGTTCCTTTAACGATGAGCACAATAGTTAAAGGAATCAAAGAAAATGTTATTGACGTTAACATTTCTAATATAAAATAGGCGCGTTAATGCGAACATAATGTAGAGTAGATACGCCTTAGAATGTTAAAAACTTTAAAATTAATTTTGTTTTAAAATGTTAATTTAAAAATTTTAATTAAAATTATTTGAGTATGAATTTTACTGATTATAACACAGTGAGAGCCATGATGTTGTAGATAATAAAAAAGCTTTGCATGGCGTTTATTATAATCAGTATTTGGCACGGTCAGATACAAATGAAAACCAACACACTAGTGTCAGTTGCAAATTCATATTTTCAACGATTAAGTCATTGATCGCCGCGAAACGTAAATTCAATTAAAACGAAATGTTTACGGTACGTACCCGTTCTTCGAAAAATATAGAAAAACGGCAAAACGTCAGTTTTATGAAATAGCGGCCAATGGAGACAATATATCATTAGAGAGGCAGAATTGGCTTCAAAGATGGTGTTCAGCGCATATAGCAGAAGATTTTTTTAAACGTTTGTATGAATTTAATATCAAGGATGATGATGTTTACATTGTGACATTTCCTAAATGTGGCACTACGTGGATACAAGAGGCCACTTGGCTTTTGGTAAATGATTTGGATTTTGAAACTACCACTCAAGAAGATTTGCCATTTCGTAGTGTATTTTTGGAGTAAGTGAACAATAAATATTATTTTTTGTTCATTTGCTTTAATAGTTTTCCTAATTTCTTCTTAAAGTTTAAAAGGCCTGTATTCAGATTTGGATATGGATACCCTTGTCATGGCAGAAAATGCAAAATCCCCGTGATTATTAAAGTCCCATTTACCAGCACATTTAATGCACAAACAAATATGGGAAAAGAAATCCAAAGTAAGAAAATTCGAAATTAAATACAGAAAATACAGTGATAAGATAATTGAAATCAAAGCTTCTGCTAAACTTTAAAGTTTTTTATATGGAAAGACACTAAATAATTGTGTTCCACATTAATTTCTTGCTTTAAGATTGTTTTCTGTGCCCGTAATCCCAAAGATATGGCAACATCCTACTACCACTTTCATCGTGGTCTTGGCACCTGGGAGGGTAGCGTTGATGAATTTGTAGAGGATCTTATAAGCAATGACATTATGTATACACCCTATTGGGAGCATTTAATGGACTTTTGGTTCATGCGCCAAGAGAAAAATATTTTCTTTATCACCTACGAAGATATGAAGAAAAATTTAAGAGACGTTTTAATAAAACTCAACAGATTCTTGGAGAAACCCGATCTATCAGAACAGCAATTAAATGAATTGGAAAAACATTTATCGTTTGATTGTATGAAGGGTATGTTAATTAGTAAAAAACAAAATTATTTGTTTTTAATGAACTTCTTATTGTAGCCAATAAACATGTTAATCCCACTTTGAATATAAAATCTGGCCATGGCAGTCCTAATGTTAAAGCAGACTTTGAGTAAGTTTTTGATTTTTTTTTTTTTGGAAATTTTTCAAATTTTCTTACTTTTCATATTCATATGTTAGATTTATGCGTCGCGGTGTTGTAGGCTCCCATAAGGATGAGTTATTTTATGAGATTCAAAAGAAATTGGATGACTGGATTGCTGAAAATTTAAACAAATTTAATATTAAATTGGAAGATATATTTGGTGTATTCTAACAGTTATGTACTGAAACATATAATAAATAAGAATGAATGAATATAATTTTAAAAATGATCGTGAATTGAATTAAAAATTTAAACTTCGAATTTTGTCTACACTTCAAAGTGAACAAAACACCTAACAAAAAAATCATTTAAATAGAAATGAAGTCGGTGTCAGAGGTTAGCAATGACTATTCAAAAAGACGAGTAGATTCGAATCATACCAATAATTTCTGATACTTATACACATTCATGCTTATTTTAAAATCATACTCATACTATTCATATTCAAAGTTTGAAGTACTCATCGCACTCATACTTAACAATACGCAGGATGTTGAGAGATTTCGACTCTCCTTTACAAGAATCACAAAATAAGTATGATTCGCGTACGAACACTACAATACTTCGAATCATACTCATAATTTCTGATACTTATACGCATTCATACTTATTTTAATATCATACTCATACTACTCATATTCAAAGTTTGAAGTACTCATCGTACTCATACTTAACAATACGCATGATGTTGTTGATTTCGACTCTCCTTTACTCAACAGTTACAAGAATCACAAAATAAGTATAATTCGCGTACGAACATTACAATACTCACTAGAAGGTTTTGTGTTTGCTTTGCTTGCTGTATTTGTATTCTTCTTTCTTATTTTTTTGTTAATGCAACAACAACTAAGACCGTAAATTTTGATGAATGATTCGAATCACTCATTTATGAGTATTATATGTTTGTATTATGAGTTTGACGTCAACGTTGTACTCATACTCATTGCAACCTGTACTTATAAGTCAATGTACGAATGAATCAGAGTAGTTGAATTTCAATACTGTTGATTCACTCATACTCAAATTTTCATGAAAAACGATTCATTTCTGATCTCTAACATAAATTTATTTTGGTCCTAAGGGAGGCATAGAACATTCTACCCGCTTCAAGTGGCTTCAGTCCATTACACAATTTATTTTTATTCATCTCTTATGATATGCTAGGGAAGGTGTCAAGAACGTGACATATAGCAACATGTTCCCGTAAAAATCGAAGAAGACATTATAGATGGAATTCACTTTATAGCCGCATAAAAGCTACTTGAAATTCGTCATCAAAACCCAAAAAACTTATTTATTTATTTATTCAAGCGTAAATACAGTACAACAAGATATCACCTTATTTAATAGTACTGCTAAGGATATAGGCATAACAAAGTTTGAGAAATAAGAAAATATAATAACCTTAAAAATAAATTAACAAAACAAATATTATTAAAAACAAAATTTACAATTATATTAAAAAATATGATTAATTAATTACAATTGTACATTATTGTTCATTCAAAAATGTAATTATTGCTGTCTTGAAATGCTTTGCATTGCTTAGTAATTGTATGTTGTTTGGAAGTTCATTCCAGAGATCTCATCTCATCTCAGATATTTTTTTGAGGTATCTAACACTATTAATTTTCAAGCCTCTATTGGAACTTAAGAAAACTAATCTATTGAACAAATAAGGGGGTTTCCTAATGTAGATGATTTTATGTAGGTATACCAGAGTACGGCATTTTAACAAATTCTCAAAAGTTGTATTATAGATTCTATATGAGAATTCAGATATTCTATCGTACCTTGTACTACCATAAACATATCTAGCAATATTGTTATAATTATTCTGAGTTTGTTCCTACTTACTGAGTCACAACTAGAAAATAGCTCACACCCGTACAATAAAGTGGGGATGAGATAGATATATTTTTCGCAAGCAGCATACGAATATTACATGTAGTAAAATATTGCGTCAGCCAAAGATTTCGCAACATGGCAACTGTCTAACCGCAAATAGCATTAACATGACTGGACCAGTTAAGGCTATAGTAAAGATAACGTTATGTACTGTCTCAATAGTAGCATTATTAGTCTGTAATGGTGTAAGCTGTGCTGTAGAATTTACCTTGCCTATTATCAAAGCTTGCGATTTCTTCGGATTGAGGCAGACTTCGATTAATGGTCTTGCGATTACTCGGATTGAGGCAAAGACCATTAATCGAAGCCCATTGAAATACATTGTGCAGATCACAATTTATATTTCCTATATAATTTGTAATATCAGACGGCAAGTAACTAATGTATAGCTGAACATCATCTGCGTACATTTGTACATTGCAGAACTTCAACTTAGATGGCAGATCATTAGAATAAATGGAATATAAAAGTGGACCAAGAATCGAGCCCTGTGGTACACCTCTAGATATTAAAAAATTGTTCGATTTGTTGCCATCATGATACACAAATTGACTTCTATACCGTAAATACAACGAGATTAGCATAACAGCGGTATTAGAAAAATGGCACAGGTGTTTTAAATTTTGGGCAGAGAATTGTATGATTAACGGTGTCATATGCCTTGGAATGATCGAGTAAAATCAAAAATGATGTCATGTTATTGTTCGCTATTAATTGCAACTCTTCTGAAACATCAATGAGCGCAGAAATACAGCTGTGATTAGGTCTGAAACCAGCCTGCCCCTCAGAAATCATGCCATTGCCATACAAGTATTGCGTCATCTGCTTATAAATTAATTTCTCAAAAATTGTATGTGTAGGTATGACAAAATTGCTATAGGGCGGTAAGTATTATCCTGTTTAGGCACAGGTATTATCTTGGCAGACTTCCACATTGCAGGAAAAGTAGATGATGTAAATATCGTATTCAGTAAATGGGTTATGTACGGTAGAACATATGGCAAAATCGATTTTATAAATTTGGGATCAATTTCATCAATCCCGATGAAGTTAGACTTTACGCCCAGAATGCTTACAACAACATCATCTTGCGTAACGTTACTAAATTCAAAATTCGGATGAATCAAGTGATTAGTAATAGAGAAGGCATCAGATGCGTTGTAATACTCCAAGTCGGCATCAATTCCAGGTACATTCGAAAATTCTAAGCTGAGTTGATTTACATCAACTATTTCATTGGATGTAATACCACTATTCACTATCCCCAATGATTGAATATCCCTCCACATTCTCTTGGTGCTGATAATCGATCGAAATTTATCAGCAAAGAAACTCGATTTTGCGGCTCTAATTTTCAGATTCGTGTCTCTTCTACATGCCCTAAAAATTTCGTAAAATTCAGTAGTCCTATATCTTTTCCATCTATGATAAGCATAATTCCTTTGATTAATCGAGATTTTAATTTCGCTCGTAAACCATGGCTTTCCATCGCGTATGCTCTTTGTCCTCATCGGTACATGTTCCCCAAATAGATATTGTATGTTTTCCTGTAAAAAATGAATCTGTTCATCCACTGTAGGCAATAAAAAGGTGTCATTCCATGGTATAGTTACTAATTCAGCTTCCAGTGCAGAAAAATTAATGTACTAGCACCTGATGTGAAGTGCGTAGGCACTATTTTTAGTTCTAGTTTCAACAGGTAAAAACAAAGCATTTTGATAAGATTTATGAATTGTGGGTATCAATATTTATTTTGCAATGTACTTAGGGTAGACTAATTGTGCAAAATCATGATTTAAAATAAAAATAAAATAAAAAAGTTCAATATACAATAGAAAACATGTGTGATATATAATTTCCTTATCTGCTATTTAAACTACTGTGGGAATCGTATTTGTTTTTTGGGAGCCGCTTTATGTTGATTGATATATTTCTAATTTTATCTTATGTTTTTCGAATGCCTTTTTATTTTAAATAAGAATAGAAGTTAAATGAGATCACAATATAAATAAAATAAAAAATTCTCAGTTGTTGTCGTATACCAGGTCAACGTGAAATTTCATTGTCAAATAAGGTATACCAACATAAAACTAATTCTGAATAGATAGCTTAAGTTAGGATAGGTTAGATTAGGTTAGGTCTAGTTGGTAACAGAGATATTGAAATTCAAATATGTACTCTGATTCTGATTTATAAGTACAGGTTGCAATGAGAATGAGTACAATGTTGACATCAAACTCATAACATTCGAAATATGTTTGATTCATACGGTTACTCATTCAGATTCATAAATTTAGAAAAATACTTATAATACTCATAAATGATTCGAGTGATTCGAATCATTCATCAAAATGTACAGTCTTAGTTGTTGTTGCATTTACAAAAAAAGAAGAAAGACAAAGACAGCAAGCAAAGCAAACACACAACCATCTGGAGAGTATTGTAGTGTTCGTACGCGAATCATACTTATTTTGTGATTCTTGTAAATGTTGAGTAAATAAGAGTCGAAATCAACAACATCCTGCGTATTGAGTATCATGAGTGCGATGAGTACTTCAAATTTTGAATATGAGTAGTATTAGTATGATATTAAAATAAGTATGAATGCATATAAGTATCAGAAATTATGAGTATGATTCGAATCTACTCATCTTTTTGAATATTCATTGCTGATCTCTGTTTGGTAACCACGTTAACAGACATATCTTACTGGGAGTCCACTCGTAACATCAATATTCTATACTACTCTGTTATATAATGTAACAACTCTTGATTGGCATCTCTGGGCCATCACGATAGTTTTATGAAGAAGGGAATTTTATTCAGAAGGATACATTGTGTCATTTTTCCAAATGTTGGTTAATGCTTCTGGGCGCGAGCCGCATACAGAGGCTAGTGACCGATTAAAGGTCCTACAAGGCTTCTAAGATGGAAACTGGTTCGGTTTAAGGGAAATTATATTCTCCATAATTATCTCATTTTTCTTTTGCAAATGAATAGAGCCTGTGGGAAACTATTTGTTTGCTACTCTGCAGAGGAATGCCGAATTCATAAATGAATTCAATTGAATTTAACATTGTGCCTGCGTTTGCAGCAACCCACAAAACGTAAACCGTTATCGATATACGCTTTAATAATATTCAAACAGCGTCAATCTTTATAGCCATTATTTCAGACTGATATTAAATAGTATATATATTTAGTTCATATGAAGTCGCCGTGGTCTAGTAGGTAGTGTGTTGGCTTATTAGACGAAAGGCCCGAGTTCGAATCCCAGGCCAGACATCAAAAAAACAAAATACAAAAAGTATTTCTTTGGCGACTTCCTCTCAGCAGATTTCTGGCAAAAACTCTGAGAGTAAACATTGCCATGAAAAGCTTCTCAAAAAAAAAATCTGTCTTTCGGAGTCGACTTTAAACTGTAGCCACTCATGTATAAAATTAACGCACACAACATGAGTGGTGTGAGAATCTAGGTCTATAATCCTGACTGAAGGGTTGTAATGGCCAATTATGTATGTATGTATTAAATAGTATAAAAGTAATTGGGCAGTGCTAGGGACATTCTAAGATTCAATTGTTCTAAAAAGCTCCTACATTCCATCAGTGAATAGTTGGATTATATTACCTTAGAAGTGTAAGTGTAAGAAGTGATAGGCATACTCAAATCAGATTACCCAAGATTTTGTGACAATCATAGCATAACCAATAATTGTATAATCTGGAGACGCTCAGTCTCATTGCGACGTTCACATCTACTTGTTTCGCCAATAATTCTGATAGTATCCAGTTAGGGATAGTAAACAATGCTTAAGATAAGGTATTTCTAAGTGCACCTGCTGTAATGATCATAACCACTGTCATAATATGCTCCAACTGGATAAGAATTTAAAGAAAACACTGTAAAGAATGTGGCTCATTATAGAATTGTAAGCCATGATTTTAAACACGGTCACATCATTCTTTACATACCATAATAACTCCGAGTAATAAGCAACAATTTTGTTTCCAAAATTCATAAACATTCCTGTAAAGGATAATAAGCAATGCCTTGGATCATATTATTCTAAAAGCATCTGTTATCATAACTGTCCACTGGATTTGATGACCTAAAAAAGAGTAGCTAACCCTAAGAAAAGAATTGATTTGATTACGAAGTCGCGTGGCAAGAATAAATTCTTATGCTTGGATTGTGTATTAATGTTCTAGTTTACTTGCCTTTCCAATATCATTCCAAAACATTTCGCTAGAGTGAAATACTAGGAATAGCAAAGTTAAAGATTTGTGTTTGTTCTTGTCCTAGTGCACATTCGTTGCACCATTTCGATTCCAAAATTTCCGAAAGTAATTTTTAATCAAGCTCCTTAAATTTCTCGTATGTAGTTATCCCGGCAATATGACATTAAATTAACCCGCAATGAGAAAGGTTAGACTGTAATCCTAA
This sequence comes from Sarcophaga rosellei, assembly GCA_930367235.1. Classification (NCBI taxonomy): domain Eukaryota; kingdom Metazoa; phylum Arthropoda; class Insecta; order Diptera; family Sarcophagidae; genus Sarcophaga; species Sarcophaga rosellei. The sequence continues at coordinate 42,353,011 of OV884020.1, read as the reverse complement.
CAAAAGGCCCACAATTTAACATAATGTTACATTTTTACCTTTTAAAAACATTTGAAATATGAGCTCGTGGATTGCAAATAAAAGTAAATTTGTGTTCGGTTTTAAATATGTATGTAGTTTCATTATTGTTCTCACAATTCTGTGTGTCACCGTTCACAACTTGATGCAGACGACAACAATTGCTTTGTTTGATTATTCCTCTTTGTACTCTTTTGCGTAAACAATAACAATTACTAGCCAATTTGTTCGATAGATCTTTATAACGGAGATCTTCAAACACAAGACTGACTGAATTTTTACTGAATCCGTTGCCTGCTTTGTCTTGCCTTTTATATCGCAAGGTAAACAGTCTGATGAATGCTTTTAAAGAAGAATGACCAGAAGACGAACGACCTACTGAGAGGAAGTCCCCGAAGAAATATTTTCATATTTTCGATTTGATGTCTGACCTGGTCTGATGTCTTGAACCGTGGCATTACGACAAATAAGCCAACACGCTGCCTATTTGACTACGGCGACTTCAATCAATGCGTGGTTCAAATTGATTCGTGATTCATTTGTGGGCGGAATCGATTTGTTTTAACTGTTTCACTCGGCTTTATAACCTCGTGGTAAAAATTACAACTTTCTGGTTCCACTAGACACAATGCATTATCTTCCTGGCTGATTTTGCAGCCGAAGTTGATGGTTGTCCCAGGTTAACTCATGATTTTTTCCTTTGAAATGTGTCCCAGTTCACTATATTACTGCTTACAACAGATTGAGAGAGTGAACGAGATAAAGTAAATTGTAATTATGTATGTATGTAAGATCGGTGAACAATATTGATTATAATTGTATTAAATTCCAATTGATTATTATTGATATTTTCATAAATAAAAATTATTGTTCTTTACAAAACTTATGTATCAGTTTAAATAAAATGTTTACAGTGCGTACACGTTCCTCGAAGAATATAAAAAAACGGCAAAAGCGTCCGTTTTATGAAATAGCGGCCAATGGAGACAATATACCATTAGAGCGACAGAATTGGCTTCAAAGATGGTGCTCGGGCCCATAGCAGACGATTTTTTTAAACGTTTATATGAATTTAATGTGAAGGATGATGATGTTTACATTGTGACATTTCCTAAGTGTGGCACTACGTGGATACAAGAGGCCACTTGGCTTTTGGTAAATGATTTGGATTTTGAAACTGCCAATCAAGAAGATTTGACATTTCGTAGTGTATTTATGGAGTAAGTGAACAATAAATACATTCTTATTTATTTGAATAGCTTTCTATTTTCTTAAAGTTTAAACGGCATATACACAAATATGTCGAAAAATACCTTGGATGTGGCATCATCACTGAAATCACCGCGGGTATTAAAGTCCCACTTACCAGCACATTTAATACCCAAAGAAATATGGAAAAAGAAATCCAAAGTAAGTATATCCTGCACTAAATACAGAAAAGTGTTTTTATTTAAGACAAAATAATTGTGTTCCACATTAATTTCTTATTTTAAGATTGCTACCCACCTCCCATCGGAATTAAATACATATCTCGTGATGCAACTGGATCGCCCGCCATCAAAATCGCTACGTCATCCATTGTTGGGGCATTGTACCGTCCTTGGTGTTGTCCAGGAGTCTTGGAATTGCGATTATGTGGTCATCTGAACTTAATCGTGGGTCATCTTTGGCTTGCTTAAAGATCCTTACCAATTCATTGATCTCATGAAACATAACTTGTAAATCAGCAACAATCCATTGTTTTGTGTCAGGGTTATAATGCTGACGGTGGTGCACTTGGTCAGTGTTATCCGCTTGTCCTATGTAATAAATTTGTAAGAACTTAGGATCTTTATTTGGAATTGGCAACAATGATCCCATTTTATGATAAATTTGACCGTGATCACGAAACGTTGGCATAAAGTTGTCTCGAAATACTTTGGTAGCACCAAAAGATGTCATTTGGAAGCACGAATTATATTTTGTTATATTATTAAGAAAATGTTGTGAATCCACATTATTTTCTAAATGAAATAAATATTTTTTATTAATATTTTGTTAAATTAAAAAAAGTATATAATTCGAAAAACTTACCTGAAATCAGCGATTATAATAGTTCTGGAGGTGGAAGTAATTAAGATAAAACGATTTTACCATTAGAGCAACACATTCCAGGTGTTTAATTTTTGTACCTGAGTGCATTGCAATTAGTGTTTTTCACGGGAAATCCCGGGACGGGAATTCCCGGGATTTCCGAAAATTTTTCAATCCCCAAATCCCGGGAAATTTGCTCGGGAATTCCCGGGAATTATTGTGCATGAAAATTTTTGACTATTTAGCAACATTTACACATACTTCACTAGGAAGGACAATGTTTGAATCTCTTATATACCGAATTAGAGAAAGAAGAGATATAAAATTGTATACCTTCACAAAATACTTGAAAGATCATGAAATTTTTAATAAAAATAATAAATTTTTTCCGAATGCTTCAAAACATTCAATTATTTTATATGCAGAACAAATTTGTAACCGCCTTTTTACTAAAAAAAATATAGAATTAGAAGAAATAGAAAGCAACGATAATGATATTTTAGAAGATAAAAATTTTGAGGACATTTTAGCGATGCAATAAATAACATTAGTGAAATATCTACATCAAACACTAATGTACCTACCGGTTCGATAAAAAAAAAGACTTAAAATTTTTTGGAGAATCTGGTAAGCAAACGGAAAATATAAAAAATGTTTTAGAGGCCTTGTTAACTATTAAGCCAACATCTGTTGAAAGCGAGAGAGTTTTTTCTCTCGAGGGTCAATATGTTACTAAAATTAGAAACCGACTTTCAGATGCATCAATAAATGCATTGTCGGTTTTAAAAACTCATTTTAAAAATATTAAATAAATATGTTAATAGATATATATAGTTTTTTTATGTTTTATGTATATATTTTTAACTAGTTTTTGAAATACATTGAATTATTTATTTTTTTAAAGAACTGTACCTACTGTTTCTATTGTTATTTTGTTTTATGTTTTTGATCTAATTAATATGAATTTAAAATAAAAAATACATGCTTAACAAAGTAAATATATGATTTTATGTTCTAGGCGGGAATTCCCGGGATCCCGGGAAATTTCAAATTCAATCCCGGTTTCCCGGGAAATGAAAAACACTAATTGCAATATTGGCAAACTTCATTCATGTCACCAATTGCCACTAATTATCCTTCGGTATAATCTATATCAGATCTGTAGTTAAATGCAATGCTTGAGTATCCATGAAAAACATTATTTCGATTCACCTCCATTCGGTTATGATTTTGTTCTCGACGCAAATCATATTGCTCTATCCTCTCTGCTGCTCTTCTTGTTGATGTTCGAATCCGCCGACTTTCTGCTCTTGATTCATGTTGGACTTCTGTTTCTTCTTCTTGACCTTCATGTTCCAACGGTGTCTCGATAGCTCGTGCGGTTGTGGCATATTGTCGAAGATCTCCTAAACGTCTTTCGCGTTCTGACGGCGTTTCAGAAGCTCGTGCTAAAGAGGTAACATTTCGTTGACTTTCAAGGCGCTCTTGGCTTTCTGAAGGCGTTTCAGTAGCTTTTGATGTTGTGGCAAGTTGTCGTAGGCCTTCAAGGCGTTCTACACGTTATGATGGCGTTTCGGCTGCTCTCGAGCTTGACAACTTAGAGTCCCGAGGCGAATTTCACGCTCTTCCGAACTTTCATTTGCTCTCTGGGATTGCAAACGCAATGCATTTTTGGTGCTTAGTAAAGCGATGCTTCTATTGGTGGCATTTTGCAACTACTTATTTTATTTTGGAAAAATATTGACAGTTTACATTTTATTACTTAGGTAGTTAAAAGTAATGAATTCATCGCCCAATAAAATTATATGCTGATTATAAAATTTACCTAATGTATTTTTCAAATAAATAATACTAATACTAACTAATAAGCATTTTTAGAAGTAAATAATAACATAACTATTACATATGTATATGTATATGTTTTTCAAGATAAATATTTAAATAGTATGAATTTTAGTACTTACTATGTATGTATATGAGTTGAAAATTTCAAACCCAACCATTTAAGGGTCATATACCTTACTATTGCATATTTGAAGATATAATAATTTCCACAATCACTAATCAGAGAAATTGCTAATATTATTAATTAATAAGAATATAAAAAGTTTTGTAATTACTTCACTTGAGAGGCACCACATTACTATAGCTGGAATACAAAATTGGGGACTCTAGCTGTTATAGTTTTCTAGATATACATCATACATAATTGGCCATTACAACCCTTCAGTCAGGATTACGGCCTAGCTTCTCAACACCACTCATGTTGTGTGCGTTAATTTTATACATGAGTGGCGGGACCTACAGTTTAAAGTCGACTCCGAACGACAGATTTTTTGAGAAGCTTTTCATGGACATTTTTTACTCTCAGAGTTTTTGCCAGAAATCTGCTGAGAGGAAGTCGCCGAAGAAATACTTTTTGTATTTTTATTTTTGATGTCTAGCCTGGGATTCGAACTCGGGCCTTTCGTCTAATAAGCCAACCCACTACCTACTAGACCACGGCGACTAGTTTTCTAGATATAAAGATTTTAATAATTAGTTCATATGGAGTTTGCACGCCCCTAATGCTTGATCGCCTATTTTTAACAAAAATATTGATTTGAACCTTTATATATTCGTACAAAATTTGAACACTTTAAGTGTTCTGGTGTTCTAGATATGCAGATTTTAGGATTTACTTCATATGGGAGGTGCCACGCCCTATTTTTGTCCAAAATATTAATATTTAAACAAAAGTTACTTGTACAAAATTTGGGCACTCCAAATGTTAAAGTTTTCCAGCTATGCAGATTTTATTATTTACTTTATACGGAAGGTCGCCAATTTTCGTCGAAAAAATCATATTGAACCTAAAGATATTCGTACAAAATTTGAGTAGTTTAACTGTTCTGGTGTTCTAGATATGCAGATTTTATAATTCACTTTATATGGGAGAAGTCACGCCCACTTTTGCTAGATCGCCTATTTTTGTCCAGAATATTTATATTTAAACTAAAGTTACTTGTACAAACATACAAAGATACAAACACACATTCATTTATATATATATAGATGAATTCCGAGATATAAGTAGTTTTAAATTTTATTCATATGGGAAGTACCACGCCCCGTTTTCCTTGTCAGCCCATTTTTGTCTAAAATATTCATGTTGATACTAAAGTGTATTCGACAAAATTTTAGGACTCTAACTGTTATATTTTCTTAGATAAATCATTTAATATTTTTATATTGGAGGTGACACGCCCACTATAGCCAATCCGCCCAATCCGCCAATTTGACATAGGTCAAAGTCGTCCATTCACAATTTGAGGACTCTAGCTGTTGCAGTTTATGAGATATGCGACATGGCATCTCGCCTACTTGAAATTTTGAAATAAAAAGAAGCCTATAGTTCCTTCCAGACATACAGGAAGGTACTGTTAAAATTTCAAGAAAATCGGTTTAGCCGTTTAGCCGTCTATAGATTTCAAACAAACAAATAAACACACATTCATTTTTGTATATATAGGTGTAAAATTCATTAAAAAAACTACATATGTGACGTATGAGTGATATCCAATTCCTTTAAGTTTCATACGTCAAAAAATCATAGATTTTTTATTGCATACTTATCAGGGTAACTATGCGTATGAGTAATATATTTCAAATGCAATTATATTAAGTATGTAGTATATGTGGGCGTGGCGCCTCGCTCATTTGAAATTTCAACATAAAAAGTAGCCTATAACTCCTTCCAGACATACAGGAAGATACTGTGAAAATTTCAAGAAAATCGGTTCACCCGTTTATTCGTCTATAAAGTTCAAACACACAAACATACAAACAAACACATATTCATTTTTATATGTAAGTTACATCTTAATGAAACATATAAGCAGTCTGATTATTTCAAGAAAGAAGAACATGTTGATATTAGGTTTATAAGCAACGTTTACACAAACATGTTTTAAGCAATATGAATTAATAAAACATGCTGATAGGGTTAAGGTAAAAAAAATACATACAAAATACATGTTTGAATTAAGTTTATAAACAATATTTAGAGAAATATGTATTGCGCTATTGGAATTAATAAAACATGTTGATAAGATTAAGTTTAAACACAATGTTTATAGCAACATGTATCGTGCAATCTTGCTAATATATGATGATAAGATACATTTAGATGAAACATGGACATATAAGCAGTGTGATCATTTCAAGACTGAGTAACATGTTGATATTAATTTTATAGTCAATGTTTATAGAAGCATGTATTGCGCAATATGAATTAAAAACACATGTTGATTGGATTACGTTTAAATTCAATATTAATAGAAACATGTGTTGAATAATCCGGCTAATATATGATGATCAGGTACATTTTGATGAAACATTGACATGTAAGGAGTGCGATCATTTTAAGACAGAAGAACATGTTGGTAATAAGTATACAATAAATGTTTATAGAAACATGTATTGCGCAATATGATTTAGTAAAAATATATAATATATAAATACAATTTGTCAATTCACACAAGCCGTTGTATCCTTGTATTCCTTGTATTGTTGGAAGAACATACAACAGTGTACGATTGTTGTTGATAATTTTCATATAAATATCCGATACACTTATACACATTTTTTTCATATGTTTTTAAAAGTTGTATTGGTTTCGTGCTATCAAATTGTGTGAATGAAAAAAATGTGTATATGTTTTCATATGTTGTGTTGGTTTCGGGCTATCAAATTGTTTGAATGCCACGAAATACACAATACATCATAGCATTGAGCGTTCCGATTCGCAAAAGCTGGACATTGGGTTTTAAAAAGCTGGACAAAACAAAAAAAAGCTGGACATAAAAAATACTGAGAAAATGTTAATTTTGGTTTTGTGTAAACAATTTTTATTAAAATATCCATTGTTATCAACATAAATAAAGGGTCCGGCAAATAACTTTTTTTTTTTGAAAATGCTTTAAAAAAACTACTGAATATTTTCTCAAATTTCTTTTTTTATTTGAAAGTACAATCCTTCCGGTTAATAATGGAAAATAATTTCATTCAAATGGCTGCCTCGGCTGGCCATGCAGTAGCCTACACGATCGGTCCAATTTTTAAGCACATTATCGATTGTGTGCAGCTGTATTTCACCAATGGCTTCACGAATATTATCCTTTAAAGCGTCAATTGTCTCCGGCTTGCCGGTGTAACACTTATCTTTGACGGCACCCCACAAATAATAGTCCAACGGTGTCAAATAGCAACTCCGAGGTGGCCAAACGACATCGGCTCTGCGGCTGATAATGCGATCTTCAAAAACAGGGCGCAAAACATCGAGTGTAGCTTCGGCTGTGCGGCACGTAGCGCCGTCCTGTTGAAACCAAATGTTGCCAATATCCTCCTCTTCAATTTTTGTGAACAAAAATTCGTTCAATATGGCCCGATAGCGATCGCCATTGACTGTAACGGCCACTCCTTGCTCATGGCCCAATTATGCCTCTGGACCAAAATCCGCACCAAACAGTGACTCGTTTTGGGTGCGTCGGCTTTTCAATGTATGCGTGCAGGTTTTCTGTGCCCCAAATGCGACAAATTTACTTGTTTACATACCCGTCAAGATCGAAATGAGCTTCATCTGAAGAGATGATTTTTTTGCCAAATTGGCATCTTCTGTAGACTACTGCATGGCCATCCGACGCAGCCATTTGAATGAAATTATTTTCCATTATTAACCGGAAGGATTGTGCTTTCAAATAAAAAAAGAAATTTGAGAAAATATTCAGTAGTTTTTTTACAGCATTTTCAAAAAAAAAAAAAAAGTTATTTGGCGAACCCTTTACATATGTTATATTATTTAAAAATATTACAATTAAAAATTTGTTTAACTAAACTTAAATTTTTTGGGTTCAGTCCGTCACATGCATATTTGCATATGCATTATTGCAGTGTACTAAAAAATTTCTATTTAGCTGGACAAATTAAATTTTAGCTTGAAACTGGACAAGCATCAAAAAAGCTGGACAATCCAGCCAAGTCCAGCCAGGCTGGCAACCCTAGTTGTATTATAATTAGATTTAATACATATATAATTATATTTGCTCTCAGGTCTTTTGCCAGAAATCTGCTGAACGGAAGTCACCGAAGAAATATCTTTTAGTATTTCGTTTTGTGGCACATGTCTGACCTGGGGTTTGAGTTGTGGCCTCACGTCTAATAAACCAACGCACTGCTTACCAGAATGCAGCGTCTTTAAAGACACTGTAACTATCTCTCAGTCAGAGCGTTGTCTTAATAAACTTAAGGCCATGATTCGCACCCCAGCTCAGACATTAACCAAATAAAATAAAAAAATATTACAATGAAAAGATTAAAAAAAATTTCGGTTCATAGTCGACTTTAAACTATTAGTTTCGCCACTCATGTATAAAATTAATATCCGTGATATAAGTGCGGTGAGAAATTAGGATGTAAGTGTAGTAAGTACGATAGAATGGTGTACTGACGTAAGAAAGGAGCTTTAGCATTCAAACGCTACAATAAATGGGCATTTAATCTCAATCTTGTCTGTCTATATTGGACAAGATTGAGATTAAATTAAACCTTTAATACAATATTATTATTTATTAAAATAAATTAATATCAATTAAAAATTATATTCATAAGCGTTTAAAGTTCTCCAAAAATATCGCTTTCCTTTAAACCATGTTGGCCTAAAAATTCTGCAGACCACTTATCAATTTTGGCTTGCAAATCGGGTGTTAATTCATCCTTAAAGGAGCCAACAATTCCACGTCGCATAAATCTGTAAAGAAGAGAGAAGAGAACAATATTTTTAAATCAATCTGAATTATAAAAGAATAGAAAACTACTTCATTTAAATTTAAATTAATAACTTCGGAGAAACGTGCCAACCTTATAAATTTTCAGTTTCAAAAAGCCAAATGATTGTACTAACAGAAGAACATGGAAATATCAAATTTGACATTTCAATTCTTCTTACAGTTAAAGAAAGATACTGTTACGAAAATGGAAATGGTGTTTTGCTTTTACATCGTTTAACATTAAAATTATAAAAAACAGATAAAAAATTATAAACAAAAACAAAATGAAATTGTTTACTTGATAAACACGTAAACAAAAATGCAACAGCAAAAAATGCAAGAATAAATTTAAATAGAAATACAACAACAAACAAGAATAAATGTAAACAACATGTTTACATTTATAGAGATTTCGAGAAGGCGAAACCATTTGCCTTCAAGAGCGTTCATCAGACTGTTTACCCTGCGATATAAAAGGCAAGACAAAGCACACAAGTTAAGTCAGTCTTGTGTGAAGACGCGCGGTGTTTGGAGAGAATAATCGTGGTTTGAAGATCTTCGTTTTAAAGATCTGTCGAACAATTGTTATTGTTTACGCAAAAGAGTGTAAAGAGGAATAACAACATACATACATAATTGGCCATTACAACCCTTCAGTCAGGATTACGGCCTAGCTTCTCAACACCACTCATGCTGTGTGCGTTAATTTTATACATGAGTGGCGGGACCTACAGTTTAAAGTCGACTCCGAACGACAGATTTTTTGAGAAGCTTTTCATGGCAATTTTTACTCTCAGAGTTTTTGCCAGAAATCTACTGATAGGAAGTCGCCGAAGAAATACTTTTTGTACTTTGTTTTTGATGTTTGGCCTGGGATTCGAACTCGGGCCTTTTCGTCTAATAAGCCAACACACTACCTACTAGACCACGGCGACTTAAAGAAGAATAACAAACAAAGCAATTATTGTTGTTTACATCAAGTTGTGAACAGTGGCACACATAATTTTATGAACAATAAAGAATTTAATTAAAACTAAACAGCAGTCTTCTGGCAAATTTCATGTTGCCATGTAATGTTTCAAAAAAAACCGTCGTTCGAAGTCGACTCATTGATAAAATTAACACACACAATATAAGTGATGTGAGAAACTGGGTTGTAATCCTGACTTAAGGGTTGTAATGACCAATTAAGTTAGCCATTTGAGAACATCTATGCTGTTTCCGTAGTTTGTCTTGGATTACAAAGGATTAAGTAGTATTTCTTAATATAATTCAGAACTCCCATAGGAATGAACAATAGCATCCTGCTGATGGCAATTTCACTTACAAGTTTAAAGCATATCATACCTTCGTTTAGGATTGTATACAGTATAGATGACTGTAGCGAAAGTTGTCTAAGGTTTTTGCCATATGAATATCTCTTTCATGCCTTTGGACTGTTTTATATGCTTACGGTAGTTCACCATACTTTAACTTTTAACGTACATATTACAACGGATTTTATACGTCACTTACTTAAATTACAATAGAAAAATATATAAAAACTAAAAGTGAAAACTTACTGCATTTCCTTTTTAACAATAGGCACAGCCTCTTTTAATAGGCCAATTATATTGGTTTCGTCATTCTCTAGAAATGAAAGCGAGATATTAATTGAAAACTATTTCCTTCAAGTTATTTGATTTTGTTACTCACTCTTCATGCTATCAAAGGATAAATGCTGAACCAGCTTAACCATTTCGTCTTCTGTTAGCTGGGGTCTTTCCAGAAAGTCGGAAAGCCTGCGCAAAAGCCCGGCTAAATCTTTTTTCATTTCTTCATACGTTACGAAATATATAAACGGCTCATTTCGCATTTTCCAAAAGTCCACCACATGAGACCAGAAGCTTGTATAAACGATGTAGTTATTCATAAAGTCTTCAGCGTAGTCGTGAATATTATCACCAGTATACATGCCCATGTTTTTAACGAAATGATAAGACGATACTATGACATCTTTGGCATTGCGTGCTACATAAATGATCTAAGCAAAGGGGAAGAATAAAAATACTATGTTTTCCTAATGAAATACCACTTCGTATTGTAGTAGTTTACCTTTTGTTTCTTTTCCCATATCTGCAAGGGCAATAAATTGGCCGGCAAATGAGATTTAATTAAACGTGGACTGGATAATTTCTTACTTAATTCAACATGACTTGGTATGCCTTTGGAAATACCATGGAAACTGTAAGATTTTTTAAATTAAAAATAATTTCTGTTTTATTATGATCTTATCTTTTCCTGTCACTTACTCTAAAAAGGGACTCCTTAACATAACCACCGTTTCCTTGGATTTCTCGGAATCCAAATTATTCATTAACATCCAGGCACATTCCTGCATCCACGTGGTGCCGCTCTTCATAAATGTCACCAGAAATACATCATCTGAACGAACTTCAAAATTTAAAAATTCATCGGCCACTGTTCCAAAATGTTCAGACAGAGTACACCAGGTTTCGGCCCAATTTTTCTCAAGGAGTATGTTTTTCCCCTTCGTAGCATAACGTCTCATAGGTAATACAATCCGAGACTTAGCAGCTCCTAAATCAATATCGGAAGTGAGTAAAATTTTGTCATCGTTATTAGTGCTTGAATTTGACATGTTGGCCAATTGAAAGCTAAAAACCAACTAATAAATGTTACGAAATGTGGAAAAGTTAAATGAATAAATAAAAAATAGTTTCAATTGATAATTATCATCATTCTGATAAGATTGGCGGAATGGTGTATCGATAATTAGTTTGCAAAAATTAATTTTTGAAAACGTCATGCCTAAACAAATGCATAATCATTGAAAAATATACGTGGAAATGAATACGTAGGAGGTCGTAATGAAAATAAATAATTTTTATGCTTCTCTTTTTAATTGTTGCTGTACAATTGCTATAATCTATCACCATCTTTCTGAAGACTCTTTTAATATTGTTACGTTCTTACCTTTTTAAAAACTTTTAAAATATGAGTTTGTTGATTGCAAACAAAATAAAAATAAATTGGTGTTTAGTTGTAGATAAATTCTTTGTTGTTCGCACAATTTTATGTGCCACTGTTTACAACTTGATGTAACAACAATAACTGCTTTGTGTGTTATTCTTCTTCGCTTACACCCTTTGCGTATACAACAACAAAAGATCTGTATAACTGAGATCTTCAAACCAAGATTGTTCTCTTCACACGCAACGCGTCTTCACACAAGACTGACTGAATTCTTACTCACCGACTACCTGCTTTGCCTTGACTTTCACATACATATATGCCAACGTAAACAGTCTGATGAATGCTCGTGGCTTCGCTTTCTCGAGAAGTCCTAAAATGCGGTTTCATTGTAGTTTACGTATTTCGTTTACATTGTTTGTTGTTGCATTCTTGTTTAGTTAGTTATCGTGTAAAGAAGTTCATGGTTTTTCTTTTTTCTTTGTAGCTTTTGTTTAATATTTTAATGATAAATGATGTTATTCCATTTTTGGTAACAATATTCTGTCACTGAATATTATTGTGATTTCTTACATCAAAAGAGGCCTTTCCTTCGGAGTTTCGGTCAATCTCTTCTGCGTCTTCATTCGGATACTAAGTTCGAAATACTCCTGCACTCAACATGTCCTCGATATTCTATTTTCAAACATATGTGTAGATTGGTGGTAAGTCTTAATGTGTTACAGATTTCAAACACGCATATATTTCATCAGCTGGTATTGGTTACGAGTGTCTGGTGCTTGTTTGAAGACTCACAGATCGACATATTTTCAAAAAGGAATAACCCAGGAAACAGACCATACTTTTAAAGCACTTGCGCATTCGATTTCCGAATTGTCAATCACAGTAAGTTTCCTGAAACACCTAAAAAAATAAATAAATCATCAGAAGGAACGTAATCTATTAAAGTCACATTTTAAGAGATATCTTACAAATAAAAGTGACCTTATAGTAAAATAACTTTTTCTAATTTTACAGAAAAAGCAAAAAACGTTATAAAATAAAAAATATTTCATATTTAGAAACAATTGATACATTTTGGTACGCCATTTTGAATTATTGATATAAAAACGTTATTTTCGGCCGCAAAAATCTAAAAATTGGTAGAGATAAGTTAGATAACCTTACAAATCATAGTTAATCAAAAACTCGATTTTGGTTTTTTTGTTGATACGTACTTTTGGATTTTTAACGACGATATGAAGAATATATTCTTTATATATTTATACATATACTAGGTGTACAGGTATGCACTCATCGTTTTTTCTTTTTTTTTAATTTTCGACTTCCTAAGGAATCGAAGTGCTGCTTAGCCAATGCGCTTTCCATCGATGAAAAAAACAATAGAAGCCAGAAAGAGACAAGTCTCGTGAATACGGGGGGTAGCATAGCAGCTACCAGCCTAATGCTTTAATTGATAATCCAGAACCGGTATTGCTTTCTGTTCAACTGCATTCTCATGTTACAAAGTTACACTGCCGTCTCTTGTGGTCAATTCTGTTCGCTTTTCGATTAATTCATGGTTCAAATTGGTTGTCGGTAGCAATCATTATTAACGGTTTCATCAGGTTTAAGGAGCTCGTGTACACCACACTTTTCGCATCATGGTTTTCCGGCCAAATCAATGTGGTTTTACAGCCGAAGATAATGTATGTCCCGAGTTAACTCACGATTTTATTCCGTTTAGGATTCAGAAAATAAATCCATTTTTATCGCTACTAGCAATTCAATGAAAAATTGAATGTCTGTCGTCTTTTTAGAAAAAATTCCAGAAGTGTTTTTGTCGGTTTACTCAACGTCTGTCATTCAATTAATGCTTCACCCAATTACCAGACTTTTGGATTTTTCCTATAGCTTCTAAACAGTCAGAAATTGTTGTGTAACATTCAATATGTTTGCCTTTCGTTCTAACACTGCAGTTCGGTGTATTTAAACTTTTTTGGTGGTCTTCCGCGTTCTTTATTTCTCACATCAAAATCATTATTTCTGAGAAGTCGAAATCATCTTCTGCGTGTTGCTCTGATAGAGGTTGATTACCATATACATCGACAAGCATTCGATTATTTTTTATACATTAATACTTTCTGAAAAACATAATTTTTTTGGTAAAAAATTCGTCATTTTTAAAACGATGAAAAAATATGGTAAAATTTCAGTCAGCTTGTGTGAAGACGCGTTGCGTGTGAAAAGAATAATCGTGGTTAAAATATCACTGTTGTAAAAATCTAACGTATAATTGTTAGTGTTTACGCAGAAGAGTGTAAAGAAGAATAACAAACAAAGCAAATTGTTGTTGTTTACATCAAGTTGTGAACAGTGGCGCACGGAATTGTGCGAACAATAAGGAATTTATCTTAAACTAAACACAAATTTAGTTTTATTTTACGAACTCATATTCTAAACGTTTTTAAAAGGTTAAAAACTAACAATATAAACAGATGTGCACATATATTTCATATATACTCCATATGTATATTTATACAGTGGTGGCCACGAATTTAAGACACGACATATGACTGCGATGTTTGAGATAATTTTTACATTTTATCAAAAAAATTATGGGTCCATGATATTTTTGTAGGATTTTAGTAATGTTATGAAGAAAAATTAATAATATTTTCTTACCTATATTCGGTTAAGAATTTTTATTTACATATTATATACATAAACACAAATTTTACCTAGTCACGAATTTAAGACATAGGCATAATATAACACTATTCTCTAAATTAAGCTCAGCTTAATAAAAAAAACCTAGTATTTAGTGGGAAATCCTTTATTTTTGATCACAGCAGCACATCTCCTGGGTAAACTTTCGACTAATGCCACATAACGTTGCTTTGGAATTGCATACCAAACCCTTTGGATTTCTTCCCACAAATTGCTTGAATTTTTTGGTTTAACTGTTCGTACATATTCCTCAACATCATTCCACAAGTTCTCAGTTGGATTGAGGTCCGGGGATTGAGCTGGCCACTTAAGAACAATGATATCGTTTTCTTCTAAGCAACTCTTCACTAGACGTGAAATGTGCTTAGGGTCATTATCATGCATAAATTTCTATATTGGAGGCATGTGATCTTCAGCGAATTGTATCATTGTGTCTGTTATAATATTTTTGTAAACATGGTGGTCCATTTTACAATTTATATTGTAAATGGGACCTACACCATGCCAGGAAAATGCTGCCCACACCGTCACATTTCCACCACCAGGTTGTTTTGTGTGATGCTCTAGGTTTGGAGGGCGCCAGACGTACTGCTTTGCATCAGAGCCGAAGCGGCAAAACTCCAAAGTATATTTTTCCACAATATCATGGGTTTCTTGAGATTTCTCAATTATCACAAAATTATCACAAATAAGTCCATCATATGTCGTGTCTTAAATTCGTGGCCACCACTGTATATACGTATACAGATACTCTCTCCAGAAATCAAACCAGCATTACTCCAATTACTCTTCCATTACTCCTTAAACCTCCACATTACTACTGTGATATAATGGTATAATTCGGATATCTATTTGATTCTAATGATTTCTCTCAGCGCTAGACTTATTCGTTGATCTTTTATGGGCTGAACTTATGAAATAGTGATGTACTGGGGTAAATAAAGAGCTATAATATAGCATTGACTGTATTCATATAAATTACTTTTAATACAATTTCAAATTATTTATTTACTAAATTAATTACAATTAAATTAATACCAATTAAAAGATATTTATAAACATTTTAAAGTTCTCCAAAAATATCGCTTTCCTTTAAACCATGTTGGCTTAAGAATTCTGCAGACCATTTATCAATTTTGTCCCGTAAATCGGGTGTTAATTCATCCTTAAAGGAGCCGACAATACCACGTCGCATAAATCTGTAATAAAAAGACGAAAATTTTGAAGGAACCGAATTGCAAACAATATAGAATGAAGATGAGTCAGAAACAAATGCCAAACACGTTAAATGTTGCCACAACAAACAATTTCTGACCATTTAAAACCCGTAAGAAGTTTGAAAAATAAGTGGCACATGAATTGAATGACGACAGATGTAAAACTGAAAAAATACTTGTGAAATATTATTTTAAAGACACGATAGAAGATCATATTCAATATTTTCAGAACCCCAAAATGGTTCCAGGGACCAGAAAGGTGTGTTATATCATGAATACGTAAAAGCTTGTGAAGCCAGTAATACAAATCTCTACCAACGACAAATGCTCAATTTGAACCATGCGCTGATTTAAAAACGACCAGAATGGGCCACAGGACTCTGCATGGGATTTTACAACATGAGAATGCAACTGCACACAAAACAAAATGGGTTCAGGATACAATTAAGACATTAGTTTGAGAGCAAAGATGAGCAATGAGTATTCAAAAAGATGAGTACATTCAAATAATTTCTGATACTTATACGCATTAATACTTATTTTAATATCATATTCATACTGCTCATATTCAAAGTTTGAAGTACTAATCGTACTCATACTTAACAATACGCACGATGTTATTGATTTACTCAACATTTGCAAGAATCACAAAGTAAGTATGATTCTCGTACGAACACTACAATACTCACTAGAAGGTTGTGTGTTTGTTTTTTTTTTTCTTTTTTTATAAATGCAACAACAACTGAGACCGTAAATTTTGATGAATAAATCGAATCACTCGAATCATTTGTGAGTATTACAAGTGTTTTTCTAAATTTGTGAATCTGAATTAGTAGGAGTATGAATCAAACATATTTCGAATGTTATGAGTATGATGTGAACGTTGTACTCATACTCATTGCAAACCTGTGCTTATAAATCAATGTTGTATTGAGTACGAATGAATTAGAGTAGTTGAATTTCAATATTTTTGACTCACTTGTACTCAAGGTTTCATGAGTACTTATGAGTAACGAAAAAACGATTCATTGCTGATCTCTGGTTGGGAGCTGCTACCCTAGGTTAGGTTAGGTTAGAGGACGTGTACTTGTCAACTGTAACAAGTACAGTACCCGGAGGTCGAATTGACCCATTGTACAACGTCCTAGCTTCTCATACCACTCGTGTTGTGTGCGTTAATTTCATACATGAGTGGCGGGACCTACAGTTTAAAGTCGACTCCGAACGACAGCTTTTTTGAGAAGCTTTTCATGGCAATTTTTACTCTCAGAGTTTTTGCCAGAAATCTGCTGAGAGGAAGTCGCCGAAGAAATATTTTCATATTTTCGTTTTGATGTCTGACCTGGGATTCGAACTCGGGCCTTTCGTCTAATAAGCCAACACACTACCTACTAGACCACGGCAACTTCAGCTGCTACCCTAACCGCTGTATTAAACTAACTTGGCTTCTTCCGACTACTATTTGTTTCAATCGATGGAACCCACATTGGCTGAGCCACAATTCAATTCCTACGGTAATGTCGAAAATTGGGTGACTAATTGCTTTGCTTCAAAAGGCGAACAATTTTATTGGGGTGAAATCCACAAATGGAAAAAATGCGTAGCCAGTCAGCAGTTGGCAATACTTTAAATGAGCCAATTCACACAAGCACAATTGTGCTGGCGTAAAATGATATTTTGTAGGCAAGAGGGGTGAAGAGAATAGTTATTCGGTGGCGTAAAGTTTCCACCAGCTACAACCCCGGATCACCAGCACTAAACTAATACATGCACATTTTTAAAAATCAGCCAAACATCAAATGAATGCAAAAACACTAAACATACAAAGCTCTGTATACGTATACATTTGTTGCCAAACGAATATTCATCCCATGTAAATTGAAAAGAACAAAAATTGTGCGACTAAAAAATGTGCTCGTCTGAATTGGCTCAATACTTTACTTCATACCGGTACACCTCGCCTATATTCTTTGAAACCAACTTATAAGTTTTCTGAAAAAGTTCATGAATGTTGCTGTGCAGTTTTAGAAAAAAATCCGTGGCATATATTTAGGATTGAAATTTTGAAATTTAATTATCAATTATAGCAAATAGTGGGTAATTTTTTATGTCACTACCCTTGTTTACAGATACGTATAGACAGAGATGGCTATGTAGGTGGTGCATTTGTTGATGAACTGGTTGTTCCAAAAGACTACAGACTTGAGCATCTAATAGAGGTCTTAAACGGAACTGACTAGCTATGGGGATGTCTTTAGAGGTAGAAGTTTATCTATGTGTGCCTTAAATGGCTAATTATCGTTTTTCTTCTTTTCTCCTTTTTATACTTTTCTTTTCTAATTTTGGTTTATCAAGATCATGCAACAAATACAGAAAAAAGAAGATACAGGAAGCATTTGTTTAGAGCACTATGCACTTTAGGGCACACCGTAATAGAATAAGAATAGAAGAGGTTATGACGAATTATCAGACGCCTTATGGGCATGGCTTATTTGGAACTCATAAGGCCCCGTCACTTAATAATAGCTTTTGGTTGGCATCTTTCGCTAGTCCCGAGAGTTCTATGAGGATGCTAAATTTGTTCAAACCTCCTTTAGCTGGAAACACATTAGGGCTGATCATGGGCAGCTTGGCATTTAGAAATGTAACAGCACGGTGAAGTGATTTTCTATGCAACAAAATTATTAACAGCTTATTAAACACGTCAGACTATGAAGTCGCAATTGTCTAGTAAGTAGTGTGTTTGCCAACCCACGCATCTCAAACAAAACAAAATATGACAAATAATTCTTTAGCGATTTCCTCTCAGCAGTTTTCTGGAAAACACCTTAAGAGTAAATAAAATTGCTATAAAAAACTGTGGGTCACGTCACTTATGGATAAAGTTAACAGCATGCATGGTGTGGAAAGTTAGGTCATAATCCTGACTAAAAGATTGCAATGACCAATTAAATAAATTAACATGTCGATGCTTTTGTAGTCGCCTTAGTCTAGTAGGTAATATTTTGACTTATTAGACATAAGGCCGATTTTCAAACCTTGGGTCTGACATCAGACGAAAATAAAAAATAAAAAAATAAAAATTTCTTCTGTGACTTCCTCTCAGCAGATTTTTGGCAAAAACTCTGAGAGTAAATAAAATTGCCATTAAAAGTTTTTCAAAAAACTGTAGGTCCCGCCGCTCATGTATAAAATTAACACACACACCATGAGTGGTGTTGAGGAGCTAGACCGTAATCCTGATTGAAGGGTTGTAATGGCCAATTATGTATTATTTTTGATGGCACTGCACTATTTTTTTATATACCATTTACTTAAATCAAAAAAAAAAAAAATCAAAAAATGAAAACTTACTGGAATTCCTCTTTAAACAGGGGCGTAATATTTTTCAATAGATCAGTTAAATTGGTTTTATCATTATCTAGAAATGAAAACAAGGCATTAATTAAAAACTATGTTCTTCAAGTTATTTGATTTTGTTACTCACTTTTCATGCTATCAAAGGATAAATGTTGCAACAGCTTAACCATTTCGTCTTCTGTTAGTTGGGGTCTTTCCAGAAAGTCGGAAAGTCTGCGTAAAACCCCAGCTAAATCTTTTTTCATTTCTTCATACGTTACGAAAAATATAAACGGCTCATTGCGCATTTTCCAAAAGTCCACCACATGAGACCAGAATCTTGTATAAAGGATGTAGTTATTCATAAAGTCTTCAGCGTAGTCGTGAATATTATCACCAGTATACATGCCCATATTTTTAACGAAATGATAAGACGATACTATGACATCTTTGGCATTGCGTGCTACATAAATGATCTAAGCAAATGGGAAGAATAAAAATACTATGTTTTCCTAATGAAATACTACATCGTATTCTAATAGTATACCTTCTGTTTCTTTTCCCATATCTGCAAGGGCAATAAATTGGCAGGCAAATGAGATTTAATTAAACGTGGACTGGATAGTTTCTTACATAATTCAATATGATTTGGCGGCATGCTTTTGCCAAGACCATGGAAACTGTAAGATTTTTAAAATTAAAAATAATTTCTGTTTTATTATGACCTTATCTTATCTTTTTCTGTCACTTACTCTAAGAAAGGACTCCTTATCATGACTACCGTTTCCTTGGATTTCTCGTAATCCAAATTATTCATTAACATCCAGGCACATTCCTGCATCCATGTGGTGCCGCTCTTCATAAATGTCACCACAAATACATCATCCGGACGAACTTCAAAATTTAAAAATTCATCGGCCACTGTTCCAAAATGTTCAGACAGAGTACACCAGCTTTCGGCCCAATTTTTCTCAAGGAGTATGTTTTTTCCCTTCGTAGCATAACGTCTCGTAGGTAATACAATCCGAGACTTAGCAGCTCCTAAATCAATATCGCAAGTGAGTAAAACTTTGTCATCGTTATTAGCACTGGTATTCGACATGTTGAGCAGTTGTAAGCTAAAAACCCACTAAAAATATTATTTCAAACTTTAAAAGTGTGCAATAATATGACTAAAATATTGTTTTATACAAATTCTAGTTTCTATCAATAATTACAATCAGTTTGATAAGAATACCTGTAACGCATATCAGTAATAAGTTCCATAATTTTATTATTTTGGGGTAAAGATACCTATTTGTGACTTTGTTTATTTTGTAAAATATTGCATAATTCCAATCAATACATTCCAATCTCTTTGATAATAATAAAAAAAAAATATTTTATTCGACCTTGACTTTAAAATTAACCGCCCGTTTCTATAAGACGAATGATTTCTGGCCAACAGTCATTTGCCTGGATAAACATTCAATCACTCAAATATGTTTGTGTTTACTTTCAAACAAAACTGCAATGATGAGGAGAAAGAAGAGAAGATTGCAGAACATCCTCCATATCATTGTCAGGAGTTTGTAAAGCTAAGAAGTAGAATCCTTGGACACTCAGAATTTAGTGACAGAACACGTCTAGTCAAAGGCGATTCGAAAAGATCCACTTGTTCATACGACTCTCAGAACAGTAACATAACATAATTGGTCATTGCACCTCTCCAGCCAGAATTACAATCTAGATTCTCACACCACTTATGTTGTGTGTTCATTTTATACACGAGAGTTGTTATCTGCAGTTTAAAGTCGACTCCGAATGAAAGATTTTTAAAAAAACTTTTCATGGCAGAAGAAATATTTTCTCATATTTCGTTTTGTTGAAAATGTCTAACCTGGCCATGGTCTCGCAATTAGCCAACAAACTACCTACTAGACTACGGCGACTTCACTAGCACGATGATAGGGAGCAATAATTATAAAACGGAATAAGTAATATCCTAACCTAACCTGACCAACCTAACCTTGACACCAGAGATCAGCAATGAGTATTCAAAAAGATGAGTAGATTCGAATCATACTCATAAATTTTGATACTACACGCATTCATAATTATTTTAATATCATACTCATACTACTCATATTCAAAGTTTGAAGTACTCATCGTACTCATACTTAACAATACGCATGATGTTACTGATTTCGACACTCCTTTACTCAACATTTACAAGAATTACAAAATAAGTATTATTCGCGTACGAACACTACAATACTCACTAGAAGGTTGTGTATTTGCTTTGCTTGCTGTCTTTGTCTTTTTCTTTCTTCTTTGCTTTTTGTAAATGCAACAACAACTAAGACTGTAAATTTGGATGAATGATTCGAATCACTTGAATCATTTATGAGTAATATAAAAATTTTTCTAAATTTATGGATCTGAATGAGTAGGCAAATGAATCAAACATATTTCAAATATTATGAGTTTGATGTTAACGTTGTACTCATACTCATTGCAACCTGGACTTATAAATCAATGTTTTAGTGAGTACGAATAAATCAGAGTAGTTGAATTTCAATACTGTTGACTCACTCATACTCGAAATTTCATTAGTACTTATGAGTAGCGATAAAACAATTCATTGCTGATCTCTGCTTCATACATATAAACGATCGTCTGTGATTTTTCATCTTATCGAAACAGGGTGAAGCTTTTTTTCATTGCTATGTTTTAATGTTGGCTAAACAACTTTTACCCTAATTTTACTTCAGAGAATGTTTTAACTCTGTTCCAGAAGCAGAGGCAAAGGGAGTAGCAGTCCAACATCAGTCCAATATCTACTTATACAAAGCATTTCTAAACTAATCTAACAAATGAATACTGATGGAAAAAGGAAATTTCCTGTTCCAGTTCCAAGATTTACAATACACAAGAGCCCAAAAAACTACATCCGGATAGGTTGATTTAGCTACTGTTATGTTATTCTTTTAAAAGCTCTAGTAAAATTTAAAATAAGATTTCATCGGACTTTGGTACAAATAAATCGTTCAGGACAATAAGAAGATGTGGGTGTGTTGCGTAACATAAACCGCTTCTATCAAAAACTTGTGTTTTCGAGAGACATTTTTTTTATATCACCACTCAGGGGAGGATCTTTATTCTTACAGTGAATTGTGTTGGAATCAGAGATCAGCAGTTGAATAAGACGAAATGCCGAAAAAATACTTTACAATGACAACTTAGAGAAAGACCATCTACGACATACATACATACATAATAGGCCATTACAACTCTTCAGTCAGGACTACGACCTAGCTTCTCAAACCACTTATATTGTGTATGTTAATTTTATACATGAGTGGCGGGACCTACAGTTTAAAGTCAATTCCGAACGACAGATTTTGAGAAACTTTTTCATGGCAGGTTTATTTACTCTCAGAGTTTTTGCCAGAAATCTGCTAAGAGAAAGTCGCCGAAGAAATATTTTTTTCCATATTTCGTTTTAATGCCTGACCTGGGGTTTGAACCTTGGCCTTACGTCTACTAAGCCAATACTATACCTACTAGACTGCGGCGACTTTTACGACAGAGCTTTGGGCGATATTCTTGATATAATGACAAAGGTTCACTTCAAAGTCTCATGGGAATATTCAATTCAATTTTACAAAATTTGTATGTTTTTTTTTTATTTCAAACGTAAAAACCGAAAAGGACGCGTAATTATTTAGAGCCAGTATCAAATAGTTTCTGATTGAAAAAATTAAAAAAAAATTAAATAAAATAAAAAAATTAATCCCGAACAAATCTTCTCCGGTTTCCTTCTTTAATTTTTGGGAATGCAGAAACCAATCTGAAACAAATGTTCCTTTAACGATGAGCACAATAGTTAAAGGAATCAAAGAAAATGTTATTGACGTTAACATTTCTAATATAAAATAGGCGCGTTAATGCGAACATAATGTAGAGTAGATACGCCTTAGAATGTTAAAAACTTTAAAATTAATTTTGTTTTAAAATGTTAATTTAAAAATTTTAATTAAAATTATTTGAGTATGAATTTTACTGATTATAACACAGTGAGAGCCATGATGTTGTAGATAATAAAAAAAGCTTTGCATGGCGTTTATTATAATCAGTATTTGGCACGGTCAGATACAAGTGAAAATCGACACA
This sequence comes from Sarcophaga rosellei, assembly GCA_930367235.1. Classification (NCBI taxonomy): domain Eukaryota; kingdom Metazoa; phylum Arthropoda; class Insecta; order Diptera; family Sarcophagidae; genus Sarcophaga; species Sarcophaga rosellei. The sequence goes on along the minus strand of OV884020.1, from coordinate 42,329,721 downwards.
CTAGTGTCAGTTGCAAATTCATATTTTCAAAGTTTAAGCCATTGATCGCCGCGAAGCGTACGTACACGTTCTTCGAAAAATATAGAAAAACGGCAAAACGTCAGTTTTATGAAATAGCGGCCAATGGAGACAATATACCATTAGAGAGGCAGAATTGGCTTCAAAGATGGTGTTCAGCGCATATAGCAGAAGATTTTTTTAAACGTTTGTATGAATTTAATATCAAGGATGATGATGTTTACATTGTGACATTTCCTAAATGTGGCACTACGTGGATACAAGAGGCCACTTGGCTTTTGGTAAATGATTTGGATTTTGAAACTACCACTCAAGAAGATTTGCCATTTCGTAGTGTATTTTTGGAGTAAGTGAACAATAAATATTATTTTTTGTTCATTTCCTTTAATTGTTTTTCTAATTGTTTCTTAAAGTTTAAAAGGCCTGTATTCAGATTTGGATATGGATACCCTTGTCATGGCAGAAAATGCAAAATCCCCGTGATTATTAAAGTCCCATTTACCAGCATATTTAATGCACAAACAAATATGGGAAAAGAAATCCAAAGTAAGAAAATTCGAAATTAAATACAGAAAATACAGTGATAAGATAATTGAAATCAAAGCTTCTGCTAAACTTTAAAGTTTTTTATATGGAAAGACACTAAATAATTGTGTTCCACATTAATTTCTTGCTTTAAGATTGTTTTCTGTGCCCGTAATCCCAAGGCTATGGCAACATCCTACTACCACTTTCATCGTGGTCTTGGCACCTGGGAGGGTAGCGTTGATGAATTTGTAGAGGATCTTATAAGCAATGACATTATGTATACACCCTATTGGGAGCATTTAATGGACTTTTGGTTCATGCGCCAAGAGAAAAATATTTTCTTTATCACCTACGAAGATATGAAGAAAAATTTAAGAGACGTTTTAATAAAACTCAACAGATTCTTGGAGAAACCCGATCTATCAGAACAGCAATTAAATGAATTGGAAAAACATTTATCGTTTGATTAGTTAAAAATAAAATTATTTGTTTTTAATAAAATTCTTATTGCAGCCAATAAACATGTTAATCCCACTTTGAATATAAAATCTGGTCTTGGCAGTCCTAATGTTAAAGCAGACTTTGAGTAAGTTTTTGATTTTTTTTTTTTGGAAATTTTTCAAATTTTCTTACTTTTCATATTCATATGTTAGATTTATGCGTCGCGGTGTTGTAGGCTCCCATAAGGATGAGTTGTTTTATGAGATTCAAAAGAAATTGGATGACTGGATTGCTGAAAATTTAAACAAATTTAATATTAAATTGGAAGATATATTTGGTGTATTCTAACAGTTATGTACTGAAACATATAATAAATAAGAATGAATGAATATAATTTTAAAAATGATCGTGAATTGAATTAAAAATTTAAACTTCGAATTTTGTCTACACTTCAAAGTGAACAAAACACCTAACAAAAAAATCATTTAAATAGAAATGAAGTCGGTGTCAGAGGTTAGCAATGACTATTCAAAAAGACGAGTAGATTCGAATCATACCAATAATTTCTGATACTTATACACATTCATGCTTATTTTAAAATCATACTCATACTATTCATATTCAAAGTTTGAAGTACTCATCGCACTCATACTTAACAATACGCAGGATGTTGAGAGATTTCGACTCTCCTTTACAAGAATCACAAAATAAGTATGATTCGCGTACGAACACTACAATACTTCGAATCATACTCATAATTTCTGATACTTATACGCATTCATACTTATTTTAATATCATACTCATACTACTCATATTCAAAGTTTGAAGTACTCATCGTACTCATACTTAACAATACGCATGATGTTGTTGATTTCGACTCTCCTTTACTCAACAGTTACAAGAATCACAAAATAAGTATAATTCGCGTACGAACATTACAATACTCACTAGAAGGTTTTGTGTTTGCTTTGCTTGCTGTATTTGTATTCTTCTTTCTTATTTTTTTGTTAATGCAACAACAACTAAGACCGTAAATTTTGATGAATGATTCGAATCACTCCCATCATTTATGAGTATTATATGTTTGTATTATGAGTTTGACGTCAACGTTGTACTCATACTCATTGCAACCTGTACTTATAAGTCAATGTACGAATGAATCAGAGTAGTTGAATTTCAATACTGTTGATTCACTCATACTCAAATTTTCATGAAAAACGATTCATTTCTGATCTCTAACATAAATTTATTTTGGTCCTAAGGGAGGCATAGAACATTCTACCCGCTTCAAGTGGCTTCAGTCCATTACACAATTTATTTTTATTCATCTCTTATGATATGCTAGGGAAGGTGTCAAGACCGTCACATATAGCAACATGTTCCCGTAAAAATCGAAGAAGACATTATAGATGGAATTCACTTTATAGCCGCACAAAAGCTACTTGAAATTCGTCATCAAAACCCAAAAAACTTATTTATTTATTTATTCAAGCGTAAATACAGTACAACAAGATATCACCTTATTTAATAGTACTGCTAAGGATATAGGCATAACAAAGTTTGAGAAATAAGAAAATATAATAACCTTAAAAATAAATTAACAAAACAAATATTATTAAAAACAAAATTTACAATTATATTAAAAAATATGATTAATTAATTACAATTGTACATTATTGTTCATTCAAAAATGTAATTATTGCAGTCTTGAAATGCTTTGCATTGCTTAGTAATTGTATGTTGTTCGGAAGTTCATTCCAGAGATCTCATCTCATCTCAGATATTTTTTTGAGGTATCTAACACTATTAATTTTCAAGCCTCTATTGGAACTTAAGAAAACTAATCTATTGAACAAATAAGGGGGTTTCCTAATGTAGATGATTTTATGTAGGTATACCAGAGTACGGCATTTTAACAAATTCTCAAAAGTTGTATTATAGATTCTATATGAGAATTCAGATATTCTATCGTACCTTGTACTACCATAAACATATCTAGCAATATTGTTATAAGTTATTCTGAGTTTGTTCCTACTTACTGAGTCACAACTAGAAAATAGCTCACACCCGTACAATAAAGTGGGGATGAGATAGATATATTTTTCGCAAGCAGCATACGAATATTACATGTAGTAAAATATTGCGTCAGCCAAAGATTTCGCAACATGGCAACTGTCTAACCGCAAATAGCATTAACATGACTGGACCAGTTAAGGCTATAGTAAAGATAACGTTATGTACTGTCTCAATAGTAGCATTATTAGTCTGTAATGGTGTAAGCTGTGCTGTAGAATTTACCTTGCCTATTATCAAAGCTTGCGATTTCTTCGGATTGAGGCAGACTTCGATTAATGGTCTTGCGATTACTCGGATTGAGGCAAAGACCATTAATCGAAGCCCATTGAAATACATTGTGCAGATCACAATTTATATTTCCTATATAATTTGTAATATCAGACGGCAAGTAACTAATGTATAGCTGAACATCATCTGCGTACATTTGTACATTGCAGAACTTCAACTTAGATGGCAGATCATTAGAATAAATGGAATATAAAAGTGGACCAAGAATCGAGCCCTGTGGTACACCTCTAGATATTAAAAAATTGTTCGATTTGTTGCCATCATGATACACAAATTGACTTCTATACCGTAAATACAACGAGATTAGCATAACAGCGGTATTAGAAAAATGGCACATGTGTTTTAAATTTTGGGCAGAGAATTGTATGATTAACGGTGTCATATGCCTTGGAATGATCGAGTAAAATCAAAAATGATGTCATGTTATTGTTCGCTATTAATTGCAACTCTTCTGAAACATCAATGAGCGCAGAAATACAGCTGTGATTAGGTCTGAAACCAGCCTGCCCCTCAGAAATCATGCCATTGCCATACAAGTATTGCGTCATCTGCTTATAAATTAATTTCTCAAAAATTGTATGTGTAGGTATGACAAAATTGCTATAGGGCGGTAAGTATTATCCTGTTTAGGCACAGGTATTATCTTGGCAGACTTCCACATTGCAGGAAAAGTAGATGATGTAAATATCGTATTCAGTAAATGGGTTATGTACGGTAGAACATATGGCAAGATCGATTTTATAAATTTGGGATCAATTTAATCACTCCCGATGAAGTTAGACTTTACGCCCAGAATGCTCCCAACAACATCATCTTGCGTAACGTTACTAAATTCAAAATTCGGATGAATCAAGTGATTAGTAATAGAGAAGGCATCAGATGCGTTGTAATACTCCAAGTCGGCATCAATTCCCGGTACATTCGAAAATTCTAAGCTGAGTTGATTTACATCAACTATTTCATTGGATGTAATACCACTATTCACTATCCCCAATGATTGAATATCCCTCCACTTTCTCCTGGTGCTGATAATCGATCGAAATTTATCAGCAAAGAAACTCGATTTTTCGGCTCTAATTTTCAGATTCGTGTCTCTTCTACATGCCCTAAAAATTTCGTAAAATTCAGTAGTCCTATATCTTTTCCATCTATGATAAGCATAATTCCTTTGATTAATCGAGATTTTAATTTCGCTCATAAACCATGGCTTTCCATCGCGTACGCTCTTTGTCCTCATCGGTACATGTTCCCCAAATAGATATTGTATGTTTTCCTGTAAAAAATGAATCTGTTCATCCACTGTAGGCAATAAAAAGGTGTCATTCCATGGTATAGTTACTAATTCAGCTTCCAGTGCAGAAAAATTAATGTACTAGCACCTGATGTGAAGTGCGTAGGCACTATTTTTAGTTCTAGTTTCAACAGGTAAAAACAAAGCATTTTGAAAAGATTTGTGAATTGTGGGTATCAATATTTATTTTGCAATGTACTTAGGGTAGACTAATTGTGCAAAATCATGACTTAAAATAAAAATAAAATAAAAAATTTCAATATACAATAGATAACATGTGTGATATATAATTTCCTTATCTGCTATTTAAACTACTGTGAGAAACCTATTTGTTTTTTGAGAGCCGCTTTATGTTGATCGATATATTTCTAATTTTATCTTATGTTTTTCGAATGCCTTTTTATTTTAAATAAGAATAGAAGTTAAATGAGATCACAATATAAATAAAATAAAAAATTCTCAGTTGTTGTCGTATACCAGGTCAACGTGAAATTTCATTGTTAAATAAGGTATACCAACATAAAACTAATTCTGAATAGATAGCTTAAGTTAGGATAGGTTAGATTAGGTTAGGTCTAGTTGGTAACAAAGATCAGCAATGAATCGATTTTTCGCTACTCATAAGTACTCATGAAATATTGAGTATGAGTGAGTCAACAGTATTGAAATTCAAATATGTACTCTGATTCTGATTTATAAGTACAGGTTGCAATGAGTATGAGTACAATGTTGACATCAAACTCATAACATTCGAAATATGTTTGAGTTACTCATTCAGATTCATAAATTTAGAAAAATACTTATAATACTCATAAATGATTCGAGTGATTCGAATCATTCATCAAAATGTACAGTCTTAGTTGTTGTTGCATTTACAAAAAAAGAAGAAAGAAAAAGACAAAGACAGCAAGCAAAGCAAACACACAACCTTCTGGTGAGTATTGTAGTGTTCGTACGCGAATCATACTTATTTTGTGATTCTTGTAAATGTTGAGTAAATAAGAGTCGAAATCAACAACATCCTGCGTATTGAGTATCATGAGTGCGATGAGTACTTCAAATTTTGAATATGAGTAGTATGAGTATGATATTAAAATAAGTATGAATGCATATAAGTATCAGAAATTATGAGTATGATTCGAATCTACTCATCTTTTTGAATACTCATTGCTGATCTCTGTTTGGTAACCACGTTAACAGACATACCTTACTGGGGTACTAAAGAGTCCACTCGTAACATCAATATTCTATCCTACTCTGTTATATAATATAACAACTATTGATTGGCATCTCTGGGCCATCCCGGTAGTTTTATGAAGAAGGGAATTTTATTCAGAAGGATACATTGTGCCATTTTTCCAAATGTTGGTTAATGCTTCTGGGCGCGATCCGCATACAGAGGCTAGTGACCGATTAAAGGTCCTACAAGGCTTCTAAGATGGAAACTGGTTCGGTTTAAGGGAAATTATATTCTCCATAATTATCTCATTTTTCTTTTGCAAATGAATAGAGCCTGTGGGAAACTATTTGTTTGCTACTCTGTAGAGGAATGCCGAATTCATAAATGAATTCAATTGAAATTAACATTGTGCCTGCGTTTGCAGCAACCCACAAAAGGTAAACCGTTATCGATATACGCTTTAATAATATTCAAACAGCGTCAATCTTTATAGCCATTATTTCAGACTGATAGTAAATAGTATATATATTTAGTTCATATGAAGTCGCCGTGGACTAGTAGGTAGTGTGTTGGCTTATTAGACGAAAGGCCCGAGTTCGAATCCCAGGCCAGACATCAAAAAAACAAAATACAAAAAGTATTTCTTCGGCGACTTCCTCTCAGCAGATTTCTGGCAAAAATTCTGAGAGTAAAAATTGCCATGAAAAGCTTCTCAAAAAAAAAAAATCTGTCGTTCGGAGTCGACTTTAAACTGTAGGTCCAGCCGCTCATGTATAAAATTAACGCACACAACATGAGTGGTGTGAGAATCTAGGTCTATAATCCTGACTGAAGGGTTGTAATGGCCAATTATGTATGTATGTATTAAATAGTATAAAAGTAATTGGGCACTGCTAGGGACATTCTAAGATTCAATTGTTCTAAAAAGCTCCTACATTCCATCAATGAATAGTTGGATTATATTACCTTAGAAGTGTAAGTGTAAGAAGTGATAGGCATACTCAAATCAGATTACCCAAGATTTTGAGACAATCATAGCATAACCAATAATTGTATAATCTGGAGACGCTCACTCTCATTGCGACGTTCACATCTACTTGTTTCGCCAATAATTCTGATAGTATCCAGTTAGGGATAGTAAACAATGCTTAAGATAAGGTATTTCTAAGTGCACCTGCTGTAATGATCATAACCACTGTCATAATATGCTCCAACTGGATAAGAATTTAAAGAAAACACTGTAAAGAATGTGGCTCATTATAGAATTGTAAGCCATGATTTTAAACACGGTCACATCATTCTTTACATACCATAATAACTCCGAGTAATAAGCAACAATTTTGTTTCCAAAATTCATAAACATTCATGAGAGTATGAACATGTCTGGTGGTATCCTGTAAAGGATAATAAGCAATGCCTTGGATCATATTATTCTAAAAGCATCTGTTATCATAACTGTCCACTGGATTTGATGACCTAAAAAAGAGTAGCTAACCCTAAGAAAAGAATTGATTTGATTACGAAGTCGCGTGGCAAGAATAAATTCTTATGCTTGGATTGTGTATTAATGTTCTAGTTTACTTGCCTTTCCAATATCATTCCAAAACATTTCGCTAGAGTGAAATACTAGGAATAGCAAAGTTAAAGATTTGTGTTTGTTCTTGTCCTAGTGCACATTCGTTGCACCATTTCGATTCCAAAATTTCCGAAAGTAATTTTTAATCAAGCTCCTTAAATTTCTCGTATGTAGTTATCCCGGCAATATGACATTAAATTAACCCGCAATGGGAAAGGTTAGACTGTAATCCTAACAAAAGGCCCACAATTTAACATAATGTTACATTTTTACCTTTTAAAAACATTTGAAATATGAGCTCGTGGATTGCAAATAAAAGTAAATTTGTGTTCGGTTTTAAATATGTATGTAGTTTCATTATTGTTCTCACAGTTCTGTGTGTCACCGTTCACAAATTGATGCAGACGACAACAATTGCTTTGTTTGATTATTCCTCTTTGTACTCTTTTGCGTAAACAATAACAATTACTAGCCAATTTGTTCGATAGATCTTTATAACGGAGATCTTCAAACACAAGACTGACTGAATTTTTACTGAATCCGTTGCCTGCTTTGTCTTGCCTTTTATATCGCAAGGTAAACAGTCTGATGAATGCTTTTAAAGAAGAATGACCAGAAGACGAACGACCTACTGAGAGGAAGTCCCCGAAGAAATATTTTCATATTTTCGATTTGATGTCTGACCTGGTCTGATGTCTTGAACCGTGGCATTACGACAAATAAGCCAACACGCTGCCTATTTGACTACGGCGACTTCAATCAATGCGTGGTTCAAATTGATTCGTGATTCATTTGTGGGCGGAATCGATTTGTTTTAACTGTTTCACTCGGCTTTATAACCTCGTGGTAAAAATTACAACTTTCTGGTTCCACTAGACACAATGCATTATCTTCCTGGCTGATTTTGCAGCCGAAGTTGATGGTTGTCCCAGGTTAACTCATGATTTTTTCCTTTGAAATGTGTCCCAGTTCACTATATTACTGCTTACAACAGATTGAGAGAGTGAACGAGATAAAGTAAATTGTAATTATGTATGTATGTAAGATCGGTGAACAATATTGATTATAATTGTATTAAATTCCAATTGATTATTATTGATATTTTCATAAATAAAAATTATTGTTCTTTACAAAACTTATGTATCAGTTTAAATAAAATGTTTACAGTGCGTACACGTTCTTCGAAGAATATAAAAAAACGGCAAAAGCGTCCGTTTTATGAAATAGCGGCCAATGGAGACAATATACCATTAGAGCGACAGAATTGGCTTCAAAGATGGTGCTCGGGCCCATAGCAGACGATTTTTTTAAACGTTTATATGAATTTAATGTGAAGGATGATGATGTTTACATTGTGACATTTCCTAAGTGTGGCACTACGTGGATACAAGAGGCCACTTGGCTTTTGGTAAATGATTTGGATTTTGAAACTGCCAATCAAGAAGATTTGACATTTCGTAGTGTATTTATGGAGTAAGTGAACAATAAATACATTCTTATTTATTTGAATAGCTTTATATTTTCTTAAAGTTTAAGCGGCATATACACAAATATGTCGAAAAATACCTTGGATGTGGCAGCATCACTGAAATCACCGCGGGTATTAAAGTCCCACTTACCAGCACATTTAATACCCAAAGAAATATGGAAAAAGAAATCCAAAGTAAGTATATCCTGCACTAAATACAGAAAAGTGTTTTTATTTAAGACAAAATAATTGTGTTCCACATTAATTTCTTATTTTAAGATTGCTACCCACCTCCCATCGGAATTAAATATTATCTCGTGATGCAACTGGATCGCCCGCCATCAAAATCGCTACGTCATCCATTGTTGGGGCATTGTACCGTCCTTGGTGTTGTCCAGGAGTCTTGGAATTGCGATTATGTGGTCATCTGAACTTAATCGTGGGTCATCTTTGGCTTGCTTAAAGATCCTTACCAATTCATTGATCTCATGAAACATAACTTGTAAATCAGCAACAATCCATTGTTTTGTGTCAGGGTTATAATGCTGACGGTGGTGCACTTGGTCATTGTTATCCGCTTGTCCTATGTAATAAATTTGTAAGAACTTAGGATCTTTATTTGGAATTGGCAACAATGATCCCATTTTATGATAAATTTGACCGTGATCACGAAACGTTGGCATAAAGTTGTCTCGAAATACTTTGGTAGCACCAAAAGATGTCATTTGGAAGCACGAATTATATTTTGTTATATTATTAAGAAAATGTTGTGAATCCACATTATTTTCTAAATGAAATAAATATTTTTTATTAATATTTTGTTAAATTAAAAAAAGTATATAATTCGAAAAACTTACCTGAAATCAGCGATTATAATAGTTCTGGAGGTGGAAGTAATTAAGATAAAACGATTTTACCATTAGAGCAACACATTCCAGGTGTTTAATTTTTGTACATGAGTGCATTGCAATTAGTGTTTTTCACGGGAAATCCCGGGACGGGAATTCCCGGGATTTTCGAAAATTTTTCAATCCCCAAATCCCGGGAAATTTGCTCGGGAATTCCCGGGAATTATTGTGCATGAAAATTTTTGACTATTTAGCAACATTTACACATACTTCACTAGGAAGGACAATGTTTGAATCTCTTATATACCGAATTAGAGAAAGAAGAGATATAAAATTGTATACCTTCACAAAATACTTGAAAGATCATGAAATTTTTAATAAAAATAATAAATTTTTTCCGAATGCTTCAAAACATTCAATTATTTTATATGCAGAACAAATTTGTAACCGCCTTTTTACTAAAAAAAATATAGAATTAGAAGAAATAGAAAGCAACGATAATGATATTTTAGAAGATAAAAATTTTGAGGACATTTTAGCGATGCAATAAATAACATTAGTGAAATATCTACATCAAACACTAATGTACCTACCGGTTCGATAAAAAAAAAGACTTAAAATTTTTTGGAGAATCTGGTAAGCAAACGGAAAATATAAAAAATGTTTTAGAGGCCTTGTTAACTATTAAGCCAACATCTGTTGAAAGCGAGAGAGTTTTTTCTCTCGAGGGTCAATATGTTACTAAAATTAGAAACCGACTTTCAGATGCATCAATAAATGCATTGTCGGTTTTAAAAACTCATTTTAAAAATATTAAATAAATATGTTAATAGATATATATAGTTTTTTTATGTTTTATGTATATATTTTTAACTAGTTTTTGAAATACATTGAATTATTTATTTTTTTAAAGAACTGTACCTACTGTTTCTATTGTTATTTTGTTTTATGTTTTTGATCTAATTAATATGAATTTAAAATAAAAAATACATGCTTAACAAAGTAAATATATGATTTTATGTTCTAGGCGGGAATTCCCGGGATCCCGGGAAATTTCAAATTCAATCCCGGTTTCCCGGGAAATGAATAAGTCCGGGAAATGAAAAACACTAATTGCAATATTGGCAAACTTCATTCATGTCACCAATTGCCACTAATTATCCTTCGGTATAATCTATATCAGATCTGTAGTTAAATGCAATACTTGAGTATCCATGAAAAACATTATTTCGATTCACCTCCATTCGGTTATGATTTTGTTCTCGACGCAAATCATATTGCTCTATCCTCTCTGCTGCTCTTCTTGTTGATGTTCGAATCCGCCGACTTTCTGCTCTTGATTCATGTTGGACTTCTGTTTCTTCTTCTTGACCTTCATGTTCCAACGGTGTCTCGATAGCTCGTGCGGTTGTGGCATATTGTCGAAGATCTCCTAAACGTCTTTCGCGTTCTGACGGCGTTTCAGAAGCTCGTGCTAAAGAGGTAACATTTCGTTGACTTTCAAGGCGCTCTTGGCTTTCTGAAGGCGTTTCAGTAGCTTTTGATGTTGTGGCAAGTTGTCGTAGGCCTTCAAGGCGTTCTACACGTTATGATGGCGTTTCGGCTGCTCTCGAGCTTGACAACTTATAGTCCCGAGGCGAATTTCACGCTCTTCCGAACTTTCATTTGCTCTCTGGGATTGCAAACGCAATGCATTTTTGGTGCTTAGTAAAGCGATGCTTCTATTGGTGGCATTTTGCAACTACTTATTTTATTTTGGAAAAATATTGACAGTTTACATTTTATTACTTAGGTAGTTAAAAGTAATGAATTCATCGCCCAATAAAATTATATGCTGATTATAAAATTTACCTAATGTATTTTTCAAATAAATAATACTAATACTAACTAATAAGCATTTTTAGAAGTAAATAATAACATAACTATTACATATGTATATGTATATGTTTTTCAAGATAAATATTTAAATAGTATGAATTTTAGTACTTACTATGTATGTATATGAGTTGAAAATTTCAAACCCAACCATTTAAGGGTCATATACCTTACTATTGCATATTTGAAGATATAATAATTTCCACAATCACTAATCAGAGAAATTGCTAATATTATTAATTAATAAGAATATAAAAAGTTTTGTAATTACTTCACTTGAGAGGCACCACATTACTATAGCTGGAATACAAAATTGGGGACTCTAGCTGTTATAGTTTTCTAGATATACATCATACATAATTGGCCATTACAACCCTTCAGTCAGGATTACGGCCTAGCTTCTCAACACCACTCATGTTGTGTGCGTTAATTTTATACATGAGTGGCGGGACCTACAGTTTAAAGTCGACTCCGAACGACAGATTTTTTGAGAAGCTTTTCATGGACATTTTTTACTCTCAGAGTTTTTGCCAGAAATCTGCTGAGAGGAAGTCGCCGAAGAAATACTTTTTGTATTTTTATTTTTGATGCCTAGCCTGGGATTCGAACTCGGGCCTTTCGTCTAATAAGCCAACACACTACCTACTAGACCACGGCGACTAGTTTTCTAGATATAAAGATTTTAATAATTAGTTCATATGGAGTTTGCACGCCCCTAATGCTTGATCGCCTATTCTTAACAAAAATATTGACTTGAACCTTTATATATTCGTACAAAATTTGAACACTTTGAGTGTTCTGGTGTTCTAGGTATGCAGATTTTAGGATTTACTTCATATGGGAGGTGCCACGCCCTATTTTTGTCCAAAATATTAATATTTAAACAAAAGTTACTTGTACAAAATTTGGGCACTCCAAATGTTAAAGTTTTCCAGCTATGCAGATTTTATTATTTACTTTATACGGAAGGTCGCCAATTTTCGTCGAAAAAATCATATTGAACCTAAAGATATTCGTACAAAATTTGAGTAGTTTAACTGTTCTGGTGTTCTAGATATGCAGATTTTATAATTCACTTTATATGGGAGAAGTCACGCCCACTTTTGCTAGATCGCCTATTTTTGTCCAGAATATTTATATTTAAACTAAAGTTACTTGTACAAACATACAAAGATACAAACACACATTCATTTATATATATAGATGAATTCCGAGATATAAGTAGTTTTAAATTTTATTCATATGGGAAGTACCACGCCCCGTTTTCCTTGACAGCCCATTTTTGTCTAAAATATTCATGTTGATACTAAAGTGTATTCGACAAAATTTTAGGACTCTAACTGTTATATTTTCTTAGATAAATCATTTAATATTTTTATATTGGAGGTGACACGCCCACTATAGCCAATCCGCCCAATCCGCCAATTTGACATAGGTCAAAGTCGTCCATTCAAAATTTGAGGACTCTAGCTGTTGCAGTTTATGAGATATGCGACATGGCATCTCGCCTACTTGAAATTTTGAAATAAAAAGAAGCCTATAGTTCCTTCCAGACATACAGGAAGGTACTGTTAAAATTTCAAGAAAATCGGTTTAGCCGTTTAGCCGTCTATAGATTTCAAACAAACAAATAAACACACATTCATTTTTGTATATATAGGTGTAAAATTCATTAAAAAAACTACATATGTGACGTATGAGTGATATCCAATTCCTTTAAGTTTCATACGTCAAAAAATCATAGATTTTTTATTGCATACTTATCAGGGTAACTATGCGTATGAGTAATATATTTCAAATGCAATTATATTAAGTATGTAGTATATGTGGGCGTGGCGCCTCGCTCATTTGAAATTTCAACATAAAAAGTAGCCTATAACTCCTTCCAGACATACAGGAAGATACTGTGAAAATTTCAAGAAAATCGGTTCAGCCGTTTATTCGTCTATAAAGTTCAAACACACAAACATACAAACAAACACATATTCATTTTATATGTAAGATACATCTTAATGAAACATATAAGCAGTCTGATTATTTCAAGAAAGAAGAACATGTTGATATTAGGTTTATAAGCAACGTTTACACAAATATGTTTTAAGCAATATGAATTAATAAAACATGCTGACAGGGTTAAGGTAAAAAAAATACATACAAAATACATGTTTGAATTAAGTTTATAAACAATATTTAGAGAAATATGTATTGCGCTATTGGAATTAATAAAACATGTTGATAAGATTAAGTTTAAACACAATGTTTATAGAAACATGTATCGTGCAATCTTGCTAATATATGATGATAAGATACATTTAGATGAAACATGGACATATAAGCAGTGTGATTATTTCAAGACTGAGTAACATGTTGATATTAATTTTATAATCAATGTTTATAAAAGCATGTATTGCGCAATATGAATTAAAAACACATGTTGATTGGATTAAGTTTAAATTCAACATTAATAGAAACATGTGTTGAATAATCCGGCTAATATATGATGATCAGGTACATTTTGATGAAACATTGACATGTAAGGAGTGCGATCATTTTAAGACAGAAGAACATGTTGATAATAAGTATACAATAAATGTTTATAGAAACATGTATTGCGCAATATGATTTAGTAAAAATATATAATATATAAATACAATTTGTCAATTCACACAAGCCGTTGTATCCTTGTATTGTTGGAAGAACATACAACAGTGTATGATTGTTGTTGATAATTTTCATATAAAGATCCGATACACTTATACACATTTTTTTCATATGTTTTTAAAAGTTGTATTGGTTTCGTGCTATCAAATTGTGTGAATGAAAAAAATGTGTATGTTTTCATATGTTGTGTTGGTTTCGGGCTATCAAATTGTTTGAATGCCACGAAATACACAATACATCATAGCATTGAGCGTTCACAAACAAACAAATGTATTCAATACAACATACACGATACAAAGTTGTGTGAATTGCCCAAATGTTTATAGAAATATGTGTTGTATTTAGGGTTGCCAGATTCCGATTCGCAAAAAGCTGGACATTGGGTTTTAAAAAGCTGGACAAAACAAAAAAAAGCTGGACATAAAAAATACTGAGAAAATGTTAATTTTGGTTTTGTGTAAATAATTTTTATTAAAATATCCATTGTTATCAACATAAATAAAGGGTCCGCCAAATAACTTTTTTTTTTTGAAAATACTTTAAAAAAACTACTGAATATTTTCTCAAATTTCTTTTTTTATTTGAAAGTACAATCCTTCCGGTTAATAATGGAAAATAATTTCATTCATGGCCTCGGCTGGCCATGCAGTAGCCTACACGATCGGTCCAATTTTTAAGCACATTATCGATTGTGTGCAGCTGTATTTCACCAATGGCTTCACGAATATTATCCTTTAAAGCGTCAATTGTCTCCGGCTTGCCGGTGTAACACTTATCTTTGACGGCACCCCACAAATAATAGTCCAACGGTGTCAAATAGCAACTCCGAGGTGGCCAAACGTCATCGGCTCTGCGGCTGATAATGCGATCTTCAAAAACAGGGCGCAAAACATCGAGTGTAGCTTCGGCTGTGCGACACGTAGCGCCGTCCTGTTGAAACCAAATGTTGCCAATATCCTCCTCTTCAATTTTTGTGAACAAAAATTCGTTCAATATGGCCCGATAGCGATCGCCATTGACTGTAACGGCCACTCCTTGCTCATGGCCCAATTATGCCTCTGGACCAAAATCCGCACCAAACAGTGACTCGTTTTGGGTGCGTCGGCTTTTCAATGTATGCGTGCAGGTTTTCTCTGCCCCAAATGCGACAAATTTGCTTGTTTACATACCCGTCAAGATCGAAATGAGCTTCATCTGAAGAGATGATTTTTTTGCCAAATTGGCATCTTCTGTAGACTACTGCATGGCCATCCGACGCAGCCATTTGAATGAAATTATTTTCCATTATTAACCGGAAGGATTGTGCTTTCAAATAAAAAAAGAAATTTGAGAAAATATTCAGTAGTTTTTTTACAGCATTTTCAAAAAAAAAAAAAAAAAGTTATTTGGCGAACCCTTTACATATGTTATATTATTTAAAAATATTACAATTAAAAATTTGTTTAACTAAACTTAAATTTTTTAGGTTCAGTCCGTCACATGCATATTTGCATATGCATTATTGCAGTGTACTAAAAAATGTCTATTTAGCTGGACAAATTAAATTTTAGCTTGAAACTGGACAAGCATCAAAAAAGCTTGACAATCCAGCCAAGTCCAGCCAGGCTGGCAACCCTAGTTGTATTATAATTAGATTTAATACATATATAATTATATTTGCTCTCAGGTCTTTTGCCAGAAATCTGCTGAACGGAAGTCACCGAAGAAATATCTTTTAGTATTTCGTTTTGTGGCACATGTCTGACCTGGGGTTTGAGTTGTGGCCTCACGTCTAATAAACCAACGCACTGCTTACCAGAATGCAGCGTCTTTAAAGACACTGTAACTATCTCTCAGTCAGAGCGTTGTCTTAATAAACTTAAGGCCATGATTCGCACCCCAGCTCAGACATTAACCAAATAAAATTAAAAAAATATTACAATGAAAAAATTAAAAAAAATTTCGGTTCATAGTCGACTTTAAACTATTAGTCCCGCCACTCATGTATAAAATGAGTGCCCGTAATATAAGTGCGGTGGGAAATAAGGATGTAAGAGTAGTAAGTACGATAGAATGGTGTACTGACGTAAGAAAGGAGCTTTAGCATTCAAACACTACAATAAATGGGCATTTAATCTCAATCTTGTCCAATATAGACAACCTTTAATACAATATTATTATTTATTAAAATAAATTAATATCAATTAAAAATTATATTCATAAGCGTTTAAAGTTCTCCAAAAATATCGCTTTCCTTTAAACCATGTTGGCCTAAAAATTCTGCAGACCACTTATCAATTTTGGCTTGCAAATCGGGTGTTAATTCATCCTTAAAGGAGCCAACAATTCCACGTCGCATAAATCTGTAAAGAAGAGAGAAGTGAACAATATTTTTAAATCAATCTGAATTATAAAAGAATAGAAAACTACTTCATTTAAATTTAAATTAATTACTTCGGAGAAACGTGCCAACCTTATAAATTTTCAGTTTCAAAAAGCCATCAAAAATAAACATTTTCAAATGCTTTTATTTAAACTTTCTCGGTACCATCAACATTGCAACCGACATACTTTCTAATTTGGGGGAAAATGTCTCCTCGTTTTTGACAAGAAAATATTGATAATGTTATAAGAGCTGGACATCGTAAGGGTTGGTTAACTAAGATGTCGACTAAAAAACGGTTAAGAATAGTATGGATCGATATCCGGCTTAAGGTGCTTGAACCAAATGATTGTACTAACAGAAGAACATGGAGATATCAAGTTTGACATTTCAATTCTTCTTACAGTTAAAAAAAGATACTGTTACGAAAATGGAAATGGTGTTTTGATTTTACATCGTTTAACATTAAAATTATAAACAAACAGATAAAAAATTATTTATTTATTTATTTATTTATATAAATAAATCGTTATAACAAAAACGAAATGAAATTGTTTACTTGATAAACACGTAAACAAAAATGCAACAACAAAAACTGCAAGAATAAATTTAAATAGAAATACAACAACAAACAAGAATAAATGTAAACAACATGTTCACATTTATAACGATTTCGAGAAGGCGAAGCCATTTGCCTTCAAGAGCGTTCATCAGACTGTTTACCCTGTGATATAAAAGGCAAAACAAAGCACACAAGTTAAGTCAGTCTTGTGTGCAGACGCGCGGTATTTGAAGAGAATAATCGTGGTTTGAAGATCTTCGTTTTAAAGATCTGTCGAACAATTGTTATTGTTTACGCAAAAGAGTGTAAAGAAGAATAACAAACAAAGCAATTGTTGTTGTTTACATTAAGTTGTGAACAGTGGTACACAGAATTTTATGAACAATAAAGAATTTAATTAAAACTAAACAGCAGTCTTCTGGCAAAAACTCTGTGAGTAAATAAAATTGTCATGTAATGTTTCAAACAAAAACCGTCGTCCGAACTCGACTCATTGATGAAATTAACACACACAATATAAGTGATGTGAGAAACTAGGTTGTAATCCTGACTAAAGGGTTGTAATGACCAATTAAGTTAGCCATTTGCGAACATCTATACTGTTTTCCTAGTTTGTCTTAGATTACAAAGGATTAAGTAGTATTTCTTAATATAATTCAGAACTCCCATAGGAATGAACAATAGCATCCTGCTGATGGCACTTTCACTTACAAGTTTAAAGCATATCTTAAAGGAACCTTCGTTTAGGATTGTATACAGCATAGACGACTGTAGCGAAAGTTGTCTAAGGTTTTTGACATATTAATATCTCCTTCATGCCTTTGGACTGTTTTATATGGTTACGGTAGTTCACCATACTTTAACTTTTAACGTATTACAACGGATTTTATACGTCACTTACTTAAATTACAATAGAAAAATTTATAAAAACTAAAAGTGAAAACTTACTGCAATTCCTTTTTAGCAATAGGCATAGTCTCTTTTAATAGGCCAATTATATTGGTTTCGTCATTCTCTAGAAATGAAAGCGAGATATTAATTGAAAACTATTTCCTTCAACTTATTTTGTTTGATTTTGTTACTCACTCTTCATGCTATCAAAGGATAAATGCTGAACCAGCTTAACCATTTCGTCTTCTGTTAGCTGAGGTCTTTCCAGAAAGTCGGAAAGCCTGCGCAAAACCCCAGCTAAATCTTTTTTCATTTCTTCATACCTTACGAAAAATATAAACGGCTCATTGCGCATTTTCCAAAAGTCCACCACATGAGACCAGAAGCTTGTATAAAGGATGTAGTTATTCATAAAGTCATCAGCGTAGTCGTGAATATTATCACCAGTATATATGCCCATGTTTTTAACGAAATGATAAGACGATACTATGACATCTTTGACATTGCGTGCTACATAAATGATCTAAGCAAAGGGGAAGAATAAAAATACTATGTTTTCCTAATTAAATACTACATCATATTGTAGTAGTTTACCTTTTGTTTCTTTTCCCATATCTGCAAGGGCAATAAATTGGCCAGCAAATGAGATTTAATTAAACGTGGACTGGATAATTTCTTACTTAATTCAACATGACTTGGTATGTCTTTGGAAATACCATGGAATCTGTAAGATTTTTTAAATTAAAAATAATTTCTGTTTTATTATGATCTTATCTTTTCCTGTCACTTACTCTAAATAGGGACTCCTTAACATAACCACCGTTTCCTTGGATTTCTCGTAATCCAAATTATTCATTAACATCCAAGCGCATTCCTGCATCCATGTGGTGCCGCACTTCATATATGTCACCACAAATACATCATCTGAACGAACTTCAAAATTTAAAAATTCATCGGCCACTGTTCCAAAATGTTCAGACAGAGTACACCAGGTTTCGGCCCAATTTTTCTCAAGGAGTATGTTTTTTCCCTTCGTAGCATAACGTCTCATAGGTAATACAATCCGAGACTTAGCAGCTCCTAAATCAATATCGGAAGTGAGTAAAATTTTGTCATCGTTATTAGTGCTTGAATTTGACATATTGACCAATTGAAAGCTAAAAACCAACTAATAAATGTTACGGAATGTGGAAAAGTTAAGTGAATAAATAAAAAATAGTTTCCATTGATAATTATCATCATTCTGATAAGATTGGCGGAATGGTGTATCGAAAATTAATTTTTGAAAACGTCATGCCTAAACAAATGCATAATCATTGAAAAATATACGTGGAAATGAATACGTAGGAGGTCGTAATGAAAATAAATAATTTTTATGGTTCTCTTTTTAATTGTTGCTATACAATTGCTATAATCTATCACCATCTTTCTGAAGACTCTTTTAATATTGTTACGTTCTTACCTTTTTAAAAACTTTTAAAATATGAGTTTGTTGATTGCAAACAAAATAAAAATAAATTGGTGTTTAGTTGTAGATAAATTCTTTGTTGTTCGCACAATTTTATGTGCCACTGTTTACAACTTGATGTAACAACAATAACTGCTTTGTGTGTTATTCTTCTTCGCTTACACCCTTTGCGTATACAACAACAAAAGATCTGTATAACTGAGATCTTCAAACCAAGATTGTTCTCTTCACACGCAACGCGTCTTCACACAAGACTGACTGAATTCTTACTCACCGACTACCTGCTTTGCCTTGACTTTCACATACATATATGCCAACGTAAACAGTCTGATGAATGCTCGTGGCTTCGCTTTCTCGAGAAGTCCTAAAATGCGGTTTCATTGTAGTTTATGTATTTCGTTTACATTGTTTGTTGTTGCATTCTTGTTTAGTTAGTTATCGTGTAAAGAAGTTCATGGTTTTTCTTTTTTCTTTGTAGCTTTTGTTTAATATTTCAATGATAAATGATGTTATTCCATTTTTGGAACAATATTCTGTCACTGAATATTATTGTGATTTCTTACATCAAAAGAGGCCTTTCCTTCGGAGTTTCGGTCAATCTCTTCTGCGTCTTCATTCGGATACTAAGTTCGAAATACTCCTGCACTCAACATGTCCTAGATATTCTATTTTCAAACATATGTGTAGATTGGTGGTAAGTCTTAATGTGTTACAGATTTCAAACACGCATATATTTCATCAGCTGGTATTGGTTACGAGTGTCTGGTGCTTGTTTGAAGACTCACAGATCGACAAATTTTCAAAAAGGAATAACCCAGGAAACAGACCATACTTTTAAAGCACTTGCGCATTCGATTTCCGAATTGTCAATCACAGTAAGTTTCCTGAAACACGTAAAAAAATAAATAAATCATCAGAAGGAACGTAATCTATTAAAGTCACATTTTAAGAGATATCTTACAAATAAAAGTGACCTTATAGTAAAATAACTTTTTCTAATTTTACAGAAAAAGCAAAAAACGTTATAAAATAAAAAATACTTCATATTTAGAAACAATTGATAAATTTTGGTACGCCATTAAATTATTGATATAAAAACGTTATTTTCGGCCGCAAAAATCTAAAAATTGGTAGAGATAAGTTAGATAACCTTACAAATCATAATCAATCAAAAACTCGATTTTGGTTTTTTTGTTGATACGTACTTTTGGATTTTTAACGACGATATGAAGAATATATTCTTTATATATTTATACATATGTATATTAGGTGCACTCATCGTTTTTTCTTTTTTTTTAATTTTCGACTTCCTTAGGAATCGAAGTGCTGCTTAGCAAATGCGCTTTCCATCGATGAAATAAAAATAGAAGCCAGAAAGAGACAAGTCTCTTGAATACGGGGGGTAGGATAGCAGCTACCAGCCTAATGCTTTAATTGATAATACTGAACCGGTTTTGCTTTCTGTTCAACTGCATTCTCATGTTACAAAGTTACACTGCCGTCTCTTGTGGTCAATTCTGTTCGCTTTTCGATTAATTCATGGTCTAAATTGGTTGTCGGTAGCAATCATCATTAACGATTTCATCAGGTTTAAGGAGCTTATGATACACCACACCTTACCTATCCCACCAGACACACATCATTGTCTTCCTGCCAAATCGATCTGGTCTTACAGCCGATTATAATCTATGTCCAGAATTAACTCACGATTTTTTTCCATTTAGGATCCGGAAAATAAATCCATTTTTCACCCCTACCAGCAATTCAATGAAAAATTTGATTTTCTGTAGTCTTTTTAGAAAAAAATTCCAGTGTGTTTTTTTCGGTTTACTCTACGTCTGTCGTTTAATTCATGCCCAATTACCAGACTTTTGGATCATTCCTATAGCTTCTAAACGGTCAGAAATTGTTTGTTGTGTAATATTTCATATTTGTTCCCTTTGATTCTAACGCAGCCATACGGTGTATTCAAACTTTTTTGGTGGTCTTCCGCGTTCTTCACTTCTTATATCAAAATTATTATTTCTGAGAAGTTAGAATCAGCTACGTGTTGCTAACAAAGGATGATTACCATATACTTACATCGACAAGCTTTCGATATAACTCGATCTCAAGCACTTTTCTTCAGATAAAAAACATTAATGCTTTCCTAAAATCATAATACTATACATATTGTTACGAAAATGGACACGGTGTAAAATCGTTTAACATTAAAATGGAAAACAAAAGCTACAAAAAAACCATGAGTATGAAAGAAAAGGGTATGACAAGTAAGCGAGAACGTAATACACAAACAAAAATAAAACTACGATAGAGTTCTCAAGAAGGCGAAACCACGAACATTCGGCTTCAAGAACATTCATCCGACTGTTTACGTGGGCGTATAAAAAGGCAAGACAAAGCACTTAAGCAGTAGTAAGACTACATCAGTCTTGTGTGATTACGCGTTGCGTGTGAAGAGAACAGTCGTGGTTTGAAGATCTCCGTTGAAAAGATCTGCTTTGTAAGTAAAGAAGGATAGCGAACAAGCAATTATTGTTGTATACGTCAAGTTATAAACAGTGGCACACAAAAATAGTGCAAACAATAAAGAATTTAATTGAAACTAAACATTTGCAACATTTATTTTGTTTGCAATCAACGAACTCATATTCTAAACGTTTTTAAAAAGGTAAAAATGCAACAATATTAAGATATATACAGTTGTGCAAATATTCCATATATATATACATAAATGTTTGGCACTCTTAAACTCTTAAACTTAAACCACCACATTACTACTGTGATATAATAGTATGATTAGAATATCTATTTGAGTCCAATGATTTCTCTAAGTGCCAGATTTAATCAATGCACTATAGGCGGAATGACCAGTTTTTGAGGCAATAAATCACCCGAAGCAGCTAGACGCTTGAAATTTTGTACATCTGACTATTAGATCAATCAAAAAGTACAGAAAAAATTTCATGACGATCGGCGACTGCCACGCCCACTTTTAAAGGAATGTGCCAATGCATCTAAGTAAAAAAATATTACTTGAAACAATTTGAAGTTTAATTATTAAGATTGCTTTTAATAGTGAATTTTAAAAATTTAGTAAGAATGAAAAGTTACTCCACTTACTACCATGCCCACCTAAAAGTGGGCGGGCCATTATCGACAAGTAATTTTGATAGAGATAATTTTTTTATTTTCATAATTAATACTTTACAAAAATAAAGATTTTTAACATCATTTTCTATTATATTCAATAAATAAGTAAAAATATTTAGATACAACTAAACTTAAAAAATTGAATTGGTTCAAAGCGTCTTCCAGATTTAATCCAACTAAAGTTAAAAAACATTAATCAAATTTAATAAAAGTATGTAACTCATAATAAAATCTTACTTCAAAATCTTCAAACGCTTCATCAATTTCAAATTCCAAATTAATTTCAGGAAGAACCTGTTCATCTTCAGAATCAGAAAAAGTATCTTTTTCGATAGCAGTTGAAGAAGATTGAACCTCTGGTATCTTTAAAAGTGAAATCACTTCTCTTTGAAGCTGTAACTTTTTTTTGGAAGAATGACGGTTCTTTAGATAAATACTAGATAATAACGGGTCAGATGGATCCATAGCCCTGTTAAAAACATCTGCTATATTATGTTCTCTAGAATCCTTTCGAGCATGTTCAATTCTGTCCTTTTTATAGAATTTGTTTCTCGCCTCAGAAGCATTTTCACCAGCACATCCAAGAGGAACGATTGAAGCTTGTAATATTTGCGCAGAATGTGCTAAAATTTTATGCAATGTCGCTGACATTGGATGCCATTCATACTTTTTAAAATAAATATCCGCAGTTGCACAACAGAAATTTTTCAAGTTTCCGGCACTTACTTCAAATTCACTTGAAATTGCAATAAGTATAATATGCAAATGCTTTAAAAAGTCAACATCAACATTTGTTATCGACGCAAACAATTCTGGATTTGAAAACGCTTTTCGTGCCGTATTGCCATCATATGTTGACCCACTACCATTACTTTTCGCCTTATGGACATGAAGACCCATTTTGATCCAAAACTGTTCTTGAATTTCACGTTTTCTTTGTTGTATCAACGTTTTGTCCTCTGCGTTTCGAATTTGCCATTTTTTAACAGGAAGTCTATATGAAAGATTTAAAACAAACTCAAGACATCGAATCCAGTCGTGTAATGGGCTTATACCATACTTTAATGCATTTAATTTGGGTTGAAACTCCGATGAGTTTAAATCTTTTATTAACAAAAACTGCTTTGGGTTTGCCCCACATATTGGACATGATTGAGAGGACTTTGTTTCAGTAAGCACGTTAAGCACGTTTTTTTTTTCTAACAGCTATCATGCAGTCCTCACTAGATTTCTTTTGAAATTTATCACAAATCCAATTAATAACAGTGCTTGCATTTCGATTATTTTCCAACCAAAAGTTAACTATTTGCGCATTTTTGATTTGTATGCAATCTAAAATCGTAAATTTTGTACAGGGTACCAGATATGAGCAGATAGAATTATTACCACATTAAAGTACACATTAACACCTTTCTAAACATATAAATAGTTCAGTGAATACGCCCCGATAAACAAAGTACTACTCCATGGAACACAACAACGATCACCAAAATTACATAAAAAGACGTCACACTTTAACGATACAAATTATGTAGTATAAAAATTATTTTATGCTTTTTTGACAAAAATCTATATATACATACCTTTTCGATTATTTTCCATTTTATAAAAAATTAAAAAGCTATATACTTTTTGTTTGTCACACTTTTGTTTTCTTTATTACTTTGGCGCCAAATGTATGAAAACAAATCAAACAAAGAACATTCAACTTTAACAGCTTGATGTCAAATTATGTGTTGCCACCTGTTTCTAATATTTTGCACTTTTCTATTCCCAAATGTTATGTATTATTTGTCATCATTACTTTTTGAAAATTTTTTACTTCAAAAATGGACTTTTTGCCTCAAAAACTGGTCATTCCGCCCATAGTGCAATGGTGAAAATAAGGACCTACCATATAGCATTGATTGTATTCATATAAACTACTTTTAATTAAATTTAAAACTATTCATTTACTAAAATAATTACAATTAAATTAATACAAATTAAAAATTGTTCATAAGCATTTTAAAGTTCTCCAAAAATATCGCTTTCCTTTAAACCATGTTGGCTTAAAAATTCTGCAGACCATTTATCAATTTTGTCCCGCAAATCGGGTGTTAATTCATCCTTAATGGAGCCAACGATACCACGACTCATAAATCTGTAATAAAAAGAAGAAAATATTTAATATTTATCAATCAGTCAGGGATAGATCCAAAAAGCCGGTTAAAAAGCACCTTTCTGGTAAAGTTCACAGTTTTGAGTAAACAGGATATAACGAAAAGGTTAGGATATTCAAGGTACCACAATGAAGTGAGCGTCAAGATACAAATGTTTCCATAGAGAACATTTATTGTGAACAAGCTTTAATTTTGTTTTATGTTGGCGATGACAAACATATCCAAAATACATAAAATCAGTGAACAAACATCACCATATCTCTTCATCGTGTTGCAGGCGGCAAAGTTTGTACCAGAAACCATTGATTTGCGGAAAGCAATAATTTTGTTTTCCTTTAACGGTTGAGAGATAAAGATTTCGATATGAGACATGAAGAACGTGGAAGACCACCAAAAAATTTTGAAGGAAACGAATTGCAAACAATATTGAATGAAGGTGACACATTGAGTCAGAAACAAATGGCAGAAACGTTAAATGTTGCCACAATAAACAATTTCTGACCATTTAAAAACTGTGGAAGGATCGAAAAGTTTGAAAAATGGGTGACACATGAATTGAATGACTGACAGATGGAAAACTGAAAAAATACTTGTGAAATTTTACATTAAGACACGATAGAAAATCATGTTCAATATTTTCAGAACCCCCAAATGGTTCCAGGGACCAGAAGGTGTGTTATACCATGAGTACGTAAAAGTTTGAGACAACAACTGATCCGTTTGAACCATGTATTTATTTAAAAACGACCAGAAGGGGCCACAGGACACTGCAAGGGACTTTAGAACATGACAATGCAACTGCACACAAAACAAAATTATAGAATTAAGACATTAGGTTGGGAGCAGAGATCAGCAATGAGTAATCAAAAGAGATGAGTAGATTAGAATCATACTCATAAATTCTGATACTTATACGCATTCATACTTCTTTTAATATCAAACTCATACTACTCATATTCAAAGCTTGAAGTACTCTTCGTACTCATAATTAACAATATGCATGATGTTGTTGATTTCGACTCTTCTTTACTCAGCATTTACAAGAATCACAAAATAAGTATGATTCGCATACGAACACAACAATACCCACTAGAAGGTTGTGTGTTTGCTTTGCTTGCTGTATTTGTCTTATTCTTCCTTTTTTTTTTTGTAAATGCAACAACAACTAAGACTGTAAATTGAATGATTCGACCATTTATGAGTATTATAAATATTTTTCTAAATTTATGAATCTGAATGGCGTATGAATCAAACACATTTCAAAAGTTATGAGTTTTATGTCAACGTTGTGCTTATACTCCTCATTGCAACCTCTACTTATAAATCAATATTGTAGTGAGTACGAATGAATCAGAGTAGTTGATTTTCAATATAGTTGACTCTCAATGTGTCATGAGCACTTCTCAAAATGTCATGAGCACTTATGAGTAGCAAAAAAACGATTCATTGCTGATCTCTGGTTGGGAGCTGCTACCCCAACCGCTGTATTCAACGGACTAGGCTCCTTCCGACTAAAATCGATAGAACCCACATTGGCTGAGCCGTAATCTAATTCCTGCGGGAAAGTCGAAAATTGACTAATTGATTTGCTTCAAAAGGAAAACAATTTTATTGGCGTGAAATCCACAAATGAAAAATAATGCGTAGGCAGCCAGCAACTGCCAATACTTTAAATACTTAACTTCATACTTTCATTCTATGAAACGAACTTATAAGTTTTCAGAAAAAGTTCACGAATGTTGCTGTACAGTTTTATATTGAAATCCGTGATATACATTTAGGATTGAAATGTTTAACGGTATTTTAATTATAAATTATACCAAATAGTGAGTAATGTTTTATGTTAGTACCCTGGTAGTTCCAAAAGACTACAGACTTGTGGATCTGATAGAGATCATAAGCGGAACTGGCTGTTGGGGATGTCTTAATTAAATAAATTAAAAAGTCGATATTCCTTAACGACCGTGTGGTCGCGGTCTAAGTGAGATACCCCGAATATATTTTCAACGTTTGCTCGAAATTCAAAGCGAAACAAGTCAATCGAGAACTACAAAAGTAGTGCACAATTTCATTCCACTGATCTCACTGCACATAAAGTTTGGGTTACAGTGTAAAGAATCTTCTGTTTTCACCTTTACTCTCACACTTGACTTCGTAGAGTGATTTTTATATACCATTTACTTAAATAAAAAAAAAAAAAACTAAAAGTGAAAACTTACACGAATTCCTCTTTAACCAGGGGCGTAGTATTTTTCAATAGATCTGTTAAATTGGTTTTATCATTATCTAGAAATGAAAACGAGGCATTAATTAAAAACTATTTTCTTCAAGTTATTTGATTTTGTTACTCACTTTTCATGCTATCAAAGGATAAATGTTGCAACAGCTTAACCATTTCGTCTTCTGTTAGTTGGGGTCTTTCCAGAAAGTCGGAAAGTCTGCGCAAAACCCCAGCTAAATCTGTTTTCATTTCTTCATACGTTACGAAATATATAAACGGCTCATTGCGCATTTTCCAAAAGTCCACCACATGAGACCAGAATCTTGCATAAAGGATGTAGTTATTCATAAAGTCATCAGCGTAGTCGTGAATATTATCACCAGTATATATGCCCATGTTTTTAACGAAATGATAACACGATGCTATGACATCTTTGACATTGCGTGCTACATAAATGATCTAAGCAAAGGGGAAGAATAAAAATACTATGTTTTCCTAATTAAATACTACATCATATTGTAGTAGTTTACCTTTTGTTTCTTTTCCCATATCTGCAGTGGCAATAAATTGGCCGGCAAATGAGATTTAATTAAACGTGGACTGGATAGTTTCTTACATAATTCAACATGATTTGGTATGCCTTTGGAAAGACCATGGAGACTGTAATATTTTTTTAAATTAAAAACAATTTCGGTTTTATTATGGCCTTATCTTATCTTTTTCTGTCACTTACTCTAAGAAGGGACTCCTTAACAAAACCACCGTTTCCTTGGGTTGCTCGTAATCCAAATTATTCATTAACATCCAGGCACATTCCTGCATCCATGTAGTGCCGCTCTTCATAAATGTCACCAAAAATACATCATCTGGACGAACTTCAAAATTTAAAAATTCATCAGTCACTGTTCCATAATGTTCAAACATAGTACACCAGCTTTCGGCCCAATTATTCTCAAGAGGTACATTTTTACCCTTTGTAGCATAGCGTTTCATGGGAAAGGCTCTTCTAGATGTAGAAGCTCCTCCATCATAATCGAGCGTGAGTAAAATCCTGTCATCGTTATTGGTGCTGAAATTCGACATGTTGAGCAATTGTAAGCTAAAAACCCACTAAAAATATTTTTGCAAACTTTGAAAATGTGCAATAATTTGACTAAAATATTGTTTTATGCAAATTCTAGTTTCTATCAATAATTACGATCAGTCTGATAAGATTACCTGCAACGCATATCAGTAATAAGTGCCAAAATTTTAATATTTTGGGGTAAAAGAACTTTTTTTTCGTAAAATATTGCATCATTCCAATCAATACATTCTAATCTCTTTGTTAATAAAAAAAATATTTTATTCGACTTCGACTTTAAAATTAACCGCCCTGTAAGATGAAGGATCATCATTCATTTGCATGGATAAACACTAGGGGGGTTCATAAATAAAAACATTGGATTTTGCTAATGGTCAACCGGAATATATATTAAGCACTGTGAAAAAATTATGCATGATTTTTTTTAAATTTTTCTGTTAAGGTTTAGGGGTCGCTACCGTCCCCGAACTGTGGTGTTAATAAAAATCGCTGCCCTTATAACTTTTTCTTAATTTCTTTATATTTTTCCAGTGTGTGTTTTAATAGTGGTACTATGGCCCAGAAATAAGACGATTTCGAGCGTATTTTTCCTATATTTAAAAAGATTTATTTCAAAATTAATATTGTTAATATATACATATTTACATAAAATTCTTCAAATAGGTTACATGGTATATTATACATATGTGTTAATTTAAAAAAAAAATGGTTTTCATGTTTAAACGTAAAATATAAATAAAACAAATTCAGTCAATTCATGAAATTAATGGTGATTAACATAAAATATAGTTTCTTAAAAATAATTATTGGAGCAAAGTTGATTTATTGCAATTATGGAGTTTTTTTGTCTATAACCTTTCACTGTTCATTGTTGGTATGTAGCTTATTATATTCCTCCAACAGTGCTACTCCTCTTTCTGCTATATCGTTAACAACTCTCATAGAACGAACTATGTATCTACCATTTACGTAACCCTTATCTTCCTCCCAATCTTCAACAGTTTTCTTTAAGAAATTGGATGAAATTCCGGTAATGCTAAAAAATCTAAGAGTGTTTTTAGAAACAAAATCTTCTAATTGTTTGCTAATTATTAGAGTGGCATCTAATGTCATTCGTTTTAAAGAATTTTCCGGTCCTTCAACATCTAAAGCGGCCACCAACTTTTTTTTTGTATCAACAGAAACTTGGTCGTCAAATTAGGCGAATGCAATAAGCTCTTCCGATAAGTACCAGAGATGACCAAGGATTTTTTAATGGCTGCAGTTCCAATCAACTCATTTACTTCTGCATAATATATTAGGTGCTTCTGCCTCCCTCACAACTGCACAAGAGAATTATGCCCAAATAGAAAAAGAGTTATTTGCTATTCTTTTTGGTTGCACTAGATTTCACCAGTATACGTATGGTAATAAAGTGTTAGTAGAAACTGATCACAAACCATTGGATTCTTTGTTTAATAAACCTTTATACAAAATTCCTGCTAGACTTCAACGGTTTATGCTTCGTCTTCAGTCATATTATCTGACAGTTACCCACAAGCCCGGTAAATATTTGTATATAACTGATACCTTGTTAAGATGTCCATTAAAAGCAAACGCCTTAGCTGACATTCATAATGACATCACACTTCATTGCAATTTTCTTAAGTCGCATCTTGAAGTTCCATTTGCAAATATAAATGATATAAGATATCATAGTAATAATGATACAGTTTTTCAAAAATTAAAACGTATATACTAAATGGTTGGCCTAAACATAAAAAATTTGTTGATAAAGAGGTCATGCCCTATTACAAGATTAAAGATGAAATTCATATCATTGATAATATTCTTCTTAAAAATAACCAAGTTTAAGTCCCAAAAAGTCTTCAAAGTTTGATTTTGGACAGAATCCATGAAAGCCACATGGGAATACAGAGATGTCAAAGTCTTGCTAGACAATCTGTATACTGGCCAAACATGTATAATGATATATTTAATAAAATATCAGATTGTGAAATTTGTATGAAATACAAAAACTCAAAATCTAAACAAGAAATTTTGACCCATGATGTTTATAATATACCATGGTTTAAAGTCGGATGTGATCTCTTTGAGTTCAATAAAAAATACTATATACTAGTAGTTGACTATTTGTCAAAATTTATTGAAATAGAGTTGTTAAACTGTGGTTATTCGAGTAGACATGTGATTTTGAGACTAAAGTCCAGTTTCGCTAGACATGGCATCCCAAACATTTTCATATCTAATAATGGACCGCCTTTTAATTCAAAAGAATTTAAAGAATTTCTTATTGATTGGGGTATAGACCATAAAACTTCGAGTCCATATTTACCAAGATCAAATGGTCTTGCGGAACGCTCTATTCAGACAGTGAAGACACTTTTATATAAATGCCTTGAAAGTGCTACTGATCCATATATCGCGTTATTAAACTACCGTACTACTCCTAAAGGAAAGTTACCATGCCCATCTGAACTTCTAATGTCTAAAAAGTTGAATACAAGACTTCCAACACTTTCATTAAACTTAAAATCAAAACTAGTTGATACAGATAAATATCAAAAAGAAGTTAATAGTAAAATTCAAAAGTCATCAAATCATTGTAACTCCAATACAATAGAATACAAATCTGTTAACACAGGTGATAAAGTAATGTTTAAAAGAAGTCCTAGTTCCTTTTGGTTTCCAGGAGAAATAGTGAGTAAAAGTACGGAGCCCAGATCATTCGTAATTAAAGATAAAGAAGGTTCTTTGTTTAAAAAAAATGAACAACACATATTCAAAAATCCTAAACACTCATCAAACTCTGATGATACAAATGAAAACACATTCACAAAGTCTGAGAACAGTGAATACTTCTGACCCGAATTTACCAGTTAAAACTACTGAGTCTGAATCTGATAGTGCTTACAGAACTCGTCATGGAAGAAAAATTAACCCACCAACTAGATTTACACACACTAACTTCTAAATCATCAAAAACATTCACTTGCATCTTAACGAATAATATTATTATTAATTTATATCTATGCATAAACTTTGTGATTTAAATAATTAAATATTTGAAAATACATTGGATTGAAATTCTTATAAGTACATACATATGTAATTTTTTTTTTTTTTTTTTTGTCAATCTTTATTTGCAATCTATTTTATAATATTAAGCAAATTCGGTAAACAATACAATTAACTTAAATTATTGATCTTTATCTAGATCAACATCATAAAAAAACTGAGATCAAAGTAGGTTGTTAGTAGAACAATATTTTATCATTAATACATCTTTCATTGGTTTCTAAAGGGTAAATCAAGAACATGATATCTTTTCAACCTACATACTTCATCACTATCATTTAACAACGAAATTGCTAAAGGGTTTACATGGTCACTTAATCTTTGCAAATATTGATTACTAAACTTTCTTATCTCCGATAATACGTAAGGGATTTTAAGATCATTATGTAAGGTGTTATTAGTAACAAATCATGGTGCGTTTGCCATCATTCTTAATGTTTTAGACTGAAATCTTTGAATAATTTCAATATTTGAATTGCCTGTAGTTCCCCACAGTTGGATGCCATAGGTCCATACAGGCTTTAAAATAGTTTTGTAAATAAGAATTTTATTTTCTAAACTCAATTTAGATTTACGACCAAGAAGCCAATACATTTTTTTAAGTTTATTATCAACTTGTGTTCTCTTGCTTTTAACATGATCTTTCCACGTAAGTCTTCTGTCTAAGCATATTCCTAAATAATTCACAGAATTACTTTTTTGAATAATTGACCCATTGAGGGTAATATTTGGGCAATCTCCTTTCTTTAATGTAAACGTTACATGAGTAGATTTTTGCTCATTTACTTTAATATTCCAGGTCATTAACCAATCTTGCACCTTATTTAATTGATGTTGTATTAGGTTTGAAGCTTCAATTGCTGAGATATTTGAAGAAATAAATGCGGTGTCATCTGCATAAGTAGCAACTATTACTCCATTAGTGCAAGGCATGTCTGACGTAAAAATAGTGTAAAGTATTGGTCCTAAGACACTTCCTTGTGGCACACCGGCCTGTATTTCACGTAAAGAAGAGGTCTCGTTGTTAACTTTAACATAAAATGTACGGTTTTTCAAGTAGGAATTAAGAACGAGATAAAATGGTGCCGGAAGCAAACTTTTAAGTTTAAACAACAAACCAGAATGCCAGACTCTATCAAACGCTTGTTGAATGTCCAAAAATATAGCCGAACAAAACTTCTTTTTCTCCAAAGCATCAGAAATAACATTAACTATGCTGTGGCACTGCTCTGGCGTTCCATGCCTATGTCGAAAGCCGAACTGATGTTCTGGGATTATATTTCTAGCTCCTAATATTGGAAGTAGTCTTCGTGCAAACAGTTTTTCAAATAATTTGGAAAAAGTTGTTAACAAACTTATTGGCCTGTATGAATTAATGCTGTTCTCTGGTTTGTTTGGTTTGACAATCATTATAATTTACAGATAATTTAATACAGAGTTAAAGATAAGAGTTAAAAATACTATAGCTTTTTTTGATAATGTCTTCACAACCGACGCGTCTATTTTATCAAATCCAGGAGACTTTAATTTGTTTAGCATTTTTATTTCAGAAAGTACCTCACTTGGTGTAATATGAGAAATTGGAAGATCTATTTGACACGCACTGTCTAGAAATCGTAGAATGTGGTTTTCATTAGAGTTGAATGGGAAAGGCTTAAAGGTCCGCTCTAAATGTTCAGCGAAAGCGTTAGCTTTATCTTGATCGGTTCTACACCATACGTCGTTTAAATCCTTGACAGGAACATTTCTTCGAGGAGGTCTTTTTATATATTTAGTTGCTTTCCACAGGTTATGCTAATTATTTGTTGCATTAACGTCTAGACTTTGAAGATATTCTCCGATTTCATTGTTCTTGTATTCTGCAATTTTCTTTTTTAAAAGGCTAGTTGCAATGTTTAAATTTCTTTTATCGGCAGGGTGCCTAGTTTGTTGCCATTTTTTTCGGAGTCGCCTTTTATAGTTTATAGCTAATACCCGGTGTGCTTCGCTACCCCCATCGAAATTAAATATGTACATAATAATTAAAAAATTTTTTATTTAGTAATTAAACTATGCAATTTTTCTTAAAGGTTTATTCTAATTTCATTTGATGACAATATATTTCATTTAAATTCTAAATTAATACATTAATGAGCTATTTATTTCTTACTTGCTAAAATTTAATATGTACTTTTTTTCTTAAATAAATAATTCTTATTCCAATGCCTTGGGATACACAATATTTTTTGTTTTCCCCTCTGCGGGTTTTCCTACTCGCGAACATGCGACGTAAAGCTGTCCTTGAGCTTTATTAATTGTCATTGCAAATGCTAGGCGAATAGGAAATTGAAGGCGCTTGAAATCGAATGGCATCTCCGATGTGGTCATACGACGTGGTGGCAATACATCAGTTTCCTTAAACTTTCCAGTTATAATGGTCGTTCATCACTTTTTATTGTTAGTTGAGTGCCATTACAAAGTCGTGGAGGGTCAATATTTCTAAGTAAAATAATGTGAACACCGTTCTTTTATAAGTTCTTAGATTCCCATCGATCTTGTTGAGAATATTGCTGTTGATGGAATTAACGTCAATATTTTTGGATGCCAGTAACGCACGTTCATATAACCATTGCATATTTTTTAAATTTTGCACGATATTGGGAAATATACAATTTATTAATTCTTCTTTGGATTGTGTCATTCTGCAAAAGTCTGAAGGAAATTTTATATACTTTGTTATAGGATCCATTGGAATTCTTCCGTTACCTAAATCAAGCAACTTTTTGGAAAAAGTTCAAGCTGAAGCATCACGTTCCAACTGAACACGCATATTAGTAGTTAACTTTAGAGTGTGAACATGTCGCCAAAGGTGTTTCATTTTTGTACATGAGTGCATTGCAATACACCCAAACCTTTTTTTACACGGTAGATACGTTCCAGTGGATACCGTGTAAAAAAAATAACGCGTAAAAAAGACAAATATTATGTACGTATGTAAGTGTATAAACAAACTGAAAAGATATACATAGGATTGATGCAGTAGCCTACATATGCCTATAAAATTGAATAACTTTATAAAGAGGCACAGATTTAGTTCATGATTTATGATTATAAAAAAATAAAGAAAAATCTTAAAAATTTTCTTCCATTCATAAAAATAAAATTAGTTATCAAACTCTTAAGACAATTAGAAACGGAATTATTTTCAATAAAAAATTTTTTTTATTTTATTCGGAGTCAGTTTCTGATAGCAAGCGCATTCTCTTTTGCTGGGGTGGCTCAATATCAGTCTCGTCAGTAGAAATACTTATTACTTCTACATCTTCAGAAGCTGCTTCTGGCGCTGGTTTATTTCTTTTAACAGCAAATTCTGTTATAGTGCGTTGTGATCCAACTTTGGAAAGCTTTTTATAGAGCTCTCTGTATCTAGTCATACATGTTTCCAGGTCTGATTGAAATTTCACAGTTCTTTCAATTATGTTATCACATGTCAAAAAAAACCGTGTTATTTCAAATTCGCGTAAAAAAACCGTGTAAAAACAGGTTTGGGTGTATTGGCAAACTCGTCGATTCACCACCATTCGTTTACGATTTTGTTCTCGACGCAAATCACATTGCTCTATACTTACTGCTGCTCTTCTTGTTGATGTTCGAATCCAGTGACTTTCTACTCGTGATTTATGTTGGACTTCTTTTTCATTAGCTCGTGATGCTGTGGTACGATTTTGCTGGCTTTGTAGCCGACCTTCATGTTCCAAAGGTGTCTCGGTAGCTCGTGCGGTTGTCGCATGTTGTCGAAGACCTTCAAGACGTCCTTCACGTTCTGAAGGCGTTTCTGTGTCTCGTGATGTTTCGGTACGATTTCGTTGGCTTTGTATCCGACCTTCAAGTTCGAACGATGTCTCGGTAGCTCATGCGGTTGTGGCATGTTGTCGAAGACCTTCAAGACATCTTTCGCGTTCTGACGGCGTTTCAGAAGCTCGTGCTAAAGAGGTAAGATTTCGCTGACTTTTAAGGCACTCTTGGCTTTCTGAAGGTGTTTCAGTAGCTCTTGATGGTGTGGCACGTTGTCGTAGGCCTTCAAGGCGTTCTTCGCGTTGTGATGGCGTTCCGGTTCTAAAGGTTGAAACTCTTTTCAGTCCTGAGGCGACTTTCGCGCTCTTCCGAACTTTCATTTGCTCTCTGGGATTGCAAACGCAATGCATTTTTAGTGCTTCTGGAAAGGGATGCTTTTATTGGGGGCATTTTTATAAATTGTTGCAAAATAAATGTCACTCAAATAACGTTTAACTTGATTAAAAAAAAAGATTCAACTGAATTCCAAAACCGAATGCGTGTTATACATATGTATTCCTTTATATTTTACCTAATATGAATAGGTAAAAAATCGGTTCAGGTCATGAACCTTTTGAAAAAGAACTTAAGGTTATTAAAATTTAACAAATAATTGTGTTTGCGTCAGTCACAGGTAATTTTTTTGATGAGTTTTGCAACTACTTATTTTATTTGGGAACAATATTGACAGTTTACATTTTATTACTTAGGTAATTAAAAGTAATGAATGAAAATATTACTCCCTATTGTTACATGCCCATTCATCGCCCAATAGAATGCTGATTACAAAATTTACCTAATGTGGTTTTCAAGATATGCGACAATTAAATACTATTTTTATTAGTTACCCATTTTTAGAAGTAAACAATAACATAACTATTACATATGTATATGTGTATGTATATGAGATCAATATATAAATAGTATGCATTTTAGTACTTACTATGTACATGAGTTGAAAATTTCAAACTCAATCATTTAAGGGTCATATATACGGTGACCAGACGTTCTGTATTATACAGAACAGTACTGTATTTTGGAGCCCTGTTCTGTATAAATTATTCTTTGCTAAAAAACGTGAAAATGTTCTGTATTTTATTTAGTGTTCTGTATTTGTTCAGTATTTCGCTATTTTTTCAGTTTTACATAAGAAACGCAGAGAAAAATATATCAATATTAAAAAATTCTGACACAAATGTAGGTAATACATTTTTTTTTCAACTATAAACATTTACCAAAACTGATAAGTAGTGTCGATATTTTTGATTGTTCAAATCATAACAACATAAACATATATATCTAATACTTTTTCGTTTTTTTATACCACTGAAAGGTGTGCAAGTAAAAATACTAAAGGTTCGGCCATCTAACGTTTTTTTTTTCTTCAACTAGTACTTATTTCGTGAATGGTAACACTTATCTGATTTGACAGATAATTAGTTTTATCCTTCCGCTGAACGAATATTGTTGTGTATACGCTTGAACAACGCTGGGAAATATTGCGACATTACTTTGAAAATCATGGTAATGTTGCAGAATGTGTGCGAAAATTGCGTACGGATTTTGGAAGAAGAGAAGCAGCGTCAGCTCCGTATGTAAACAAGCAAAATTGTCGCATTTGGGGCACAGAAAACCCGCACGCATACATTGAAAAGCCGACGCACCCAAAACGAGTCACTGTTTGGTGCGGATTTTGGTCTAGAGGCATAATTGGGCCATCTTTCTTCGAAAATGAGCAAGGAGTGGCCGTTACAGTCAATAGCGATCGTTATCGGGACATGTTGAACAAATGTTTGTTCACAAAAATTGAAGAGGAGGATATTGGGAACATTTGGTTTCAACAGGACGGCGCTACGTGCCACACAGCCGAAGCTACACTCGATGTTTTGCGCCCTGTTTTTGAAGATCGCATTATCAGCCGCAGAGCCGATGTCGTTTGGCCACCTCGGAGCTGCGATTTGACACCGTTGGACTATTATTTGTGGGGGTGCCGTCAAAGACAAGTGTTACGCCGACAAGCCAGAGACAATTGACGCTTTAAAGGACAATATTCGTGAAGCCATTGGTGAAATACAGCTGCACACAATCGATAATGTGCTTAAAAATTGGACCGATCATGTAGGCTACTGCATGGCCAGCCGAGGCAGCCATTTGAATGAAATTATTTTCCATTATTAACCGGAAGTATTGTATTTTCAAATAAAAAAAGAAATTTGAGAAAATATTCAGTAGTTTTTTAAAGCATTTTCAAAAAAAAGTTATTTGGCGGACCCTTTATTTATTGTTTGCTTTCTTTTTGTACTTTATTAAATTGAATTAATAAATTTTTATTTTTCCAACAATCAATATAATAATGTTTAAAATTTTATTGCCAATTGAAATTTTGATGGTTAAAAATAACCTGATTTAGAAAATGGTGGTTAGTGTATTTTATTTTCTCCTGTTCTGTATTTTGCTGGGAAAAATATGGTCACCGTAGTCATATACCTTACTATTGCATATTTCAAGATATAATAATTTCCACACTCACTAATCAGAGAGGCACCACCTTCCTGAAGCTGGAATACAAAATTGGAGACTCTAGCTTTTATAGTTTTCTAGATATACAGATTTTAATAATTATAGAGTTTGCCACGCCCCTAATGCTTGATCGCCCATTTTTAACAAAAATATTGATATTGTACCTTTAGATATTCGTACAAAATTGGAGAGTCTAACTGTTATTTTTCTTCATATGGGAGGTGACACGACCGCTTTTGTTGAACTCCCTATTTTTGTCCAGAATATTTATATTTAAACTAAAGTTTATATTTAAACTAAAGTAAAAAATTGGGGACTCTAGCTGTTAGAGTTTTTCAGATATACAGATTTTCGTATTTACTTTATATGGGAGGTGCCAAGCCCACTATTGTTAGTTCGCCATTTTTGTCCAAAATATTTATATTAAAACTGTAGTTACTTGTACAAAATTTGAGGTATCTTGCTGATATAGTTTTTCCAATATACACATTTTGTTATTATCTTACAATAGTAGGTAATGTAGTATATGTGGGAGTGGCACCTCGCTCATTTGAACATAAAAAGTAGCCTATAACTCTTTCCGGAAGATACTGTGAACATTTTAGGAATATCGGTTCAGCCGTTTAGTCGTCTATAAACTTCAAACATACAAACAAACGCACATTCATTTTTATATATATAGGTGATTTCCGAGATATAAGAGGTTTTACATTTAATTCATATGGGAAGTACCACGCCCACTTTTCCTAGTCAGCCCATTTTTACCTAAAATATTCATATTGATACTAAAGTGGATTCGACAAAATGTTAGGACTCTAACTGTTATATTTTCTTAGATATAATAATTTAATATTTTTTATATTGGAGGTGACACGCCCACTATATCCAATCCGCCCATTTTGTTTATATATATACGTCAAAGTCGTCCATGCAAAATTTGAGGTCTCTAGCTGTTGCAGTTTATGAAATATGCGACATTAAATACTTATTGGATATGTTGGCGTGGCACCACTCCTTCTTGAAAAAGTAGTTCCTTCCAGATATACAGGAAGGTACTGTCAAAATTTCAAGATATTCGGTCCAGCCGTTTAGCCGTCTATAGACTTCAAACAAACAAACCCACAAACAAATAAACACACATTCATTTTTGTTTATATAGATGTAAAATTCATTACAAAAAACTACATATGTGACGTATGAGTGATATCAAAGAATATGGATATAAAGAATACGAATTATAAAGCAGTAAAATTTCTTATGGCGGGTTGTGGCATTACGACCCGCTCTCACCAAAATCTTTTTAAAAAAGCATTTCTTGATGAGGGGGGCGGAAGACGAAAGGAAAATAAACACAAACAAAGAGCGTAACAATGTGTTGCTCTCATCATGAGATCGTAAAAATGCATTCAATTGCTTGTCAGCTTCTAAAGGAGAATGTTCATGTCGCTTTTTTCAGACTTCAATTTTACACCCAAAGAAATATTACAGTATGATTCACTAATATCAATGAGAAATGATTTAGATTTTTGGAAAAATACTTGCCAAGTTAAATACGGTGTTTTTAGGTTTTTAACGCACTACAATTGTTCTATACTTTTCGCTCACATCTATGTACATATTATTGGGTTAATAAGTAGACTTGAAAATATTACTAACAATTTTCCTCTGGGTTAAATATGCCTCTCATAATTTTTCTCATGTTCTCTTTGTGCCGACGTCTGAGAATAAGTGATTTGAGAACGGTGTTGCCTTTTTTTTGGTTATTTCTAACCAAAATTGGTTATTTTTTTTATCAATGTGTAGATGTGTAGATTTTTTTGGTTTTGGTTATTTTTCTTTCTTATAAGAAAAGCTATTTTTTGTTTCTTTTTTTATTAATTATAATTTAAACTTGAAAAAAAAAATAAATAAAACAAAAGTCTACGAATTTAATTTTGGTAATATTTTTTCTTATTTGGTGAATTTTTTCACAAATGTTGGTTACAAAATTTTTTTCTTTCCCTTCTATCTTTCCCCCCTCGTCGTTCTTTACACTTTATTTTCTTTGGTTTTATACATCAAGAATCACAGATAGCATACTTGTAGGGGTAACTACTATGCGTATGAGTAATATATTTCAAATGCAATTAAATATTAAGTATGTAGTATGTAGCATACGTGGGCATGGCACCTCGCTCATTTGGAATATCAACATAAAAAGTAGCCTATAACTCCTTCCAGACATACAGGAAGATACTGTGAAAATTTCAAGAAAATCGGTTCAGCCGTTTAAGCGTCTATAAACTTCAAACATACAAACATACAAACATACAATCAAACACACATTCATTTTTATATATAAGATTAATTGCCTTATTTCTGTAGAAACATATACCGATCTGCCATTAGCTGGTCCTGTAGTTGGAGTTGAAAGAAAAGCAGCCTCATGAATAATGTTGGTGAATTTTTCAACTGCATCATCTAATTCATCTCCACAGTTAAGGGAAATATTTAAATCAATATTTCTCTCAATCCAATAACTAAATGACCTTAAATCAGTTTTTGGTGAAATTAATTTAATAATTTTTGGTATAAGCTCTATGGAAAGGCTAAAATTAATAACTAGTGCAGTATGGTCAGAGCACAAATCTTCATTATTTAAAATATCAAGCATATTCCCTGGAATACCAGAATAGACAGCAAAATCTAATAGATCGGGTATTTTAGCTGGGTCTGTAGGCCAATAGGTCGGTCTACCTCCCGATAAAACTGAAAAGCTTTTCTTTTGAATACAGTTATACAATTGTCTACCTCTAGGATTAATAATTCTTGACCCCCACCATGGATGTTTGGCCCAGCTACCAAAAATCTGTTGCCAAGTTTATCAAAGAAATTTTCGTAATCTTGACAATTAATTGTGTGCCTTGGTGGAGTATAAATTGAATAGAAGTTATAAAATGAGTTGTTACACTTTACTTTAATACCAGCAGCTTGAATATGAGGTTTAATAAATGGTTCTGAAATTTCATACTCAATGGTCGATTTAATTAATATTGCTGCTCCTGCATGGCATCTATTATCAGGATGATTTGCTGTAATTAAATCGTAGCCCCTTATTTTAAAATGTGACCTACTATTTAAGTGTGTTTCACAAAGTAAAAATATGTCAATATAATTATTTTTGACAAAAATCTCAATTTCATTGAATTTTTGTGACACGCCATTAGCATTCCAAACAGCTATTCGAAATCCTAATTGCATAATTTACTAATGAGCAGAGTTAACATATTTATTAGTTGACTAAACATATTTTCTATGTTCTTCATGCGATTATTAGTATCATCTTGTTTAAGCACGTCGGAGTATTGAATCTTATTAAAATGATTGTTATCACCTTCAAGATTTGTATAAGTCTGTGAATTAATCTGTGGAAAGTCCTTAGTATTCATTCTAAAGTTCTGATGTTTTTGATTTCTGTTTTCGGGCAGTATTTTTCTTCGCAGTGCTTTGTAAATTTGGCATCCCTTATAGTTAGCAGTGTGATGATTAAGGCAATTTACACACCGCGGAGGTTCCTCGATACTTTTTTTGCATTCCGCCGTTGGATGTCCAAGACCGCATTTCACACAGGTAAAAGGTTTCGTACAATAAGACTTTGTGTGGCCATATTGTTGACACCTATAACATTGGACGATGTTATTTGCTTTACGTTCTGGCTCTATAGTAACAACAGCATTATTAATATACTGAATTTCGTACACCTCTTTATTACTTGCGCTTGGAGCCAAATCAACAAAAAACATTGGAAGAGGTTGTTTAGTTAATTGGCTTCTTAGATTAATAACGTTTCTGACTTGATGTCCCAATGACAAAAGTTCAGCTTTTATTTCAGAAACTGGTGTTGAAAAATGTAAACCCTTTAGCACAACCCTATAAGAACGTTTACCTTTTAGTTGGTAATAGCACGTTCACATATAAGAAGGTTATGGTTATCTAAAATTAACCTTGGAGATAACCTTGTGGCGTTCACATATGACAAATATAACCTAAACATATGCGAGAATGACAGAAATTGACAGCTGCAGTACTGCACCAGCATATTCTCTGCATCTGGAGTCCACCGAACACGAATTTTTCTTTTTCTACAATATAAAAAATTGATATATTTAAGTATATATAAAAAATAAAAATATAAATTTACCTCTGTGTCTTCTCCATAGCAAATGTTTTTTTCTATTGCTGTCAAATTTTAGTAAATATATTCACAATAGATATAAAGCGTTGCATTTTTGAGTATTTTATTGAATACTTTTCAATGCAACAATGCGTATTTTACTAGGTTATGAGGTAACCTACAGCTGAACTTGGTTATCTTTTCATACAAATTGTATGGCTAACCTCATACATTTGTGGCTTGGTTACGAGATAACCTCGATAACCACGATAACCTAGCTAACCTGCTTATATGTGAACGTGGTATAAGTGTGATAGCAAATTTTGTTGGAATCAAAATATTTTACAATTTTTCTGTATGAATCTACAGTTTTAAAAATTAATTTAACCTGGCCATCTCTTAAAGATTTATAACTATATTTATCACTCTTAACTATACTCTTTCAATTTGTTAACATTTTAGTTATATTATTAACACCAGGTATAAATATTGGTGGTGGTTTTGGGGTTCCTTCTTTACCTTTATCTTCTACATCAAAGTCATCATCAATCGCAACCTCGGCATATTTGTTAGTGGATGTTGTTGGTAAATTATCGTCCTGCTTTGATTTTTTATTGATTTGCTTGAGACTTGTTGTTGTTTTTTGCGTTTTGTAGAAGTCATTACTTGCCATTTAGTGATTTCGTCATCAGTATCAGAATATTCATCCGTTATCATTTTGCAGAGATTTCTTAAGTTTTTGTTCACTTAAAAATTTTTTGTTTTAATTTGTTTAATTAGTGTATTAATTTTAAGAAATTGTTTTTGTTTTTTTTTTAGATTATTATAAGTATATTGACGCAGACTACTGCACACAATCTCTCAACTAAGAAAACTTTGATTCGCTTTTTGTCCACGAAATAATTTAAAAATTTTAATATTTTTGAAAATTTATAAAAAAAATTTTTTCGTATAAATTTTTTATTCCGTTTCACTTGACAGTTAAATCGAAAGTCACATATGTAATTGAAAAGGAAGATGTTGTGTAAATAATTTAAGTTATATTTACATTTATATACTTTATATAGAACATGAACTAAACACTTTTTAGTATTAGCTTTTAAGTTATTATCAGTAAGCTTTGTAATTATTCTTCATATTGAATTTTAGTTTTTCAAATACATAACAGCCGGAAATGGATTTTTAGATTTGTCTGTCTTTTTCAACATGTATTCTTCGGATAGACACGTAGCTATCTCACGCAAAAACTCAGGTCTTTTCCGATTTGAATCATTTCAGGCCAAGAAGAATCAATTTCTGAATATAAAATAATTGCATTCAATGCGGATATATCAACGATATTTGAAAACACAACATTTGGCCATCAATTTGTTTTGCTGTAGTAGCTAATCCTTTGATCAGCAGTATCAATGCCTCCTAAGATAGAGGAAATTATTTTTACAGAAACGATAAATATAATAAGCCTTTAGT
This sequence comes from Sarcophaga rosellei, assembly GCA_930367235.1. Taxonomy (NCBI): domain Eukaryota; kingdom Metazoa; phylum Arthropoda; class Insecta; order Diptera; family Sarcophagidae; genus Sarcophaga; species Sarcophaga rosellei. The sequence goes on along the minus strand of OV884020.1, from coordinate 42,286,533 downwards.
AGAGTCGTAATAAGAAACGATTGCAGGTTTCTTCTTATGATTACTGAAATCGATTTCATCTATTTTGCGCATGATGCTTATAAATATATAGTACCTTTATTTTTATCGCCGATATACGAAATAAGTGTTGCGATTTCACTGAAAGCAAATGTGAATGTACGAGTATATAAACAAAATTTTTTGAACATAAGCAATTTCGTTGGGATAAAAGTTTTACTTTTTCGAACTGTTCCCACATATGTCAGTTTCCTTTGTAAAAGTTTTTCCTCAACCTAAAAGATATTTTGCCCTTTCAATCTGTCTGTCAACTTCACGACACGCTATCCGTTTTTTTGGTTTTCCAAGATACGGTTGTATTTTCCATATGTATTCATATGTATGTATGATTTGGAGTCTACAGCTAACCAAAATTTAAGCCCATATTTAGCTGGCCTTGCAGGCATATACTACCTAAAGGAACATTGTCCACTAAAACCCACTGGGTGCTCATCAATAGTGACAGTTTCATGGCAGTTATAAAACATTGAAAGAAGTGCTTCCCAATTATCCCACAACTCACGAATAGGAGCAAACTTTTCACTACTTTTTTGTTGTCTTCTATCCTCGTTCATAATAGATCGAAATATTGGACAACCAAAACTTGGGTCAAACAAAGCATGCAAATCTTCGTTTTTGCCTCTGTAATACAAAATTATTATAACAACCACTTCACGTATGTAAAAGATCAGAAATATATTATATACCCAACAGGAATTAGGACACCAATATATGCCCGCAATATGAAGGAAGGAGGAAAAAATAATAAAAAGTAGGCAACACATCGTGGGATCTGGACACCGCGAAACGTATTAGACCTGGTGGTAATGATATGATATTCTCAATATATTCATCTAATATGGAACAAATTGAAATATCTGAATCACTTTCATTTAGAATTTCAGCAATAACATTGCTGTCCAAATTTCGTCGATTTTCTATTCCATTTTTCCCCCTTGGAGAATGTAAACAAAAGCTAAATCGAACTGAAGTATAGAAATGGGAAATCCCAGAACTTTTGTAACAATATAAATTATTTAAAATGTTTGGTCAAAAGAGTTTTATATCGAATTATTTATGAAAAATACAAAGTGGACCAAAATGGTCATTTACCTAAGATTCGAAAGTTTTTTTAACCTAACACCAGGGTTAATTAGCAGCAAGGCAAAGATGTGATAGTTTTCACGATCAGAATTATAATAATTTGTTACAAAATTAAGGCAAAGTAAAATAATTCGGTTTTTCTTACAAAATTGTAACAAATAATAAAAAGGGTCCTTTACACTAACAAGGATATGTATAAAAACCGGTTAGCTTAGTAGCAGGTTTCTACGCGTGACAAAGCTTGTACATGTATGTGTAAAATAGAATGAAGCATAGAAAGAATATAGATAACAGATAAATTATAGCAAGTACAATGGTACATCAAGAATATTATTAGAAATGATAATATTAAATACTGTACTACATTTTGAAATGAATTTAACTTAATAATTATTCGTTTATTGTTCTCCAACAATGAACTTATTGAGCAGTGAGTTTGGTGAACAATTAATTTCACATTTTTGAAGCAGTCCAGATCGTGAAGGCAGTTAAGATCGTGCAATTTGAGTCTGTTAAGCTAGTTTTTGTGAGTATAGGTAAAGTTTAAGCATTTCTAAGGATAAAAGCAACTTTTAAACGAATACTAACACACAATCTGATGGTCATACGGCTGTCTAATGATTTCTGTTCGGAAACGCACCTCAGTTATGAACATTGTCTCCGGTAACTGTGGTTTAACAATGGGTCTGTATAAGGTCAAAGTCTGTAGTCGTACAGAGATAAGCTACAACAGCCGTTGAATAGGACGAAATGCCGAAAAAATACTCTACAATGACAACTTAGGGAAAGATCATCTACGACATACATACATACATAATTGACCATTACAACTCTTCAGTCAGGACTACGACCTAGCTTCTCAAACCACTTATATTGTGTATGTTAATTTTATACATAAGTGGCGGGACCTACAGTTTAAAGTCAATTCCGAACGACAGATTTTGAGAAACTTTTTCATGGCAGGTTTATTTACCCTCAGAGTTTTTGCCAGAAATCTGCTGAGAGAAAGTCGCCGAAGAAATATTTTTTTCCATATTTCGTTTTATTGCCTGACCTGGGGTTTGAACCTTGGCCTTATGTCTACTAAGCCAATACTATACCTACTAGACTGCGGCGACTTCTACGACAGAGCTTTGGGCGATATTCATGATATAATGACAAACGTTCACTTCAAAGTCTCATGGAAATATTCAATTTAATTTTACAAAATTTGTATGTTTTTTTAATTCAATCGTAAAAACCGAAAAGCACGCGTAATTATGTAGAGCTAGTATCAAATAGTTTCTGATTGCAAAAAATGGAATTTAAAATCAAAAAATTACCCCCGAACAAGTCTTCTCTGGTTTACTTCTTTAATTCTTACTTGTTCCTTTAACGGTGAGCACAATAATTAAAGGAATCAAAGAAAATGTTATTGACAGCTATAATACTGCCAGCAGTTAACATTTCTAATATGAAATAGGCGCGTTAATGCAAACATAATGTAGAGTAGATACGCCTTAGAATGTTAAAAAGTTTTAAATTAATTTCGTTTTAAAATGTTAATGTTAGTAAATTCTAATTATTTGAGCATAAATTTTACTGATTATAACACAGTGAGAGTGAGAGCCATGATGTTGTAGATAATAAAAAAAAGCTTTTCATTACAAAGCTTTGCATGGCGTTTATTATAATCAGTATTTGGCACGGTCAGATACAAATGAAAACCAACACACTGGTGTCAGTTGCAAATTCATATTTTCAACGATTAAGTCATTGATCGCCGCGAAGCGTAAATTCAATTAAAACGAAATGTTTACGGTACGTACACGTTCTTCGAAAAATATAGAAAAACGGCAAAAGCGTCCGTTTTATGAAATAGCGGCGAATGGAGACAATATACCATTAGAGGGGCAGAATTGGCTTCAAAGATGGTGCTCGGTGCCCATAGCAGAAGATTTTTTTAAACGTTTGTATGAATTTAATGTTAAGGATGATGATGTTTACATTGTGACATTTCCTAAGTGTGGCACTACGTGGATACAAGAGGCCACTTGGCTTTTGGTAAATGATTTGGATTTTGAAACTGCCAATCAAGAAGATTTGCCATTTCGTAGTGTATTTTTGGAGTAAGTGAACAATAAATATTATTTTTTGTTCATTTCCTTTAATTGTTTTTCTAATTGTTTCTTAAAGTTTAAAAGGCCTGTATTCAAATTTGGATATGGATACCCTTGTCATGGCAGAAAACGCAAAATCCCCGCGATTATTAAAGTCCCATTTACCAGCACATTTAATACCGAAACAAATATGGGAAAAGAAATCAAAGGCAAGAAAATTCTACACTAAATACAGAAAAATGTTCTTATTTAAGACAAAATAATTGTGTTCCACATTAATTTCTTGTTTTAAGATTGTTTACTGCGCCCGTAATCCCAAGGATATGGCAACATCCTACTAACACTTTCAAAGTGGTCTTGGCACCTGGGAGGGTAGCGTTGATGAATTTGTAGAGGATCTTATAAGCAATGACATTATGTATACGCCATATTGGGAGCATCTAATGGATTTCTGGGGTATGCGCCAAGAGAAAAGTATTTTCTTTACCACCTACGAAGATATGAAGAGAAATTTAAGAGACGTTTTAATTAAACTCAATAGATTCTTGGAGAAACCCGACCTATCCGAACAGCAATTAAATGAATTGGAAAAACATTTATCGTTTGATTGTATGAAGGGTATGTTAATTAGTAAAAAACAAAATTATTTGTTTTTAATGAACTTCTTATTGTAGCCAATAAACATGTTAATCCCACTTTGAATATAAAATCTGGTCATGGCAGTTATAATGTTAAAGCAGACTTTGAGTAAGTTTTTGATTTTTTAATTGAAATTTAGCAAATTTTCTTACTTTTCATATTCTATATTAGATTTATGCGTCGCGGTGTAGTTGGCTCCCATAAGGATGAGTTGTCTCCTGAGGTTCAAAAGAAATTGGATGACTGGATTGCTGAAAATTTAAACAAATTTAATATTAAATTGGAAGATATATTTGGTGTATTATAACAGTTATGTACTGAAATGAAATAAGTATGAATGAATATAATTTTAAAAATAACCGTGAATTGAATTAAAATGCAATGTTCTGGTAGTATAGGGTGTAGTGCGCTAATCTATTAATGTGAGAGTCGTGGACTCAATTTATTTCCAATTGACGAGTCCTGGTAATACAACAGTTTTCCATTCTATAGGAAACGTTGTTTATTATCTTTTATAAAAATGTTCTCTCTCTAACTTCAACAAACCTCACAAAAAATTCATTTATATAGAAATGAAGTCTGTACATAGGAGAAGGCAATACATTTGTATTTGTAAACACGTACACCCCTGAAAAGAAGCGGGAAAAGTAAAACTTTCATCAAAACGTCAGCATCCATCAGCAATTTTTTGTTAGAAATACTACGTAGCTGGGCAAAAAAATCTACCGGAACGGTAGATTATCAGCTGAAAGCAATATGTAAGTCTCAGAAAATCAGTGCTTCTGATTGGATAGCCCACAACTAATTTAATAACATTAAAGGATGGAAACATAAATCATGGAAAGGTCCGCTAATACTTAATCCAGTTCCTGATAGGTCATATAAGAGTATACACGGTATGCCGGTCGCCGTAGTCTAGTAGACGGGTTCGAGCCCCCGGCCAGACATCGAAACGAAATATGAAAAAAAATATTTCTTCGGCGACTTCCTCTCAACAGATTTCTCAAAAATCTGTCGTTCGGAGTCGACATTTAACTGTAGGTCCCGCCACTCAAGTATAAAATTAAGGCACACAACCTGAGTGGTGAGAGAAGCTAGGCCGTAATCCTGACTGAAGGGTTGTAATGGTCAATTATGTATGTATACCGGTATGAAATTAGCATTTTTGTGTTTAGAAAAAAATACCAGCTTTTAATGAGAAAGTATTGCCCCCGTCTTATCCGTCTTGTATGGATTCCACGTCAAAAGAACGGTTCGTTTTGTAACGACACGTTTCCGCTTGGGTTCAGGGGTAGATCAGCGGCGTCCAGTGGTTACATAAAAAAACCCTTCGTTGAAGTTTTAAGGCTATTTGTTTACAATAACTGAAATAGCTTACGCACTAAACTCGGTTACTACTAAAGAAGAGGAAAATATATTTAGTTACATTTGGAATTAATTAAAGTACCCTAGGCAGGCCAAACAAATGTCCGTCAAGTCAACCAAAGGAGGATATCAGAACGGCAATCAAACGGCATACGCACAGGATGATTGTGGTTCCTAAGCCTTATGATGCCCGTCAAGTAACAGTGCCAGAAGAGTCAAGGGGATTCAGAACAACAGTCAAACGGCCTACGCTCAGGAAGACTGTGATTCATACTGACCCGATGATATTTCCCCGGCATAGTCGTCAAATCACCCAGAGGGGGGCGAGGAACCGAGGTGGATCCTCGGACTCTAGGTGTCCGTCCTCAGGAAGATAATCCAGAACAACAATTGCACGGCATACGCACAGAGCAATTGCTGTACCGTCTTCCCAGTCAGTTGCCAATGTTTTGCTTATAAACAAACTCACACTTGTGAGGATAACTACACCACTAATGGTGGAGTTTATTTTCACTCTGCCAATGTTATTAAATAAATTAATAAAATTGACCATACCTATCAGCAACTCGTCACTAACTAAACTCGCCTGCTTAAGCCATGTTCACTCACGTTCCCAAAAGTAACGTAAAATCAAATCAAACATGAATACTCTACTCAGTAATTATTTTAGGCACAATGGGGCCTATTATAATCTTAAACACTAAATTATTAAGAAGAATAAAAAAATAAAGTAAAAAAAAAAAATAAGAAAAGAACTACCCCTAGTAGTATTATTATTCATTCTAATAATAAATGTGGGATATAATTAAATACATAAATAATTACAAGTATATAGTTATTAAATAATATATAGTGAATAATATAAAATGTAAATAATATATGATGGTAGAACCGGTGGACCAGAGTAAGTCGGTATGGTGTGGACAAAAACAAGGTCCCCGCCTTTTGTCGTCACAGTCTTCTAAAGCAAACACATTACTCACCGAATTTTCCTCGTTGAAATATAAATGATGCTAACCCAATGCCTAATAGAAACCAAGTCTGGTGATAGCGGCGGTTGGCGAAGCAGTTCTCAGTCTAAGGCTTGTGTGCAGCAGAGATCAGCAATGAGTATTCAAAAACGATGAGTAGATTCGAATCATACTCATAATTTCTGATACTTATACCCATTCATACTTATAATAATATCATACTCATACTACTCATATTTAAAGTTTGAAGTACTCAATATACTCATACTTAAGAATACGCATGATGTTGTTGATTTTGACTCTCCTTTACGTACGAACACTACAATACTCACTAGAATGCCGTGTGTTTGCTTTGCTTGTTGTCTTTGTCTTTTTCTTTCTTCTAAGACTGTAAATTTTGATGAATGATTCGAATCACTCGAATCATTTATGAGTATTATAAGTATTTTTCTAAATTATGAATTTGAATGAGTAGGCGTAGGGATCAAACATATTTCGAATGTTATGAGTTTGATGTCAACGTTGTACTCATATTCATTGCAACATTTATTTATAAATCAATGTTGTAGTAAGTATGAAGGAGTCAGAGTAGTTGAATTTCAATACTGTTGACTCACTCATACTCAAAATTTCAGGAGTAGTTATGAGTAGAGAAAAAAACGATTCATTGCTAATCTCTGATATACATTTCTTTTGGCCTAAGGGAAGCATTGAACATTCTACCCGCTTCAAGATGCGTTAGTCCATTCCACAATTGATTTATATTCGTCTCCTAGGATAGTTAGTGAAAGTGTGAAGAACGTGAAATATAGCAACCAGTTCCCGTAAAAATTGAAGAAGATATTATAGAGGAGAGTTCACTTTATAGACGCATGAAAGCTACTTGAAATTCGTCAACAAAAGCTACTTGAAATTCTTAAAAAAATAATTAAAAAAATATATTTCTAGTTTCTAGTGGGTATCAATATTTATTTTGCAATGCACTTAGAGTAGACTAATTGTGCAAAATCATGATTTAAAATAAAAATAAAATAAAAAAGTTCAATATATAATAGATAACCTATTTGAGAAACCTATTTGTTTTTTGAGAGCCGCTTTATGTTGATCGATATATTTCTAATTTTATCTTATGTTTTTCGAATGTCTTTTTATTTTAAATAAGAATAGAAGTTAAATGAGATCACAATATAAATAAAATAAAAAATTCGCTGTTGTTGTCGTATACCAGGTCGACGTGAAATTTCATTGTCAAATAAGGTATACCAACATAAAACTAATTCTGAATAGATAGCTTAAGTAAGGATAGGTTAGGTTAGGTTAGGTCTAGTTGGTAACAGAGATCAGCAATGAATCGATTTTTCGCTGCTCATAAGTACTCTTGAAATTTTGAGTATTGAAATTAAACTACTCTGATTCATTCGTATTCGCTACAACATTGATTTATAAGTACAGGTTGCAATGAGTATGAATGAATACAATGTTGACATCAAACTCATAGCATTTGAAATATGTTCGATTCATTATTCTACTCATTCAGATTCATAGATTTAGAAAAATTCTTATAATACTCGTAAATGATTCGAGTTTTTACTTGTTTGTCATGTAAACAAATTCAATGTTTTTGTTTGTGTAGCTTTTGTTTACAATTTGAATGATGTGAAAGCGAAACACTATTTCCATTTTCGTAACAATAGTATCGTAGAAATGTGACAATCATAAACCGATATTTTCTTCTAAATATTGCGAGCTAAGACCATGTACTTGTGCTAGATCAGAGGAAGGTTTGAATGCCTTATTATAAGTTGGGCGTACACTTAGAAAAATACAAGATGTGACGATTTAAAATGAATGTTTTTTATGAAAAACAATATTAATTTTTAATGGGAAATAGTCCTTCCATCCTTCAGACAATTTGTAGATTCCACGCCAATAAAACTGTTCGACTTTTGAAACAAACCAAGCAGTCAACCAATTATCGACAACATCGTAGGAATCAAAGCGCTGCTCAGCCAATACATATCCCATCAATGAAAACAAACAGTAGTCGGAAGAAGTAAAGTCTGGTGAATACGAGAGATGGGGTAGCTGCTCCCAGGCCAATTCTTTGATTTGATTGTATCTGATTTTGCTTTGAATGCAAATTGCAAAATTTGTTATCGTTTTTCAATCAATACATACTTACATGCATAGCTGACCATTACTACTCTTCAGTCAGGATTACATCTTAGCTTCTCACACCACTTATGTTGTGTGCGTTAATTTTATACATGAGTGGCTGGACCTATTCTTTAAAGTCGACTCTGAACGACAGATTTTTGAGAAACTTTTCATGGCAATTTTATTTACTCTCAGAGTTTTTGCCAGAAATCTGCCGAGTCCCCGAAGAAATATTTTCATATTTTCGATTTGATGTCTGACCTGGGGTTTGAACCGCGGCATTACGTCAAATAAGCCAACACTACGGCGACTTCAATCAATGCGTGATTCAAATTGATAATTTGTTGCCGGTAGCAATTTGTATTAACGGTTTCACCCGGTTTTAGAACCTCGTTGTAACAATCACACTTTTCTGGTGCCGAATCAATCTGGTTTTGCTGCCGAAGTTGTTGGTTGTCCCAGATTAACTCATGAAAATAAATTCATTCTTCATCGCTAATAATAATTCGTTGCAACACTGATTTTTTATTGTGCCTTTAAAGCAAAATTTCTTAAGTGGTTTTTCAGTTTTCCGTCGGTCTGTCAAACAACATCAGTTGAGATTGAATGAACGAATATATACAATGTTGAGCAAACGCGAATGCATTCAAATCATTATCTGCTGTACAGTAACATGCCAGTCACTCTGGTGGGAATCAACCCCACCATTCTAACATTAGTAGTCTAGTACAGAAGACTACCATAAATGTGTCCCAGTTCACTATATTACTGCTTACAACAGATTGAGAGAGTGAACGAGATAAAGTAACTTGTAATCGTGTATGTAACATCACTGCACAATATTGATTATAATTATATTAAATTCCAATTGATTATTACTGATATTTTCATAAATAAAAATTATTGTTCTTTACAAAACTTATGTATCAGTTTAAATAAAATGTTTACAGTGCGTACACGTTCTTCGAAGAATATAAAAAAACGGCAAAAGCGTCCGTTTTATGAAATAGCGGCCAATGGAGACAATATACCATTAGAGCGACAGAATTGGCTTCAAAGATGGTGCTCGGGCCCATAGCAGACGATTTTTTTAAACGTTTATATGAATTTAATGTGAAGGATGATGATGTTTATGTCGTGACATTTCCTAAGTGTGGCACTACATGGATACAAGAGGCCACTTGGCTTTTGATAAATGACTTGGATTTTGAAACTACCACTCAAGAAGATTTGCCATTTCGTAGTGTATTTTTGGAGTAAGTGAACAATAAATATTATTTTTTGTTCATTTGCTTTAATAGTTTTTCTAATTGTTTCTTAAAGTTTAAAAGGCCTGTATTCAAATTTGGATATGGATACCCTTGTCATGGCAGAAAACGCAAAATCCCCGCGATTATTAAAGTCCCATTTACCAGCACATTTAATACCGAAACAAATATGGGAAAAGAAATCAAAGGCAAGAAAATTCTACACTAAATACAGAAAAATGTTCTTATTTAAGACAAAATAATTGTGTTCCACATTAATTTCTTGTTTTAAGATTGTTTACTGCGCCCGTAATCCCAAGGATATGGCAACATCCTACTACCACTTTCTTCGTGCTCTGGGCAGCTGGGAGGGTAGCATTGATGAATTTGTAGAGGATCTTACAAGCAATGACATTATGTATACGCCCTACTGGGAGCATCTAATGGACTTCTGGCGTATGCGCCAAGAGAAAAATATTTTCTTTACCACCTACGAAGATATGCATAGAAATTTAAGAAACATTTTAATAAAACTGAATAGATTCTTGGAGAAACCCGACCTATCCGAACAGCAATTAAATGAATTAGAAAAACATTTATCGTTTGATAGTATGAAGGGTAAGGGAAGGCAAATATTGAAGAAAATTACTTCATTTTTATGAACTTCTTATTGCAGCCAATAAACATGTTAATCCCACTTTGAATATAAAATCTGGTCATGGCAGTCCTGATGTTAAAGCAGACTTTGAGTAAGTTTTTGATTTTTTAATTGAAATTTAACAAATTTTCTTATTTTTCATATTCTATATTAGATTTATGCGTCGTGGTATTGTAGGCTCCCATAAGGATGAGTTGTCTCCTGAGGTTCAAAAGAAATTGGATGACTGGACTGCTGAAAATTTAAACAAATTTAATATTAAATTGGAAGATATATTTGGTGTAATCTAACAGTTATGTACTGAAACATATAATAAATAAGTATCAATGAATACAATTTTAAAAATAAGCGTGTATTGAATTAAAATGCAATGTTCTGATAGTATAACGGTTAGTGTGCTAATCCATTAAAGCACTCTCGCATTAATAGATTAAAGCACTCTCACATTAATAGATTAGTATACACGATTTATTTCCATTTAACGAGTCCTGGTTAACTTTATACAACAGTTTTTCATTCCAAGAAACGTTGTTTATTATCTTTTATAATAATTTTCTCTCTTAAACTTCGAATTTTGTCTACACTTCAAAGTGAACAAAACACCTAACAAAAAAATCATTTAAATAGAAATGAAGTCTGTATCAGAGATCAGCAATGAGTATTCAAAAAGATGAGTAGATTCGAATCATACTCATAATTTCTTATAATTATACCCATTCATACTTATTTTAATATCATACTCATACTAGTCATTTCCAAAGTTTGAAGTACTCATCGTACTCATACTTAACAATACGCATGATGTTGAGAGATTTCGACTCTCCTTTACTCAACATTTACAAGACTCACAAAATAAGTATGATTCGCGTACGAACACTACAATACTCACTAGAATGTAGTCTGTTTGCTTTGCTTGCTGTCTTTGTCTTTCTTCTAAGACTGTAAATTTTGATGAATGATTCGAATCACTCGAATCATTTATGAGTATTATAAGTATTTTTCTAAATTTATGAATCTAAATGAGTAGGCGTATGAATCAAACATATTTCGAATGTTATGAGTTCGATGTCAACGTTGTACTCATATTCATTGCAACCTGTATTTATAAATCAATGTTGTAGTGAGTATGAAGGAGTCAGAGTAGTTGAATTTCAATACTGTTGACTCACTCATTCTCAAAATTTCAGGAGTAGTTATGAGTAGAGAAAAAAAATGATTTATTGCTAATCTCTGATATACATTTCTTTTGGCCTAAGGGAAGCATTGAACATTCTACCCGCTTCAAGATGCGTTAGTCCATTCCACAATTGATTTATATTCGTCTCCTATGATGTGTTAGTGAAGGTGTGAAGAACGTGAAATATAGCAACCTGTTCCCGTAAAAATCGAAGAAGACATTATAGAGGGAATTCACTTTATAGACGCACAAGAGCTACTTGAAATTCTTCATAAAAAAAAAACTAAAAAAATGGAAATTTTTTAATTTCTAGTTTCTACAGGTATAAACAAAACTTTTTGATAAGATTTGTGAATCGAGGGAATCAATATTTATTTTGCAATATACTTGGGGTAGACGAATTGTGCAAAATCATGTTTTAAAATCTATGACAATAAATAGAATAGAATACTTGAATGAAATATAATTTTCTTATCTGCTATTGACACTATTGTGAGAAACTTATTTGTTTTTATTGCCCTTTGTCGATCGATAAATTTCTAATTTTATCTTATGTTTCGCTACCCCCTTTTTGAGTACTTTTCTTTATTTTGAATAAGAATAAAAGTTAAATGAGATCACTGAATAGATAGTCTTAAGTTAGGTTAGGTTGAGTACGTAAAAGAGATCAGAAATGAATCGCTTTTTTCGCTACTCATAAGTACTCATGAAATTTTGAGTATTGAAATTAAACTACTCTGATTCATTCATACTCACTGCAACATTGATTTATAGGTACAGCTTGCAATGAGTATGAGTACAATGTTGACATCAAACTCATAGCATTTGAAATATGTTTGTTTTATACGCCTACTCATTCAAAATCATAAATTTAGAAAAATACTTATAATACTCACAAATAATTAGAGTGATTTGAATCATTCACCAAAATTTACAGTCTTAGTTGTTGTTGTATTTATAAAAAAAAAAAAGACAAAGACAGTAAGCAAAGCAAACACACAACCTTCTAGTGAGTATTGTAATGTTCGTACGTGAATCATACTTATTTTGTGATTCTTGGAAATGTTGAGTAAAGGAGAGTCGAAATCAACAACTTCATGCGAATTGAGTATCATGAGTACGATGAGTACTTCAAACTTTGTATATAAGTAGTATGAATATGATATTAAAATAAGTATGAATGCGTATAAATATCAGAAATTATGAGTATGACTCGAAACTATTAATCTTTTTGAATACTCATTGCTGATCTCTGGTTGATAACCACTTTAACGGACATACCTTACTTGGGTATTATAGAGTCCAACCGTAACATCAATATTCTATCCCATTCTGTTATATAATATAACTACCCTTGGTAGGCATCTAGTAGGTAGTGTATTCGCTTATTAGACTTAAAGCCCGGGTTCGAGACCCAGGCCAGACATCAAAACGAAATATGAAAAAAAATATTTCTTCGGGGACTACCTCTCAGCAGATTTGTGGCAAAAACTCTGAGAGTAAATAAACCTGCCACGAAAAAGTTTCTCAAAATCTGTCGTTCGGAGTCGACGTTAAATTGTAGGTCCCCCACTCTAGTATAAAATTAGGGCACACAACATGAGTGGTGAGAGAAGCTAAGGCTTAATCCTTACTAAACAGTAGTCGGGTAGTGCAAGGGACAATCTAAGATTCAATTGTTCTAAAAAGATTCTACATCCGACTTTATCGCATTATCTGAATCCACTAGTAAAAAGTTGGATTATATTACTTTAGAAGTGTAATCCATTATTAGAAAAGCGGATAAGAGTATCGCATAAGTGGTAGGTATACTCAAATCACATAAACCAAGATTTTGGCATAACGATAGCATCACCAATAATTGTATAATCTGGTGGCGCTCAGTCTCATTGCGACGTTCACATCCACTTGTTACGCCAATATTAATGATAGTATCCAGTTAGGGGTAGTAAACAATGCTTAAGATGATGTAGTCCTAAGAGCACCTGCTATAATGATCACAACCATTGGCATAATATGCTCAAATTGGATTTGTATGCATGAGTGTATGTACAGTTTCAAAGAAAACGCTGTGTAGAATGTGGCGCATTATAAAATTCTTAGCCATGATTTTAAACACGGTCATTTTACTGTTTACATGCCATAACAATTCCGAGGAATAAGCAACAATTTTGTTTCCAAAATTCATGAACTTTCATGAGAGTATGAACATGTCTTGTGGTAACCTGTAAAGGATAATAAACAATGACTCGGATGATATATTTCTAAAAGCAGCTGCTTACATCTCTCGTATATAATTATGCCGTCAATCTGACATTAAATTAATCAACACAACATTGGTAATGGGAGAAGTTAGACTGTAATCCTAACAAAAGGTCCACAATTCAACATAGTGTTACGTTTTTACCCTCCAAAAACGTTTGAAATATGAGCACATAAATTGCAAATAAAAATAAATTTGTGTTCAGTTTTAATTAGTTTCTTTATTGTTCGCACAATTCTGTGTGCCACTGTTCACAACTCGATGTAGACAGTAACAATTGCTTTGGTTATTCCTCTTTGCACTCTTTTGCGTAAACGATAGCAATTACTAGCCAATTTGTTCGATAAATCTTTATAACGGAGATCTTCAACCACGATTACTTTCTTCAAACACAGCGTCTTCACACAAGACTGACTGAATTTTTACTGACTTCGTTGCCTGCTTTGCCTTGCCTTGTATACCGCAGGGTAAACAGTCTGATGAATGCTCTTGAAGGATAATGACTTCGCCTTTTCGAAGTCTCTATAAATGTAAACATGTTGTTTACGTTATTGTTGTTTGTGTATTTTGTTTACGTTTGTCATTGTGGTGTGTTGTTGTTGCCTTTTTGTTTACTTATTTATCCCCTTTTTTGTTGGTATAATTTTGCTTACTTGTTTGTCATTTTGTATCTTTTGTTTACAATTTGAACGATGTGAAAGCAAGACACCATTTCCATTTTAGTAACAATAGTATCGTAGAAATGTGACAATCATAAACCGATATTTTCTTTCAAATATTGCGAACGAAGACTTGTTTAGATCACAGAATGATTTGAATGCCTTTTATAACTTTTCAATACACTCAGAAAATTACCAGATTTGCCGGTTTGAAATGAGTATTTTTTATAAAAAACAACATTAATTTTAAATGGAGATTCCACGCCAGCAAAACTATTCGACTTCTGAAACAAACCAAATAATCACCGTGGTAGGAATCAAAGTGCTGCTCAGGCAATCACATATCTCATCGATGAAAACAAATAGTAGTCGGAAGAAGCCAAGTCTAATGAATACTACGGGTGGCGTAGCAGCTCCCAGACCAATTTTTTGATTGTATCTTGCTGATGATGTTGCTTTGTACGCATATTGCAAAATTTGTTATCGTTTTTCAATCAATACATACATACATAATTGGTCATTACAACACTTCAGTCAAGTTTGCGTCCTAGCTTCTCACACCACTGATGTTGTGTGCCTTAATTTTAAACGTGAGTGACGGGTGCTACTGTTTAAAGTCGACTCCGAACGACAGATTTTTGAGAAACTTTTCATGGTAATTTTATTTGCTCTCAGAGATTTGCCAGAAATCTGCTGAGAGGAAGTCACTGAAGAATTATTTTCATATTTTCGATTTGATGTCGATCTGGGGTTTAAACCGTGGCATTACGTTAAATAAGCCAACACGCTGCCTATTTGACTACGGCGACTTCAGTCAATGCGTGATTCAAATTGATCATTTGTGGTCGGTAGCGATTTGTATTAACGGTTTCACTTGGTTTTATAACCTCGTGGTAAAAATCACACCTTTCTGGGTCCACTAGACATACAGCATTATCTTCCTGGCTGGTTTTGCAGCCGAAGTTTATGGATGTCCCAGATTAACTCATGATTTTTTCCTTTGAGGATTATGGAAATAAATCAATTTTCCATTGCCAGTAACAATTCGTTGCAACACTGATTTTCTTATCGTATCTTTGAAGCAAACCAGTTGAAACCGAATGAGCGAACATATACAATGTTGAGCAAACACGAATGCATTTAAATCATTCTCTACTGTACAGTAACACGTCAGGCATTCTGGTGGGAATCGAACCCACCATTCTGACATTAATAGTCTAGTAGAGAAGACTACCATAAATGTGTCCCAGTTCACTATATTACTGCTTACAACAGATTGAGAGAGTGAACGAGATAAAGTAAATTGTAATTATGTATGTAAGTATGTAAGATCGGTGAACAATGTTGATTATAACTGTATTAAATTCCAATTGATTATTGATGCCATCACATATAAAAATTATTGTTCATTACAAAACTTATGTATCAGTTGAAATAAAATGTTTACAGTGCGTACACGTTCTTCGAAAAATATAGAAAAACGGCAAAAGCGTCAGTTTTATGAAATAGCGGCCAATGGAGACAATATACCATTAGAGGGGCAGAATTGGCTTCAAAAATGGTGTTCGGTACCCATAGCAGAAGATTTTTTTAAACGTTTGTATGAATTTAATGTCAAGGATGATGATGTTTATGTCGTGACATTTCCTAAATGTGGCACTACGTGGATACAAGAGGCCACTTGGCTTTTGGTAAATGATTTGGATTTTGAAATTGCCAATCAAGTAGATTTGACATTTCGTAGTGTATTTATGGAGTAAGTCAATAATAATCATATTCTTATTTATTTTAATAGTTTTCTATTTTCTTAAAGTTTAAGCGGCATATACACAAAAATGCCCAAAAATACTTTGGATGTGGCAGCATCACTGAAATCACCGCGGATATTAAAGTCCCACTTACCAGCACATTTAATACCCAAAGAAATATGGAAAAAGAAATGCAAAGTAAGTATATTCAGCACTAAATACAGAAAAAAACAGTGATAAGATAATAGAAATCAAAGCTTCTGCTAAACTTTAAAGTAATATTTATATAGAAAAAAAGCAAAATTTAATTTCTTGTTTTAAGATTGTTTATTGTGCCCGTAATCCCAAGGATATGGTAATATCCTATTACCACTTTCATAGTGGTCTTAGCACCTGGGAGGGTCGCATTGATGAATTTGTCGATGATCTTATAAATAATGACATTATGTATACGCCCTATTTTGAGCATCTAATGGACTTCTGGCGTATGCGCCAAGAGAAAAGTATTTTCTTTACCACCTACGAAGATATGAAAAGAAATTTAAGGGACGTTTTAATAAAACTCAATAGATTCTTGGAGAAACCCGACCTATCCGAACAGCAATTAAATGAATTGGAAAAACATTTATCGTTTGATAGTATGAAGGGTAAGGGAAGGCAAATATTGAAGAAAATTACTTCATTTTTATGAACTTCTTATTGCAGCCAATAAACATGTTAATCCCACTTCGAATATAAAATCTGGTCATGGCAGTCCTGATGTTAAAGCAGACTTTGAGTAAGTTTTTTATTTTTTAATTGAAATTTAGCAAATTTTCTTATTTTTCATATTCTATGTTAGATTTATGCGTCGTGGTATTGTAGGTGCCCACAAGGATGAATTGTCTCCTGAGCTCCTTAAGAAATTGGATGCTTGGATTGCGGAAAATTTAAAAAAGTTTAATATTAACTTAGAAGATATATTTCCAATAATTTAAGTTATTGATAAATTATTACAATAAAGTAAACATTGCCTGGATTAAAGATTAAATAAAAGAGGAACTTATAGGCGGTGAAACACGATTATTTAATATTTGTATGCACCATGCGATGTAAACGTTCCTAATTCGAAATCAATTGGCCAATGTACCAGTAGAGAGCTATGTGAAAACAGAAACACCTTTCAAAAGGTCATGGCAAACCTACATACATACATAATTGGCCATTACAACCCTTCAGTCAGGAGTACGGCCCAGCTTCTCACACCACTCGTGTTGTGTGCGTTAATTTCATACGTGAGTGGCGGAACCTAAAGTTTAACATCGACTCTGAACGACAGATTTTTGAGAAATTTTTCGTGGTTTATTTACTCTCAGAGTTTTTGCCAGAAATCGGAAGTCGCCGAAAAGATATTTTTTTCATATTTCGTTTTGATGTCTGACCTGGAATACGAACCCGGACTTTACGTCTAATAAGCCAACACACTATCTACTAGACTACGGCGACTTCTAAAGGGTGCTTGTCTTTGCACCAGACACAAGGCAAACCTAGGTTTCTTTAATTTCTTGCCAGCTGCATCATTCCATTCTCGATACAAATTATTTAATTGGATTCGTTTAAGATTAATTGCAATTCTCTGTTGGATCTGTGAAAATTTGAAAGTGTATCGATATCGATGTCCAGTGTATTTCTTGCAGTTAAATGGGTCATTGCGGATCTACGAATAAGTCTTTTGAATCGGCTATTATACCAGCATTGGACTAGCTCGGTCCTTAGCTAATGTTTTCAAGTAATCATACCGTGCAGATATTTGTATATTTTAATGGGAGTCTGCTAATCTTTACTGACTCCGTTGCCTGCTTTGCCTTGCCTTTTTATATGGCGACGCAAACAATCTGATGAATGTTCGTGGCTTCGCTTTCTAGAGATCTCTATAAATGTAAACATCGTTGTTTCATTGTTGTCTGTGTAGTTTGTTTACATTTATTCTGGTAATGTTTGTTGTTGCTTTTGGTTTACTTGTTTATGCCTTTTTTATACTGATTTTGTTGCTATATTTTTGTTGACTTATTAATCATGTAAACAAATCAATTGTTTTTATAGTTTTTGTTTATCTTTTTAAAGTTAACCGATGTAACACCATTTCTATTTTCGTAACAGTATTTTGAATAAAATGGATTGAAAGTGATGCACCAATTTAGGACAACCGATGTTACATACGTCCAGAGTTTGCATACAAGATTTATAGACAAGGTTTCAAAGTTCTTTGTTCGAGCAGCGTTTGTTGGTCTTTTAAGGCAAAATATTTCCGGCAATCAAATTATTATTGAATCATTCGATCATAGATTCAGCGTCAATTTGTAATAAAAAATGTTAAATTATATGTGTATGCTTGGAGACTGTAGTTAGAAATAGTTTTCTATTGTATGAGCAATCATCAAATTTTATTGACCATTTGATGATGACAAATAACTGAACTAACTGAACAGTAGGTTTATGTTTATCTCATACATATATACATATTTTAAGGACACTGAAATTCCATTCCCTTTCTTTGGCCATACCTTCTAATCACGTACTCCAACAAAAATTTATTTCTTTACATCGTTTAGGGCGATAGTTAAGCGCCCTTAATTATTTTCCCTTCAAGTAGAATTTGATAAACAAGGCAAATAAGGGAAATAACATCATCCCCACTTGCTAAACCCGAACCTTTAATTTCTATTGATTTGTGCACATACGAAACTTTAAGTTTATTTCAAGAAAAATTCTTCTGAATGACTTTAAGATTTTCGTTCTGATTATATTGATGATGTTTGATGACTTTTAAGGTGATTACAATGGATTTATCAATGGGTATTCCTTTTATTTTTTCCCCCCTTACTGCACAATACATATCTTTTAACACCACCAGATTGGTGTTGCTAACCACTTGCTGTTCAAACAATCAAAACTAAACATCTAATCATTGGAAATTTCTTTATCCTACAGTGGATGGGGAGCCGCCTGGACCACATATGGTCTTTTACATTAAATATTGTAAAACCACCCTGGTCATTACATACTATCGCCCATCCATCGACATCCATCAATACGCCTTAAAGTGTAATTTCTTTTTACTTTTTTTTCCTTTTTATGGTTTTCGATAAAAGAAAAGAACTTTAATAAGACACAATTTCATTCAGGAAGTTGCTTCTTTAGGTAAAAATACAAAATCATTATTGAAATCATTTACCAAAAACAAAACACAAAAAAAAAATTGTATTACTGCGCCCTTATCTGCACCCTCATCAGGTTTTTTGGCCACCGTGCATTATGTACCTCAACTAAACCGCTCTGTTCAGCCTTTAATGATGTCTGCTCATACTATACAGCCTGAAGTTTTTCGGGTGTATTAAAATTAATTAAAAATTTTCGTTGAAATCTTTACCAGTTTCTAACATTATATATTTCCATTGTAGAGATTTTAAAGACCACACAGATTTAAACGGGGCCAAGCGAAGTGTTAAAATTAAATTCGAAATTCAACGGCACAGTTGATGAATTTCCCCAGCCAATAAAAATATATTTTTAATAAAATTTTTGAAATAATCATCCACTGTACCGTGTAAAACAAAATTTTTTAATGGGAACGTAAAAACAATTTGGTACAAAGGTACGCATTTTTTCCATTTTTCAAGCAATTTATGGATACCACACCAATAAAATTGTTCGTCTTTTAAAGCAAATCAATTACTTACTTACTTACTTATTTAATTGGCCATTACAACCCGATTAACGATTTCGACCTGCTTTAACACATCCTTCCAGGTGCCTCCGCTTCTTAAGCGCCTACGCCAGTTGGTCACACCAATCGACGACAGAGCTTCCCCGATTTAGTTCTTCCAACGCAAACAAGGTCGTCCTCTTCGCCGACTTCCGCAAATCCACGCATCAAATCCTCGCCTCGCCGAGGCATCCTCCTCCATTTGAACGACATGGTCGAGCCAGCGCAGCCGCTGTATGTTAATACGCTGCATAACGTCTATGTCGTTGAGGAGTTCATACAGCTCACTGTTGGATTGGATGCGGACCGGACAACTCGCACTGGACCGAAGATCTTAAGTAGGACTTTCCTCTCGTGCTTAATACAGTCCATGCTTCTGCGTAAAGAAGCATGGGGAGGATAAGGCACTGTTATAGAGTATTAGTTTTGTCGTTGGCAATAGTGATACTGACCTTTATCTCCAGACTGACATCATTTTTGGTGGTAACGGAGGAGCCAAGATAAATAAATTCCTTGACTATATCGAAAGTATAGGAATTGTTTCCTCCACAACCTCAGCACTTCCTGCGAATCTGTTACCAAAACCCAAGCCAGTTAGTCACCCATTTTCCAAGTTTCTTGTGTCATTTGGATGGTCGAGTGGGAGGTTAACTTACCCGTTATTCCTTATAAAAATGAAAAGACTGTCGTTTAATATAAAATGAGTACTTCAATGATATTTTATGTACCTCTATTCTCAACAGACTGACTCTGCCTAAACAAGAACAATATTGTCGTTACCAACTGAAAATTAATAAACATGTGAATCCCCAAGTTGTATTCTGTCTAGCAACCAGAAGGGTACCAGATGTGTAAATTAATAATATTCAATTATATAAAAAATAAGAAATTTTATGTTGGGTGACACTTGTAGGAATCGAAGTTCTGTTCAATTAACCAGTAGTCGGATGGGGTAACAGCTCTCATCCTAATACTTTGATTGTATCCTAAACCGGTTTTGTTTTGTGTGCAGGTACATTGTCATGTTGAAAAATTACATTGCCATGTATTGTGGCCCATTCCGGTCGATTTTCAATCAATAAATCCATTATTATCGGTAGCGATTTCTACTAACGGTTTCGCAAGACTTTACGTACTCACACCTTTTTGGTCCCATCAGACACACAACATTGTCTTTCTGTCGAAGTTGATTCGTCGGATTAACCCATGATTTTTCCATTTTTCCATTCTGAAAAGAAATACAAGTTTCATCGACAGTAACAATTCGATGCAACATTGATTTGCTATCGTGTCTTTGAAGCAAAAATTGACAAATTGTATTTTGGTTTTTCTATTATCTGCCATTTAATTTATGTGACACCCATTTTCAAGACTTTGGGATCTATCGCTAGCCTTTAAAAGGTCTGAAATTTTTTGTTGTGCAACATTTAACGCATCTGCCAATTGTTTCTGAATCACTTTATTATTATCTTTGGGCAGTCGATTTTGGCGCTCTCAACTATGTAAATATGCCAAGAAGAATGCCATGTCTACATGGCTCTGTAAATGTATTCATTATACCAACTATTCTCTGCAAAGGACAAAAAATTGCTACCCAAAGGACATCGCAATCGTTTTCTATATACACATTCTATTCAATTTCTTTCATTCATTTACTTCTTTCACATTCGTTAGCCATTTGACTAGCACGATATTATGAGTGTACTGTGATACAGTGTGCCTTGATCTAGTATGCAAAGCTAGACACTCATCATCACAATATGGAATATTGGTGACCAATATATTTTCTTAAATTGTAGTTTAAAATTATACATGCTGACTTAGGTTTGTTCCGACAATGAAGCAGCAACCCCTCGTTAGTTCTAAGTCACCAATTGTCTCCGTAATTCTGTAGAGGCTTCTGCCTATCTTTAAAATTAACTAAAATGAATTGAGTGTGAGATATCTTACATCATTACAACCAGAGATCAGCAATAAGTGTTCAAAAAGATGAGTAGATTCGAATCATACTCATAATTTCTGATACTTATACTTATTTTAATATCATATACTTATTTTAATATCATACTCATACATCATACTACTCATATTCAAAGTTTGAAGTACTCATCATACTCATACTTAGTAATACGCATGATGTTGTTGATTTCGAATCTTACACTACTCATGTTGTGTGTGTTAATTTAATGCGTGAGTGGCGAAACCTACAATTTAATGACGAATCCGAACGACAGATTTGAACAACTTTTCATTGCAATTTTATTTTTCTCTCGGATTGAACCATGGATTCTTGTTTAATAGGCCACCACACAACGTACTAGACTACGACAAGTTCCATTGAAATTTTTTATTCGTTGGAAGTAAGTCTGATGTCATTATGTATGGAATACAACATCATGCAAATGCGACGACATCACTGTTTGGAGTGCGTCCGAAATATTAAATATTTCATGACTCTGGCACATAAATCAGCCTAAATTATGCCAATTTCACTAGTTATGTTGGTTTTGAGTACCGCTATTGTTTGCAGCTTATTAGCTTAAGAAACCCCCATAAGAACAAATCAAATGGTGTCAAATCCACTGTGTTTCAGTGGCCAGATCACATAACCTCTACTTAAGATGACTATGTCCTCAAATCGCTCGTGCAGAATATCACAAGCGGTATAAGCTGGTGGCATGTATCATCATTCTGATGAAACCACATGTCGTTGGTGTTCAGATCAGTCAATGCATATCCAAAAATCTTCAAATAGGAAGTGAACGTTACCTGCAACTTTAGACTTTTAATTGAAATTTTCAAATTCTTACCTGCTTTTGTATTACTATTTGCTGAAGACATACTTGTTTACGATACGATATTTTCTAACAGCCTAATTAAAACCATTTTAAAGCATTTTAAAACGTCGTCTAAGTAAATTATCGTAATAAATTAACATTAAAATAAGCCTCTTACATTGTAACTAAATTAAGCAGAAGACAGAAACACGGCGGTACACCCATAGAATGTTACATATTGATTATCATCATTTGTCAGCAGCATTCAAAGAATACAATCGGCTTAAAAACAAAAACACAGACATTGTTAAACTCTCTTTGGGGGCTCACACCAACTTCTTCTGTATGCAACATATGTTCGTGGAATAAACGGTGCCGGCAACAGTTAGATGCACAATCACTATTCCCAGCATGTTGCAGGCACTAATGAACCTTAACTTTGGAAACAAGATGAAAAAAAAACTACAAAAAAGCAATTTTTTCAACTAATGAAAGACACAAAATAAAAGAGAAAGAAAAACGTAATATCTGTCTGCATATTTGTAAAACTTTACCTTTAACTACAGCACTGGAGAGTGTTTTGAAGGAGTGAATTGCATTGTTAATAAAATGTGGTTCTTGAAAACACTAGATTGTCTTGATATAACGAGTAACACGAAATCTATCCCATAAGCGGGCCTGAAAACAATGCTTAAATTGGCATCGCTGGATATATACAGTTAGAAACTTTTCCCTCAAAAACAAATTCACACTTTAAACCTACGATGCGTATGCGACAGCGGTAACCCAAATGTTTAACATGATATACCTGCAGTGACAATTTAATTAATAATGCATGTTGCTTCTAGAAAATCTTGTCAGCTACTCAATACAATTTTATTGAAACTCGTGTATAAGGGGTGATTTTTTAAGAGCTAAAGGAAAATTAAAAAAAAACACAAAATTCAGAAAAATGTATGAAATCTTTATTTGAATCGATAGTACGGTCCATATAATTTAATGTTTGAAGTTTATTTCATGCAAATGTTGACCGTTACTGCGCCTCAAATGGTCCATCCGCTTAGTCCAATTTTGGCATACTCTTTCCAACATTTCGGCCGGTATCTCACGAATAAATGCTTCAATGTTGTCTTCCAATGCGTCAATTGAAGCGGGCTTGTCTGTATAGACATGAGCTTTAACATAGCCCCACAAAAAATAGTCTAAAGGCGTTAAATCGCACGATATAGGCGGCTAATTGACCGGTCCCGAACGTGAAATAAATGTTCATCGAACTCGCCTCTCAATAAGTCCATTGTTACGCGTGCTGTGTCTTGTTGAAACCACATGTCATGCAAGTCAAGCTCTTGCATTATGGACAAAAAAAAGTTGGATATCATCTTACGGTAGCGCTCACCATTCGCAGCATCTTTGATGAAGTACGGTCCAATGATGCCACCAGCCCATAAACCGCACTAAACTGTGACTTTTTCTAGATGCATTTGTAGCTTTTGCAATGCTTCTGGCTGATCTTCACTCCAAAATCGACAATTCTGCTTATTTACGTATCCCGAATAGCCGCTTCAGTGGGTCGATTAAACTGACCATAAAATGGAAGAAGCACGCATTTTGATAATAAAATTCAATGATTTGCAAGCGTGGTTCATTTGTAAGACGATTCATAGTTAAATTATAGACCAAACTGAAGATGTTTGATAGTGAAACAAAACACGAAACGTGCGTGAGCTGTTTAAACCAGTGTTGTCAAAAAGATAATAGCTAAAAAATCACCCTTTATACCAGAGATCAGCAATGAATCGTTCCCTACTACTCATAAGTACAAATGAAATTTTGAGTATGAGTGAGTCAACAATATTGAAACTTAACTACTCTTATTCGTTTGTACTTACTACAAAATTATTTTTTAAGCACATGTTGCAATGAGTATGAGTACAACGTTGACATCAAACGTATAACATTCAAAATGTGTTTGATTCATACGCCTTATCATTCAGATTCATAAATTTAGAAAATTTATAAATGATTCGAGTAATTCAAATCATTCATCAAAATTTATAGTCTTAGTTAGTACAAAAAAAGGAAAAAGAAAAACACAAAAACAGCAAGCAAAGCAAACACACAACCTTTTAGTGAGTATTGTAGTGTTCGTACTCGAATCATGTGATTCTTATAAATGTTGAGTAAAGGAGAGTCGAAATCAACAACATAATGCGTATTGTTAAGTATGGGTACTATGAGTACTTCAAACTTTAAATATGAGTAGTATGAGTATGATATTAAAATAAGTATGAATACATATACATACATAATTGGCCATTACAACCCTTCAGTCTGGATTAAGGCCTAGCTTCTCACAATGATGAATGCGTATAAGTATCAGAAATTATGAGTATGATTCAAATCTACTCATCTTTTTGATTACCTTTTGTTTATCTCTGTTCGAATGAGAAGACTTTTCAGAACATTTGATTAGATTTGCCCTGCAGCAGCTGTTGACATTCGACAATATCTAAGGTTGTCTTTGAATAATGGCTGTCTCTACAGAAGATAGCGGGACATTCTCAAATGGTTTCCTAAACACAGCGTGCTGTGGGTAACAACAAAGCTCTTGCGAAAATTCAAATGAATTCATTTGTCAGATTGGTATTCATCTGCAGTGAGGCAAATAAATGGTCTAATTTAATTACGCAAGATGGAACAGTAAACTCATTTGTAAAGACAGAAGATCTGGTCAGATATGGATGTATACACAAAAGAATTTGGGTTAAAACTGAACAGAGTCCATATTGGGAACATTAAAGCAGATATAACGTGATACTGGCATCTGGGTGAAGGAGTCCGAAGGCTGACAATACCTCACAACAACTTCTGCAGATGCTGTAATAACAAGAACAAAGAGTAGACGAAAAAGGGAACATGTTCTATGAAGCCTTATGGGAGCCAAGTAAGCTCTATGAGAAAGCTGCCACTTTAAGCTAACCTACGGCAACCTCAAGGTGTTTACACGAGTCAATGTACGGCCTGACTTAGCTAACTGATCAGGTGATTAATGAGGGAAACTATTTGCTAGGGGACTAGGTAATGTGGGCAGCAAGCTCTTAATCAGGAACTTTAATCACCCCCTGGTCCATTTCTGCTCCTAAAATTACTAGTGCTCAAGCAAGTGGGCAGGGCGCATGCAAAATAGCACTGGAAACATTGCTATGCTATTGGGCTACCGATCAGCTTTATGATCTTAAGAAATTATTTACCTTGCTCTGATATCATAGATCCGACTTTGGTATATCGGTTGGGGTGATTACCGGCCGCTATAAGTTAACATGCAACCCTGCAATGATGTGGAGGAGGTTAAACCTATCATACGCTTCCTCTTTTATTGTCCAGCACATTGTCTGGCTATTTAGTAAGGTTCTTATGTAGATATTCTCTCCACAGCTTAGCTAACCTGAAACATTACAAAGCTACGTAGTTTTTTCAGAACCTCAAAAGGGTTCAATGCTCTATCCAACTAAATATTCGAACAACTATGAGACTTATATAAGTTAAGGGAATTTAAATTTGCTTAGTAATCGCTAAAAATAAATAAAATTCATTTACTTACCTTTTCCAAGAATTACCAAACTGTTTTTTACTTACCCTTTTGACTAATAAAAATTGCTGACAAATGTCTGCGAATTAAATTAAGTTTAACACACAAATTGTAATACAATATTATTGTTATTTTTTATTCTTTATTTCTTTGGAAAAATATGTAGACATTAAGAATAGCTAAGTAAGCATAATTTTAAAAACACAAAATTTGTAAAGTTGAAGAAACAATAAAGTGAATTCAGTCGTAGTCAAGCACTCGAAAACGAAACTTTAAATGTAGTTTCAATTAACTGGCGCCCAACGGAAAAGTTAATTAAAAATTAACATACTAAAAAAAATAAATTTATAAGTGAAATAAAGTGAAGTGAACATAAAAAATAAAATAAAATAAATTGAAACAAATTGAAGAAAAAAAAAAATTAAACAAAACTAAACTAGAATTAAAATAAAAGCGGAGACATTGTGAAAACATTAACATTAAGGAATTTTAAATAGAAAATAAATGAAAAATAATAGAGGAAAGTAAGCAACTTAATTTAAAGAAAAGAAGAAAATTTAAAAAGTTACACAATTTTCAATTAAGAAAATAAAAAATAAGCAAAAAATAAAAAAACAATCGTGAAAATAAACGACTTAATTTAAAGAAAGACCAAAAAATAAAAAAAAACAATAGTGAAAATAAATAATTTAAAGAAAGATCAAAAAAATAAAAAACAATAGTGAAAATAAACACAATAGATTGCAACGAAAAATAGAAGCTAAAAGAAGAAAAAATATTAAACAAAACAACAGAACATTAACCCAGCAAAACCTTGAAAATCAACAGAACATTAACCCAGCAAAACCTTGAAAATCAACAGAAGAAATCAACCACCAAACAAGAAGTAGAAAAGGACAACAACAACGTGACAACACACAACAAGAAGATGATGCAGAAAATAATTATTTTAATGTAAGAATACAATACTACTATCTATAGGACTAATTAAGTAATTTACGTTTTAATACACATATTAAATATTAATAAAATTAAGAGAAAAGTTTAAAAGAATTAAATAATAATAAAATTTGTGAGAATATAATACTACTATCTATAGAATTATTAAAAAAAAATTTTACATTTTAACAAACATATTAAATACTAATAAAATTTAAGAAAAGTTTAAAAGAATTAAATAATAATCAAATTTATAAGAATATAATACAACTATCTGTAGGATTAATTAAAAAAATTTTACATTTTAACACACATATTAAATACTAATAAAGTTAAGAAAAAAGTTTAAAAGAATCAAATAATAATAAAATTTGTAATCTGTAATGGCAAATCAAAATAACCTTATTCGGCCCCCAATCCTTAACAATCTTCCTCCACCACCCCAGGCTCAAAATGCCGTAGTGCAAGATCAGGAAGCCAATATTGCAAATATAGTGCGTAGAATATTGTTAGAAGAACGAGCTTCTCAAAATGAACCAGAACCTAGAGTAGATCAGGGAATAGACCGTAACAATGACCTAACGGACTTAGACAAAATACCTGACGTAGTAAGATCACTTAGGGAGTTTTCTGGAAATAGGACAGAATTTAGCTCTTGGAGAAAAAGTACTGAAAGAATACTAAAAATCTATGAACCTCTTAAAGGTTCGGCAAAATATTTCGGCATACTCAACGTTGTTAGAAATAAAATTGTGGGCGATGCTGACATCGCTCTAGAAAGTTATAATACTCCACTGAACTGGAATAGCATAATTAAATGCTTGACAGTCCATTACGCAGACCAACGAGACCTCGGTACCCTAGAATACCAATTAATCTCTATGATACAGGGTAATAATACAGTGCAGGAATTTTATAAAAAAATTTATGGCCATCTATCTCTAATTCTAAACAAAATAGCCTGTTTGGATGAGAGTGAAGATGCCATCTATTTGTTGACTAAAAATTATAGGAATAAAGCTCTTGACACATTTGTCAGAGGCTTAAGAGGCGATTTGCCAAGATTATTGGGAATTAGGGAACCCAAAGACTTACACGAAGCCTTACATTTGTGTTTAAAGTTGGAAAACCAACAATTCAGAACACAACAGGCTAATGACACTAACAGAATCCCGCCGCCTATTTCTCATAGGAAATTTAACAATACTAACCCAAACCAAACATTCTACCCACAACTGGCACATATTCCTCAGCCTTCTATGCCACGCTTTGGTCAACCAAGATTTGGTATGCACCCACGTAATATTCAAGGGCAACAATTCCATAACCCATATCAACAAAATTTCCGAAACCCGTACGGACAAAATTACAATAGAAATTATAATTACCCGCAACAACAAAATTTACAACCATCCCATTTACCACCACCAAGACCTAATCAACCAAAACCTCCAGTCCCTATGGACGTTGATCCTACTCTGCATTCCAAAAAAGTAAATTACATCAATCGCCCTCTACCAGATAATAGATTTTCAGGACTTAGACCTTTACCCCAATCAGCCCAATTTAACCAACCGCGCAAATTACAGAGAATTAATCATATTGAACAAAATGAGCATAATCCCGTGCCTGACACTGACAATGAGACAGATATATCTGAACCTTCACCCGAGGATGAAGGAGTACAAGCCTTGACGGACTACTTAGACGAATATTACAATGTTTCTGATGACGATGAATATGCCGAATTTGCGGATATTCATTTTTTAGATTAAACAACTCGACGTTACCATATTTTCAGTGTAAAACCGGCAATGGTAAAATACTTAGGTTTTTAATTGACACAGGTTCAAATAAAAACTATATTCAACCTGAATTAGTTCAAAACCCAATACCTAATGAAAACATTTTTCAAGCAAACTCCGTTGGTGGGAAGGTTAAAATTACCCATCATACAATTATCAACCTATTCGGAGTACAATCAGAAAACCTTAAGTTCTTTATATTGCCATCACTGAAGTCATTCCATGGCATTCTAGGTAACGACAGCTTAAAAAAATTAAACGCAATTATTTATACTTCCAAAAACTATATGACAATTAATAATTCGATAAAGGTACGCATTAAACAACAACAATCAGAATCGGTAAATAATTTAAACATCAGGACAAATCACTTAACTAACGAACAGACATCAAAATTAATGAGACTATGTAAAACATACTCTTCACTTTTTTCGGAACCGGACGAAAAATTAACATTTACTACGACCGTGAAAGCAGAAATAAGAACGTTGACTGAAGACCCAATCTATACAAGAAGCTACCCATACCCTATATCAATGAAGTACGAAGTCGAGAAACAAATTAATGAATTACTCGATCACGGAATAATAAGACCATCCAGGTCACCGTACAATTCACCTGTACTGGTAGTACCAAAGAAAATGGATGCTTCTAACGAGAAGAAATACAGAATGGTCATAGATTATAGGAAACTAAATAGTGTGACTATACCGGACAGATATCCCATACCACAAATAAATGAGGTTTTAGCACAACTTGGTAAAAATAAGTGGTTTTCGGTAATAGACCTGAAAAGCGGGTTCCACCAAATACCGCTCAGGGAAAAAGACATTGAAAAAACAGCATTTTCTGTAAATAACGGGAAATATGAATTTCTCCGATTACCTTTTGGGTTAAAAAACGCTCCTGCAACATTTCAGCGAGCATTAGATGATATGTTAAGAGAACATATTGGGAGAATATGTTTCGTCTACATAGACGATATCATCGTCTTTGGTCAAGATGAAAATTCTCATCTAGAAAATATAAAGACCATTTTTGACACCTTGCAAAGAGCGAACATGAAGGTGCAATTAAATAAATGCGAATTCCTTAAGAAAGAAGTAGAATATCTGGGTTTTATTATATCGACAGAGGGAATAAGAACAAATCCAGAAAAAGTAAAAGCTATTCAGGAAATGCCACCTCCGAAAACTATAAAAGAGCTCCGATCATTTTTAGGACTCTCAGGGTTTTACAGG
Source organism: Sarcophaga rosellei (assembly GCA_930367235.1). Classification (NCBI taxonomy): domain Eukaryota; kingdom Metazoa; phylum Arthropoda; class Insecta; order Diptera; family Sarcophagidae; genus Sarcophaga; species Sarcophaga rosellei. Next base: position 42,256,314 of record OV884020.1, on the reverse strand, counting down.
CGCTTCATCAAAGATTATGCGAAGCTAGCAAAACCCCTAACCGTCCTTTTAAGGGGCGAGGAGGGACGCATGTCCAAAAGAGAGTCTGCCAAAATCCCAGTAACACTGGACGATAGGGCATTAGAGGCCTTCGCAAAGATAAAAAACTCTCTTTCCTCAAGGGAAGTGATGCTCGCATTCCCTAACTTTGAAAAGGAATTTCATCTGACAACAGATGCGTCTAATTATGCTCTTGGAGCAGTCCTCGAACAAGATGGCAAACCTATAACGTTCATATCGAGAACTTTGAACAAGGCAGAAGAGCATTATGCCACCAATGAAAAGGAGATGCTTGCGATAGTGTGGGCTCTCAAATCATTGAGAAACTATTTGTATGGTCCAGTGTTGGTGAAGATCTTTACTGACCATCAACCATTAACATATGCTCTCGGAAATAAGAACACAAATAGTAAATTGAAAAGGTGGAAAGCCATATTGGAGGAGTACAATTATGAGATTAAATATAAGCCCGGTAGTAGTAATATAGTGGCCGATGCGTTGTCAAGACTTCCACAAGTTGTTGAAGTGAATTCATTGACTGCTACACAGCATAGTCATGAAACCTCGGCGCAAAATTTGATTCAGTTTACAGATTCTCCACTCAATGTGTTTAAGAACCAAATTATAATCTCGAAAGGCGAGGTACCCTCTTACAACTTTGAGATAATATTTCCAACTTACCATAGACATACAATAGTAGACACAGAGTTCGATAGTGACAAACTAGTAAAAATCCTGAAATCATACTTGAACCCTTCCGTAACTAATGCTATCATGACCGAAGACCAGATCCTAGGAACAATACAAGAATTATGGTCAGCCTACTTTTCTAAATTTCGCACAAAGTACACCAAGACTATGGTTAAAGATTTGACATCGGACATAGAACAAGAAACTGAAATTATAAATGAACATAGACGAGCACACAGAAACCCAAAGGAGAACAAACTTCAGTTACTTACTAAATTTTATTTCCCTCAAATGCACGCGAAGATAAAGAAAATAGTGAAACAGTGTAAAATATGCTGTGAAAACAAATACGACCGTCATCCAAATAACATACTTTTAGGGAAATCACCTATTCCTCAATATCCAGGACAATACGTACACATAGACATTTACCATACAAACAATAGAGTTATTCTGACCGCAATAGACAAATTTTCCAAGTACGCCCAGGCAAGAATAGTTAAGTCAAGAGCAACAGAGGATATAAAACTTCCTTTGCAGGAGTTGCTAACTTCTTTCGGTATCCCCGAGAATGTTGTTATTGACAATGAGAAATCCCTTAATTCCGCTTCTATAACTTTTATGTTAGAAAATCAACTTGGAATTATGATCTATAAAACGCCACCTTACACCAGTGCTGTAAATGGTCAGGTGGAACGTTTCCACTCAACCCTGACGGAAATTATGAGGCGCATGAACGCAGAAAAGGTTTATAACTCTTTTGAGGACCTTTTGAACAACTCTTTAAATAAATACAACAACTCTGTTCATTCTACAATAAATAGAAAACCAATAGAAGTATTTTTCGGCAGAAACAAAGACCCAACAGCTTTAAAAGAAGACAGACTAAAAATTATACAGACCTTGACAGAAAAGCAGGAAAAAGACTTAGACCATCATAACAGGAAGAGAACTGAAAGAAAGACTTATAAGAAGAATGACGTAATTTTTGTAAAAAACAACAAAAGAATAGGAAATAAACTGACACCTAGATATAAAATTGAAATAGTAAAAGAGGACAGAGGAGGAACTATCTTGACAACAACTAACCGTATAGTTCATAAAAATTTGATAAAAAAATGAGATTTGTTTTTCAGGCTTGTGACGAAATTGATTAAAACGGAGGTACAGATTTTGGACTACACGAACGCACAAATCGTAACAGTAGAGACCGGAACGACAAAACTAGTTGCCGGAGACTTTAAACTGATTCACATAATAGACCTTGGCTTATACGAAAAGACAATAGATAAAATAGAAAACGTAATCAGACGGGATATAGGAAAGAAAAACAGCAGCTATGAGTTTTTGCTCCATCAAATACGTGCTTTGCATGATTTGATTGGTAGTTTGAGGCCTAGACGGGAATCGAGATCAATAAACGCTCTGGGTACATTGTGGAAGTGGGTAGCAGGTTCGCCCGACCACGACGACTTCGAAATAGTGACAGACAGCATGAATCGACTTTTGGAAAACAACGATAAACAAATTGTGATAAATAGAGCAATAGACGCAAGGATACAAGAGATAACCAACATAACTAACAGCATAATAAATAATATAGGATCGAACGAAGCATTTCAACGTGAAATCGTAAAGGACGTAGAAAGAAAATTAGAAATAGTCAAAAATGAACTTACTAATCTTGGGTACTCAATTCAGTGGGCAAAGGCAGGAATAATAAATTCTTTTATTTTATCTGACTACGAACTGAATATGACTAGGAGACACTTCAATGAATTCAATATGCCCTATGTCAATTTGATCGAAGCTTTGGAGTTTGGAGAAGTGAAGATTGGTATGAATAAAACCACAATCCTTTACATGATTGATTTGCCCATAACAGAAAAGGAAACCTGTAAAAGTCTGTTTATAAAACCGGTAAAAAATAGCTCAAACGTAACAATTAAATTAGACAATGAAAATTTCATATTATGTAAAAATTCTGTTTTCAAAATTAAAACCCCTTGCAAAATATTTAATGACGTGTCTATTTGTAAAAATCATAACTTGGAAGATATTTCAAAGTCGAGTTGTTTGCCAAGACTGCTGCATGGCATGCCATCCAAATGCCCTACGACAAACCATCAGCATCTACCGTCAGTAAGTGAGATATCACCTGGAGTGATGCTTTTGAACGGCTATAATGGGACGATACTGGTACAAAATAAAGAAGTATTGTTGCATGGGACCTATATCGTAAAATACCACAATACCACCATTACTATAGATAAAAGGTCGTACTTCAATGAGGAAATAACCATGATGAAACCTCTACCCGCTGTAGTGAAGGCACCTAATACTGTGGAAAGGTATGAAGAAATGCTATCACTGGAAATGCTGAAAGAACTGCATATTGACAATGTTGACAAAATAAAAAAACTTGTTACAAACCATAAAATTAGCATTGGATTATTCGGATTTTTGGCGATGGCGTTGGTATCTGGCCTTGTGTTAAAATTACTGAGAAGAAAATCTACTCTGGAAATTAAGACCGACGTAAAGCTGGAAAACCCAGTCGAGGCATCAACAACTTACTCGCACTACCCCTCCAACGCGGACGTTGGAATTTAAGAGGGGAAGAGTTAAGGGAATTTAAATTTGCTTAGTAATCGCTAAAAATAAATAAAATTCATTTACTTACCTTTTCCAAGAATTACCAAACTGTTTTTTACTTACCCTTTTGACTAATAAAAATTGCTGACAAATGTCTGCGAATTAAATTAAGTTTAACACACAAATTGTAATACAATATTATTGTTATTTTTTATTCTTTATTTCTTTGGAAAAATATGTAGACATTAAGAATAGCTAAGTAAGCATAATTTTAAAAACACAAAATTTGTAAAGTTGAAGAAACAATAAAGTGAATTCAGTCGTAGTCAAGCACTCGAAAACGAAACTTTAAATGTAGTTTCAATTAACTTATACGTGTCTTTTGAATGTTAAAGTTAACCAAGAACGAGATACATATGTAGGCCAATACATTAACAATATCACCGACTCCGATGCGAGATCGTAATGTTAAACTAATGAAAGCACTGTTTGAAATGTCTGCATACAATACATTTAATATGCGGCATGTGTAAGAACATGCATTTGTTTAACCGTATTACTGATGTGATTAATTGCTTACTCAGATTATTTTTCCATTTTTTCTCTTATTTTCTACTCCATTTCTAAATCACTTCTTGTAAAATTGTATAAAAAAAAATTTTTAAATCTTTAGAGTGACTTGTCTATGAGTCTTACTGCCTTTATAATACAGTAGTTTCCATATCAATAACGAAAAATTATTTAGTGACCCGTAAATGACTAGAGGTAAACGAAAGGGCAACAGAAGATGTGGATGAGAATGAAAAAATAGAACAGAATTATAAAAATTAGGTGAGACACTAATTGCTAGCATTGTTGTATTAAATTGAGTTCATTATTCACGCTTTAAGAAATTTTCCCATGAAAACATTACATTTTCGTATATTTTCGGTGTTTAAAATTACAAATCATTCTACAAAAAATTGGTTAATTAACCTGAGTTAAAATAGCAAAAAGTCGCGGTAGTCTAGTGGATAGGAGACGTGATGAAATATGAAAAAATATTTCTTTCGGTGACTTCCCCTCAGAAGTCCTCTGGCAAAAACTCTGAGAGTAAATAAAATTGCCATGTAAAGTTTCTCAATAATCTGTTCTGCAGATTCGACTTTAAACTATAGGTCCCGCTTTCTTGGCGTCACACACAACATACATATGTGGTATGGGACGCTACGTTGTACTAGGTACTTAAAAAGCTTTTTTAGAGGTTGTCAGGGTAGAAACCAGTACTTTATCCAATAATATGGCTGTGTCTGCAAATGTGCCAACACTCCTCATATAGATATTTTCATCATTAAAAGTTCTACCCGGAGGTCAAATAACCGATATTTCTGAATAAAACGCGCTGGAGTTGATTATTAGTCTCCTCATTGTCTCATCTAGTGAGTTAATCTGCTTACTGCCGAAAGATTCGGAATCATGTTTAAGGTATTTTGCACGTTTCTATCAGGTGTTTCAAACTTATACCAGAAGTCAATGAGCGGCATCATGTTATCGATAATTCAGTATGATTATTCAGTGGCGCTGACTATTTTTAACTGCTAGGCCCTTTCAAATAAGATCCAGTGGAAATAAGTTTAAACTTATCTCCAGTACCGTCGTAGTTGTAGGACGCAGACAGACCTTGTATCCACCGTATCAGAATGAGGTTGGTTGTACTGCATAAGCATGTTAAAATAGTTCAACATACGGGCAATGGAGACCTATTTTATAATGTTAAGTTATTATATATTCGAGGTAGGCGTCCTATCTAAAATAAGTCTCAATATGTGGATCGCGTTTATAAGTCCAGCAGCCGAAAAAAAAAGCTACGGCTCGTACATTCTAGAGAAAAGCGCCACCACCTCTATATTCGTATACAACCCAAAAAATTTTTTTTACAGAGTATGTTGCATCCATAGCCTCATCATTCCCATAAGCAATTGCCCTACAACAGACCATGTCCTATTCATATGGATTTATGATAATGAGAGAGCACCCTAATATCCGGTAGATTGTCCTTCCAGGAAGTAATTTCCATAAGTTATCACATTTCCCTAGCGTAACTTAATTTTACTTATGCAACAGTAAAATTTGCGAACTTTGTTGGTTAATAACGACCATCTCATTGAGGCTCCATCTGTAAAATTAGTTGTCATATATTCTGTCAATTTTGCGAAATCTTTTCGAAACGTAATGAAAGCGTCATCCATTTTACAATATTTATCGATAGGACTACTCGTAATATGGTTGATAAATTCCAGTCTACTGCTGAAAACATCGCCACTGTTGGAAAGAGGAATTAGGAAAATCCTAATTTCGGGTTATTAATAAAAACTCAGCCTTTTGCAGACCACAACTTGGTAAATTTACGTCGTGAATTGAGCCTGCGCCGGTTCTAAATTCATCTGACCCAGAAACTGTAGGTAAACGACGTATTTTCGCTGAATCCGCCCCGGGAGCAGTTGGCAGCTAACTCTAATTTTCATCGATAAATCATCATCAGGTTTGAGGCCTATCTCTGGTTCAATGGATACGTAAGTAAGCAAAATGTGCATCCCGAAAAAGTCATTGTTTGGTATGGATTTTGGGCTGGCGACATCATGGGTCCACAATTGTTTGAGAAAGACCATGGCTAGAGGAATACTGTAAAGAGCGAGCACTACAGGCCGATGATTACCAACATCTTTTAGTCTGAATTGAATAGCAACAAGTGATTTCAACAGGACGGCGCTAAATATAAGACAGCTGATGCCACATTCGATTCCTGCTCGAGCAAACATAATGTAAGTTAAACTGGAAATAGAGATCATGCGATATAACCCCGTTAGACTTTTTGTAGGCTTATCTTAAGCCATAAGTAATAAGCTACAAGCCACAGCGGTTTACAAAAACAGAGTAACCCAGTAACAGAGTTTTTGCCAGAAATCTGCTGACAGTAAGTCGCCGAAGAAATATCTTTCATATCTCGTTTTGTTGGAGATGTGTTACGTGCGGTTTAAAGCGTGACCTTATGTCTAATGAGCCAACTCACTACATACAAGACCACGGCGACCGCACACACATACATACATACATAATTGGCCATTATAACCCTTCAGTTAAGATTACGGCCTAGTTTCTCACACCACTCATATTGTGTGCCTTAATTTTATACTTGAGTGGCGGGACCTACAGTTTAAAGTCGATTCCGAACGACAGATTGTGAGAAGCTTTTTCATAGTAGGTTTATTTACTTTCAGAGTTTTTGCCAGAAATCTGCTGAAAGGAAGACACCGAAAATATATATATTTTTTTTCATATTTCGATTTTGATGTCTGGCCTGGGGCTCGAACCCGGGCTTAACGTCTAATAAGCGAAAACACTACCTACTAGAATACGGCGACTACGCACACACACTTTATTTTATTTTAATTTATGGATCGGAAGTTCTGATATATAATACAAGATACATATTACAATAAAAATTATGGATTATTTATGCCCATTGCAATGTATCTCCCAATTTTAAAACAATGTCTTCAATAAATTCTACTGTAAAATTTATAAAAACTTGATTGTATTCCTTCTCTCATTTTTACATTTTTAAAATAAAATGCTGCAATGCATATAAAAATGCAATCATGTATGAATTTAATTAAAAAAAAACAAAAAAGTGAAACTTTTTCTTCTTTTTGTTTTTAAAAACTAAAAGGTGTTTGCATTCATATTGACTTTCGCTTCTTTTGTGGCACACACATCTGTGGAATTATATCCCCAGGGTGTAATAAAACTGACACGTATCCCCAAATACAAATACACTCACATTAACTCTCAAACATACACAGTCTTTGTCGCAAAGAACAGTAAGGAGGAAAGAAGGGGGAGGTTATAAATGGTTTTTTTTTTCGTTAATAAAAGTGAAATTTCTAAGAGAAATGAAGAGAAAATAGAATTGAATATGAAGAGAGAATTTTTGGGGTCTTACGACAATGAAAAAATGTTGATGTACAGTTGCTTAAAGGTTAAACTTGTCATTTACACGTGCGGACGGACATACATATGTGCATAGCAAATACTCAACGCATAGGTAGTGATTGTGACTAGGATGACAAAGTATTTTCCTAAGTACACTTATACTAGGGGGTTTGGGGTTAGTTGAAGATGAAATGAGAAGTGGTTGGAGAGGAGGGGAATTTATTCAGTTCAAGTACAAACAAATACTGATAGATGACAGGAAATTAAAAGTGTGAAAACAATAGAGAAGTTTAATTGAAAATCTCTTTGAACACACTTTCATTGTAATAAGTTTTGCGGAAATCGAAAACAATATACATATGTATGTGGAGCAAGGGGGGAGTCGACAACATACATGATTTGGTATTTTTTTTGGGAAACCTTTGATGTTTGACATTTCTTTGACAGTCATAATTACTTGTAATTTATGTTAAACGAATTTATTAAAAATATTTTCAGCATACAGCAGAAGCAGCAACAGTGGCATATGCACCATTTTCTCTTTGCCACAACTTAAGAAGTCTGCAGCACCTGCAGTCTGGCAAGCAGCCAAAAACACACAATTTCTTAGCATGTGCATGACATCGCATCTCCCTTACTTATCTTGTCTTGTCTTTAGTTTTTCATTTCATTTCAAAACGTATTTCATGTTCTCTCAACTCAAAAGACACAAGAAATTAATATTGAACTTGAATTCTTCAGTTTTTTTTCTTCCTTTTAATGCTTACGATGATGGTGGCCTTGTCATACATTTTTCTTAATTAGAAAACGATTTCGTTAATAATTAATGTCGGGTGAGAATTTTCAAAAAATTTTGGTTGCCATGTTTGGCGTTCCAAAACATTAATTAAGAAATTTATGGGAATTTAAGCATGAAAACTAAAGCATAACAATGGAAAACTGTCGATGCATATGTAAAAGTACAAATTTACAAGGGAATGTTCAAAGGAAGAGACAAATTCGGAAAGTAATTTAAATTTTGTGATTTCGGAAAATTCAAGTTATTTGTAAGATTTACCAAATAACCTGAAATATTTCTGTTGTTTTACATTTATGTTGTTTTACTTTTGGTCCTACATGAGCTGATCTGACTGACCTAACAAGTAAACAAGTACCGAGAAAATCAATTTCTCTCATAAAGACCTATTATGAGGCCATAAGCTATCACGTTCCGCCTGACAATCACGTTAGTAAAGGAGATGTCTCGACTTTAGGTCGTTTCAATAATGTTTGGAAATAAACAAAATTATCCAGCAGTATAAAATCTTAAATATTCAACTCTCTTGATGGTTTATATGTTTTGCAAACAATTTTTAAAATATTCTAGCCTTACTTACTTAACCATTACAACCCTTTAGTCAGGATCACAACCTAATGGGTGATTTTTTAATAGCTATAGGAAAATTAAAAAAAAAACATACAATTCAGAAAAATGCATGAAATCTTTATTTGAATCGATAGTACGGTCCATATAATTTAATGTTTGAAGATTATTTCATGCAAATGTTGACCGCGACTGCGCCTTAAATGGGCCATCCACTTAGTCCAATTTTGGCATACTCTTTCCAACATTTCGGCCGGTATCTCCCGAATAAATGCTTCAATGTTGTCTTCCAATGCTTCAATTGAAGGGGCTTGTCTGTATAGACATGAGCTTTAACATAGCCCCACAAAAAATAGTCTAAAGGCGTTAAATCGCACGATCTAGGCGGCTAATTGACCGGTCCCGAACGTGAAATAAAATGTTCACCGAACTCGACTCTCAATAAGTCCATTGTTACGCGTGCTGTGTGGCATGTGGCACCGTCTTGTTGAAACCACATGTCATGCAAGTCAAGCTCTTGCATTTTGGGCAAAAAAAGTTGGATATCATCTCACGGTAGCGCTCACCATTCACAGTTACGTTGCGATTCGAAGCATCTTTGAAGAAGTACGGTCCAATGATGCCACCAGCCCATAAACCGCACCAAACTGTGACTTTTTCTGGATGCATTGGTAGCTTTTGCAATGCTTCTGGCTGATCTTCACTCCAAAATCGACAATTCTGCTTATTTAAGTATCCATTGAGCCAAAAATGAGCTTCATAGCTGAACACAATTTTTCGATAAAGAAATGGATCTTCGGCCAACTTTCCAAGAGCCCATTCACCAAAAATTTTTTTTCCTTCAATTCTTGCACCAGCTGTATTTTGAAAGGCTTCACATCTAAATCCTTACGCAAAATTTTCCACGTTGTTGAGTAACAGAGGCCCAATTGCTGCGAACGGCGACGAGTCGATAATTGATGGTCCTCATTAACACTGGCCGATACAGCTGCGATATTTTCTTCAGTTCGCACTCTACGTAAGCGTGTTGGTGGTTTAATGCCCAACAATGTAAATTTGGTGCGAAATTTTGTCACAATAGCCCGAATGCCGCTTCAGTGGGTCGATTAAACTGACCATAAAATGGAAGAAGCGCGCTATGAACTTTCTTAACAGAGCACGCATTTTGATAATAAAATTCAATGATTTGCAAGCGTGGTTCATTTGTAAGACGATTCATAGTTAAATTATAGACCAAACTGAAGATGTTTGACAGTGAAACAAAACACGAAACGTGCGTGAGCTGTTTAAACCAGTGTTGCCAAAAAGGTAATAGCTAAAAAATCACCCGTTAGCTTCTCACTCCACCCATCTTGTGTTATGTATGTTGATTTTATCTATGTGTAACGAGTTTAAAATCGAACGACAAATTTTTCATAACAATTTTATTTTAGTCTCAGAGTTTTTGCCAGTAATCTGCTTAGGGGAAGTCTCCGAAGAAATATTTTTTCGAATTTCGTTTTGTTGGATATGTCTGACCTGGGGTTTGAATCGCGGCCTCACGTCTAATAAGCCAACACGCTACCCACTAGTCTACCAATTGCTTGGTCTTTGTCGTGACGTCATCTCAACCACAGTGGCCGTGCTTACAGGTCATTTGCGTTATGGGTAGACACGCGGAAAGAATGGGGCTCCCATTTAACGACTTCTGTCGTGGATGCAGATCCGCTGAGGAGGAGGAGACTGTTATCCACTTTCTTTGTCAATGCCCGTCCCTTGCTAGGTGTATATATAGGTTATTTGGCTCTCCATTTCTTGTCAGTTTGATATCTATTGATATCAAGGGTATAGCTTCGTTTTTCAAACTTTCTGGCTGGTTTTCCAGTGTGGGGAATCGAGCCTTTGATGTGCAGCCCTTGCGCTGACCAACTTCTTCCTCTTCCCTGATTTTGGTAGAGCTTGGTCAGTACAGGGACTGCGTTCACCCGTGGCATCACGCTATGAGTGCTTAAGTGAGCTTTGTGATATCAGAGCTACCACTCCGACCTAACCTAACCTAACCTAGTCTACGGCGACTACTAAAGCATTTATTACCGATAGTTTGGCGAGGCATTATAATATTATCCTAGTCATACAAGCTGATTGGTAGACTCTAGGCAGCCATTATTGGCGTCCGTTTCTTCCCATTAAAACTATGATACTCCGCGCGATACAAAAGTTGGAACAGACTAAATGAAACATTAAACCTGGCAGTGTTTTTCCGCTAGAAATAACAAAAAGATTTTGGCTTTAACCCGACTTTACGAAAGCAGCATATGCATTGTGGTTTGAATGGTCACTGGCCACTGCCTTATAGGCGCTCTTTTATGTTTTTCTACGGTTCCTAAAATCACAATAATCGTATTTAATTCAGTTATTATTGCATGCAAGTACTTTAGCTTCTTTGCATTGTCATCGAAATTTCGTTGTCATATTTTGCATAAATAGGTTTTTTCGTAATCATTTCTTTAACTCTGTGTTATTATTTCTAAAATAATAAGATAAAAAGACGATAATAAAATGATAAAATGAGGGCATTCACCGAACAGATTACTCCACTACCATCTTTAATCTGTTTACATGTTTAACTTATGAGCTGCACTAGCAAAAGACTTCCAAAGCTGTTCAGAGGTATAGAAAGCATATTCTTGTGAAAGTCAGTGTACAACTGCATTTTCAATTAATACGAGTAAAAATGATGGCAAACCCTTAAAGATAGGGCGCCACTTAGGCCTGTGTTTTTAGGCCAATTGTGATACCACAATTAATAACCAATCTGGGAATTATGAGTATTCATTATAGGAAACCAACCCGATTTTAGAATAAATCTTGGTATGCAGAGCAAAGATCAGCAATGAATCGTTTTTTCGCTACTCATAAGTACTTATGAAATTTTGACTATGAGTGAGTCAACAGTATTGAAATTCAACAATTCATTCATTCGTACTTACTACAACATTGATTTATAAATACAGGTTGCAATGAGTATGAGTACAACCTTTACATCAAACTTATAACATTCGAGGTATGTTTGATTCATACGCCTACTCACTCAGATTCATAAATTTAGAATACTCATAAATGATTCGAGTGATTTGAATCATTCATCAAAATTTACAGTCTTAGTTGTTGTTGCATTTAGAGAGTATCTTGAGTAGATTCGAATCATACTCATAATTTCTGATACTTATACGCATTCATACTTATTTCAATGTCATACTCATATTACTCATATTCAAAGTTTGAAGTACTCATACTTAGCAATACGCATGATGTTGTTGATTTCTACTCTTCTTTACTCAACATTTTCAAGAATTACAAAATAGGTATGATTCGCGTACGAATACTCACTAGAAGGTTGTGTGTTTGCTTTGCTTGCTGTCTTTGTCTTCCTTTTTTTTGTAAATGCAACAACAACTAAGACTCTAGTTAATCGAATCATTTATAAGTATTATAAATATTTTTCTAAATTTTTGAATCTGAATGAGTAGACGTATGAATCAAACATATTTCGAATGTTATGAGTTTGATGTCAAAGTTGAACTCATACTCATTGCAACCTGTACTCATAAATCAATGTTGTAGTGGGTACGAATGACTTACTCATACTCAAAATATCATGGGTACTTATGAGTAGCGAAAAAACGATTCATTGCTGATCTCTGGTACGTATATTGTATCGTCTGATGAAAAGCATTAGCTCTGTTTCTCAAACATGTATGTAAGTAAAATGTAATAAATTTCAGTTTAAAATTTGTGTTGAAAGAATCTTTTCCAATAACTGTGTGTATCATTGAACCATCATTACAAAAATTATTCATGTAAACGCCATTGCGTTAGTCGCGAATCACGCAATTAGCAAAAATGACCAGCGAATACCTTACAGAAGATTTTTCGAAGAAAAATTTAAAGTTTTGCAAGGCTATACATATACCATTTGTGAAGACCTTTTGACAAAAGTTTATAAGTATGGAACAGTTTTTACCCTTCGTAGGTTGAAAATTAATCACGCTTCTGCCGCTGAAAAGAGAGAGAGTGAGAGATGTTGAGTCGTACGAAGAACTTAAGGCTCAATACATCAAGGATTAAAATAATTCAATTAAAAGCAATACAACTGCACGCACGTTTGTTGGTTAAGATTTCTTTAAACTCACTCATTTGTGCTGTAGAATATCGGAGAGTCGACTATTACTGATTTTGACTCTCTTAGATGTTCTTTTTTTTAATTCGCTTTGTTGAAATGTGTTGCAGAGTTTAAAACAAAACTCATCGTAAATTTTCAACAAATTGCAATTAAAAACAAAAACTTTATTCGCCGTATAAAATAAGAAACAGAAACTGAGAAAATAAATGAAATAATGAAAACGGGTAAATTTTATTAACTTTTTAATGAGTTTTGTTGTGTTGTCTGTCTGTCTTCGGTCGAAAAACGTTACGGCAGTCATTAAATGCAACTCATAAATGTTGTGCAACTACTTGAGAAACTCCTGCAAAAGGTGATAAATTATAATGAGTTAGTCCTTAAGGTGAAAATGAAAACGAACAGACGACAGACTGTCAATGTTATGATGGTAGACTAGACTAGAGTCTGTGTCAACACCTTTTTCTTGTTTTACAAATAAGCGAAATTTTTAATTTCACTTGTTTATGCAGTCAGTGATTAATGATGAGTTATCACAATGCAGCCAAATACTGTTTGGAAGGAAGGAGACTTGGAAGGAGCAGATATAAAAATTATTGTTTTTCTTTTTTGTTTCTTAAGTGGGTTGCCACCTAAAAATTTAAATAGTGGGTGTTGCAGCAACTCTATTAGCTCTAGTCTAGTCTTAATAGTAATTTGCACGTTTTGGTCTGTTGTCTATTGAATGGCTGCCTAGATGGTTGGTTAATTATTGGCCCAATTTGCAATGTGGTATTTACTAACTACCATCTACACTCTTTAGTTCATTAAAAAAATTTTGTTGAAGACAATTTCGTTTGCATCGTTGGCATCATTATCATTGTTCGAGTGCAGCGTAATGATAAAAGTGCTTAGGGTAGTTGCTGGTTTTCTTTTTGATTTTTTTTTTTTTTGGTTTTAAGTCTGCTAATTAAATCCGGCAGTATTATGTAAGAAATGTTTAAAAATTTTAAATACAATATTTTCATTACAATAAAACGTGTTTTTTTTCGTTTTGTTTCTCAAATTTATGTCAAACACGTGTGCAAAGTGTCCCTTTTCCTTTATTTTAAATTCCCATAAATTTCTTAATAAATGTACTATGAAGGAAAAATGTTATATTTGTTTGACATTAACCAGCCTAAATTATTAAAATTTTCTTAATTAGACTCTAAAGTGGTAATAAAATGTCTCGCGACTAAAGAAAGAGATTTTAAAAGTCTGACTATGAATACCGGCAAGGCACCCAAACATACGGCAGCTAACATAATGATGTAATTTGCCTACCAAAGGCCTCGCAGGCTTACGACTCTAACAGAGTACAGTCAACTTAAAACCTTGCTAGTGAGTGCATGGCATCTTTAACTTTGCGTTTACCAAAAGCCCATACAATATTCCACGAATTGCAATTGTTGGCTGGTAATGAGTAATACTTATACTCCAAAGCTTCAGCACTCTATTACGAATTGCAAAATGAAGACACTGATATCAGATTTACTAACAGCCTTTACAACAGTTAGCGAAAGGACATTATTTCAAAAGCCATCTATGAATATAAAGACTACTAGAGAGCAATGCTTATACGCCAAGGCCTTTTCAATAATTCGCTACGAACTTCAAAATGAAGGCACCGATATTGCCTTTGCGAAAACCCCTGACAACAGCCAGCGAATAAACATTGCTTAAAACGCCCTCCAGGTTAGTGAAGACTTGTAGAGAGCAATGCTTATACGCCAGAGCCTTCTTAATTTTCCGGAACGAACTACACAACGAAGACACTGCTATTATGTTTGCAAAGAACATTAAAGAGCGCTAGAGAGTAATGATTATACTTCCAAATCTTCTTAATGTTTTCCATAAGAAACTTAGTAAAGTCTTAGTGGATCGGCCCCAATACTGGACATGTTGCGCACTACTACCAAGATTAGTAAAGTGTCTAGAACGTATGTTATTGTCCTGAATCTTATTTAATGAACGAATTCGATCAAATTCATAGAATTGGTTTGTTGTCCCCTTACTTAACAAGACAACGAATCACCACATCAAATGTTTTCCATAGGTAAGCAGGTATGACGCCAACAGTACTAGGCGATTTTAAACTGTGTTCTCTATTATCGCGAAAACAAATTTTCAAATTCAAGATTTTCTGCATTCCAGAAAATTTTAGGAAATACAAAAAAATTCTTCAATTTTTATTTTCACCAACTGTTTGACAGAAATAACATACGATACGTTTAAAACGTTTTACGATTTTGTTTGTACACAAAATACAAACAATTGAATCGATTGGTACAGATTAACAGAAAGAAAATCATTTTCTTTCATACTATTTTCAGTTTGTTGACCCAAATCTGTCATCAATCGTTCTTCAATCAAATTTTCTTTTATGATTTGATAAAAAATAAATAAAAAAATAAAAGAAATTTTAAGCAATTTTTCTTTTTTCAAAATGTTTACTTTTAAGATTTGCAAATATTTTGTTTCATACACAAGCAAGAAAAAAACACCTTCATTATAACACTTTAGTCTCCCCCCTTAACGTAACTTTTCTTTCAAAGTGGGGTGGTTTCTTTAAGCTTCTTGCCATAACCTGACAATCGATATAAAAAAACAAAGAAACTTAAATAAACAAATCCTTAAGAGAAATGTTATAAAGAGAAGAAAAAAAAATTGTAAAATAAAGAAAGAACTTTAATACACGTACTTTTGCTAAAAGATTTCTTTTTTAATGTGTTTGTTTAACAGATTAAAAGAAATGCTTAAAGCTTAAGAGGGAGAAGAGTGGATGACAGGAAGTAGAAATGTGGAAGCCCACAATTTTGGGGGGAAGGTATTTTATTATAAACGAAGTATATTGTTCAGTTATATAAGAAAGAGAATTTAATAATGTTGCAAGATATTTGCTAAGCAACGGTTTGCATTTGCTTAGATAAGTGGCCATCATCTGAATTTAATATCGGAAAATTAAATTTAAATTCTCTTCCACATGTGGTTTTGACTGGAAAACGATTGTCTAATCCAAAATTATGGAAATCATTTTAATATTTTCATTTAATAATTGAAATTAGGAAATCAATTGATAAAAGCTTATTGTACTGACAGATAAAATAATTCTAGAAATATGGAGTGGATTAGACATTCAGGTAAACGTGAAAAATGAGTGGCTTAATATAGGATCTTTCAATAAGCGCTTCCTATTTTTAAATGTAAATAACAAAAATTTTTATAAAATATCATCGAAATGTTTTATTCGTTTGACCAATTTATTATGTGTGGAATAGAAGATTATATAAATGTCCGCCACAGCTTATCTGTACATTCGAAATATTTAATTTTTCATGACTTAAATTCTTAATTGGCAACTGCTCTTTATTTTTTTAAGAGAGTAATAAGTCCATACTGTTGTACATAACTGGTTTACACCACTTTATGCAGGATTATGTCCTAGCTTCTCACACAACCCATGTTGAGTTAATTTCATCCATGACTGAAGGCACCTACAGTTAATATCCTCTCCGAAAGCATAGCTGTCAGATGTGTAAGGTATCAAATCGTCAAAAATTTAAAAAATCGTCAAAATAGTTCATTGAAATCTCAAACAAAAAAAAAGCGTCAGTAAAAATAAATAAATGAAACGTTTTTTTTAAATAAACAGATTTTTTGAGAAATTTTTCTTGGCAATTTTATATACTCAGAGTTGTTGTCATATTTCCGGCTGGTAATGAGTAATACTTATACTCCAAAGCTTCAGCACTCTATTACGAATTGCAAAATGAAGACACTGATATCAGATTTACTAACAGCCTTTACAACAGTTAGCGAAAGGACATTATTTCAAAAGCCATCTATGAATATAAAGACTACTAGAGAGCAATGCTTATACGCCAAGGCCTTTTCAATAATTCGCTACGAACTTCAAAATGAAGGCACCGATATTGCCTTTGCGAAAACCCCTGACAACAGCCAGCGAATAAACATTGCTTAAAACGCCCTCCAGGTTAGTGAAGACTTGTAGAGAGCAATGCTTATACGCCAGAGCCTTCTTAATTTTCCGGAACGAACTACACAACGAAGACACTGCTATTATGTTTGCAAAGAACATTAAAGAGCGCTAGAGAGTAATGATTATACTTCCAAATCTTCTTAATGTTTTCCATAAGAAACTTAGTAAAGTCTTAGTGGATCGGCCCCAATACTGGACATGTTGCGCACTACTACCAAGATTAGTAAAGTGTCTAGAACGTATGTTATTGTCCTGAATCTTATTTAATGAACGAATTCGATCAAATTCATAGAATTGGTTTGTTGTCCCCTTACTTAACAAGACAACGAATCACCACATCAAATGTTTTCCATAGGTAAGCAGGTATGACGCCAACAGTACTAGGCGATTTTAAACTGTGTTCTCTATTATCGCGAAAACAAATTTTCAAATTCAAGATTTTCTGCATTCCAGAAAATTTTAGGAAATACAAAAAAATTCTTCAATTTTTATTTTCACCAACTGTTTGACAGAAATAACATACGATACGTTTAAAACGTTTTACGATTTTGTTTGTACACAAAATACAAACAATTGAATCGATTGGTACAGATTAACAGAAAGAAAATCATTTTCTTTCATACTATTTTCAGTTTGTTGACCCAAATCTGTCATCAATCGTTCTTCAATCAAATTTTCTTTTATGATTTGATAAAAAATAAATAAAAAAATAAAAGAAATTTTAAGCAATTTTTCTTTTTTCAAAATGTTTACTTTTAAGATTTGCAAATATTTTGTTTCATACACAAGCAAGAAAAAAACACCTTCATTATAACACTTTAGTCTCCCCCCTTAACGTAACTTTTCTTTCAAAGTGGGGTGGTTTCTTTAAGCTTCTTGCCATAACCTGACAATCGATATAAAAAAACAAAGAAACTTAAATAAACAAATCCTTAAGAGAAATGTTATAAAGAGAAGAAAAAAAAATTGTAAAATAAAGAAAGAACTTTAATACACGTACTTTTGCTAAAAGATTTCTTTTTTAATGTGTTTGTTTAACAGATTAAAAGAAATGCTTAAAGCTTAAGAGGGAGAAGAGTGGATGACAGGAAGTAGAAATGTGGAAGCCCACAATTTTGGGGGGAAGGTATTTTATTATAAACGAAGTATATTGTTCAGTTATATAAGAAAGAGAATTTAATAATGTTGCAAGATATTTGCTAAGCAACGGTTTGCATTTGCTTAGATAAGTGGCCATCATCTGAATTTAATATCGGAAAATTAAATTTAAATTCTCTTCCACATGTGGTTTTGACTGGAAAACGATTGTCTAATCCAAAATTATGGAAATCATTTTAATATTTTCATTTAATAATTGAAATTAGGAAATCAATTGATAAAAGCTTATTGTACTGACAGATAAAATAATTCTAGAAATATGGAGTGGATTAGACATTCAGGTAAACGTGAAAAATGAGTGGCTTAATATAGGATCTTTCAATAAGCGCTTCCTATTTTTAAATGTAAATAACAAAAATTTTTATAAAATATCATCGAAATGTTTTATTCGTTTGACCAATTTATTATGTGTGGAATAGAAGATTATATAAATGTCCGCCACAGCTTATCTGTACATTCGAAATATTTAATTTTTCATGACTTAAATTCTTAATTGGCAACTGCTCTTTATTTTTTTAAGAGAGTAATAAGTCCATACTGTTGTACATAACTGGTTTACACCACTTTATGCAGGATTATGTCCTAGCTTCTCACACAACCCATGTTGAGTTAATTTCATCCATGACTGAAGGCACCTACAGTTAATATCCTCTCCGAAAGCATAGCTGTCAGATGTGTAAGGTATCAAATCGTCAAAAATTTAAAAAATCGTCAAAATAGTTCATTGAAATCTCAAACAAAAAAAAAGCGTCAGTAAAAATAAATAAATGAAACGTTTTTTTTAAATAAACAGATTTTTTGAGAAATTTTTCTTGGCAATTTTATATACTCAGAGTTGTTGTCATATTTCCGGGCTGTAGTTTGAACCTCGACTTCGCGTCTAATAAGCCACAACACTACCTACTAAAGTAAGGCGACTTCAATTTAAGTTAATTGGCATTGAGGACCGCTCAGGATTGTGGCTTTTTTCACATATATCCGAGACTTAAGTAAATCCTACAAAAAAAATTTATAACGAAATCGTATCGAACGATCTCGGTGATTAGTTTACATCAGTTCTTCACATGAGATGACCATGCCATCAAAACGGTCATGCAGAAAATGCAGTTGGGCATGAGCTGTGTAACCTAAGCGTCGTTCTGTTAAAACCACATAATCATCAACATTTTGTGCTCGTCCACATCGTCCGCCAGCTCAAAATCCACTTCAAACAGTGAGTTTTAAGGGAAGCATTGCATGCTATTTGATCTCATGTGGATTGATTGATATTGCCCGAAATTCGGCAATTACCGATTTCAGACATGCGTAATACAATTTAAAAACGACTTAAAACTGAACCTTACGTTGCTGAAAGGACTGGCAAAAAACCTCAAATGTATCTTTAAATGTATCAACAATAATGCTTACAAACAAGAAACAAAAAAATGCTTAAGAGATCAATAAGGTTACATCAAACATGTCTGATCTATAATTCATTGTTCAAAAGTGGTAAAAATGTTGGGCAACATTGTGTAGCGTGTATATAAAGTTTGATATGCAACAAAAGTTTACAAAATTTGTGTCATTATTGTTGCTTGAAGCAGTGCAACATTGTTGTTCTTATGTAAGCAAATACAATATTGATTTATGTATATAAACAAAATAGTAAATGGGAATTTGTTGCAATTGAAAGGTAATGTTGAAATACATTTTGATTGTTTTTAACAACATTTCTTCACTAGTTTCCTGAGAAATATTTAATTTGACGGCATTTATTAATATTTTTTTCATATTTTCGTTTTGATGTCTGACCTGGGGTTTGAACCGTGGCCTTACGTCTAATAAGCCAACACACTACCTACTAGACTATGGCAACTTCATATAATAAAACATAATTTAAGCATTTAACGCTTTTCGATCTTTGTTCCGATGATCAGTCTCTATTCACATGTGCTCCTTTGGCTGCCCAAATTATGTTTTCCTTGCTGCAAGCTGGTCTTTGTAACAAAGATCAATCAATAACTTTACGGCGAATATAACAAATCGATGTTTACTCTCTATGTAGAATTTTTTAGCAAATAGATTTTGGTTGCTAACTTAGTTATTTATATGGTCATTACAACCCTTCAGTCAGTATTGCGTCGTCGTTTCCCTAGCTTGTGTTAATTTTATCTATAAGTAGCGTGACCTACACGCTATCTACAGACTACTGACTGATAGCAGATCTCCATTAAATATACAAACAATGAAGTGTGGGGATATGGTTGACCAGGTGATATCCTCCCTTTTATTGGCGATGAATGATAAATTACTCAAAATGTTGATGGACGTCACGAAAGCGATTGCATATCTCTATCGAATGAATTTTTGGAATAACGTTTCATGGTGGCTGGGACTGAATTTCAGGAGTTTCAAACCATAGAGACTTTAAGTAGTTTACAGATGGGCCTAAGTCAAATAATAATAATAAGCTCTGGTATAATACTCTTGAAATCGCCGTAGTCCTATTTAGGACTACGTAGGACTACGTAGTAGGTATTTTGTTGGCTTACTAGACGGGAGACCACGGTTCAAATCACAAATCAAACCAACAAACATTTGTAAGCAAACAAACATTAGTAAACATTTGTTCACAAACACTTTCTATTTCTGTGTAGTCGAATTAGGCGCCTTTATGTTCACGCGACAACACAAAACACTTGTTTCCTTTACTAAAACATGATAGCGAATCACCCCGTTCACACAGCACATTCGTAGTTTATTTTGATCGTTCTTTTCGATATGCATTATGCCCTTCTTTTTGATAAAAAAAAAAAGAAAAAAACACTATCAAGTACCGTGGATAAAGCGCATTCGTCTCTTACACTAGAATTTAAATAAAAGTGTTCGCTATCTTTTCCAGTGCGGCACGAAATGTATGTATCATGGTAAGTTCTATGATCAGGGAGGTGATTTTCTGCAATGTGCTTACGTTGCCTACCAGCAATTGCAATTTCAATGTACTTTCGACCAACACTAAATTAAGAATCACCGATCACAACGAAATTCACTAAATTATTTTTTTAATTTCCTTATTATTTAACAGTTCGTCAAATAACGTCCTTCAAAAGCACTAACAATGGCGTGTGATCGTGCTCTTGATTGTATTTACCTTAACAACATAGTCAATTAATACTATACCACGTAGATTTTTCGACGCTTTGGAGTTGGTAAATCGTGTACATCCACTCAGATGTCATTATTTTGATTCTGGTGTGAAAGGTTGAAGCCCTAATTCATCCATTCTTATATATCGATGTAAAAATTTTGATTTGTTTAGGATCAATTCGAATCATCAAAGGGAATCGGGAGCCGCTTCCAACCGTGCTTTCGCTTACCTAAATATTCATGCACAATATGTTCAAAACATTACCTTGGCATTTTTAGAGGCCCAGCTATCTTGATCAGTTTCAGTTTGCGATCATTCAAAATTATGTGATGGACTTTATTGATGGAATTTTTCCTCTTATTATTCCGCAAATCAGTAAAGTTTGCGTGGTATAACCAGTTTAAAATTTTATTTACAAGTGTAATCTGTTCATAACCTCTGGTCACTTTGAAAAGATTCATCAGTTCATCTTTGTTATACAGTTGCATAGGTTTGCAATATAGTGTAGTACAACACAAGTGTACTGGTATAAAATGCGCGTCGAAGGCCTCCACAGGAAACATTTATTCTAAACGAGGTTTACTTTTGTTTGGCGAAGACATCTGTCAATCAGATTCAAAATACATCTATTCAGTGAAAGACTGACATAATATTTTCTCATCGTGTTGAAGATGGCGTGTTTTGTGTTTTGGAAATTATGATTTGCTGAAAACATAAAATTTTTGTTTTTATTTGAAAAAAGTGCCGCATCGAATTCTGGTCGATGCACTAAATGGACATGCTTTGCCAGAAGCAACATCTAGAAGATGGTTTCGAAGGTTCAGAGCTAACGATTTTGATGTGTAGAATGAAGAACGCGAAAAACCACAAAAAAAGTTTGATGACGCCGAAATACAAGCAATGTTGGATGAAAATGACATGTTGAGTCCGAAACAAATAGTAGAAATGTTGAATGTTGCACAACAAACAATTTCTGAGCGTTTAAAAGCTATAGGAATGATAAAAAAAAAGTCTGAAAAATGGGTGCCCCATGAACTAAATGACAGAAAAATAACTTGTAAAATTTTGCTTTAAACACACGATAGAATATCAGTATTACATCGTTACTGGCATTGAAAACGGATTAACTTCGGCTGCAGAACCAGGTCGATTCAGTAGGAAGACAATGCTGTGTGTCTGAAGGGACCAGTAAGGTACGGTATACCATGAGCTCCTAAAACCTCCTCCTGAAATCGCTAATACAGATCGCTACTGTCAACAAATGATCAATTTAAACCATACCGGGGATCAGCAATGAGCAGTATTCAAAAAGATGAGTAGATTCGTTCCTTCATACTCTAATAATTTCTGATACTTATACGCATTCATAATTATTTTAATATCATATTCAAAGTTTGAAGTACTCATCGTACTCATACTTAACAATACGCATGATGTTGTTGATTTCGACTCTCCTTTACTCAACATTTACAAAAATCACAAAATAAGTATGATTTGCGTACGAACACTACAATACTCACTAGAAGGATGTGCGTTTGCTTTGCTTGCTTTCTTTGTCTTTTTCTTTCTTCTTTTTTTTATAACTGCAACAACAACTAAAAATGTAAATTTTGATTCGAATCATTTTTATTATGTATATGAGTATTATTATGAGTATTATGAATTATTTTCTAAATTTATGAATCTGAATGAGTAGGCGTATGAATCCAACATATTTCGAATGCTATGAGTTTGATGTCAACGCTGTACTCATACTCATTGCAACCTGTACTTATAAATCAATGTTGTAGTGAGTACGAATGAATCAGAGTAATTGGATTTCAATACTGTTGACTCACTCATACTTAAAATGTCACGAGTACTTATGAGTAGCGAAAAAATGATTCATTGCTGATCTCTGAACCATACATCGCTCGAAAAAGGATCAAATGTGTTACAAGACATGATAAAGTAATTTTACAACAAAACCGGTTCAGGATACAATTAAAACGTTAGGCTAGAAGCCGTATTCACTAGTATTGGCTCCTTTCGACTGCTATATGTATTCATCGATTGGGTGACTAATTGCTTTGCTTCAAAAGAAGAACAGTTTTATAGGCGTGCATTCCACAACTGTCCCAAAATATAGAAAAAATGTGAAGCCAGCAATGTGTCAATACTTTGCATAAATCTTTTTTTGCTTTTCAATTAAAAATTTGTGTTTTATTTTCACAAGTAAAGCTCATTTCATAGCGGTACATTTGGTAATAAGTCTTGATTTGCTTTGAATGGCTATAAAATCAAGAATTAAATATAATTCTTACAGAAGTATTTTATTAGGATTTTCAATTTCCAAATGTCATTTGAACATCCCCAAAGCTTTGAAAAATCGATTGACAAAACTAGTTACAAAACAAAAAATGAATTTCAATGCAAGGGCATTTATTTTGTAAAAGACAATGACGGAACGAATGTTAAAAAATCCACTTAAATTCCTTTTTTATTTTCATTTGAATGAAAAACAAATATAAAATCGTAATAAATTCCACAACTTTGCGCCTCATCAAGTTGAATTAAACAAACAAATGAATTTCCACAAAATACTGCAGAAGAGTGTCAGAAAAAAAGATGCCAATAGTGGTGGCAATTGTAGTGGGGGAATGCAATTGAAACTGAACATGTGGTGTTATGAGCTTCAGCAATTGTGATATTAAAACCCCCAGGGTAACATACGCACAATATTGAAGATATAAAAAACTAAGTTTGAGAAGAAAAAAAACCACCACCACCATCCTGCACTAAGCAATAGAATTTGAGCATCCCTTTCTTACATTTTGCGTTTCAAATAACATTTTGTGGCAAGTGCAGTGTAATTTTTCAAAAATTCAAATGTTTTGTAATGAAATTTTTTTGGTTTTTTTCATTTTTGAAGGCAAAAAGGTCCTTACATGACAATACCTTTTATTTTGTAAAGAAATTTTTGGACACGGCACTGACTACATACCCCTTCTTGACAGTTGTAACGAGAGAAAACAGTTTCCTTTGTGTGTATATATTCAAGGTATTGGGTGGTGGCAAATTGCATAAAACTTTTTGGATAAATCCTCTAAAGGGAATAAAAACTGGCGGACGTTGGAAAACGTTTATGGCATAGCAAAACAGTAGAATAAAAACTGTTACCAATTTCAATGCATCTTTTCAGGCTTTACGGCTTAGACATAATATTTTGCCGGTAATTTCCATGTAAAAATTCATCCGCTTTTCTTGTATTTGTATTCCTTTCTTTTTACATTATTTTGGGGGGGGGGATTTCCCAAACGTTTTACTTTGTTTTCAAGGTCTTTGCCAATGTAAATGTATGGGGAGTGTGAAGAGCAAACCAAACAAGCCACCCCCTTTTTTCCAAACTGGGGAGTATTATATAATGACTGGATGATATGGATGATAATGATGATTTTTTTTTTTAATTTTCATAAGGGGTGTTGAACTATAAATTGAAGTTTTGTAACATTCATTACAATGCTGCAAAACAAAAAAGTCTTCTTTGCCTTTGTAACAACCCCCTCATTGTCTGATGACTCCAATAATAAATTAAATTTGAATCTTGCCAAGATTAACTAGATTGCCTTTATAGAATGAGTAATGATGTATGAATAACAACGCGAATTACAAAAAATAAAAAATAAAAGAAATGAAATTTCAACAAAATGCTTTGAAAGTGAAAGATTTGAATTCGATTCTAAAGTTACAACTTTACCAACTTGCCGTTAAAGATGGCTGTAGTTAAAGATAACTTCAGCAAAAGTCAACTTTAAAGTCACCTTTAACTTCGTTTCGTTATTACAACCTACAGATAAAATAAAGTTAACTTAAAAATATGGCAATGGCGATAACATTGCTCAATTAAACAAGTTTTTTTTTAACGCAGTGTCAACGAAAGGTATCTTTTTTGTTGTTGTATTTGCTCATATTGTTTATATGTATTTGAAGTTGCCATATTGAAAATAATATATAATATGGCAAGTTCTAACATAAACTTAACTTTAAAAGTTAAAGGTAGTATGATTTTCCCTTTAGCTTAACGCTCACTTCTACCTTATTGTCCACTTATAATAAGGGAAAACAAATTATCTGCCCGTTAAAATCCTCCCTTTAGTTAACGACAAGTTATAATAATGATCCTAAGTTGAATTAAAACTCTTAACGTCTATGTTTACATGTAATTTCATCAAATTGTACCGTAACTACTATGAGAGACATTTTTTACCATTGAATTATGATTGCTTAACCTGTGATTTACTTACTTTAGAGCCTAGGTTCTTGCGCCATCCAAGTCGTGTGTATTATTTTTGTTTAATTGTAGCGGAAAATACAAGAGAACATTGGCTCCGAACAATAGACGTGAAAAGCTTTATTTACTTTCAGAGTATTTTTTAAAAAAAAACTGTTGAGGGAAAGTCGTCGAAAAGAAAATTTTTTTAGGATGTCATAGCTGAGCTTTGAACTTTACTACGGCGATTACAAATATCAGCAAAAGAATACTCTTCAAACCTTTTTTATACAATCCTTAATGCATAACTGTTTTTGGTTGCATTTCATGAAAATATGCCAGAGGTACCCAACCAGTGCATTCAAGTTGAATACGATGCAAAAATAGAAAAGGTTGTAGTGATAAGGATCTCATTGTCAAGCTAGTATTTCTGAGGGATGAGCTGGGGCACACACATTTGAACATAAAGGGTCCCTATATAAAACTTTCGTCTGAACACTGTTGTTCGGGTGGAGGACAGAAAAGATATTTTGAAAGTCGCACAATACATGTTTTCTATGAAAATCTACGAATTTATTCGGACAGCCAGACAGGAACTAAGACCAAATCGTATCTCACTTAGCTATCCATTCTCATCAAATTATGCAAAGGACTTCTTTCGAATCATCATGTTACAAGACACGCGCAATACAATTGCCTTAGTTAAAGTAAATATACAGGAATGCGCGTGCAATATTGTTAGGTTCTGCATGACTTGTGTAAATAAGAATGGGGCTAATTCACTTCTTCAATAGCATAATAATCCGTCATGCAGTTGTGATTTTCATGGGCCATTGTTCTACTGGAAGGCATGCCGATATACTTAGAATTCCGTCAATAGATTTCTGCAGTAGCTGTGGGTCTAAGGAAGATTCACCTCATGTGCCAATGCTCTGTTATTGCTATGAAGAGGTCCCATACTAACATGAACACAATGTAAAGATCTCGGCAATAGCAGAATATATTTTGGAGTCAGGTTCATTTCATTTAGAAAATGTTTGAATCGCTGTGGTACCAAAATGTGCTCAGTGAATATTAAGCTAACCTGATAACAGAGTTCTTCCGTTTGCTTATTAGACAAGACCCGTGGTACAAACAAAACGAAAAATAATATTTCTTTCCGCGACTTCATCTCAACAGTCTTTTCGCAAAAACTCTGAGAGTAAAATAAAATTGCTATTAAAATTCCTGCAATCTGCCGGAAATCATCGCCAACTCCCACTGTACCGAAGATCTGACGTAGTACTGTTCTCTCGAATACTCTCAAGGCTAAATGGGATCCATGCCTCTGCGCCAATTGCCTGTTGGCAAGAGTAATCCTGCGCTTGATCTCTAGACTGACATTATTTTTGGTTGTAATGGCAGAGCCAAGATAAATAAATTCTTTGGCTATATCGAAAGTATAGTTATCGGCCATAATCTGGGATTCAATATGCCGCACGTCTCTACTTGTCGATAACACATAATTTGTTTTGCCCTCATTTACTGTCATACTCATCTTAGTAGACTCCCGTTTAATAGCACTAACGGCAGCAATAACATCTCTCTTGGTACACAAGCAACTGGACGCTTTTATATAGTGCCAATACGATGAATTCCCGCCTTCCACAGACTGGTGTGAAAGGCTAGATTATAATCCTGACTAAAGGATTGTAATGAGGATTGTAAAACTAGGTATGTAAGTAAGTAATAACTGGGAAACTTTTTTAGTTTGGAGCCTCCAAAAAAATTTTACTTATCTTATCATCAGAAGTCGGGGTAGTGTAGTAGATAGAGTGTTGACTTATTATTCCCGAAGCCATGATTCAAATCCCCAATCAGACATCAAAAACGAAATATGAAAAAATATTTCTTGACTGAAGGGTTATAATGGCCAATTATGTATGTACGTATGTATCTTATCATCAAGTTTGAACTTTAATTAAATGAGAAGCTGTATTCTTCTTAATTAACGGAAATAAAATCATTTCCGAAAAGTGATTGAAACACCTTAGTATTTAAATATAATTATTTCTCATGGATGTTAATCACCCATAAAGAGCTATTTGGTTCTGGAAACCCAATTAAAAAGTGTTCAACATCCTGCTTTCACTGAATAATTAACGTTTTTAGACTACATTTTAACACATCCTTTAGAATGCATAAACGCCCCAGTTTTAGGTACTCTAACAAGAATTATTAACCAAAACTGACATGTTCAGCTGCTCCAATTTAAGCGATTAACGTCAATCTGACAAACAAACAATTCAAAAAAGCAATCCAAGCCTGGATTTTTTTAAATGATTTACAATAAAAAGTAACACAGAAATAAAAACTAACAAGAATGTTTTTTTATAACGAAATTGAGCAAGAAAGAGAAGAAAGAACACAACAACAAAAATAAAAAAACAGTCTAATGTTTGTTCACAGAAAACAGATTGCAGATTGTCTAACCTGTCGTCATCAATTTTCGAAAATTTAAAGTCAGAAAAAAAGAAACAAAAACGTTTAAAAAACCTTCAAAATAAATCGAATCGAATGGGAAAAAAATTCTAAAATCAGCAGGCAATGGTAACAGCCACAGACAGCAGCAGATGTAAACAGATACTGATCGTATTGGTCAAAAGTCATGTGGCATTTGGCCGAAATTCTTGTGGCTGCCATAAGAAAATCTTCTCATTTCAATGAAGTATACTTTTTTAGTGGAGTTTTTTCTTCTTCTTTTTACTGGAATGGGCATTTTTTTATTCAGATCTCAAGGGTAATTATGTTGAAGGCACAGCAGGTAAAAAAAAAATTGTACACCTCACATGGCCATTTAAAAGTGTGTGTTTTTGAAAATAATGAAGTTGCTGGATGTCCAGTTCTACTTTAGTATAAAGAGAATTTCGAAAACCAAAATATGCATTTACAGAAGATTTTCAGAACCATTCACACTACAGTTCAAACACCCTACCAAAAAACAAAGGTTGTCTTAGTTAGAGTGCTCCTTTTCGTTTTAAAATAAACACACGTATTTTCTGAGATAATTGTGACTTTTAAAATTGTAATTAAGACGTGTTTAAATGGCTGTCGCGGCTCTGTTGCAAGCCATCATTTTATAAAATTATCCACGATTTTTTCACAATAAAAACGCGTACTTTCTGAGATAATTTAATGAATGAAAACCTGGCTGCCGCGCCTTTTTTAACAAGTCATCATCAGAGATCAGCAATGAATCGTTTTTTTCGCTACTCTACACTCCATCTCTTCTTTCATTGTGAGATGAAGTTTAGAACATGGAAATTAAGATTATGCGAATTAACGTGTGCGATTTTTTTTTAAACCTCTGGTTTATGCGAATAAACCAGAAACAAATCCCGATGTCAAGTCCAAAATACAAGGCGCTTTCGGTTATATCTCTGTGAAGAAATCATGGCAAACTTCATAGAGAAAAAGTAATAATTACCAGAGATCAGCAATGAGTATTCAAAACGTAGAGTAGATTCGAATCATTACTCATAATTTCTGATACTTATACGCATTCATACTCATTTTAATATCATACTCATACTCATATTCAAAGTTTAAAGTACTCATCGTACTCATATTTAACAATAAGCATGATGTGGTTGATTTCGACTCTCCTTTACTCAAAATTTACAAGAATCACAAAATAAGAATGATTCGTGTACGAATGCTATAATACTCACTAGAAGGTTGTGTTTGTTTTGCTTGATGTCCTTGTCTTTCTCTTTCATCTTTTTTTGTAAATGCAACAACAACTAAGACTGTAAATTTTTGTGAATGATTCGAATCACTCGAATCATTTATGAGTACTATAAGCATTTTTCTAAATTTATGAATCTGAATGAGTAGGCGTATGAATCAAACATTTTTCGAATGTCATGAGTTTGATGTCAACATTGTACTCATACTCATTGCAACCTGTACTTATAAATCAATGTTGTTGTGAGTACGAATGAATCAGGGTTGTTGAATATCAATACTGTTGAATCTCTCATACTTCGAAAATGAGTACCGAAAAAATGATTCAATTGCTAATCTCTGATCGGTACATACTAGCAAGATCCCAGTGATCTCCAATCATTTTATGAAATAAGAAAGGTTTACGTTTTTGTTAGGAATGTAATTAGAAAATGTAGGGATTGAAGAGTTCAAATATTTTTTTTTAATCAATCTTAATTGCTAAATATGTTAACATGAGCTGTAAGTCGACCAATATCGTTTATTATTCTCTGTTTGTATTTGGCAGTGTTTTTGTGTCTAAATAAACGACAGGTGAATATTTTGACTGTTCTTTTGTCTTAACAATTCATAAACAATAATTTACCAAAAGAGAAGAGAAATTTTAAATTATATGTGGTGGTAGCACTGCTTATCGAAATTATTAATAATTATTGTTGCATCAAATTTCATTTTCCATATCTAAAACATATTTCCTGAAAGAGATTTCAAATAAATATGTACGTCACTTATTTGTCACAGTTGACAAGTACACGTCCTCTAACCTAACCTAACCTAACCTAACATGTACGTCACTAAGATGCGCTTCCAATGCAAGGAATTGGATTTTTAAATTGAAAAGAAACATTCTGTTGCCCTCCAAACTCAAAGATCTGATGTCAGTTATGAGCAAACATGATGTTTAAAAATAAAAGAGATCACCAACATTGATCACTCCAAACATCTTTTATTACTACTGATCACGTTTTGTTTTTGTAGTCGTGTTTAAGAGCAAATTGATTGATTTTATCATTTCATGGAGTATTATTTTTTCTTTTTTTTCTTGAGTGTACCCTTCCAGTTAAGAGCCTTTTAGTTCGATTGTTTTCTTAAAGCTGAAACCATTTAGAAAAATCATTATCATTCAGTGTTAATCTATTGATTTTATGTCTTCTTTTCTTTTTTTTATTGGCGTAATTTTGTTGTTGTTTAACCTGGATTTTTATTTGATATTTTCAATTGAAAATTTTTTTGATTTTCTGGAATAAGAAAATCAAATTATGTTTTCCATTTCCTAAGTATTCGGAAACAATAACGATTTTCTATTCAATTGAAAAAAAGGAATCAAAATAATACATAAAGGAAAGTAATGCCCAACGATGGGGATCTCAGTGTCCCCTGCCCTGAAAAAGAGAGACCCCATTAAATACGGCAACTACAGGGGAGCAAGTCTTCTTCGTATTCAGTGAAACGACTGAAACTATTCACATTATATCAAATCCCGGAGAAAATCCATGGAAAACAAAACACACACCATATTTTTGCCTACTATAAGACAGTGACTATAGCAGACTACGGCAAAATAGAAAGTAGAAATTTGTCCAAATGCAAAGCAACAGAATCGTTGTTTGTTGTCACGCTGCCTTTAAAACAACCTCTTCCATATACAGTCATATATTCTATTTTTGTGTTTGCTGTGTTGCGTTTATTGTGCTTATAAGGAATCACGTTTTTGCTGCAATGTCTGAGCGCGGAATTCCTACGGCTATGATAAGGCTATGCCGAATGACGTTGAGCAACTCCTGCAGCTCCGTCTAAGGTAGAAATTAACTTCTCCGAACCTTTTGAGACCATGCGAGATTTCAGACAAGATAATTCCTTATCACACGACCTCTTTAATTTCGCCTTGAGAATTGTTCTGCAAAATACGGGAGTACATCGCAATGGCACTATATTCTGCCACAGTGTGTACATACGCACGTTGATAACATTGACATCATAGAGCGTACTAACTATAACTATACATTCGATGTTGTCAGGGAATTTATTTATTTTGGCTTCGCCATTAGGATCAAATATGATGTCAGTCTGGAAATTAAGAATAGGATCACTCTCGCCAACAGGTTCTACTGTGGTCTCAATGGGTAATTGAATGGCAGAGACCTCTCTCGCAAGACGAATCTAATACCGTACCCGTGCTTCTCTATATTGCAGAAGCATAGACGATATTAAGTAGACTCAAGAGTACACAACAGCAAAGTTATAAGTGAAATCTTCGGTCCAGTTTGAGTTTGCGATTGCAACATAATTTTGATTTATTAATTTTGCTAATGATCGTGAAACTGGTTTCAATGTTGATGCGTGAAGACGTGAGCGTGCTCGTATACTGCGTACACCCGAAAATATCGAGGCTTTGGCTGAGTTTGTGCGTGAGAATGCATCAACATCAACTCATCATCGTTCCCAAGAATTGAACTTTACACGCACCAGTTTACGTCGAATTTTACGGGAGGACCTTGGTATGACGCCTTACAAAGTTCAATTGGTTAAGGAGTTGAAGCCACGTGACCATCCGCTTCGTCTTCGCTTTGGTAAATGGGCCAACGAGCAGCTGCCTGCACGATGGTGTCGATTTTGCCAAAAAAAAAAAACCATTTTTACGGATGAAGCTCATTTTCATCTTGGTGGATACGTTAATAAGCAAAATTGTGGTATTTGGGGCTCAGAACACCCATACGTGGTCTTACAGAAGCCAATGCACCCATTACGATGACTGTTTGATGCGGCATGTGGAGAGGAGGCATCATTGGCCCGTATTCCTTCGTAAATGAGGTCGGCGCAACCATTACGGTCAATGGAGATACCTATCGCGCCATGATGTGAACGACGTTTGGTTTCAACAGGATGGTAGAATTTTCCACACATCTAACGCCACAATCGATTTATTGCGCCAAACGTTTAATGGCGAAATGGTGAGGTCAATTGTTCATTATGCCTACAAATCAGAGACAATTGAACATTTGAAGGCCAACATTCGTGATGCCATTGCCGAGAGATATTTTACGGGGTACCATGTGTTACCTGTTGTAAAAGACCACTAGTCTACTGTACAAGATCTGGATTTCTTTAGCAATAATTCGCAACCACTTCTACCATCTCACGGCTGCGATACAGCGTGCAAATTTACGAAATAACGAAATATGAAAAAATATTTCTTCGGCGCTTTCCTCTCAGCAGATATGTTGCAAAAACTGTGAGAGTAAATAATATTACCTTGCAAAAGTTTCTCAGGAATCTGTCGTTCGGAGTCGACTTTAAACCGTAGGTTCCACCACTCATGTATAAAATAACAAACACACACAGCATAAGTGATGTAAGAAGCTAGGTTGTAATCCTGAATGAAAGGTTGTAATGACCAATTTTGTATGTATGTATTCTTAATTGTAAATGCCTTTGTCAAAGCAATAACATCTTTTTTCAATTTAGAAAAAACCAGCGGGAAAAAGTCTACATACAGTTGTGCAATGTAGATTTTTTTTACCTGTATGTTAACTACTAATGCTAATATTCTAATTTACTAATTGGTGGTCTTTAAAGCATACTGTAATCCATATGTACCAAAAGATTCTTGCTAATCGACTAATATTTTTTCTTTTTTAAAAGCGTTTAAAATACCGCTTAAAACTACACTAAATATAGTCAGATTGTCGAAAAGATTTGTGTATCAGTTTTGTGCTGGAAAGGGTTAACCATTCATTTTTACAGAAGTTCTTGGCTCTGCGATGCCTTAAGGGCTTCATATGGACTCCAATCCCATCGAATGTCCATGACAAGGGGGTAGAAACAAACCAACCAGTAAACTAGTTTCTCAGGCAAAAAATCATTCAAAGAATAATTTAAGGAATGATTTAAAGACCTTCAAACTATCTCCCGCGACCTTCACCATGGCAAACAATCTTCACTAGCTGTATTTCCGCCTTCAGAATAGTAATTCGCTTAAATGTTAAACCTTTCGATCAGCTAACGGAGGAAGAGAAAACTATCTCCCATAGCGCCAAAAGGTTATTGATTCCTCTTTAACTGCCATCTAACCTGACCTTCTTCTGGTAAGCGTCTTTAGAGTTAATTATTTTTGAGATGAGTCCACACAATTTTCAAAATTTGATACAAGCAAGACGAATAACTATTTTATCTTGAGCTATATTCTAACCGGGAATATTTAGGTCATACCTGTTAAATTTCGATTACAATTAGTAATCAATTACATTACTTTTTTAAAAGAATCGTAATGATTATATAATTCCATGAACAATTTTTTCGAATTACTAATTGATTACGATTACCAAATAATCTAAAAATAATCAGGATTACTGGCAAATTACGAAATAATTAAAAAGAATCAAAAGTAATCAAAAAGTAATCAAATTATTTTCAATGATTATTTCAAATTCTTTTTGAATATTTTCAATATTTGTCATTCTTTCCAAAATAAAATGTTTTTCAAACATTTTAAAAATTCTTAGGAATTCTTTTTTTTTGTATTAAGTTGTGTGTTACAATTTTTAGTGTTACTAAAACATTGCTTTTTTTGGTAGTTGTTAAAGATTCTAATGAATATTATTTTAATTTCAGATTTCGAAATGTCAGAAAATAAATCCGAAAGCGATTTTTCCCCAGATGATAATTTAAAGGATCAAGACTTTCAACCATCTTCAAGTGAAAAGAAAGCAACCTTGATTGAATCTGAATCCGAAGAATCTGTTAAACAAATGTGTTTGAATTTCCAAAAAACAATTTTTAAAAACGAATTTTATACACAAGTAGAAAAAGTGAGATTTTTAGCTACTCAGTTCAGTGTTAATGAAGGCGAATTTTCAATATGTGTAATTGTATGATGTTTTTTTTTTTTTTGTTTCATCAAATGTCCATTTTCTGTTATTATTTATATCTTACTATTTGGTCTCTTCAGATTGTTTGAGTTTGTGTTTTTGTTTTTATTAAAATAAATATATAAAACTAAAATTTTACTGTTTCGAATAAATTGTTGAACGCATGAATTTTCAATTATTGAAAATAATGAAAAAGAATCATTGAAAACAATTTGATTACATTTTGATTACTTTTGATTCTTTCTGATTATTGGACTAATCGCTAGTAATCCTGATTATTTTTTGATTATTTTGTAATCGTAATCAATTATTAACTATTTTAACCAAAAATAATCGTAATTGTAATCATTATTTCACCATTCAAAAAAAAGTAATCAAATTACTAATCATTACGATTACTAATCATGACTTAACAGGTATGATTTAGGTTTATAGTTAAGGACTTTAAACTGTAGGTCCCATCACACATGTATAAAGTTAACACATACTACATAAGTGATGTGAGAATCTAGATTGTGATACTGACTGAAAAGTTGTAATGATGAATTTTGTATGTATGTATATAGTCTAAGAATTTAACTGCTACTCTCTTTCGCCGTTTAGACCTATTAAAATAACAAGGTTGCTACGATTGATTAAAAACAAAGCCTCGCTTGTAAGTATTTCCCTATAGCGGCTTCGACTAATTAGGAATACTTACTTATACAAACAATTGATAAAAATGTTCTTCTACACAATAACAAAAAATTGACTTCAACTCCACTTTGATCAATTTTTTACCTATCAATACCTACCCTATAGTGAGAACTCTTTAACAAGCAGAGCGACTCTAATTTCGACGTTTACAAGCACTGACACTTGACTAACGAGAAATTGTTTCTCTAACAAGTACATACGGCTAATCAAAGGCGCTTACAATCAAATTGGCGCCTATTCCTATTCTTGTAGAACACTTATTCAAAGGTTCCACATCAAAGATAATCAAACCATCTTCAAGAGGACTTTATGCAGTACGCCCACGTAAGCATTCATAAATAATCTTAAATGTCGCATGTATTAACAAGTAAATACAGCGTAATTATCTGCTTTACACCGATTCTCATGTGTATTATTCACTAAGCCGAAGGTCTTTTCTTTCATTTCCTTTATGATTTCAAATACTCTTTTGCCAATCGATTGAAGACAAACAATCGAAAGATTTTACGACATTCATGGGTGATTAATACAGATCATGAGATAAAATCAAATTTAATGTTCCCAGTATAACGAAACAACGGCGGTTTATTAAACACCAATACAATGGCAATATTGGCTACGACCAGAGAGAGCGGCCTCTATATAAAATAAAAGCAGAGTTACACATAACAAATGTTGACCATTTTGCTTAAAAAATAAAACCAACAAGAGAGTAAAGAAATGCCGCTGCTACAGTATGTTACACGTACTTATGATATCCTGCAGAGCGCGTGTCCTTTTTTTATTTGTTTTAGTTTGGTTTCACCAGTTTTCGCCTTTTGTTGGTTGCCAGTTACTAAAATAAATTATTTTTTTGTGTTTTCATTTTTAACGAACAACGAGAATATTTGTTTAG
Organism: Sarcophaga rosellei; assembly: GCA_930367235.1. Classification (NCBI taxonomy): domain Eukaryota; kingdom Metazoa; phylum Arthropoda; class Insecta; order Diptera; family Sarcophagidae; genus Sarcophaga; species Sarcophaga rosellei. The sequence continues at coordinate 42,220,717 of OV884020.1, read as the reverse complement.
TTGTGGTCCAGAGCCCTTAACTTTACATCATCAAACAATTGATGTCATAAAAAGAAAATGCCGCTACAATGGCATATCACGGTTGGGCATGGTATGGCATAAAATAAAACCCAAATAAGAACGGAATCAAAATATTGTAAAAGAAAAAAGAAATCGAGGAACAAGTGCATTGTTTAGATCCTTTTGTTTAAGGCTCCAAAATATCCTTTTGTTTTAGTTCTTTTTTTTTTTTTGTTTTGTTAAGTTTTGTTATTTATTTTCTAGTTCTTTATTATTTTGTACTTTTCGTAGGTTATTTATTGTTTTTAATCAAATACAGTCTCTGGCTTAGTTTTCAAATATACTGCACCGTGTTTATTTAGTGTATGTATGCCACAGCTAGTGAATTAAATTGAAAATTATTCCATTCCTCTAATGACATTGGGTCAAAATCTAAGAGAGGAAACATGTATATGAATGCTTAACACGGAATGCAGAGCACCTTTCAACTTTTAGGTTATGCAATTAATCAATAACAATATGAAGTCCCCTAGAAGGACAAAGTCCCACTTTGACATCACAATTAATATCCAACTCAAGCATTAAGCATTACCTGAAAGAAACCAATTTAACTTCAGAATAAATCTTACAATTTGCAGGAATCTTGAAGAGAGATACTAAAAACCTCTTCACCACTTCATGGCAAGAGAAGGGCAGTGACATAAATAACATAATTGGTCATTACAACAGTTTAGTCAAGATTACGACCTAGTTTCTCAAACCACTTATCTTGTGTGTGTTAATTTTATGAGTTGCAGGACATACAGTTTAAAGTCGACTCCGAACAATAGATTTTTTGAGAAACTTTACATGGCAATTTTATTTACTCTCAAAGTTTTTACCAGGAATCTGCTGAGAGGAAGTTGCCGCAGAAATATTTTTCATATTTAGTTTAGTTGGAGATGCCTGACCTGGGGTTTGAATCGATGCCTCACATCTAATAAGCCAAAACACTTCCTATTAGACCACGGCGACTTCCCAAGGGCACTGACACATGGATGGACCTTGAAGAGACGTTTGTTATGGACTTAATGATAGCCTGGCTGTCGTACTAAATTAAGAGATTATCAGAGAAAATGCAATCACCTAAAAAACAATACATTCCTTTCAAAATGACCACCTGGAAAGCTCTGCAACGGTCAGGCAGCCTAATGGTGTTTTCTTTTCTACAACGAAAATGTCACCCTCTTACAAGGTGCATTAAAAAAATTGCTGACCAACCCTGTTATAATGTAATTTTTATTTGAGATGAACATAACACAAATATGAAAAAGGGTATGCCCCGTGCCCTTAAAAATAAGTTGTATTTTTTGATTTGTTTTCAATAAAATATGTAAACAGAAAAAAGGTGTTGCCAGATCGCTAATTTGTCGATTTCATTTTTTAGGGCTTTTTTTATAACCAAATAAAATTTTTTTAACACAGTTCTAACACTGAATGCAATTTTTTATATTACTGACCATGTAGCTTAAATAATGTAATGTTCCCTTAAGGTTACCTCACAAAACCATGAAAAAATTAACTTCAAAATTGGATAACAATACTAGGCGACTTTTTTTAAATTTCATCTGGTAGCCCTAGAAATAAACAAAAGTCATTTGCATTACAGGGCATTATCAGCATTCTCGATTTATACAGGGCGTAAAATGCAATGCCCTCCACCATTTTCAAGTGCGAATTATTTAGAATAAAACATACCACCCTTTTAAAGGGAGAAACATTTTTAAGAAACAAACACAAAATTGCATTTTTTAAAATAAAGTGCACATTTTTTGGTAGAAAAGAAAACACCATAAATATTTATATTAGAACCTTTAATATATATACTACACCCCAATCTGTTCAACATTTTAGAGCCGGTAAAACTGTAAGAATCTAAAGGTTTGACACTCAAACCACACGGTGAGCACCATTTAGTAAAAAGTGTGATTGCACTTTAAAGAGAGGGTGACGAATGAAAACATGATTCGCAAACGACAGACTTTAAACCTAATTGCAGCTCTTCTAATAAATCCTCTATAACGATATTCCACAGCAAGGGCATAAAAACTCTAACTTGGCGTGTGCCTCTATGCACTGCCCGTAACGGCAATAGTTCTTTGACAAAGTCCACGACGGGATCACTACATTGCGCTTACCGAGTGGCTCACAGAAGCTACATTGTTAACAATGCTTTCCACGTCAGTGAAAGCTAGCAGAGTATGGTTTGTATTTCAGAACATGTCCAATGTTTGCCACCGTAGCGTTCACTACAGGTCAGTGGCCGCCCCTCGTTCAGGAGTACTAAGCACAACTGGCAGGACCAGCAAAGCAATTTTTTGAGAAAAATGCACTTCAATCTGACTTATGGGTTCAGTTTTAGGAAAAACACTCATACCTATCACTATATCGGATGTTTTCTCTAGGTCGCCAGGCATAACGCCGTGTTTTAAAACGGATGGAAGATCTAATGACTAATGATTGAAAGGCATCTACGCTCAAAGGTATCTTATTGCGCAAATGCCACCATATAAGGGGAGCAATTGCGCTCACAATTTTTTTAACAATACCCTAAAAGGCTCCACACTTGAGATAGTCCAAGAATCATTACCCGGTCTTATAGACATTATATTGTCATTGGGATTTGTGAGAAGTTTTCGAAGTTTCACATCTTTCGTCAGTATTCGAGCTGTCCCATAATAAGTGATGCACATTGCCATCGGCTACGATCATCATAGGCTCTTGTCTTCTACCATTTAGTGCCTCACACAGTCAACCGATGAAGGGAAGTCCTCGTACGACATATATGTAACAGGAGAAGACCCAATGAGTTTTACACCCAATGCGAAGTCTGTTACTGTTACATGGGCGTGAGATAAGGAGCTTCTTACTACAGGTTGTCGATACTATTCAATATTTTATGAGTCAAATTTAACACAGATTCAAAATAACATATGAATTCGAAATGAATAACAACAACGAATAATTCAGACGGTTCAAAGAATGTCTCATTAATGAATCAGCGGCGTGGTAAGGACAGTACCTACAATGGATGCCTCTAGACCTGAAGATAGAATGGGACTAGGCCTCTATACCTAAAAACTAGAAATCAAATTATGCCTTTGGCTACCGGTTTTTCCCAAACAGGAATATTTACGATCAGTCAGGGTATAAATCGAACCTGTATGAGGTTGGTAAACTCGACACAAAGGGGTTTAAATATCTTCTGTTACAGTTAAATGATAATTAAGGCAATAGCAACCAGAGATAAAGGATTAAGAACTGCCCTCGACTGTAAAAATCTGCAATTGTTATAGGTATGGCATGAATCGCGTAGATGTTGTAAATATTAATGTATATATGCCATACCTAGAGGACATCGAAACGATGGAACAGAAGAGATGATATGATACCAAACGTTACACATTTTAGGCGAAGGAACTAGAAAACGTTAAGAAATTTTGTACGTTATACAGATTTCCTGTACCGCTTAATGGTAAGCACAAAAAAGTTGACAGGATGACGTAATTGAATAGCGATACGTATAATTCCTCAAACTCCCAGGGATCCCCTTCAACCTTCCCGTTTACTTAACTACTTATTTTGTTCAAAATATAATATTTGGCTAAAACTATTTTTCAAATCAAAGAAAAACAGTTGAATAGAAAAAAGTTAATTAGATTTAGTTTATAAACCTTAATTTTAGAATTTTCAAGAACCAAAACTTATTTGTAAAAGAAATACTAAAACGTCCAGAAATAATTTGCGGTCAGTTTTTCTTAAACGTTAAGTTATTTTTAATAAAACCCCATATAAATCGTTTGGTATTGTTTATGGCTTCCAACAGCATTTCTGTTTGAAATTTCAAAAAACAATGAACAAGGGAAACAATATTTCTCCAACATATGTTACCTGTGGCCATATATTTGAAAGCCTTTGTTATGAAATACAATTTCTTTTCTCTTTTGTATGATGTTTTCTTTTCTTTTCTTTTTAGTTTTTTTTTTTTCTTCTGCAATTATTTATGCAACTTTATTTCAGTTTATTTTTCCAGCGAAGCCAACCACAACAGCATGAAAAGAGGTGAGCTAAACATTGTTTGTTCTAAATCGCAATAACATTTTATAATATGTACACCACATGTGTGTGTATATGTATGTACCTATATGTATGTATATACCATTAGGGATATAACCAAAATTAGCCTAGAGTAGGTACTATATAGAGATCAGCAATGAATCGTTTTTTCACTACTCATAAGTTCACATGAAATTTTGAATATGAGTGAGTCAACAATTTTGAAAAATCAACTACTCTGATTCATTTGTACTCACTACAACATTGATTTATAAGTACAGGTTGCAATGACATCAAACTCATAACATTCGAAATATGTTTGATTCATACGCATACTCATTCAGATTCATAAATTTAGAAAAATACTTATAATACTCATAAATGATTCGAGTGATTCGAATTAAAAATTTACAGTCCTAGTTGTTGTTACATTTACAAAAAAAAGGAGAAAGAAAAAGACAGAGACAGCAAGCAAAGCAAACGCACAATCTTCTGGTGAGTATTGTAGTGTTTGTATGCGAATCATACTTATTTTGTGATTCTTATAAATGTTGAGTAAAGGAGAGTCGAAATCAACAACATCATGCGTATTGTTAAGTATGAGTACTTCAAACTTTGAATATGAGTAGTATGAGTATGATATTAAAATAAGTATGATTGCGTATAAGTATCAGAAATTATGAGTATGATTCGAATCTACTCATCTCATTGCTGATCTCTGGTACTTATATGCAGGGAAAGAAATGAATCAGTTTGTGTTTTTTATGAAACAATTTAAAAATGAATTTCATATTTCGTTCTGATGTATGGCCTGGAGCTCGAACCCGGGCTTTGCGTCTAATAAGCGAACACACTACCTACTAGACTAGGCGACTACAAGCTAGGCCGTAATCTTGGCTGAAGGGTTATAATGGCCAATTTTGTATGTGTATTTGAAAATGAAAACAAATTTATTATTTTCTAAACCATCATATTTGAAATAAATATAAACACTAGCTGGGAGTCACTAAAAAGAATTTGACCAAATGATGGCAAGGGTTATGCATGTTCTGGAGGCCCCTGTGGTTTATGGCTTATTCGCATACATCTGCGGGGTAACAAAACCCAATAAGAAAAGGTCGAACAGGGTAACATGGCACGATCTCTGTGGCCAGTTTACATCACCTCTCTGTAAGATTACGAGGCCGTCAAATAGGTCGTGCAGAAAATCGAATGTGGTATGGGCTATGTGGCGCAGCAGTGACTTTTTTGGGATGCACTGAATGCTCTTGGATTTGATGTGGATTGGTATAGTTTCAAATTCAACCGTCTTATTCATTTACGTATCCATTTAGCCAGAAATGGGCCGCATATACGATTTTTCGGTGAAAATTAGGGCCAGTCACCGAAATCTCTAGAGCCTTTTCAGTGAACGCAGGTCCATTTTGGTGATTTGGCAAAACAGAGTAAATAAATGACAACAAGGTGGTCGATATCATTTGTCAAACTTCGGAAACCTCTGTCTGAAGACCCTTTACTTGTCTATGCTAATGACGATTAGGGCAATATCAAGTACTGTTATCAAGTACTGTCGTGAAATGTAAGAAATTATTTTAGGCATGGAACGTTTAGCGTTACAGGGATACCTAGTCGTCAGGAAGTGATCGGAAATTAGGAAGCGTTCTGTCCATCTGAAAGAGCTAAGGAATTACAGAACATAAACCATAAACATAAAATTGCCATGAAAAGTTTCTCGAAAATTTGTCGTTAGGAGTCGACTTTAACCTGTAGGTCCCGACACTCATGTATAAGATTAACATAACATAAAGAAAGTAGTATGAGAAGCTAGGTCGTAATTCTGCATGTAGATTATAATTACCAGTTATGTTAAAATGGATAATCCAGTGCATTGGACAATCAGGCTACGAAAGTGAGCGAAAACATTAAATAAATTTTTGTTGAGATAATAATGAAACAAAAACAGGAAGCTCTGAGAGGATCCTAATGGAAAGAAAAACACGAGCATAGCAAAGACGATTTAAGTGCGGTATTGAGAGTTCTTATGGGCTATTTCGTCTAACACGTGCACCTAAGCCGTGTATGCTTGATAGAGAGTAATGAATGCAGAGTGTATGACGAGAACATTGAAATAATTGAATGATTTCGTCAGCTCGCGATCCCAGTATTCAAGGAAAAGCACTAAATCGGACATAGTCAGAGTAGTGAACTGGAAGAAGCCAATTAACACATTATCCGCCAACAAGTTTTTCATAAAATGATTGACTGAATGGTAAGTTAAAAAGTACTCAGTATCAGTCAGTCACTGGTGATTGACAAGGCGATCAATGTGTTAAATTTATACGTTATACAGAGAGCCGAAAGTAAATATGGTTAGTACGCCTTAATGGTGAGCGCACAACAAGCAGACGTGTACATATATCGATCGATCCTTATGTTTGATCTTCTCTTCTTCTGCCTTCCTACCTACCCGCCTACCTAATATTCCATGTGATATGAATCGTTCTCCTAATATTTGAAAAAAAATTGATTCAAAGTTATATCCCTAATATGCATATGTATGTGTGCTGCACTATTATTGTGTGGGTGTTCCCATAGGGCTTGTACAAGATTTTCGATTTTTATTGAGCCAAATTGAAGACGAGACTGCAAAAAAAAAAGAAAACAAGAGAAAAGACAAATTGTTTAAAAGGATTTATTGAATAACGAACGATAGAGGCTATTGTTGCATAAAGGCGTTGCTTTATTCATTAAGAGACTGTTTCAACAATTTTTTTTTTCAGTCTGTTTTATTCACTGTGTAACTATTATTTAAGGATTCTTTTGTGTGTTTTAAAAAAAATTACATGGTTTACAAATTTTGTTGGTTGTTTTTCATTTTTATTACGATTTTTCTTGTTAGTTTTATATGGAGCCAGTACCTTAAGATTTTTTCACTGTAAAATTGTCAACTAATGAGTCTGAAAAGCATTTGGAAATACCATAATGATGCGTGGAATAGCACCCATTGTACTCTTGCCCCGAGTAGCCAGGTAATATAATCTAATTTGCATTTAAATTAAATTTAACCTTCTTGCACTCATATTTTACGCCTTTTCTTTTATTAGACTTTGATTAAAATGTGTGTGTGTGTGTGAACAGAGTTTAGCCCCCGTTCTTTGGCCATAACCTCCCTTATAACTGCCTCATTAAGTTTCTGGCACATTGAACATGTCTAGCCATGTCTGATATTCATGTGTCATAAACCACAGCTTATGCAGGGTTTAATTATGCCTCATATATCAACACAAATCGCATTAAAATACTGACGAATCGTCTTGAAAACTCCCCAAAATGATATGGAATGACAGTGACTATTGCTCCCCCCAAAAAAATAATTTTATTTTTCATAATTTCTAACTGTTATTTTACTTGTATACATATAACGGTATATGGTAGATGGCATGGATGTAAGGCACTTGTTTTGTTTTGTTCCGTTGCTTTTGTTATAATTTGGTTTTGATTACAATTATTACAAAGATGACTTGCTTCCCCTCCCCCTCCCCCTCCCCCTTCCAACTGTCACACTCAAAGGCTGTTGTGTTGCTTAAAACAAGGGTTGCATTTTTCATTACGCCACTTCTCCCCCTTTTTTGTGATCATCCCACGTTATAACAAGTGTTGCCAATTGTTGTAGTAAAACGTGTCATATTTGGCCCATAACTACTCCAACAGTTGCAACAACTGCTTCCCTTTCCTGTTTATCATATATCCTCTTGTAGAACATCAGCAGCAACAATATTTATTGATACAAAATTTCTTTTTATTGATGATTAGATTTCCTTTTTTTTTCCTTTTTTCTTGCAACATTTTGTTCTTTTACCACTAAACATGAGGGCTATTTTTCTTTCACTCTATCTGCCGTCTTCTAAGTTAGAATACAAATTTTTATTGCTTCTTCCGTACGTGTGTGTGTTTCAAAATTTTGTGGTAAAAATTTGCCTTAAAATTAAAGTTTAATTTTACAAAGTGGCCATAATAATGAAAACTTGTATTAAAAATGTCTTTGCGGCTGCATGTGCAAGGGGATGGGAGCCACAAGCCAACAAAAAAGGGGTGTTTTATCTTGAAAATTTATTTTCTCAACCACAAAGCTGGTACATAGTTGGAGTAGGTTTGAAATAATAAAAGTAATTTGTTTATTTCAAATCCGAAAAACAAGAACAATATTTTCTAAAATCGTTGAAGTGTTAAGACAGGAAAATTAGCTCAGGGAATAGCATTTCAGTCGTCGACAAGGAAAAGCGAATTTATTGATGTTTCTGATTGAAAGTCAGCTTTAATGTTTAAATTTAAAAACAAAATAATTATAAAAAATAAAAACATTTAAATTAAATCTACTGAATGAGAAGTATCGATATCGATTACTATTATTAAGCAGCTGAGAGTGTCAAATTATGTTATCATTTGCATTTGGTAGGGTTTGGTAATTCGTCTTAAATCCTTTAATACGAGGACAACCATTTTAGGGTTAACATAATCGGCCTAGTGAGCAGAAAATTCGTGTACCTAATTTGCTCCACTCGATTCGAAACTATCAACAATAAGAAGAAATTGACGTACCGAAAAGAAAATTACTATTGTGGCACGAAACCATTAAAAACCATCGATTGTTGGCATAGCTGTCAAATCGTCAAATATTTGAGAACAAATCGTCAAAGACGTTTATTGAAATTGTCAAAAAATCATCGGAAAAATAAATAAATAAATTAAAAGTTTTTAAAAACCAAAATTATTTCTGTTGTACATACATACATAATTGGCCATTACAACCCTTCAGTCAGGATTACGGCCTTACGTCTAATAAAACTACGGCGACTTCTTTATTTCTATTGTAGTAAAATATATAAAGTCAATGTATGTAAGGGTCCGCCAAATACCTTCTTTTTTTTTAAATGCTTTAAAAAAAGCTACTGAATATTTTCTCAAATTTCTTTTTTTATTTGAAAGTACAATCCTTCCGGTTAATAATGGAAAATAATTTCATTCAAATGGCTGCCTCGGCTGTCGAAGCCTACACGATCGGTCCAATTTTTAAGCACATTATCGATTGTGTGCAGCTGTATTTCACCAATGGCTTCACGAATATTGTCCTTTAAGTCCTTGTCTCTGGCTTGTCGGCGTAACACTTATCTTTGACGGCACCCCACAAATAATAGTCCAACGGTGTCAAATCGCAGCTCCGAGGTGGCCAAATGAAATCAACTCTGCGGCTGATAACGCGATCTTCAAAAACCAGGCGCAAAACATCGAGTGTAGCTTCGGCTGTGTGGCACGTAGCGACGTCCTGTTGAAACCAAATGTTGCCAATATCCTCCTCTTCAATTTTTGTGAACAAAAATTCGTTCAACATGGCGCGATAACGATCGCCATTGACTGTAACGGCCACTCCTTGCTCACTTTCGAAGAAAAATGTCCCACTTATGCCTCTGGACCAAAATCCGCACCAAACAGTGACTCGTTTTGGGTGCGTCGGCTTTTCAATGTATGCGTGTGGGTTTTCTCTGCCCCAAATGCGACAATTTTGCTTGTTTACATACCCGCCAAGATCAAAATGAAAAGGTGATTTTTTTGCCAAAATCGGCATCATCGGTAAGTCGATCCCAGGCCCACTTAGCGAAGGGAAAACGCATTGGATGGTCAATTGGCTTCAACTCCTGAACCAATTGGACTTTGAACCTGAACCAAGGTCTTTATGCAAAATTCGTTTCACCATTTACACCATTTATAACCGACCGAGAATGGAATACAACTCTCATCTATGGGCCGGTGCTTCAACGTCTATTTTGAGGTTTCTCCACCGTGTACAGAAGAGGCCGTAATAACTCGTTACTGACCGTAGTGTGTCCAACCCCTTGCATCGTTGCAATGTGTGCAATGATTTGTGTTTTACTGTTCTATCGCTACTACAAATGGAAATAAGGCTACTTGTTCCCCAAAAATCATATATTCCTACGTAAAGCTCATCTTTCTCGGCCAGCACATCCGTATGTGGTCGCACACTGCATAACAGAAAAATAAGTTTTTTAGTCGGACTATTCGTATTTGGAACTCAATTCCTGCAGAGATCTTTCCTGTTACTTATGATATAAAAATACATAAGCCTAGTGTCCATAAACACTGTTCTCTCTTTCTTTCTTCCCATAACATATTTTCACAGTTCCAAACACAATGCCATCCATCCCTTGAGTTTTGGTCGTTTGAAAAAAAATAAAGGCGCTTGCCTTTGTTCTTCCGATAGTAATATTAGAAGTTATACCCGAATTTTTAAAATTGTCTGCAGCGACAAGTGATAAATTATTCTCAACTGCGAGGATTAAGGGATTTTAAGGGGTTAAAAAGGAATAAAATACAGAAAAATCATCAAAGGTATTCGAAAGTAATTTTAAAATATAATACTTTACTCCCTATTTTTACTAACATAAATTTCCAATAGTAACAATTGCAAAGTAAATACATAGTTTAAAGTGGCTTTAATGTACTAAATTATGAATGTACTAGAATATGACGTAAATTTTTAATTTTTACAAATCGTCAAAACAAGGGCTTAAATCGTCATATCGTTAATATTGTATTTTGGGAGCAAAAAATCGCCGAATCTGGCAGCTATGGTTGCAAACACACCAAACATTCTTAGATAATAATTTGCCTGCTTCCTGTTAGACCTGATGTAGATCAGACTGGGTATGCGATATAAAGTCTTAAATTTTATGAAAATATAATTCAATTCTTTATAAATAAAATCGTCCTTAATATCACATTAAGGTAAATTTAATTAAAATAAACGATAATTGATGATCATCTAGAGCTTTAAACAATATTAAAATAATAAAGTCCTTATAATTATTTAAATGTCTGATTAAATCTAAACATCCATCTTATTCGTGCTCCTCAGCTTATTTACTGAAATCAATTTTTTTATGCCCCCCCCCCTTTCAACCCTGACACGTGTCTACAGGAAAATTATTTACACATTTACTATGAAAAGTTTTCTCTTTTATTTGGCTTATTTTTAGGAACAAAAATTAAATAACTTTTCCTCATGTATTCCCCATGTAGTATGACCTCGTGTCTTTCTAGCAATGATTTTGTGTTACCGTTATTTTCATCCTGATTATAATTTAGCCTCGAACATCATTATTTTAAAACTTCCTTAACGCATAGCAGAGTTAATTTCATCATACGGACATGTGTCACAGATCTAGATAAGTGATCCCTTCTCTGACAAAGTCATGTAGCAACATTAAAAGCTTTTGGCTGTTTTAAAATCAGTTTTACAAAATTTACGTGATTTTGATGATTTTAAAACAGTTATAATCCGGTATTCTAATAGAGTCATATTATGGGTTGGCGCCGAGATGGTATCAAACATGATTAATAAAGTGTCAACGACTGTAGGAAATAGCAACAGCTCATTTCTTTTCAATCTAACATTAATAACGAAGTAATAGTAAATGGGATGGGGACAATGGGAAAATACATATCGTTACGTTTTTACCTTTTCAAAAACGTTTAAAATATGAGTTCGTTGATTGCAAACAAAATAAAAATAAATTGGTATTTAGTTTCAATTAAATTCCATATTGTTCGCACTGCTTTTGTGTGCCAATGTTTTCAACTTGACGGATACAACAATAATTGCTTGTTCGGAATTCTTCTTTGCTTACAACGCAGATCTTCACAATGGAGATCTTCAAACCATTACTATTGTCTTCACACGCAACGTGTCTTTACACAAGACTGACTGAATTCTTAACTCGCGTTACCTGCTTTGCCATGCCTTTTTATATGCCCACGTAAACAGTCTGATGAAGGTTCTTAAAGTCGAACGTTTCGGGTTTCGCCTTCTCGAGAACGCTATCGCGACTTCATTGTTGTTTATGTACTTTGTTTACGTTGCTTGTTGTTGAGTTCCCGCTTACTTGTCTATCCCCTTTTCTTTCATACTCATTGTTTTTGTAGATTTTGTTTATCATTTTAGTGTTAAACGATGTTACACCGTTTCCATTTACGTAACAATGTACATATTTCGAAAATTTCTAAAAACATTACAAAACTTATTTCAAAAGAACATTTAAAATGTACTTCTAGGTTTTGAAAAATTGAAAAATCTTCTCTTTTTATGGCACACGCATACTGATTACAAACATTACATTTTCGTGACACTGTCTGTCAAAGAGAAAAAAAGGTTATTTTCTGATTACAGCTCTTATTTTCCTTAATTCACAAAAGTTTTTGTTGACATTACTTGAAATGCTTACCTCCTTCTTCACCTGTGTCAATCAAATCAGGGTAAATAAATACACACTCGCATTTCGTATTTGTATTTCAAAAAGAGGAAGAAACTTTTTAACCCAAAAATAACATTAAATAATATTTACATTTACATTCTCACATTCCCACTTTCAATCACTTTACTTTTGTTATTTTATACGGTGACAAGTGACGAAATGTCAATACTCATCAGGCTCAAAGGAAACATACAAGCATTGTTGACACTTGTCACTGTAGTTATTTGGTAAAACGTAAAGTGATAAAATTTAAAATAGAATAAGGCTTCTCTACCTGTCCTAAAAAAAAACAACTTCAGGGAATACATATGTATATATTTCGATTAATTTCTGTTAAATTCAAAATTGGGAACTTGTTATATTTATTGAGAACGCGTTATATTAATCAGCTTTTCACTGAAATTGAATCAAGTCTATGAAGCTGTGTGTATTCTTATGTATATCGGATGTTTTTTAGCTGCATAGGAATTGTCGATATCGATAATTATGGATACTGAAAATATCAAACTGTGTTAGCATGATATTACTCTCCCCGTTTCAAAACTATATATTAACGAGGAAAGGAAAGGATTGTTGCTCCTGTAGAGAAGTCGCTGAAATATCGATTGTTCGTCGTTCTTGTTGACTTTAGTCCTTCGACTTTGGAGAAAGTGAATCTTGTTAAAACGACTATTGTTTGCACCATATTTTTGTTTTCAAATTTATTGAAATTTTAAAACTATTGTAAATTTCATTAAGAAAGATTCAATAACAATAAAAAAAAAATATTTTTGTTAATTGCACTCATTTGAATTTGACTGACGCTGTGCGTTCTTTATCACAAGTTGTGTTTAGGAATGAAGCTTATTTCTGAATGACTACGTCATAAGCAAAATTTATTACATCCATCCAAATCATCATTACATTCATTAAAACCATGAATGCTGAATGGTGAGCTCTAACGAAATGTGCGTCATCGGTTCATACCAGAGATCAGCAATGAACCGTTTTTTCGCTACTCATAAGTATTCATTAAATTTTGAGTATGAGTGAGTCAACAGTATTAAAATTCAACTACTCTGATTTATTCGCATTCACTACAACATTCATTTATAAGTACAGGTTGTAGTGAGTATGAGTACAACGTTGGCATCAAACTCATAACATTCGAAATATGTTTGATTAATACGCCTACTCATTAGATTCATAAATTTCATCAAAATTTACAGTCTTAGTTGTTGTTGCATTTACAAAAAAAGAAGAAAGAAAAAGACAAAGAAAGCAATAGATGTAGATGGGTATTTGCAGGCCTTTAATTTTGAAACATATCAGCTTTTCCTCCAGACCCGAAATTGTGTTGCTAAGGTTTTTGAACACTAAACCCCACCAATAACTGCAAACATATTTGTTTTATGATTGCGGCAAGTAAAACATATTTCCCTTAATCACATAAAAATTAATTATTCTTGTAAGTTCTCCACATACCATTTTAAAAATGAAACATTAACAAGTATGTACAAGTAAACAATTTTTGTCATTTTAAAAACCATGTTTCCCTTTCTACGAAACATTGTGTCTTCTATACAAACATTAATAAATTTGGAACAAAAGGAAAATAAAACAGAGACCAAAACAAATTTAAAATTGTTACCGAAAAAATTCGTTCCAAATTTCACGCAACCGTCTGTTGTAACACAACAATATGCGGTGACATCCAAACTAAACAGGGTTGCAATTGTCCAAAGTAATGAAAATTAAAATCTGAATTGTTGTTGGGTTATTTCATTGTAGAAAGAGTAGCGAAATTTAATATTTCGAAATAACTTTGTATTTCGAAAAAAATCATTAAAAATTCCAAAACTTTTATTATGCGTTCCTCAACCTCCATGTTTAGAGCCTTATTTTATAGACAGCCAGTCAGCCAGCCAGCCAGTCAGTTAGTCTGTAGCATTCTGACATTGAATTATGATGATGACAATGCTTTTGTCGGGTAAAACGTTTTACCGGGATTACATGGATATCAGGGATATTAGCATATTTTCCCTCTGTTTACAATACGATTCCATTGTACGCCGTTTTTATTTTCATAGCTGTGGAGCAGTGAACACGTGCACTTGTTGTGAGTAGGGCTCTGACTAGAGGGTGGAATTTCTAATGCATTTTTTGGGGGTGGTTTCTTGGGTGAATAAAAGCATAAATATCTGTAGTTAGAAAACGTAATAAAATCATATTTTTAGGTTTTGTTAAATAAACTTGTGATTATTTTAAGCTGCATTGATATAAAAGCAAATAATTTTCAAGTGTTTCCTTAAAACTCATGAAAAGGGGTGTTATTTTTGAAATACTAAATGAAATGAATGTTAGTTTTCGCCTCAACAAATTTATCAAATCGTTGAGATGGGATTTTATTTAATAAAAAAAAAACTTGTGGAATTTTCATTTTGATATTCAAGGGAAATTTTATTGGATTTAATTAAAAAATATAAGAAAATATGTTATCTCTTGTCTAATATGGATTCTAATCTAATTAAAAATTATTGAAATTTTATTCTAATTATACAACACAATACAGAAATATGTACATATGTATGTATGTATATAAGAGTTTTGCATAAAAATATTTCGAATTTTTATTATGATTGTTATTTTTGTTTTTAGAAAAAAAAAAATTTTTGAACGTCTTTTTTCGAAACTCAAATGTCAACGAATGTCAACGCTTGTTTCAGTCTTCGAGGTGCTACTGGTAGCTATTTCGTAAGCACATCGTTAAGATCCATATCCCAGAGGACTTTTTAAAGTCTTCAGATTTTAAATTATTATAGAAACAAAGTGTGCGTGAGATATCATAATTTTTTTATTCGTTTGAAAGGTCTATTAAAGCCATTGGATGTGGAATATAACACCATTCAAATGTCCTCCACGGCTTCCTAAATTTCCATGACTTTGGCGCATAAATGAAGTCGCCGTAGTCTAGTAGGTAGTGTGTTGGCTTATTAGACGTGAGGCCAGTGTTCAAACCCCAGGTCAGGCATCTCCAACAAAACGAAATATGAAAAAATATTTCTTCGGCGACTTCCTCTCAGCAGACTACTGGCAAAAACTCTGAGAGTAAATAAAAAATGCCAGAAAAAGTTTCTCAAAAATCTGTCATTCGGAATCGACTTTAAAAAGTAGATCCCCGCCACTATTTATAAAATTAACACACACAACATGATTGGTGTGAAAAACTAGGTCGTATTCCTGACTGAGGGGTTTTAATAACCAATTATGTATATATGTATGTAAGTATGTCTGGCGCTTAAATCAGGCTGAATTTGAACGATTGAATGTGCCAGTTGGCTTTGTGGACCGTTAAGGTTTGTGGCTTATTCACACACATTTGGGACTTAAGAAAACCGCACAATAAAATCTCAAACGATATCAAATCGAAGGATCTCGGTAACAATTCACTCGTCCAGCATATCCAGTGTGGCACGAGCACATAACGCCGTCCTGTTGAAACTTTTGTCCCTGTTGTCCAGAGCCTAATCCAGATCCCATTTCTGGATGAATGGGTTCTGAAACAAACAAAATTGTCAAATTTGGGACGATATAGATCCGCATGAATCTAATGGCTTTCAATAAACTCACTCATTGTTTGGGTTTTGGACAGGGACCGCCAGCGGACCATATTTCTTTGAGAACGACTACAACGACGAGCACTATAGGTCAAGGATTACTAACATCTTTTAGCCTGAATTGGATGACATAAATACCAACGACATATTGTTTCACGAGGGAGAGCACGGTCAGCTCCAGTGGAGGCAATGTGAACAGGTCACAAAAATCGGAGGTACTGAAAACCCATACAAACTAAGCTTTCGGACAAATTCAGCTTAACTTATGTCTGGACCTGGATACCAACGGCATACAGGAAATTGGCGGACGATTTGAGAGAGAAGTTTTTGCCAGAAATCTACTGAGAGGCAGTCGCCGAAGAAATATTCTTTCATATTTCGTTTTATCGGAGATGTCTGACTTAGGGTTTGAACCATGACCTCACGTCTGATAAGCCAACACACTACCTACTAGGCTATGGCAACTACACCATAGTCATGTTGAATTGGACATTTCGCCAATACTATACACAGGAAAACCATTTGAATAATGTTATATTCCATTAAAAGGTCTTTTAAACGAATAAATAATGTCGATGATATCTAACAAAGAATTTATATATTTTTATTTTAAGTTAAAGATAGGAAGCGCTTAAAAAAGATCCTATACAACATGGTTATAGGTCTGATTTTGATCTCTAGTTTCAACCGTTAACGAGAACGAAGCCAACAAATTTATAGAAAACGTTCCGAGTTGATGCATGGACTGCACAAGATTGGTACCAAAATTTTGGGGGTTATATTGCTCCATTCTCGTCTTATTTCATTGCGCTGAGCGTGGATTTATAGAGCTAACGCACGCGTTCGTCTCAAACATGATCAATTATTTTGAGATCTGTGCCGATGTTTGGAGTAGTTTGCTACAGTTATGGACAAACCACAGTTTTGCAACATGTGAAGTATGCTTCGTATCGCTATCCTGGCAGCAGCTAATGTGTCCAATATGTTTAACTTATCGGCAGGACCTATGTGGGAAGCTATGAAGCTACTCTTTACTTACGAGAGTACATTTAACCTGCTTTAATCAGATGGAAAGCAGTTCGTTTGGCGTCAGCCAAATACTGAATTCTTGCCTATCAACACTCAGGCTACAGTCAAGCACGGGAGATGAAAGGTATTGGTGTGGGGTTGTGTTTCCAGTGCAGGAGTGGGGTTTAATCGTTTTATTTGAACATTTTCAAACAAAATGTGAAACAAAGTGCCGATCATTTGTTGATCCATTTTTCTTTGAGCAGGACAATCGTATGAAAGCACAATATTGCTGCTCTAATAAGTGTAGCGTATCAATGGCATAGTAACATTAGCATAGTTTATTATATAACAACAACAACAACAAGATAAACATACATTTTGATTGTTCATATTTATTTAGATGTATTACATAAGGGGTTCATGCTGTCATAACAATAACAAAAAGATAGTGAATGAAGTTGATTCAAATACTTTAAGAGGATTTCTTAAAACTGAGAATAAAAATGAAAATAAAAAAAATTACAAGACAATTCATGGAACTTGGAATACAAACGTTACACTACAAACAACATAACTAGCTAGAGCCAACCAACAATCTCATGCACTTATTGCTCAACATCAAATGCAATCATTTTTAATTTTTTCCTTTTTCTTATAAAAATTCTGGATTTTCTTTTGCTACAATATGTATATTCAATGCATAAACCAGAATACGAAATGGAAATGTGGAAAACATTTAAGAAAATCATGGCATCAGAGTGCATTATATCCAAGTCTGTTACAAGTGAAGTGAAGAAAACAAATCTGATTTGATAAAAGAGTTCCCCATAACCATATCATAGCCAGTATTGCACATTTCGCCTTCACTGCTTAATTCTATTCCAGAGAGGAATATAAAAAGAATCGACAACATGGTCACGCATACATAATCAGTTCATTTCATTATTCTTTATTCATCACTCCCAGCCAATGGCTCCACAATAGTTCTTCACATACAAAAAAGAACAGGAAAAAAAATTAACAGAAATGAGTTTGAAAAAAATATATTTTTGAATCAAAATCAAGTACTTTATATGCAGATGATGTGTAGAAATGATAGAAAATATTAAAAGAGAGAAAAAAGAAAACGTATACGAGACACTCACAAGAGATGAGAAATAACGATTATGACTTTAAATTTGCTGTGGAATATTCTCCTCCTTTAAACCTAAGCTGTAAAAGGAAAACTTCATATTCTAACACTTCAACACTTCAACTTGAAGATTTTCTCAATAACCTGAATGAAATACATGTTGAAAATTAATTTTTTTTTTTATTTTCGAAATCAAATTCTAAGTATTCTGGCAGTGTAGTTATTGGCAAATAGCTTGCTGGGTTACGATATTAATATGAAATCAAAACACTGTTATCGTATGCAAATCTTTAGAATAGAATTTCTATAGAAATTTTATTTTATAGAAGACTGTGTGAGAAGTTCGCATCTTTGTTATTTACTGCTACTACATAGGAAATATGATGAGAGTAGACTAGAATTGAGGACATAGTCATTTTGAAAGCAAATCAATACTTGTTGGGTAGTATTATTTATACTTAAACTCTCTTCATTTACGTTCCTAACGAACGTCTCCTCTCTGGGCATTTCTTAAGGAATCTTCTGACCATTTAAAGTTAACTCTTATCTATATTCCAGGACACATGGTTTTCGTTCAAAATTGTTACTGAATAACACATGGCCAGGGTCGATATGGAACTCACAATTTGTTGAATGTTACAGAGCATAAGAGCTTATATAATAAGGTAAGTAAGGTAGGGTACCCTTCGCCCGTTTTACCTGACGCCTCAACTTTACATACATTGTTGCTATCAGAGATCAGCAATGAATCGTTTTTTCGCCACCCATAAGTACTCATAAAATTGTATTGAAATTCAACTACTCTGATTTATTTATATTCACTACAACATTGATTTATAAGGACAGGTTGCAATGAGTATGAGTACAACGTTGACATCAAACTTATTACATTCGAAACATGTTTGATCCCTACGCCTACTCATGCAGATTCATAAATTTAGAAAAATACTTATAATACTCATAAATGATTCGAGTGATTCGAATCATTTATCAAAATTTACAGCTTTATTTCATTTACAAAAAAAGACAAAGACAGCAAGCAAAGCAAACACACAACCTTCTAATGAGTATTGTGTGTTCGCACACGCATCACACTTATTTTGTGATTTTTGCGAATGTTGAGCAATGGACAATCGATGAGTACTTCAAACGTTGAATATATATTAGTATCAGAAATTATGAGTATGATTCAAATATACTCATCTTTTTGAATACTCATTGCTGATCTCTGGTTGTCATCTATCTCCTTCAATCGTATGACCATCTATCGCACAATTGTCACTAACCGCTGTGTTTTGGAAAGTCGTCCTGAAAGACTTAGTATTTCTTCAAATGGCTTTTGCAGAAGCTCTTGATCTGAAGAGGAGGAATAAATTATTTTTCATCTCATATATCAGTGTCATGCTCTTGCATGGCTCGATTTACCTCTCCTATAAAGATGAACTCTCCAATGTAAAAATTGCTGCAATAGCAAGATCAACTCTGGAGTCGGGAATGTATGATCCCCCATTTGGATATTAACTGTGGTATTACAATGAGTCTAGACGCTGGGCATACATGAACCTTGCTTGCAGTCTTATGGAGTACATGCATCTGCCCGGAGGTGAGAGTTTGCCCCGTTAATTTTACATTATACAGCCAAATACAATACTCCACGGAATTAATGGTCAAGTTGAACAGACTGATGGCAGATAAATGAATCGTAAAAAGGACGAAATTGCTAACAGACCAGCTTAGAAGCACTATGCAAATTCGATAGAGAACACAGGGATAAGCAACTGCACAGGGAATCACAGTATTGAAAGCTGTATCTGTTCGGTATTAATGCGGGCTATACAGATTAAATTGAGAGTGGTCCCGATGGTTCCAGGTGGAAGGATAGAATGAAATATTTATGAGTAGTCGTTACACCCACTTCTCTATGACACAATAAGGTAGCCACCCAGCGAAAGTGGCAAGCTTGAACACTAAAAAGAAGATGATCGACTAAATATATACGAATCTCCAATATAGGAAAGTGTATAAAGAGGAAACATAACTACGCATTTGATTATTTAACGGAGAAGAGGAGAACTGAAAAGATCTGTTAATGTTGTTAACTTTTATGAGAAACTACGGAGATATAAACAAATAATAGGCTGAAAGCGGAAAGAGTCATGGATCGAAATAAGAGTAGGAATCAGCTGCAAACATTACGAAAGTAGTCCCGAGATGATCCGAAGAGGAAGGTGTTGTATATCATTAAACTATCACATTTAGGAAATATTTCAATGCATTTTTAACTATCGCCAGAAAAAGTGCGGTATGGATACACAGCATTTGCTATTTTAATTATTGAAACTTCCCATGTAAGATCACACTTTTTATCGAGTCTTTCATTATCCTGTCTTTGAATTTCATGTGTGTGAGATATCATCGGAGTTTGTATTTTTTTGAAAGGCCTATTAATGCCATTGATGCCGTGGAGCATAACTGTCTTCATATGTCAGCCATCGAGTCCTTGATTGGAACACACGTCCAACTTTCCATAACTCATCAGCATAAACCAGGACAAATTTTGGCCAATAGCATGCGTAATGTTGGTTTTGAGCCTCTCTGTAGTTTGTGACTCATTTCCATATGACTTGAGAAAACCCAACAAGAAAATGTCTAACGAGGTCAAATCGCACGATCTCGGTTTCTAAGCCTCATTATCCCTGCGTCAGATTACCAGGCTCTCAAATCTTTTGTCATTTTCCGGCGTCGTCGGTATCTAGATCATCCAATTCAGGCCACAAGAAGTTGATGGTCATCGACTTATAGTGCTCGCCTTTGACAGTTCAAAAGACATATGATCCGATAACCTCGCCTACCCAAAATTGTATAATGGCCCAGAATACGTAGCAGCAGATATGGTTCAACTTCTCAACCTGTAGGATATTCAATCATTTTTTGTTCAAACAGAAGACGACGAAAAACAAAACTGTATGTCTAGCGGAAGTTATTTTACCACTGAATTTAATTTACTTTGTGTCTGACGAAAGAGCATTTAACTCTGCAGCCTTACGTTTATCAAACCGAAGCGTATTCATACATTGAGAATATTGCCAACAGAAAGTACAGAAATTATTGCCTGGCTCGGCAGGGATCGCAGATTTCTGAGGAGTAGACGATAGATGGGATATATGCGTCCCTACAGGAATATTTTTTCAAAGTGAAAAAAGAATCATGGAATTTAACAATCCATTAGGTATTCCAACATACCTGACTGCCGAATTTCAAAACTGCTGTGTGGACTGCATGAGTTCAATAAGAGAACGGTTCTCATTCTAACATGAATTCAATGGGACGCTACGCTACAGTTTCGATGGTAAGCTGCTACATTACTGCAAATTTTGCCAGGATCTGGAAGAAACGGAATCGGTGTAACACCTTTTAATTGATTGCCCTGCTCTTCAAATCAGACGTCATCGGTTTTTTGGTGACAGAACGTTTGAAGATCAGGGAATGGTGGAGAACTTGCCACTAAGGGTACTGGGCAATTTTATCCGGAACTTGGTTTAACCCATGCCAAGGGAGCTCACTTCACACTGACTAACAGAATGGGTCATATTACTTCTTTTTAACGGTAAGTTTATGATTATTTTGACACTGATTTAGGTTAAGTTAAGTTGCGGATTAGCCTGAGAACGGTTGAGGCAGAACATTCCGAACAGTTACTCATATGAATACACAGTATTCAACAAAGTTCATGCAATTACATGCAAAAAAACAATGACTTATAGGACTACTCTCGCATAATGATAGATAAAGAACAACACTGAAATCACTGCTCAACTACATACATATAAAAAAACGAAATCATAATAAATATGTAAATCAGTTGCAAGATTCATACGAATCTGTCTGTGTATATATATTTATTTATTTATTTATTTATTTATTTATTATGTTATCATGCTTATAATTTACTAGAGTTTTTCTTTAATATTATTCTTATGCAATTTGATTTACTTTTTATAGAGAACAACATGGGAAATACAAAAGAATACTAAAGAAATAGAAGAAATACTAACGAGGTGTTTAAGAATAAGAATTTTTAACACCGTATTAAAGACGTAAATATTTCACGTAAAAACTAAAATACGAATAATAAAATTGTAGTCAAAATTAGTGCACTAAACGACATAGATTTAAAGAAGTGAGTTTTATCCAAGCCACCTTTACCTAGACACCTTCTATCAATAAATTTGAGGGTTAAAAAATAATTCAGTAACGGCCAATAGCAGGAAAGATATTCTGTGGTCTTCTGTTTTTCACATACATACATATACAATTTGGTCATTACAACCCAGCTTCTCACACCACTTACGTTGTGTGTGATAATTCTATACATAAGTGGCAGGACCTACAGTTTATAGTCGACTTCGAACGTCAGATTTTTGATTTTCATGCCAATTTTATTTACTTCCAGAGTTTTTGACAGAAATCTGGTGAGCGTAAGTCGACAATGAAATATTTTTCAAAATATCATTTTGTTGGAGCTGTTTGAACCGTGGCCTCACATCTAATAAGCCAACACACTATGTTCTAGACCACGGTAACTTTTCCTCTCTCTTTTTTAGTGCCGTTGTACAATATTCAACCTCTATAGGTTCTTAAGATGTGTTCTGAGAAGATTTAACGAAAATTCATTTCTACTTATATCAATAGCGGCCAAGAGTCGTCTGATCTCTATTCATTTATTTTCTTATCTTACCCTTCAAATCATTTGTTTGCCACTCTGATGAGAAACACGCTATCTTGCGTATGAATTCATCCTTTTTAAGTGTTCCAGATATGTTGATAACTCCAATGTCCTCCTATCACGAACCGTTGAATGTTTGGCTATTTGCTCCAGACATATACGACATTTTTAGACAATTTTATGTGTGGAGAACACACTCCCTAGGAATATGGTTACGGATTTACAAAAAGTAAACATGTGTGTAACTCCATTAGATGTGCTTTGATACTTGATTCGCACAGCGGCTATCTCAGTCTGAAAGTATTACAATCATGGAGCTGCTTAAGGAAAAATCTGAAGTTCAATTTCTCCTGGCGAATAAATGACCTTTATCTTAGAATAGGAGAAGCTAGGCCGTAATCCTGACGAAGGGTTGTAATGGCCAATTATGTATGTGTATGTATGTGTGTGTATCTTAGAATAGGATGACCTTTATCGTGTAATATTTTCTGAAAAGTGGGAATTTTAAGATTTCTAATATTTCTATGGAAACTTTAATTTTTAGCTTAGAGTATAGTCTTTGTAATTTCTATTATTTAGTTGCGCAAACCCTTACTTACTTAATTGGCCATTAACAACCCGATTAACGGATTTCGGCCTGCGCAACACATCGTTCCAGGCGCCTCTGCTTCTTGCGCGCCTACGCCACTTGGTCACAAAAATCGATGACAGGGCTTCCTCGATTTGGTCCTTCCTTCGCCGACTTCCGCAGATCCCCGCATCAAATCTATGTCGTTGAGGAGCTCAATATTGGATCGGATGCGGAAATCATCGGCAACTCGCACTGGACCGAAGATCTTACGTATGACTTTTCTCTCAAATACTCTCAAGGCTGCTGCATCAGTGCTTAATTATGCCTCTGTGCCATGAAGAAACATGGGGAGGATGAGCGTCTTGTAAAGTATTAGTTGCGCAAACCCTACTGTTTTAAATACATACATTCCAGTTGAAGAATGTTCACCTAAAGTTCAATTCAGAAAGTGCACCTATCGCTTTAATCATTCAAAAAATGGTAAAAAAAATTAAAGAAATGCGTCGATAATAGGAAGCAGGACAAACTGCCGTTCGTTATCATGAAAACATTACTGCTGTAAAATAGAGTGGCGTTGAAAACATGAATTCTTCAAATTTCTCCAAGCACTTCACAACGAAGTTTGGCAGCCCCACACGTACAAAACTCAGCTTAATAGGGAGCTCAAACCAGCAGGTCATGGAAAGCGTCAGCAATTGATTCAACGGATAATGGAACAAGGTGAAGTCAACGCCAAATTTTACTAAAAGAGTCATCTTCTCCGATAAAGCGTATTTTCAACTGTACGGCTTAGTGAATACAAAAAATTTTCGATCTTGGGATTCAAAAAATCCTCATGCAATCCACGTTCCCAATACGACCAATTGTCTGATGAGGATTACAGGCAGACGGCGTGATTGACTTTACCTTTTTGAAGATGAGGCCAAAACTGCAGTGACATAGAACGGTATTCAAGAGCATGATAGCGGAGCCTTTATCTGTATGGCGGGGATCTGGATTATTTATGGACTCCACGTTTATACTACAACAAATTATTTCCAGAATTTTTGAATTTGAATGGAAAAGGAGCAAATAATTCTTAGAACAATTTATAATCTCTGTTTCGACCGAGAACACACTGAGATCCATTTTATCATTACTACGATGCATGTGTATTGATATTTAGATTTTGTCTTGTAACCTTTGCCACACCTAAAGACCGCCATACTGACAATAAATTACAGTCTCAAGCAGGCTTTAATATGAACTTTCCGAGTAAAGCATCAACAAGGGCGAAGGATAAGATATTGCACTTGTTACGGAACTATTCGAACTATTGCATTAAATATAAGACAAGTCCATCCTCTGCTTGATGAATGAAGAATTACATTGAAAATGGTTTTTTAGAATTTGATGTGAGACTGGAGAACACACACACGCTCTAAGTACTTTTAATTCGATTCCATACCATACCCTTTCCTTTCCTTTCCTTACTTTTACCATGATTTTATAAATGCTTTACTTGTTAATTGGACTTTTTTCCATCGCCATCTGTATTGTCTCTTTCGAGTGTAATTCAAACATGAAGGTATATGAGCATTATATTACAGACAAACTTTTACATTTAAAATCTTCAGTAGATTGACTTTTGCTTTAACAACAACAATAAAAAAATTTTTTTTAACCATCTTTATCAACACTTTAGGGTTGTTATCGTTGAAATCTTTACAAGTTTTTCATAAAAACCTTTGCATACTAGTGGTCAAACTCTTTCACCTCAAATGGGAACTCTTTCATCGTGCCAAAAAAAAAAAAAAAGTGCAATCATAGTCAGTCACTCAATAGCCAGCTAGTCAGTTGAATGTGATACGAGTGTACGTGTAGGTATGTTGATTGCCAACTACTTCATCACCTTTCGAGCCACTTGAAAATTAAATGCAGCTAAAAATGCTGTACAGCACTTAAGTTGTTTCAGTTCAGTGTTGCTTGCTTGCACTGGACAAAGTTTTCATATTGCTGTTGATGATTATAATGACGATGACGATGGTGACGGTGCTGTTGATGTTGATGATGAAACAAAAACAGAACAAGAAATCGTTGCTCCAAATAAAATTTTGAAGAGCAGATACTTGAGTTTAAGCGCCATCACCATCACCATCACCACCACCACCACGTACTTGAACTGTAATCATTATAAAATGATTGGAAATAAAAGTTTTCAATTTTTGTTTATCTCTTCCTTCCATTGCTAACAAATGAATGGAAAAGGGTCATTCAAATAAAGTTGAACGGATGGCAAAAGAAATATTACAATTGCGGTAATTTGGTATAGAGAAGGTGAGTAATTTATTTGATTTTTAATTAAAAATTTTCATTATTTTCGCCATTAAAAAAGCCAAAGACTAATTTAAGGAATTATTTTTCTTTTATATTGAATACAATCATTTCAATATGAAGTAAAAAGTAATCACGTTGTACTTCCAGGGATAGGTTTGAGTTTCAATTAACTTTGCTTTGCTTTGCTTTAGAAAAAACGTTTTATAACAATTATCCAAATTTCCTATCGAAATTAAGACCTTTTATAATTCAGCAAAATCTATTTTGATAGTCTGAAAGATACAAAATATATTTTTTCACTACCCCTCTCTTATGCTCCTAAGACTTTCGCCAAACATCTGAATCATACACGGTTTTCTGCTGCTATTTTTGCGTCCCCCATACAAAATTACATTGTCCTAGCTCGTGCGCCTATCCATATTATACATACATACATAATTGGCCATTACAACCCTTCAATCAGGATTATGACCTAGCTTCTCATACCACCCATGCTATGTATGTTAATTTTATACATGAGTGACGGCACCTAGAGTTTAAAGTCGACTCTGAACGACAATATTTTGAGAAACTTTTAATGGCAATTTTATTTATTCTCAGAGCTTTTGCCAGAAATCTAATGAGAGGAAGTCGCCGAAGAAATATTTTTCATATTTCATTTGAAGATCGGACAATTATTAGTGTTTACGCAGACGAGTGTAAAGAAGAATAGCAAACAAAGTAAATTGTTGTTGTTTACATCAAGTTGTGAACAGTGGCACACAGAATTGTACGAACCAAAAAGAATTTAATTAAAACTGAGCATAAATGTATTATTTCAAACGTTTTAAAAGATAAAAACGTAACAAAATATGCGTCAAAAGACATGATACTATTGTCGTACCCATAACACATCGTGCCGGGACTAACTGTCATAAAAGCGGTATTGTACAGCAGCACCGTCTAATCCAAAAGGATATTGCCTATTATCAAACGATACTGTGCGAAAACGACAACATTCATGCATATATAGCTCCTCAGGAATATTATCAGGTAAGACCTAAACCTGTTCCAGGTTTAAATATATACCAGATATAGACATGGAGGTATATAGAGGAAAAATAACGGTTTTTTAAACAATGACAACAGAAACTGTAAGAGATGCAATTGCTTTGTCGGATGAAAATAATAGATCGATTCACTTACTACACTGCAAAATAGCACTTAGCTATAACTGAGCCTAAAAAATGTATTTAGTTATTACTGACATAATAAGAAACTTGAACTCACAAAACTAAGTTTGAATACTAGAAATATTCTAATTTTACGAATCAAATCATGTATTATGAATGTTAGTTGCGAATGTTTCGTCCGATATTGTACATGTACGTCCTACTCTACATAATTGCAGCCCCTACAAAGATTATAACGTGAAAGACCTTGTTTTCTCGCACCATGTTTGCGAATTCTGATCAAATCATATGATCACTTATGTTGCGTTGTATCAATTCGATAGAGAGCGATCTGTTTAAGTTTTACGCGAGGATCTCGGGATCTCCTGATACATAATGAGTTCTTCAATGCCCGCATAACTATTCACCCAGGCAAGAACAATATTAGAACAACTTTATTCATTAAGAGACATAAACTATTTTGAATAGCTGTTGCATAGAAAATTTTTGCAGCTGGTTAACAATCTATACATACATACATGGTAATTACTATCATTGAGTCAGGATTTTTTTTTTTTTTTTTTGTTTTCATGTTTTTTAAATGTTTTTTGTTTTTTTTTTTACTTAAAAATAGCTGTTGTATTTACACTTTTGTTGTATGTAATTTCAAAATTTTTATAATTTCTTCTAATTTTTATGGTTCGATTGCGACTAGTTATCGCTTGAAGATGAAAAGAAAGAGAACGTTCCCAAGTATGGTTGCACCCTAGGCAGATTTCTGAGAAAATTCTAATTGGATAGAACGAAAGCTGTAGGAATTTTACAGTTAATTAGAGTTGCATGCTATATTCGATTTGATATTTAGTGACGACATTACTAATTGACCAGCCGAATATTTAACAACAAAAATATATATATAATTCGATGAATAGAAAAAAATGGTTTTCAGAAATTATTCGTAAATATTTTAAATACAATTAATTGGACTTTTTAAGGCAATATGTAAAATATGATATAAATATAATTAATTTAATTTCTTCGACAACAGAGATATCCACGTTTGGAGAGTAGGCATTGGCAACATTGTTGATAAGCTCTGTGACTTATATACATGTGGAAGAACAATGTTGCAATACATGTTTAATGAGATGGATTATTTACATAAAAGCTGATAGCGCAACATGTTTATAAGATGTGGATGTTATATCGTGATCGAATATACATAATACAGTTTGAACACAATGGGGTGGATGTTAATAATTTGAATAACAAAAAATAAATAAAAAAAATTTTCCAATTTAAACTTTAACAGAATCGTTTACCACAACTTCAACTAACTATCCATAAGGATTTGAGTATATCTGCGCAATATTGGAGAACAGGTTACGTACATTCCCTTGACATAAAGCCCCGCACCGACTTCCCACATTTACCACAGTGGGGCGCATTTAGCTGATATTTTTTTTATGAGTTAAAAATTATAGACTCATTCCACTTTTTTCACTCCAGTTAAAGCTCAATATAAAGAAATTAATTTAAAACGCCCTGTAAATTGATACCTATATTGTTATGGAAACACCCATATTGTTATACTTAAGCTTTTTAATGCAATAAATAAAAGCTTTTCATTAAAAAAAATTTCGTTCATTAACAGATCACTCTCCAATATATTTCATCTCTTAGTCTCAATGGTTGTTTCCTTTTACCCCACTGTCACTCTACCAAAGCAAATGTAAACAAAGTTTAAATAACAAAAACAAATACGATAACAATTTAAGAAGAGTTGAAAAAAAGCGTTGACTGACATCAAAAAACAAAAACAAAAACAGCAACAATTAAATTATGAATAAAAGTTTTCTCACAATCATCTTTTTTTTCTTAATAAATTTTTATTTCTTTTCCATACGAACAGTCTGCCTTCAAACTTTATACAAAAAGCGGCCGATAGATTTAAAAACAAATTTGCACTCGGAAGTAGGAAAAAAATAAAACAAAACGATCATTTACGATTACTCGTTATCACTTATTATCACTTAAACGTGCGCGCTGTTTAAGTGCAAAGCCAATTACAACTGACGATCATGTCAAATCAGACTTACGTACCGATTTTGAATGATCATCAAGTAATAATCGTCACGGTTACCACAACATTTGACAACATGTTCGACAATACATCGACAGTGGTCATGATGATCATGGCCTGGCTGTTATTGATTATTGGCTTTTCGATATGTTGTTGTTCTCAGTGTTTCAGTCGCGGCTTCTGGTCGAGTAAATGGCGTTCGTGTGGCTTGGATGGAGGTATTAGTGAACGCGGAGATGATTGGTATGATAGTCAGAGTATATCAACTGTAGCGGGCGAAGTCGGTAAGTGAATATGTAAAGTTTATAGATTAAAAAAGAATGATTAAAGTGAGAGTAAATAATTCTCAAAAAGAGAAAGCTTTTTCTCGCGCATATATTTTAAAAAAGTTTGAATTCTATTTTAAGGCGTCTATTGCAAAAATTGTTTTTGTTTGTCTTTTATTTGTAACGTGTTTATTAAAAAACAAAAAACATTTGAAAAATGTTTTTGTGTCGAAAACAAACTTATTTTTTGAACATTTTTCTCTTCTACATAGTGTTATTTACTGAGTAGTTTCAGAATCGCCGGTCTGGCACGGATTTCAGCGATCAAATATTTTCATCTGCATTGAGATTTATTTACTTAAAGTGGTCATTATAGCCCTTTAGTCAGGACTACGACCTAGCTTCCCGCCTAGCCACTTATGTTGTGTGTGTTAATTTTAAGCATAAGTGGTTGGACCTATAGTTTAAAGTCAACTCCAAACTATAGATGTTTGAGAAACTTTTTATGACCATTTTATTTACTCATAGACTTTCTGCCAAAAGACTGCTGAGAGAAAGTCGCCAAAGAAATAGTGTTTTACGTTTCGTTTTGTTCGAGATGTCTGACCTGGGGTTTGAACCGTGGCCTCTCGTTTAATAAGCCAACACACCCCTATTAAATCCAGCCACTTATAACATGTCTTACATGTCAATCAGCAAACAATTGCTTTACTCTGATACCAGATGGACTTTCTTTGCCTAAAGTATCCGTGACATTATTACCAATTAAGTAATGTTAGACATCCCGTTGGATAGTTCTGCATTATGTAAGTATGTATCAGAGATCAGCAATGAATCATTTTTTCGCTACTCATAAGTACTCATGAAATTTTGAGTATGAGTGAGTAATAGTATTGAAATTCAACTACTCTGAATCATGCGTACTCACAAAGGCATTGATTTATAAGTACAAGTTGCAATTAGTATGAGTACAACGTTGACATCGAACTAATAACATTCGAAATATGTTTGATTTACACGCCTACTCATTCAGATTCATAAATTTAGAAAAATACTTATAATACTCATAAATGATTCGAGTGACTCGAATGATTCATCAAAATTAACAATCTGCATTTAAAAAAAGAAGAAAGAAAAAGACAAAGTGAGCAAGCAAAGAAAACATACAACATTCTAGTGAGTATTGTAATGTTCGTACGTGAATCATATTTTGTGATTTGTTTAAATGTTGAGTAAAGGAGAGTCGAAATCAACAACATCATGCGTAATGTTAAGTATGAGAACGATGACTTACTTCAAACTTTGAATATGAGTAGTATGAGTATGATATTAAAAAAAGTATGAATGCGTATAAGTGTCAGAAATTATGAGTATGATTCGAATCTACTCATCTTTTTGAATACTCATTGCTGATCTCTGGTAAGTATCCGTTTAGCGTCCCTATATTTCTTTCACTGCTATATAACTAACCATAAAGTATGCTTTAAACATTTACAATTTCTCAAGTAATATTCTTCCAAATTCAGTATAGTATTCCCACAAGCCTTGAAAGCATTCTTATCAAATCTTTGCGCCACAATAATTTTCAATTTGATTTTCTAAAATGTATGTCACTCGTTGGGAAATTCTACAATTCATCTTCATTTCAAAGTTTCATTTTTTCATTCCACTTTTTTCTTCTCAGTTTGCCTAAAAGTAAACAACAAAATCGATGCCAATTGTTGGCCATGAATTTAAATGAACTACGAAGAAAAAAGGAAAAGAAAGGAAAAGAATGCCAGGCAAAATGACAACATGAGAAAACGAAATTTTTTATTGGCAAAAGTTTGACATTGACTGAACAGTTTTCAGTTGTATAGCCTACTTTTAGGAATTTGTATGTATGTATTTGTAAGAATTTGAATATGTAGGTGTATTATCTGTATAGCATTACTTAGAAGAAGAAATAAGTATAAATTACTAAATTATGCAACATTTTACAGGCTTTTAAATTGATCAACAAACGTGAGTTGTACTTAAAATTGACACAATATTTCACTTCACTTCATTTCTTTCTTTTTATTTATTTTTTTTTTTTCTAACTGTCATTTGTGGCAGTGCCTTCATTACGAGGCTAAGCTTAATATTCCTAGTATTATTAGCTCCAAAGGGATATTAAAAGAAAAAATACCAAAAAAAAAACGGGAAAACCATTTACAACTGCCTACAAATAGGCTGCAAACAACAGTGTTTACTGTTTTTCTTTTTTTGCTTTCGTTTTTATTTTAAATAGCAAAACTTTTATTAGGAAATTTGCATTAAATATTTAAAAGACAACAAGGAAAAATATCCAAAATCCCTAATACAAGCAAAACATTAGTGTACCATAGAAATAAAGGAAATGAAAGAAGAAGAAAAAAACAAATAAAATATATTTTAGGGAGATGTTAGCTAAATGGCCTCATTTATTAGCACAGTGTAGTATACTTTTAGGAGGTTATTAAACGTACTTATATTGTGCATATTTATAGGATTTAAACATCTATGAAATATTTAATAAACATTAAGAATTTTGCACGTAAAATGCAAAAGCAAAATCATTAATTCTTGTCGAGTGAAAAAATCAAATTGAAGACTTTTTGCAAAATGAAACCCTCAAGTAAAAGCATAATAAATATTCACGGGCAATAAGGATATTATATGACCTTAATATTATCCATTTAGTATAGCTATAGGGAATCCTTAATTGAAAACGCCCAGTTTCCTTTTTTTTCGATAAATCTTGTAAATAATTCTTAGTAAAGTGTTAATCAATAAATTTACCATCATTGCAGTATATAGACCTTAATAACGATTTAAAGTCAATCAAATAATCAACCGCTCATTGCTATATTTATATATACGAGGCTGAATCAATAAGTCTATGATTTTTTAACTGTTCCGTCTATTCAGTTAGAAATTCAACATTGCTTTTGACAACAGGCATCTGTTAATTAACTCCTCACAAAGTTTGAAGAAGCCTGGTTATTGAGCTTGTGTTTGAAAGTCGTTAATAGCACACAGTAGTGTAATTTAATGGGAATTTGGGGAAAATGTGTTTCAGTAAGAGTGCACTTTAATATTTAGTGCAATTTTACTTTATACAAGTGGCAACACTGAAATTTGGCAACTGTCACATATGTTTACTCTGAATATTTCCGCCTTCATGCGTTCAAAATTCATACTGAGGAGCTCAAGCCATCCGAGTCAATGGAGTAAAGTGATGTCAACGCCAAGTTTTTAAAGCGAGTTTCTATCTGATTGGCTTTATGAATACTCAAATTTACTGCATTTCGGATTCAGAACATCCTCATGTAATGCACAATTAGCAACTGTCTGGTGCCGATTTTGAATATGGGCGACATGTGTTATCCGCCACACTCTAAGCGTCCTGCAATCAATTTATTGCAGCAACAATTTCTAGAAAGATTATCTCAAAAGTGTCATCTGGTTTAGTTTCATTATAAAGCTCAAATATGGAAAGCAGCTAGTGGAAGTTCAACTCAGAAGTAAATAGTGTTGTAGATCCACCAGGCGTATATAATGTCTTGACGAAGTCAATATAGCCCCTATATAATTAAGTTTATCATTTAACAGTAGTGGAGCAGTAGTCAGTAGTGGAGCAGTAGTCTATTTATATGTTCCGTGAAGACTACGCATGGACCAGAGATCAGCAATGAATCGTTTTTTCGCTACTCATAAGTACTCATGAAATTTTGAGTATGAGTTAGTCAACTGCATTGAAATTCAACTACTTAGGCAGGTTCATTCGTACTCAATACAACATTGATTTATACTTAAGTATAGGTTGCAATGACAATGTTGACATCAAACTCATAACATTCGAAATATGTTTGATTCATATGCCTTCATGTTTCGAATGTTTCTTCAGCAACGTGGATTTTTGGCCGCTAACCGCTATGTGACTATAAGTTGTCCATACCACTAGAATGCTCAAGGCTCAGTTAGTCGGATCCGAGCAAAAGAAGATCTACGGAGAAAATGTATTAAGGTGATGTAACTGGAAATATTTGCATACAGACATACCTTAAAGTATTTGAAAAAAAGTACAGCTCAAAGATGTATCGAATTTATATTTCCAATACTGATAATGAACCAGAAGCACAAGAAAAAAAATTTTCCTTTAAAGACAACTTCATAGGGAAAGACAGAGAGAGATAATAATAGAAAAAATAACCATAAAATTTTACTTACTCTTATTGCTGCTCTTGAATGCATGCTTGTTTTTTGTTATTGCTCTTTTTGTTGTTGTTGTTATTGTTTTTGTTGTTTACAACGTATTTTATATGGCATTGTTATCCTTTATTGCATTTTATTTATGTATTGGAAACTTATTGTCACTCCTACACATGTGTGTTTATAATGTAATCATAAAGCCGGAGTAGATTGTGACAAAAACAATAACAACTTGTAAGAGAGAAAAGAAAAGAAAAGAAAAGCTCATAATATCCGAGAATACTGTCATTGTCTGTATAATACAGCAATAACAATATGCATGTTAATGTATTTGTTGCTGCTGGAAATTTTTCATTTTGTTTTTCTTTTTGCAACTTGTTTTTCCTATTGAACCCTACAAACACTTGCATAATCACATTCACACACATATTCATAAGGATAGAGATAGAGATGTGCAAGAACACGTATTCTTATAAATTGACACGAACACAATGATGCAAAATGTGTGAATAAAACTGGAAATCAATAAGAAATTTATAGTCGGTCAAGTTCGACATTCGATCTACTTCTTCATACGTTTATCCGTTATTCGGATTATAAAAAATGTCTGTTTGTGCCAGCAAACGGACAATTTTTTTGTGTACTTGATTCTTCAATTTAAAAAAAAGCGCGACGTGTGACTATTTTCACAAAAATTGTCAGAAAAGTATACCATTTCACCATTAATAGAGCAACAAATGAAAACGCTTGCTAATCATTGAATTTTATTATCAATATTCGTGCTGTGTAAGAATTTTATTTCTCAACGAAAAATTTTATATTTAGCCACAAATTTCTTTTTTAGCTCCATGGGTACGTCAGCCTACAGAATTGCCAAATTTTTTATTAAGAGCTGCCATTGTACTCTGAAAGTTTGTGGACTGGCGGTTTAATTGGACTGTTCTTCAAGAATTGAGAAAATCGTATTGCTACTATCAAAGAAACTAGGTACTGCTATGATTACTTTTCAACGTGTTTCACTGAGAGTGTCTCACGCCACACGGCACGCGATACCCAGTACCTCTTCAGAGGTAAGTTTGGTGAACAATTAATCTTACTTATGGAGCAGTCCATTGGCGCTTAGATTTTTTTACTTGTGATATCGGTGTCCCGATGGTTTAGTTGGTAGTATGGTAAACGTCAAGTACCAAGGCAGTGGGTTTGATTCCCACCAGAGGCTCTTGTTATTATTTGAGTGACATTATATAGAAAAAAGAAAGTGTCAATTACTAATAAAAATCAGTTCTAGAAAAACCGTGACTAAGGTACATATATACATACACTGGTCATTAAAAAAAATTGCCTCACGCTACTCACTCTTTCCTTTCTCCTATAAACTAGATTTTCTGTATTCTAACACAATACACTGCATGAATAGGGATCAGCTTCTGAGTGTTGGTAAAAAAAATTCTTTGCATAGGGACAAACAAGCCATTTCCATCCCAGTAGGACAATATTACAGTTGCCGTTGGCAGAATTGCTGGGATAATTTATATTTTACATACATACATATTTTTTGTAAATTTCGAAAAGCCAAACGTGTGTACCACTATTAGAACTTTTTGAAGTACTTTAGATTTTTTATTTCTCATAAACAGGTTACGTTTCTTAGTAACTCGCTGTTTGCAGATCGGTTGATACATAGAATTTTTTATATCCGGCTGCATATTTGTATTATAAATTTATGTAATGTGTCCTCGTTGCCTGTTTTAATTATCCATACTTCAACTACCTATAGAGGAACTGATTACACATCTCTCTCTCTACAGGTTACTTTATTTGCTTTCTAGGAAGATACTTATGTATACGTTCTTACTTGTTAAAATTCTGTACTGTGTTATCTTTAAGGTGGTATCTTTAAGGTTTCATGTATAGCTTTGTTTCATAAGGCTGAACCGAAAGCCGTACAACATACTTGTGTCAGCAAAGTTATTAAAATATTTCTGAAGTCCTTGGTTTGTCATGACATCGTTATCTTATCGTGTTATCATATCCTGTATTATTCATTAAGATTCCCTCATTCTCAGAGTATCAAAAGCTTTTCCAAGATCGATGTAACACAAAAAGTCGTTTTTTTAAAAAACTTTCCACTTCCTTATTAACACCTGAATACTAAGAAGAGATTCTGGTGTTCACATTATGCCCTTAAAACCAAATTACATGCATTTTTACCATTGTGAAATTCAAAGAAACACCATATTCCTCAGTAATTTTCAATTTTTGTAACGGTCCTATCGGTTAACTACAATGGAATGTTGACCAATATTATCTTATATGCGGCACTGAATATTATTTAAAACGGGAATCAAACTTCCTTTAAAAAAAACAATTGTCCCTGTATTAAAAGCATGGATAAAAAAGTGATTCTAATTTAAGAAAAGTAAGTCAATCAGCTTATGATAACCACTTCCATGTTCCAGTCCTAAAAAAATTTTCCTTCAGGACAGATTATAACTACAGACTAACTATAGCTATTAAAGAACGATTCCTGACAAACCATGAAATCTTCAGTATTCTCTTCCTGACAAATAGATCTATCGATGAGGAATAAAGATTGTAGGCTCCTTATATTTATCCTTAATTGATTACCAATGTGAAGATTCTCAACTTTTCACTTTCACCTCCCGGTGCACTCTAACTTCTTGAATATGTTTTAATTTGGCTTACAACCTCCAGACTTATCTTGCTACCGGTTGTATTCCATCTATCATAGTTCAATACCCAACATTTTTGTATACTCATTCATTACTCTAAGGGCTTCTACAAAGCTGCTCCCCATATATGAAAACGATATTCTTGAGAGGGCATTGTAACTTGACAGAAAAATTTTGTCTCACTTCTAGGTTATCTGGGAAGAAGTTTGAAACGATACTGTGTAATAAAAGTAAATGAAACAATTTGAAAGCTTCATACTCTTTTAGTAATCTTACGTAACAAACTCTGGATCAAGAGAGTGTGGATGTTCAATCCGAGAGTGAAGCATTCGGAACATATGAACGAACTCATGGGTTTTTTCATGTGGAAGTTTATGTGACTGAAAAAAAATATTACAGGAATGAGAACAATATGTAGAAATACCAAAAAAAAAATGGAAAGAAGAAAATTACAATAACAAATCAACAACAAGATTCCAGAAGTTGACAAAGAAAGTGATATTCTCATCATTTGTACAGCAAAAGGATTCGTTCTTTGCCACATATTATCACTATCACTCGAATTCTGAATAATTTTTGCATCAATGCAAAATGAAAACACACTTTCATTACAGTGGATCGAATAATACCATTACAACAACTACTACAAATACAAATACTGCAAAACATAACTCCCAATGAAATTTTTATTGTACTTGTAGAATATTTGCATATCAATGATATTTGTTTAACATTAATGTTGTTATTGTTACCAATGTCTTTTTCGTTCGTTGTCGTTATACAGCTACACTATATTGGCGATAATGATGATGAGAATGTTAATGATAATAACAAAAAGAAAAAAAAAATCAACCGAATAATGATCCAAGTAGCATGTATAGCAAATACTCTAACGAAATCCAGTTGAAACAAATGTAAAGAGTGTTTCAGTTGGAATACACTTTTTTATTTTTCAATAAAAAAAACGTATTTTTTGAAATAAAGTAATGAGACTGTTTTCTTAGATTTATTAGATTCTAAAGAAGATATATTCCGATTAAATGTGGAATAAAATATCTTTCAATCTAATAACAGGCCAATCCTTTTTGCATGCAGTTTTCCAAGAATTTCACAGAAAATTCTTTCTAGTATATTCGGGAAAAAAAGAATAATTAGAGCTACATATGTAACAGAAGGCAGACCTCTCAGTTCTTCACAACGGCAACATCAGTCAACCGTTTCAAACAAACGCTGGAGTCAAGCAAAGATGCCCACTATCACCTCTGTTATTCACCATCGTGCTGGATGAAATCATGAGCGAAGTCTGTTCAAAGAGGAGAGGAATAACATGGAGTCTCTCACGCCAACTCAAGGATTTGGATTACGCAGATGATATTTGTCTTCTCTCGCACAAGGTCTCCAACATACAGTCAAATCTCGAACACCTAGAAAGATTGGCTCGCAACGTTGGACTTGAGTAAATATTAAGAAAACCACAGCCATGAGAATTAACACCAGTAGCACAGAAAACATCATGCTACAGGGCCAAATAGTCGAGTACGTCGATAGCTTCTGCTATCTAGGCAGTACCATGAAAACAAACGGCGGCGCAAAAACAGACATCGATAACAGACTCAATAGAGCGAGAGCAGCTTTCGGGCGACTGCACTCCTTATTGAGAAGCTTATGTACATCTAGGCGTACCAAGCTAAGAATATTCAACGCTTGTGTAAAGTCAACGTTACTATATAGTAGTGAAACTTGATTTATATCTAACACCATCAGGATCATATGTAGAATATTCTGGCCTAATACCATCAACAACAGAGATCTCTGGACTCTCACAGAGGAGGAACCATTACAGAAGCAGATCAAAAAGAAAAAATGGGGGTGGATCGGCCATACATTGCGAAAGAAGCCCAATAGTATTACAAGAATGGCGTTAAAGTGAAATCCCCAGGGCTCAAGAAACCGTGGCAGACCAAAAAACACCAGGAGACGCCCGGTCCTACCAGAACTAAGGCTTAATAACCTGACATGGGAAGGCACAAAAACATCAGCGGAAAATTGTGTCAGATAGATATACTTTGTGGAAGTCATGTGCTCCTTAGAGGGGTAATGGAAAAAATATTTTTCCATTATTATTTTATTACATAAAACCCTAAAGAAAACAATCGCACTACGTTAGTTCTCATAATCTTGGTGCCCAGTTGCCATCAGAATTTCTTGAGATAATGTTTTCTGGAACTCTTTGCTGCAATAAATCGATTGTTGCACGCACGCTTTGAGTGGTGGCGACGTCCTGGTTAATACCATACACTTGAAACCACACGAACTGTGTTATCATTTACTGCAACAAATTAAATTAGCAGTCACTGCAATTTATATCGTCATGTGCAGAAAAGAAAACTTAATCCCACCGCCAATCCAAAGTCCGCATCAAAAACTTTCTCATGGAATGCATGGGTATTTTCTGAGTACCAGATTCGGCAATTTTGTGTATTCACTAGTTCACCCATTCAGAAGGAAATGCACTTCATCGGAAAAAATTACGTTTTTTTCGTAAAATCGACTTTGGCTCTACTTCATTATCCATTAAACGAATTGTCTACGTTCCATAGTTTGATGTTTTGAGAGGCCAGAATTTGTGTACGATTGAAGGCATGCCTCTTGTATCAAAATACGTTGGGTAAGCTGTTGAGAACGATGTTGATATGATATTTAAAGCAGCAATGTTTACAGCTGCTAGGTTTTGACACACGGGAGTCTTTCAGTCCATAGTCCATTCAGTTTCTTAAAATTTTTGGAGCGTTCTTCGAATGGCTGACACTTGGTCACACCAATCGATAGCAGGCCTTCCAACGCGGACAAGGTCGTCCTCTTCGACGACTTCTACAGATACCCGCATCTAATACCCGTCTCGCCGGAGCATCCTCCTCCATTCGAACGACATGGCCGTTTGAGGAGCTCATACAGCACACTCGCACTGAAGATCTTACATAGGACTTTTCTCTCGAATACTCTCAAGCCTGCTGCATCAGTGCTTAATAGGGTCCATGCCTCTGCACGACTTAAAATTTATCAGTCAGCAACACTCCAAATAATTTGGCATAATTATAACGGATTGTTTATAATCCGAATAAAAATTATATTAAATTCGAAAATTGCCCTCTTATAGAGGAACCCTTTACTAGGGAGTATTAAAGAAAAGTGTTTATAGCTGTTGAATATCTGAATATCTGTTGATGGAAAATTTATGCTTGTTATCGCAGGAAAATACTGTGTTGCTAAATATTGTTCCCTGTTTGCTCTTTAAACCTATTTGTATGCTACAATTTTTTCTTTTATTGTTGTAGCATAAAGAACATGATAAAATTTGTAGGAATTGGACAATGGACAAACAAGATGAACGACAAGACAATCAAGAAATGGCCGCTGACTGCCTATCAAATCTTATTTTTAGACCTTTAGTAGCTCATTATACATTCAGTGTAATTTCTGTTGATTACTTTTCGATTACAGCATACTTTCCATGCTATCCCTACACATGTGGCCAATAGCCCTGAAAATAGACAATAAAACTCTACATTTTGATTTGGGTTTCCTATGAGAAAACAGTGGAAAAAATATGAAGAAAAAAAATTTTTAAATATTTGCCTTGAATAGATAAACATATATTTGACAGAAAATCAGACAGCCAGTCAACCAGATAGTCAAAACGTGTAGAAAAAAAAGCTTAACAAAGACCAAAAATACAAGAATAAAATACAACAAATAAAAAATATTCTACTACGACCGACTTCTACAATCCACTGATGCTTGTAGAAGTCATTTTATTTTTTGTTGTTGTTGTTATTTTCTTTCTTCTCTCGTCTAAAACATGATACATGAGTCTGTCGTTCCTTATGATAGTGTCAAGTGTAAATTTCTATACAAACAATTATGATGGATGGCAACTGGCAACTGGCAACTGGTATGAGAGAGAGAAAATGAAATGACTGAATGAACAAATAAAAGAATGAATGACTTTCTCAGTGACTGACTGACAGTGTGTAATTTAATGATAAGAGCCAATCATAAGAGAAAAAATATGAAAATATTTTTTATTTATGAAACAGTACATGACTAAATTGAATGAATTATTGATTTGTTGAAAGGATAAAACAAATTTACTACAGTATACTTTAGGGTTTTACTAAGAGCAACATTTGAAGTGAATAGTTTTAGGCTTAAATGAAATCAATTTTAGTTTAAATAGGTTAATAGTGCTTTGTGTGTAGTCGCCGTAGTCTAGTAGGTAGCGTGTTCGCTTCGAAAAAAATATTCGGCGACTTCCTCTCAGCAGATTTCTGGCAAAAACTCTGATTCTAAATAAACTTGCCATGAAAAAGTTTCTCAAAATCTGTCGTTCGGGGTCGACTTTAAACTGTAGGTCCCGCCACTCTAGTATAAAATTAAGGCACACAACATGAGTGATGTGAGAAGCTAGGCCGTAATTCTGACTGAACGGTTCTGATGGCCAATTATGTATGTATGAATGTAATAGTGCTTTGTGTAGTAATCTGTATCTCAAAAGGGCGCGACAGGCAGATAGAAGTAGCTATCAAGACGAGAGAGGTCAGACAAAGGCATTGTGATGCAATAGTCACTCGTTTCTGATGAAGCCACTTAAGACTTCCCCAATGTCCATCCCCGACAGATCAATGGGATTATCTGAATTGTAAAAGAACAAGTGTTTCTTTCTTCTACAAGATAACGTTGAGCGTGTGCAATGCCATGTCTACTCTTGACTACAACGACGACGCTAACCACGCTCCATCAGAGTGTGGGCAAACATATCGTACAACCTCAATGTAACTTAACGTTGATTAAGCCTCAGCTTGCAAGTTCTCATTTAGATACCCAATATAGAGAATCTCTTCAAAGTACGACTGTTGTAGCAGATTTAGTCATTTCTTGTGCTTTTTGTGTTTCTCGGAATATCAATACGTCTTGGTAGCCACATTATGTGAATATTGTTATGTTCTTACCTTTTTAAAAACCTTTAAATATGAGTTCATTGATTGCAAACAAAATAAAAATAAATTTGTGTTTAGTTCCAATTAAATTCTTTATTGTTCGCATTATTTTTATATGCCACTGTTTATAACTTGACGTATACAACAATAACTGCTTGTCCGCTGTTCTTCTTTGCTTACAACGCAGATCTTTATAACGGAGATCTTCAAACCACGACTGTTCTCTTCACACGCAAAGACTGACTGAACTCTTACTACTCATTGCCTGCTTTGTCTTGCCTTTTTATATGCCCACGTAAACAGTCTGATGAGTGTTCTTGAAGTCGAATGTTCGTGTCTTCGCCTTCTCGACATTTCTCTCGTTGTTTCATTGTTGTTTATGTATTTTGTTTACGTTGTGTTTTGTTGCCTTCTTGCTTACTTGTCTAGCCGCTTTTCTTTCATACTGCTGTTGTTGGTATATGGTTTTTGTTTTTGCAGCTTTTGTTTATGTTAAACGATTTTTTAATTTTAAACGATGTTACACCATTTCCATTTTCGTAACGACATTTTTAACGATCTGCCATCTCGTAAACCCATCCTCGCACTATATAAAAAGGGAAAATTCACGCTTGGTGGCATTAGAAGGAAGTGTATTTTTTTAAACCAAAGTGCTTCACTGTGTTACCATCTCAAGCGATGTTCCAGATCTCAGTGGTAAGTCCAAATTAACAAGTTTCTACAATCAAATTAGGGGTTCGCATTAAAGCATCACTCTCTTACTACCAAAAGTCCACCTTAAAGTTTAATGAATCAAGTGATGAATTTAATACCAAGTAACGATATCTTCTTCAGGATAACAAGAAAGAAGAAATAAAATTATAGAAATCCTATTCCTCTTCAATCAATCTATAACCTCTGCAGAATTTGTTAGCAGATAAGCAGTCTTCGCATGTTACGCAAAATTCCGGCTAAGCAAAGGATTTGTTTGAACTTAATATCACTGAAGCTTTATAAGATTTATATTATATTACTGTGAGATTCTTTTGGTAATTGCGATTAAACCCCTAACGAACGTAGTATGTCCTTGTCCATTAATGATAAGGATTTCTCAGGGAAATTTCGGATAATTCAAAGGTAACTCTTATATAAGTTCCGGAATATGGGAATATCGTTGGAAATTGCATTACTGATGAGCTGGCCAGAGTCAGTGCGGATCTTGCAATCTCAGGCATGCTATAAAGCATAGGTATTCCGATTTCCTCAGTTATTTCAGATATTATCCACTCGTTTTACAGGGAAGCCAAATTTCGTTCGCAGCAGAAGGGTACGTGCGCTATTGCTAAACTCAACTGGACACGTATAACCAAGAAGAGGCTTGGCCATCCAATGCACAATAACGATTCTTATGTGCCACTGTCCTTTTGCTAGGCATGCCGAAAAACTTGACATTCCGGCAAATAGCTTTTCCAGAATGTGTATATCTGAACAGCAGGAAGAGACTGCCTGTGTCAGAGCCCTGCTCCTAAACTGTTGTGAGATTATTGCTGTACACTCTCCATTTCAACTTACTTACTCTTTCTCTACGAGAAACAATACTATTTTAGAACCTTTCTTTTAAACGGTTAATGACACCATCCTGTTGAAATCACATATTCCATACGTCTGAATCATCAATTTTCCGCCACCGAAAGCTTGGGATCTCATTTTCGTTTGCAAAAAGTTATGGTCCG
This sequence comes from Sarcophaga rosellei, assembly GCA_930367235.1. Taxonomy (NCBI): domain Eukaryota; kingdom Metazoa; phylum Arthropoda; class Insecta; order Diptera; family Sarcophagidae; genus Sarcophaga; species Sarcophaga rosellei. Next base: position 42,177,826 of record OV884020.1, on the reverse strand, counting down.
ATAAATCCTGCGGATTTAACGTAACTTTTTGTGGATGTTCTTGTTGCTCTAAGGTAACTTCTCCACAAATGTTCGTCAGTGAAGATTATGTTGTTAAAAAATCCACATTTTCTTCCTGTTTTTCGATGGCGTATAAATCAAACAGATTTCGAATGGTATGAGTTTGATGTCAACATTGTAGTTATACTCAATGTACTCATACTTATAAATCAATGCTGTAGTCAGTACGAATGAATCAATCAATACTATTGACTCACTTATATTCAAAATTTCATGAGTACTTGTGAGTAGCGGAAAAACGATTCATTACTGACACCTGGTACCGACCTAATGCGTGGTCAGCTGGTTTTAATTGTTAGGTAAGCTGAATCCTCAATGGGGACCACGTTTAATTAATGAGAACGAAGACGAATGGATGTTTTTGAATCTTCTTTAACACTTCTGGTCACAGCAGATATATTCTTGATTGAACGACCACTACATTGATAAATTCTTTTTAATCATGAACAGATTCTGTTTCTTCAAATATCTCGGCGTTCAGCTTGATGCCACGATTTATTGCATATTTCTTTAAAATAAAATGAAAACTTTTTATTTATTCAGGTGCATTTACAGGGATTTCGTGCCCTAATCAAAAAATAATTAATCCTTTAAGTGGTTGTCAATCAAAACCAACATTCAGGTTACCTGGGCAAATATCTACCAATCAAACTGAAACCCTTTTTATGCGTTTATATTGCCTTGTAAGGAGAAAATAGTAATAAAAATAAATACTGAAGGAACAACAAAATGACATTTAAGACCCTATAATTTGCTTAACAAATCGTTTAACAGTCTTCTCTACAATCGTGTGCAGTAATTTCCGTTCTCAGGACTTGAACAGAGTTTGTGTTGAAAATAGTATGTTAGAACACACAAGGATACTAAATATTCTTTTAACTGTCAATGAGAGTCATGTAATATTATGTTTATTTTCCTGAAAACCAAATATTACACAAAAAGTAATTGTGGTGTACGATCAAATCTTTTAACCCCTAAAAAGAGTGAGTAACAGTTGTCCTTGTTTCAAACAAAAATTACCTGCATTCTTTCAACCTCAAACACTATCTTGTAAGCTGGGAAATGCCGCTCTTGATATAAGAAAAAAAGGTTTTCTTTTCGTTAAATTCAATGTTTTTTATTTTTTATTTCCGTTTAATAAAAACAACATCAGTTCTCCCGTCTGTTAAAGTGATTTGTTTGGCATTTCGCTGGGTAAAGATCTTTTTCTTTTTGTTCTTCAACAGCCAAAGGATGTATTCGTTTAACAAGATTTAAAAGTTGGAAAATTGGTTTAAAAGGAAAAAGAAAATGCGTTTTTCTAACGAATTGTTTTTACGTTTAATTCCCTTCTTTTAAGAACATATGTCTGAGTAATCTTAGACAAGGAACATCGTAACCTAAGAAATTAATATCATTTTCATATTGTTGTGGAACTCCATATGACTGTGATCATCAAACAGATGTTACGTCTTTATAAAGTCAACAAATAAAGAAATTATTATCAGTTAAACGCGGCTACTTTACTATTCTGCGTGTATATTCGATTGCCACACTAGGGGATCACTTGAAGGATCTCGTTATCCTTTGTATTGACTCTTGTTAACTGTTTTCTTGCCAAAAAAAATTTTAACAACTTTTTTGTTTTCAGTTGATGAAATATTTCGGAAAAATATGAATTTTTCGTTCCTTTTATTTCTCTCGCACACATTCCGTTGAAGTAGCGGTATAATTGCGAAATAGAATGCACATTGCGATGGTGCTCTAATAAATCAATAGAATTGGATACCCTACTGTCCTTAATAAGTACCTTCGTCCCATCCTGCACGTGGTCTAAAACCATCAAAGTGCACTTCAAGGTGGAATAAATAGTAAAGAGATCAAATGGTGTGAAGTATTTTTATTTTACTAGAAAAAATGATGAAGGTTTGCCAATATTCACATTAAACCAAGTACATACAGAATGCAACTTGACTGTACACACCAACAAAAGGAACAGACTTCAAACTTTACATGAATGACATGCATACTTCTTCAAGAAGTTAAATAAAATAAAGAAATTAAAGTACTAACAAAAATAACAGACAACAATATAACAGGTAGGTGGGTAGGTAGAACTAGCTATCCGCTTAAGAAGTATGAGCGGACACACTTAGGCCACACATAGGGCGCATTCTGACACCACAGTTTTCCATTTTCCCTCTAGTTCAGGAACCGCAATGAGATTCCGATGAAGCGACTCAGACTGCCAACATCAATGCATGACAGTTCATACAGATCGTCCATATAGTAGGCACCCAGATACCTCTCTCTTCGCAGACTTAGTACCGGGCATGTACACAGTAGGTGGAGAACAGTCTCGTCCTCTTCCTCATTTTTATGTTTCTGTATCCTGATAACCATGTTATACGAACATCATATGAATCGTAGAAATATCTGCGACAGTTGTAGACCCTCTTGGACTTCATTACAACCGAATTCAAGGCTCTGATAGCCGCCTGGCTCTCGGAAAGTATAATAATTTCTCTCTTGGGGACACTTTTGTCCACAATAATTTTTAGCACAGCCTGTATTGTCGACACTTCCGCCTGAAAGATGCTGCAGTGACTCGGCAGTCTTATAGACCGAGATATTCCTAAAAAATTTACATCCAACTTCGTTTAAGCTTGGAGCTATCAGTGTAAATTTGTACGGAGTTCCTTGCAAGGTACGCCACACCAATTCTCAACTGTTGGATTTTCCTTTTTTTTCTTAACACATACATACATAACATTACAACCATGCAGTCAGGATTACGACCTAGTTTCTTCTACCGACTTGGAAGTCGCCGTGGTCTACTAGGTAGTGTGTTGGCTTATTAGACGAAAGGCCCGAGTTCGAATCCCAGGTCAGACATTAAAAAGAAAATATGAAAATATTTCTTCGGCGGCTTCCTCTCAGCAGATTTCTGGCAAAAACTCTGAGAGTAAAAATTGCCATGAAAAGCTTCTCAAAAAATCTGTCGTTCGGAGTCGACGTTAAACTGTAGGCCCGCCACTAATGTACACTCCCCGAAATATTTATAAGACCAAACGTATTTCTCGTAAAACTTAAAATCTTTTAGACCAATTCGTACCATTTTTGGGTTAAATATAACTAACTATAATATAAATCTTTTTATGTAAAAAAAATATATTTTTCTTTGTTTAATAAAAGGATAGCACAAAATGAATTTCATTTTCAAACGAAAAAATTATAAGACCAAAATTAAATAATATTCACCTAAAGCTAAAATAACAATGATAAAAAATAACTACTGAGTAATTTTTGTATTTATTAGTAATTAGTGTGTCCACCGTGATTAATAATGACTTCCTGAAGTCGACGGGGCATAGAATTTATTAAATTTTCAATGCAATTTTGACCAATCCTACTCCATTCTCTTATGATGGCACTTTTTAAACATTTTACATCCTTATACTGAGTGTTATTATTGAAAACTTGGTCTGATAGTATTGCCCATAAATTTTTTATCGGATTTAGATCTGGACTACATGCCGGCCAATTCAAAACTGGTATGTTTCTGGAGGACAGAAATGATTTCGTTGCTTTTGATTTATGGATTGCGGCGTTATCCTGCTGAAATATTCAATTGTTGCCTAACGAATCATCCCCAAAATTAATTAAAACGTCATCTAATAATTCAATATACTTCTCGCTATTCATTTTAGTTGATATAAAACAAATAGGAGTCCATCCCGTAGTCGAAATCCCAGCCCAAACCATTACGGTGCCTCCACCGAAATTTCGCGACATTCGTTGATTTTTTTTTTACGTGAATCCATCCAATATTTTTGGGAACCATCTGGACCATCTAAATCAACTTTTTTTCATCAGGAAAAATAACTGATAACGTTGAAAACTTCAACGAATGCCGCGAAATTTAATTTTTAATTTCAGATTTCGAAATGTCAGAAAATAAATCCGAAATTTTTAAAAACGAATTTTATACAGAAGTAGAAAAAGTGAGATTTTTAGCTACTCAGTTCAGTGTTAATGAAGGCGAATTTTCAATATGTGTAATTGTATGATGTTTTTTTTTTTTGTTTCATCAAATGTCCATTTTCTGTTATTATTTATATCTAACTATTTGGTTTGTTCAGATTGTTTGAGTTTGTGTTTTTGTTTTTATTAAAATAAATATATAAAACTAAAATTTTACTGTTTCGAATAAATTTTTGAACGCATGAATTTTCAATTATTGAAAATAATGAAAAAGAATCATTGAAAACAATTTGATTACATTTTGATTACTTTTGATTCTTTCTGATTATTGGACTAATCGCCAGTAATCCTGATTATTTTTTGATTATTTTGTAATCGTAATCAATTATTAACTATTTTAACCAAAAATAATCGTAATTGTAATCATTATTTCACCATTCAAAAAAAAGTAATCAAATTACTAATCATTACGATTACTAATCATTACTTAACAGGTATGGTTAAAATTATTCGTTCAAAATTTAAAAATAATAAAAATTTCACATTTTTTTATCCTTCCCAAAAAAAGATAAGGATTTTAAAGGTGAAAGTGGTTTTTAGTAGTTTAGTGTTAGACACCACAAGAAAATATGAACTCTCTACATTCAGGAATAAAAAAAAAAGTTTGCGCAAATATGCGCAATTTTTTTTTGGCGATTTTTTGAAAATTTAATTTTTTAAAAGAAATTAAAAAAATTACCCCTTTTCTACCAAAAAACGAAATGTACGAGATTTTTAAAACTGAAAGTAGCAAGTGCTCAAAAATTGTTATATTCCGCAATAAAGTATGAAATCTCTATTTTCATCCTTTTTACCTGTAAATTGGTAAAAAATAATAAAATTACCCTTTTATATGCTGCAGTAAAGGAATAGAAAAGCATTTTCATCAGATACTATTAAATTACTCCTTCCTGACATTGATGATGAAAATGATAACGATTTTTGTGAATGTATGTAGTTAGCTTCCCTTTTTAAGTTACATAAGTATTAAATAATGTAAAATAAATAATTATCATAGAACTTTAAAAACTTAATTACATGTATCGACTATTAATTATAACAATATGAGATGTATGCAGCGTTGCCAGAATTTTTTTGAAAAAAACTTTTTATTTCTGGGGAAAAAACTTTATTTTACCAAAAAAAACTTGTTTTCTACAAAAGTTCCAAAATGTTTAAGGAAACACGGGAGACCGGTACCCTCTATTGGTGTTTTTTGCTACTTTTGCCCGGGACTAATAAAATACACAACATTTCCTTTAAAAATGTAAATATTGCGTGTTATTATCATTAAATTTATTGAAAAAAAATTTAAAATTAATTTTGTCGAAAAAACTTGTTTTGTTAGAAAACAAATTTAATGACAACTTTTTCGCATCCTAAAAAACTTGGAAAAAAGGGAAAACTTGGCAAATGGCAACGCTGGATGTATGTTTGATTTTCTTAATGGGCCGTATGTGGTACCTAGGAGCACTTATGATCCGATCATAATAAAATCAGGTAAAATGATTCACATTCATATTAAACATGTTCATGTCGAATTTCATCGAGGTAATAAAATTTTTAAACCAATTATAATAGCTAAACATATTTTCTTATGGGGCCCTATTTTGGACCTAGGGGAAATTATGGACCGACCATAACAAAATTTGGTAATATGATTTAGATTTACAAAATACACGTTCAGACCGAATTTCATCATGATACCGATGTTTTTAAGCCATTTATAAGCGCAAACTTGAATTTCTAAAGGGGACTTTATATGAGGGCTAGGGTCAAATGTGATCCGATTAACACCAAACTTTACACCATGATTTCTTAGTACTCAGAACTGATCCATGCTAAATTTTATCATGATTGTTGCATAATTACCATAATTATGTGTAAATAAGTGCAATTTCGGGGGGAATTTGTATGGGGGCTAGGCGAACAAAAATTAGTTGGGTTCATCCTTGGGCCTAATTATCACTAACACTTTTAAAAAAATTCCAGCCATTAACTCATAAAACACTTCTATTCATTTTGGCCAGGTTTTCAGGCAAAATTTCCCTCTGTGTGTCACGCTAAAGCTAAAGATCCAATTTTTTGAAATTGTTTTTAACAGTTTTAAATCGTACACAAAAACAAAGTAGTCTTATATACTATGTGATAAATTATAAGTGCACCTCCGACTAAAATAAAGCCTGGAAATTGTTAATCGCCTTAAATATTTGTATTAAAAATTGTATTTTTTTATAAAATTCCTTTAGATCCTTTCGCATTTAATACAAGTTGTCCAAAGAGTTGTCACATTTTTTCTTTACACTTCCGTCCCTGAAAATGCATAAAATTACCATGTCTAATTGATTGCAGCACCGGAGAGTTACCCGTATTTTCTTTATTGTCATTATAAGATGACAGTAGATATCTAATTCCATAGTTTATGGGGCGTAGATTTTCCATAACGAATTGCATTGTAGATACGTTCACTACATGACAACAGTAGAGATGACCCAATGATCTCCATTAAAACTTCCGGTCACCGGTTAGAAAAATTAGAAAAAAAAAGGTAAAGGGGAATTAAAACAAAAAGCCGCCGTATAAACAAACAGATAATGGAACACACATAAAACCAACTAAAGGAATTTATAACACATATATAGATTGGGAAAAAACCCTTAAAAAATACCCTCAAAAAATACCCTCGAAAATGACTTGACAATTGTCCATTACATTGGAGGTGACAAAAGATGACAAAACAATAATTATTTGTTTTGAATTATAGCCTTCGGCTGATTTGTCTACACAAATTGTTTTTTTCAATACAATTTGCCGCACAGTTTTAAAAAATTTTTTTGTTTAATAATTTGAAAGAATTGTTTTACGAAGAGAGAACGTAATATCATGCATTTTTGAATTTTATTTGAAATTCTTTTAAGCCTATTTGAAGAAATAATGCCCAAGGAGCTGATAATGACGTTTGACAAATGAGGCGTTAATGTAACTTCCTGAGTTGAAATTGTATTTTTTGATGAGGCGTGTTAATGTAAGGTGTAATAAAAGAAATGCATTATATTTCCAATCAATAAGTTTACAATGTACTGAAATAACTCCGTCCGCGCAGATAGACAATAACATACGACTCCGCATTTGTAATAAAAATAAAATCTTTTCGAATGAACTGATATTTTCCTGAAAAAGGAGTTCAAAAAACAAAGAGCGGAGATCAAAAAAAATATTGCAATGCTTACGCGATTAACATAATTTTTAATACATATTGCCATTTTCGCAGAAAGTAGGCAGGCAACAACTGTCAAACACGAGAAGATGCAACATATAATTGACCGTGTGAAGATACAGGAACTTCCAAATTACATAACAAATCTGCAACATCTAATCTTGAAATTAATTAACCAGCAGGGATTTAAATATATTCACTGAAAGTCATATACAGGATAAAAAAGCGATTAACAAATTCTTCATGTATGGAACGGGTATGTCATTATACGGGTATGTAGTCATCAAGAATTGGTCGGAAATGAAAAAGCGCCACAGAAATATAGACTATAAGTTTGGACAACTTAATGTCATTCCATACATGAAGACTAAACTAAAAAAAATATGCGCAAACATTACATCGACTATTATGGAACAGTGAACCAATATTAAATTTACGAAAACACTCTGGAACGATCCTTAAGGAAATCAAACCACACTAATGGTTAGGTTAGGTTAGGCTAGGATTGAATAACGGTGTCATGTCATGTCATATGCCATCTTTCGTAATCTAGAAAAATCAATATTTTTGGGAGCATAATATGCCAGACATAAGCCGTCATGGGCTGGAAGAAACTGAGAAAGTTTGTACAATGGGATTCGCCAATTTCAACTTGTTTATTACGCAAAACCGACTAAAAATCCTCATCCATGCACAATCTAAATACAAATACATTTGTTTAGCTTATAAGAGTTGATAAGAGTAATTCCACACTAATTTTTACGTCAAACTAGGTCATCCTTTTTCGGAATTTTTATAATCATTCCAGTACTGCCTTTCAGAGCGCGGGTCCAGTCCTGTGGCATTAACATTTTTAAGAGATGCACTATTTGACGAATATTTGTTCTCATTTCAGTTGTTTATGAGGTTCTATTTCCATCGACAATTTATTATTCTCTGGATTTCTAGATGTGCCCAAATAACCATCGTCTACATGAATTAAAACAATTTTTGACTACCTTCCAAGACTGTATATATGTATAAGCTGTTATCCACCAAGCACTAGTATAAACTGTCCTAATAAAGATATTCCGGGATATTCTCCACAAATAATATTTTCCGAATTACGGCTTCTTTCTGCTGACCCAATTTTTAGAATAAAGTCAACGAATAAGATGTGGTCATTCGTGCAATCAATTTATTTCGTCCTTCCAGAAAGGATCCATGCAATTTGGTGCTGATGGTGATGTGTTTAATGTCCACCGTTTTACCTTATGAATATTCTAGAGGGCGATTATTGTTCCATCGATGACAAGATAATCCATGAGGTAAATCCCTTTAATCATTTGCATAATCCTACCGACACCATGCTGACTCATTGTTCCACCGTTCTAGTGATTCTCTGAGCATTGAAGTCATCCATCTGTAGGAATCTGTAATCCCAGCTTACCGATTTAATTACTGCAGGCAATTGACTGATGTGGGCGTATCATTACACGACAGATTTAATTCTGACTTGTGTTCTGAAGCGAAATTATCTTGTAAGAATACGGATTCTACTCTTTTCTCGTAGCTTTAGGTTGACCAGAAGTTCTATCGGGTTATTCTCAATGGAATAATCGTTTGACTTAACAAGGAAACGCACGCTGAGTTATTGACTATTTGAAAGCGTTAAGTACTCGCCTTGTCACTGCAAGCATCTTAAGCACTCAGAATTGACCACCAAAGTCCACTAAATCTGGTCGTTTAAAGCAGCTGACAGTCCGTCACTGCAGAGCTGCTATTTCGTATATTCGCGAGATATTTCCTCATCCACAGTCTGTAGTATTCAGTCATGCCTTCACATTCAATTTTAAATTTATGTTTCCCACGTACTACAATATAGAGTTCATCTGACATCTACCGTCTTCTGAGACTTCGTGTCAAGCACGTTAGAACTGACAATGTATCAGACCATCAAACTAATTGGAGTTGTATAGTAACAACATATATTGATTTGTTGTATTAGGTATAGTGGTGAGGAACTTTACGCATCGACTTATACTTTTTCTTAAGACTTACTTCCTAATACGTTCTTTTTCGATGCTTTCTTTTAAGGGTAGTTGTTAGAGATCAGGGGACACAGTGCTATTCCAGGTAAGTGTAGAGCGGATGAACTTGCCAGGTGGGCTACAACCATCGAACCCTCCGACGAATTTTCGACGTTGGGAAACCCCCTGATGCAAGCTTATAATTAACAATGCGGTCGTTGATTCCGTCAACGACAGATGGGATTCCTCGAACACGAGTAAATCGGCGTCAAAATTCTGACCGAGGCCTGATTAATGGCGCACGGTAAGCCTGCTTAAACTCTAGATAAGCACGGTTAGTATGGTTCTCGAGGGCGTTACCGGGCATTGAATTGTGGGTACGCATACGAGTCGGATACAACCAGCAACCAATTGAGAGGGAAATAAGGAGACGCAAGTGGGAATGGCTTGGGCACACTTTTCGTAAGCCCTTAGAGGACATCACAAACAAAGCCATAGAATGGAACCTCCAGGGAAGCAGGCAAATTGGTCCATCAAACACCTGGAAACGCCAAAACACAACCGAACTATCCATACTACGTCTACAATGGAACGAAGTCAAACATCGCACTGATGATCAAGCTCATTGAAATCAACTTGTTGCGGCTCTATGCTCCCTAGAGGAGTAAAATGAACATATATATATATATATATATATATACGAGGCGCATTGGTCTTGGACACCTTGCTAATGATATCTGCAGAAGCTACAGAGATGAGGAGGAAGAAGAGGAGACTGATATTCACCTAATGGGCACATGCTTAGCACTTTGCCAAGGAAGAAAAAGGTCTTGAGAAGCTGTCACGCATTGACATTAGAAGTCTTATTCGCTTCATCGGAGCCTGGAATGGTTCCAAAAAGTAGGAGATAGCGGAAAACTGTGATAACACAATGAGCCCTATATGGCCTAAATATGTCCGACCAACTTTCTTAAATGGATAGCCACCTCTACCTATTTAGTTACCCATTTTTTAAAACTTAGAATTTGAAGAAACATTAAAAACCATGGATTTTGAAATAATTGTTATAAAAGATGATTAAAGAAGTAAAAAATTTCATTTGAAATCTTAAAAACGCGTTCAGTAAATATTACGTTAATCATATCTCATGCGTAATACACGTTTACGTATAACGTACATATCTCAAATATATTATTAACCTGGTTTAAATGACTTCATATTCACTTATTTCTACAGTCTTACATCATGCCAAAAATGACTTCATTATGCCATTTTTAAAAATCATTACAATGACTGTCAGTCAAGTCAGTCAGTCATATACATATGCGTCAGTCATTTACTCAAGAATAGTATTTTTCTTTATTATTATTCACGCGTCTTTCTCGCTTATCGTGTGTAAAATATTTCACATTTTTTTCCGTATTTTGATTTCATATATGTATGGGGGTCAGTATTTCACATGCAAACAGCAAATGGAGGTTATCGCGTTTTAGCACCTGTGTGTGCGTATACTATATATCAGAGAAGAAAGAATTTCTAAAACAAATACTGATTAAAGAGGGAGAGAGAGAGAAATAATATTACACCTACACACTACACACATGATAGTGATGATGATAATAATAATTGTGCTGATGACGATGGGTGATTATATTGTAAAAGCAAATATTTAAATGCGTTGAATCTCTGTACGAGTGAGTATGTTTGCAAACACGTTTCGGGAGCAATTCCAACGAAAAGGAAAGTCGATGAAAAATGCATTCCTGTTCTGCTGCTGGCTGACTGAGTCAACTTTTCGTTAACAATAGAAGTGAAGAGAAGATAAAACTTTATATGGTATTTTTCTTTTAACAGATAAGATGAAAAATTCTTGGAAAATTTCAGCCAAATAAAGACGATATTTATGACACATGCCAGAGATTTTTCTATGGATTGAAAGAAATGAAAATGGATTTTGGAAAATTAAATACAATAAATTAAATTTAATACAAATTTAAAAAAAATTTTTTGGTTCTTAGATTTCTCTACGTTGGTTGTATTCCATAACGCTATAAGAGCACATTTTCAAGAAAGTAGAGCTTTCAAAGCTTCAGGTATTCTTATAAAGTCAAGACCATAACATCATGTCTGGTTTTCCAACTGGGGCATCAGTTGATAGCGGCCATATTGTATACACTACATCTGTCAACTTCATTTCTTCGTTCTATTTTGCCAAATAAACTTTGACAGATATAGTATACCACAACATTATTGAATTGATTTATCAAAACCGATGTTGTGCAATAGGCGTTTCGCCTATTTTCATTCGGCATAATGTTCCAATCGTAAACCATTTACTAAGTGCCCACTGGTAAATTCGAGCCCACTGATTCAATAAACGATTGACCAACACCTGTACGTCGATGAAACGCAAGGTCCATCCACAACATGGTGAACATTGCGCCGCGATTTGTCCCCGCATCCTGAACTGCAACTGAAGATAAACAAACAACGAAGAGTGTTCGCTGAATGGGCTCTGGATCACCTTTAGCGATGACACCAATTTCTGGATGAATGCCTATGTAACAAAAAAAAAAAAATTGTCGAACCAATAATATCAATCCACAAGAGATCCAAAAGTATGCAATGCATCCCGAAAAAGTCACTGTTCGGTGTGGATTTTGGGAGAGCGGCGTAAATGTTCCATTATTCTGAGACCAGGTCATTACTGTTAACTGCGAGCAGAAGCAGAGCTCAAAGTGAATAACAGCACCGCAGACTGACTCATCACAAAATTAGACATAAAAAATGCACAAAACGACTCAAAGCTCTTCTGTAATCACAGAAAATGTGGTTCTTACAAAATATTTGGAAGGTCTAGTTGCAACATCGGGGACGATTTATCACTGAGACATGCGACAAGGAATCCTAAAAAATCAGTTATATTTATACCATATTTTCGCAATATCTAAAGATTGGGCGCGGTATAATGCTGAGTAAGGTAAGATGTTTGTTGAACATGTAAGATCCGCCTTCACTTCAATACCCGCAATAATATGATCGATTTGCCACCTGCCGTTGCTACATCCGCAGCCCCTTCTCCCATGGCTGAACATATGTCCATCACGCATTAAAAACCTCTACGAAACGGCTCAGAATTTTCATGGACATCTTCTTCACCTACAGAACAAAAAATATAAAGTAAAATGTAATGTGACTTTCACGTTACGAAGAGAAGCGTATACATATGTTCGTCCGAATAAATAAGTAAGCGGTGCCTCAATAACCGCATATAAAATATCAAAAAAAAAGAAAAAATTTAGCGCCATCTATTAACATATAGTGAACCTAATTAGTTTTTAACTGTTCTAATTGGATTTATATCTTATTGTTTAAACGGATTAAACTATTGGCTTCCTTTTACACAATACATCATAAATACGGATTACCAGTTCGAATCAACCATTATGTATGTCATGAATGCTGTATGTATACTACGTCCTTCATGAATAAGCTGTGTATGGTATATTTATGCCATAAATATTATGCCTGCTTTTGATTGTTCTCAAGTTAAGCAAATCCATCTAAATAATAATTATTTTTAATGCTAAATTGCATACAAATTTCTGCATCGTAATAAGCTTTCATGCGTAAAACCAAACTAAGAAATTACAGAGCCGGTATGGAATTAATTTTCTATTCTTGTTTTTGTAACAATTTTAAAACAATTATTAACATTATCACAAAGGTTTCAGAAATTCTTCCCGTTAAGAAAAAATTATAACCCGGGAGATGAAAGTCTTCCAAAAGTACATGAGTCAAATTATTAAAAAACATTTGGTGCTCTTAAGCGCCAAACCAGACAATTGTTGTCTAAAAAATGCAAACATCTTTTCGTGGAGCGCGATGATGACTTAGATTGAGCTGAGGTTAGCTGGTAGCTTACTATTCACAGGCAAATTTACTCGGTGTCCCAATGTGTCACCCAGTGTAAGGTAAACCCCCTTGTCATGATACGTTAGTGGTGGGTTTGAACCACCCTGAGCTTCGGATAAAACCGGCCACTTCCCTTAGTAACATGTTCGCCACCATGCCCAGATCAGCTTTTATCACCCAAAAGCCGATGACATCTGAAGTGCAGCACAATCACATAAAAGGCGATCCTGTTTCTTACACATCATGGCATCAGCTTCTGGAGTAATACTGGTAGGTCAGACCGAGTTTTTCAGCGAACCGCTCTCTTGTCGATTGCTGGACACAGCAGCTTTGAAATTCGCCAACCAGGTATGTTGAACCACATGCGATTTGTTGAATTCCATTCTGCCTTTTCCTATTTAAAAGGTATTATTTTAGGGACACATATATCTCCTCTAACGTCTCCTCCTCAGACATCTCCGATCCATTTCGTGCCAGTTCCTATACGGACGAAAAGAATTAGAAACTTTCAGTTGAAAATATGGTTGATTCCCAATGTTAACATATGACTTTTGTTGTCTCTGAAGGATATTTGACACAACTTATGGCAACGAAATATGGTCTGTCCTAGTTAATAAACGCGGATCACAAAATATAATCAATCAATTATTAGAAAAAAGGTACCGTAACACACATTAGTGCTTTGAATAATGGAAAAAATTGGTAAATCCTTTTATATATAAAACGGCATTAAACGAGAATGTTTTTGAAACTATATTTGGAACTACAATCGGATAGGTATTACCTACCTAGACCACCAAGTAGGCTTGTTATGTGGCCACCAGCGTTGCCATAATTTTTTTTTCAAAAACTGCAAATTTAGAGAAAAAAACTGATTTTCAACTGAAAAAACTGCACATCCAAAAAATTTATAATTCAGTTCATATATTTTTTTATTAAAACTTATTAAAAAATTAAATTAAATGCATATAATAAAAAATATAAATATAATTCAGTTTTATAAAAAGTATTTGAAATAACATGCATTTTCGTAAATTGAGTTAATTTCTCCTGGCACTTAATACTAATTAGATTTGTACATTTCTTTGGTAAATTTGATTGCCATTTCTTTTGATTGCACGAAATTGCTGCAATTACTGTTATTTTTTTTAAGAAAATCTTTAGTTCTTAAAATGCCACACAGTGTTGGCACTTCTAATCTGTTTCCAAGTTTTATTTTTATTAATATTAATTTGTGAAAAAATTCTTTCAACATTAGCAGTTGCAACAGGTACTGACAAAATTGCATATACCAGTTTTTTTAAATTAGAAAAAGCTTTAGTTCCGTCGCCACGTTTTGTTTTAAATATGACTTCCCAAAAAGTTTCAATATTTTCTACTTCTAATAAACCCAAGTTTTCAAAATTAATGTGCAATCGTTCACGCCACTCATCATATGTTTCTTGAATGTAGTTCATTTCTACTACATTTGGCACAAAACGACATAATTAAAAATACTTTTATTGTTATTTTTCACAATTATGGCTTTAGAAATTGGAATTAAAATAACAAAATTGAAATTAAAAAATTTAAATGTAAAAACTGCAAAATCTGCATAATCTACAGAAAAACTTACTTTTTTAAACAAAAGACTTCAAAACTGCTCAATGTTCAGAAAAACTGCAAAATGCAGATAAATCTGCACATTAGGCAACGCTGGTGGCCACCATTACCGCATACCAATCTTACTTTTCATAGGAAGTCTTTAGTCTCCGCTTATTACAGCCCAGTTTTCGAAGACGAGTTGTCTTTGTATATATTGTGATTCCGACAGTCACGAAAGCTGTGCAATGACATAAAAAGTGTTCCATGTTCCGCACTTATTATTGTCTTCCGCACTCATTATTGTCGACTTTAGGTGCATATGTAATGCGGAGTGTGTCGTAAGGACACCAGAAATCAGCAGTGAGTATTCAAAAAGATGAGTAGAATTGAATCATACTCATAATTTCTGACATTTATACGCATTCATACTTATTTCAATGTCGTGGAACCTCTACTCGTATTCAAAGTTTGAAGGACTCATCATATTCATACCTAACAACACGTATGATGTTGTTGATTTCGACTCTCCATAACTCAACATTTACAAGAATCACAAAATAAGTATGATTCGCGTACGAACACTAAAATATTCACTTAAAGGTGATGTGTTTGCTTTTCTTGCTGATCTTTCTTTTTTGCTTATGTGTCTTTTTTCTTTTTTCTGTAAATGCAATAACAACTAAGACTGTAAATTTTGATGAATGATTCAAATCACTCGAATCATTTATGAGTATTATAAGAATTTTTCTAAAGTTATGAATCTGAATGAGTAGGCTTATGAATCAAACATATTTCGAATGGTATGAGTTTGATGTCAACGTTGTACTCATACTCACTGCAACCTGTACGTATAAATAAATCAACGTTGTAGTGAGTACGAATGAATCAGAGTAGTAAAATTTCAATATTGTTGACTCACTTATATTCAAAATTTCATGAGTGCTTATGAGTAGCGAAAAAATTATTCATTGCTGATCTCTGAAGGACAACAAGCAATGTGAACAAAATGCACAAACAACAATGATGTGGCAACAGAGTCCTCTAGAAAGCGAAACCCCGAACGATCTCTTTCAGGAACCCTCATCCGACTGAATGCTTGCGTGTATAAAAGGGCAAGACAAAACAGCCAACGAGTCGGTAATAATTCAGTCAGTCTTGCGTTAAGATAAGTTGCGTGCGAAGTGGTTTAAAGATCGCTATTGTGAAGATCTAGAGTCGTTAGTGTTTGCGCGAAGTATAAAGTAGAATAGTGAACAAGCAATTATTGATGTATCGTGAAGTTGTATACGGTGGCATACAAAAGTAATGCGAATAATAGAGAGTGTAATTGATATTTGTTTTTACTTTGTTTACAATCAAGGAAATCATAGTCTACATACATAATATAATTGGCCATTACAAACCTTCAGTCAGGATATTGGCCTAGCTTCTCAATAGAATAAATATTTTTCTAAACGTTTTTAAAAAAGTAAAAACGTAACAATATTATTATAACAATTTTACAAGTAAACTGTAAGTGCACAATATCATAAAAAAATAAGTCCTTTAAGTTTCTGATTTTGTGAAAATTGATGCCGTATTTTACAATGTATTCAATGGATTTACGCCAAATTGTTCATACACATGATGCTGATGGTTGAATAGCATGTGCTTCCGTTGTTTGAGAGGGCAGTGGCTAGAGAAACATTTACACACATATTGTGTTACGGAATGAAAAAGAAAAAGAGAGAGAAGAGAGCGAGAGGGAAAGTAAATAATTTAAACTACATAAAGTATCAGGTGTTAAAAGCAAAAATTAATTGATTATGGTTGAATGATAAAAAGTATTTCATTTTCACGATTATTTTTTTTTTTATTTTTTCGTTAAATCATCATTTTTAAATACATCTTTTTAATATTTACAAATACACATTTAAGAGTAGTGGAATTAAAGTGTTAAAATAAGGAAATCGATGCTCTGGGCGAATCAATAGATTATTATAATAACTTTTCATTATAAAATTGTTCTATAAATGTAGAATTCACTGGTTTGTGTTTCAGATTGCAGTTTCTTTTTTTAGCAAAATAAATTCCAATTGTAAACGGAAATTTATCATGTAAGCACAGACATAAACAATAGTTTGACCATCCTTGATATGTTTTTTTTTTGTTAATATTAATGTGTTATTCTTCTTCTTATTGCTTTTTGAGGTTTGAAATACGAAATACATAATACAACATAACATTGAGCGTTCACAAACAAAAAGTGTATCCAATACAACATACACGATACAACTTACTTACTTAATTGGCCATAACAACCGGATTAACGTAATTCGGCCTGCCACAACACATCTTTCCAGGCGCCTCTGCTTCTTGCGCGCCTACGCCATTTGGTCACACCAATCGATGATAGGGCTTCCTCGATTTGGTCCTTTCAACAGATACAAGGTCATCCTCTTCGCCGACTTCCGCAGATCCCCGCATCAAATACCCGTCTCGCCGGAGTATCCTCCTCCATTCGAACGACATGGCCGAGCCATCGCAGCCGCTGGATGTTAATACGCTGCACAACGTCTATGTCGTTGAGGAGCTCATACAGCTCACTGTTGGATCGGATACGGAAATCATCGCCAACTCGTACTGGACCGAAGATCATACATAGTACTTTTCTCTCGAATACTCTTAAGGCTGCTGCATCAGTGCTTAATAGAGTCCATGTCTCTGCACGATACAAAGTCATGTGAATTGCCCATTTGTTGTGCTTTGCTAACTTTTTCGTTTAAATTGAGTTCCTTAAAAATTATGCATTTCCTTAAAACGAATCCCTAAAAATAGCCCTCAACCTTCTCACACAAAAAGTGTTCTGCCTATTCGCCGGTCGTAATTGTGATAGTCCATGCACTGCAATATACTTCCAAAAATAATGACATTCGTAAGGAGAATAATTGAATTTCTGCCTAGTACATGCCAGCGTATAACAGATATTCTGTAAGTGCAATATACCGCCTGCAATCTGTTCTCCAGTACAGACAGATTATGGTGCATACATACACTAAGGTGCCAAAATCTACGATCTTGTAGAGTAGGATTGTCGCATAAAAGTTGTTGTTACAATATTTCGTAATATTGGTAATCCATCATCAGAAATACAGTCCCTAATAATTATACCCGAACGACAGGAGAGTTTTTATTCATTCGATATTCCAATTATAAATGGAAATGTATCATCTTATCACAGATATAAACAATTGTTTGGTCGTCCTTCATTTATTTTTTTTTATTTGTTTCCCTTAATTTATGTTATTTTAGTAAGCCTTTCGTTTGACCGCAGTCGTTAGTGATTAATTTGTGCCATTTGTCGTTCAAACAAGTGTTTCGTTAACTTTTTTCATTTAAATCCGAAATTTTACATTAAATTAGTATCAATTCAGTGCAAACCATAAAGAAGTATTCGGTCGCCGTAGTAGGTAGTGTGTAGTATATATTCTGTGATATTAAGTGGACGTGGCAATACTAGGTGTAAGAAGAAAATATAAAGTTTATGTTCTTAGCTTTCGTTTGCTACGAAATTTATGAAAATTGATGCTAAACAGGCAAAATTTTAAGAGTTTACACTTAATTTGCTTAAATACCTTAAAGTGGGCGTGGCAAAAATTGTAATATTTACAGTGAGAATGAAAGTTAATATTTGTAGCTTTCATTTGATACCTTATTTTATAAAAATTGGTGTCTTTGCTATCAAGTTATAAGAAGTTAAAGAAAATACTTTGCCAGACACCTCCTTGTTACACAATTCTGTACGCCTGGTAGAACACAAAAAATTGTGGAAATGAAATTTCCGCTAAAATTTCTTGTCTTGAATGTGTAAAGAATTTTCTTTAACTTCTTAGAACTTTGTAAGTAGAGCACCAATTTTTATAAATTTGGTATCAAATAAAAGGTAAAAATGTGTTCTTTCATTTTAGATATAAACACTATTTCATTGGCCATGCCCACTTATAAATATTTAAGAAAATTCAATTTAAATGCTTAAAACTTTACTTATACGGCATTCATTGTCATAAATTTGGTAACAAGTAAAAGCTAATTCTGACTGAAGGGTTGTAATTCTGACTGAAGGGTTGTAATGACCAATTATGTATGTATGTATATATGTATGTAAGGAAATATGTAATGACATCGAAAAGCAAAAAAACATTCTAGATATTCTAATAAAAAGAAAAATTGCTGGAATAATAATGGGTTCTGGAAAAGTGAAATAAAAATCCTAAAGCTTCATAAAAAATTTAAAGATACAGTAGACTTGAACCTATGAATCGTCGTGTCGAGAAAAAAGATAAAAACTTGATGTTCCATTAGAACGTGATCGACCTCCCTTGTTTTAAACGCTAGTCACAGTAAGTTACGAACTTAATGACCTTTTGAGTACTTGAAGCAGTTTTGTATTCTAGCTGATCGGTTCTACAGTTACCAATTATGTGTGTATTGTTATCTGACGTTAAAGATTTTTATGTATAGGGTAACGTATAATCAAATCTGACCGAATTTAAATCAATAACTTGTTTTTGTTTACTTTTGTTTTGTTTTGTTTGTTTTATTTTCTTGTTTCTTTTCAACACTTTAAAAAACTTTTTAGCGCGTTGGTTACAAAAATATTGAATGAATTCAAAAGCATACATAAACATTATAAAAAAAGAGAACAAAGACAATACAGAACAGTTAAAATTAAAATTATAAATAAATTATTGTCACATGATTGAATTTGCAAAACAAATGAACAAATGAAGACAAAAGAATAAAAACGTGTGTACTAATTATTTAATTTAATTTTAAATACTTATAACACAGCGTGATGTTTTAAAGTGTTTTTTTTTTAAGTCAAATTGTTATTATTTTCTTTGGTTTTTTTTTCTTATTTTATTACTCAAATCAAAGTAAAGCGTAGCGTAAAATCATTTAAATGAGTGTGTCTTATAAGATTTGTTGTATTGTATAGGTTTGCACGTAAAGGGTGATTTTTTTTGGTATTCGATTTCTAGCATATGGCAAAGGTAGAATAAATCTTGGACTCCCATTGTCACATTGGCCTAAAAAGAGCCACTGCAGATTATTAATTGTTTCTAAATAGGCCTCTGCTGTGATAGCTCAATTTACTCTTCTTGTTGCCAAGGAGCTGCATATATTTGTTTTTTATGTAGTCAAGATTTGATTACTTATTGCTATTGCAGTATAATTGGCCATATAAATATTTCATTTACACATACATACATACATAACTGGTCATTAAAATCCCTCAGTAAGGCTTACGACATAGCTTATATACCACTTATGTTGAGTGTCTTAATTTAACACATGAGTGTCGGGACCTACAGTTTAAAGTCGACTCAGAAGGATAGATTTTTTGAGAAACTTTTTCATGACAATTTTATTTACTCTCAGAGTCTTTGACAAAAGACTGCTGAGAGGAAATCGCCGAAGGTATTTTTTTCATATTTTGTTTTGTTGGAGTCGACTGACTTGGATTTTGAACCGTGGCCTTATGTCTAATAACACAACACAACCTACTAGACTTCGGCGACTTCTTTTATTTTAATATAAATGACAAATTAGATATTTTATTCACTTCTCCAAAAATATAAACATTTTGTTTTTCAACTTTTTAAAAGCCAAACGGTGAAAAAAGTCACCCGTTATAAGTTAAATATCATCTATTTCATTAAAAATCATCTATTTAAATATCAGCATCTATTTCTTCCATTTTAAAGCATTTCTAAGGGCCATTATTACAACTTGCCTTTAACTAAAGGGAGGATTTTAACGGGCAATAAGATAGAAGTGATCGTTAAGCTAAAGGGAGGATCATCCTACCTTTAACATTTCACTGTATGTTTGAAGTTGCCATATTATATACTATTTTCATTATGGCAACTTCAAATTTTAACAAAATGAGCATATACAACAAAAAACAAAGCCCGCGGTTGCCACTGCGTTAAAAAAAACACTTGTAAAATTGAGCAGTTTTATCGACATTGCTCCCGCACTGCCATATTTTTGCAAAAATTTTATCTGTAAGTTGTAATAACGAAAATAAGTTAAAGGTAACTTTCCAGTTCCCTTTAGCTAAAGGTACCTTTAACTAACCCCAACTTTAACGACAAGTTGTAATAATGGCCCTAAGTGCAATATATTCGTTACATTTTAATACGATATTTTTAAATTTAAGCCGACTCTTGAAGATGGTATACATGTACAGATGTATGTATGTATATATGTATGCGTATAGAGTGCATAGCATAGAGTACCATTTAAAGTCTTTGTACCAATTCAATATCATTTCTCAGGTTCATAGATTGTGAAAATTAATACACAAACAAGAAAAAATGCAACAACAACAACAACAATTAAACAACAAAATATTACATTTATGTTAATTAAGTTTTGCTTATTTGTTTAAATTTTTTTCTTAGTTTCAATTGTTTAACCCGATAATTTACAAACCGAATAAAACTTGTTAACAAATTAAACACTTGTAGGTTTTATTATCAACTCTTGTTTCTTTTTTTTTTTTTTTGTTGTTAACAATACATAATATTATAAAATGATTATAATTATGGCCAATCACATTAAAATAGAAAATTTTAAAATTTAATTAAACAAAGAAAGCTTTAAAATCAAGTACTCATGTCTAAGGACTACTGTTTAATTCTAATTACAAGATTTTTCTATTGCTACAGACTAGTCTAACCAGATAAGGGAAATTTAATAGCTTAAATACGTTCGATTATTTGTAATCGAAATTTGGATTCATCGCAAGTTAGGCTAGTTTGGTTGCACGCTTTACTCGTGTGTTTACCTTGTCAGAACTTGCTCTCAGAGACTCTATGGCTCATTGTGATATCCTGAAAATTTCCACCTGCTTAAATCGCTTCCACGATTATGCATGTAGTTCCTTATAAAGGAACCATTACTTCATCCTTAAAAATTACCAGCACATTTTCACGTAGAAAGTGTTGTGCCGATTCTCCAGTTATAATTGGAATAGCCCATACTTCCAACAATGATGACATTCTCAAGAAGTCTGATTGAATTCCTGCCTAGAACATACATACATGCACATGTATTGTAATGATCAAATATACATATATGTATGAAATCAAAACCAACGCTATTAACCGAAAAAGGAGTCCTTAACTAGCGTCCAGCTTAGAGCTTTCTGACACGCATGATCCTGCTGATGGTGTCTGAATCACTAGCACCTAACATCTCAGCTATCTTGAACCCCAAAGAAATGACTACATATTCGTGAAAGATCAGGAGAGATTTGAATTTACCGAAATGGATTGTGATCAACCGGTGCCAGGTCTCGGTAGGTACATTAAAATATCTGAAATGTGTATAATTTAAATCAGAATTGATCGTTCAAATAATTAACAAAGTTGATGCAGTAGCTCATAATGGGTGAACAGTGTAGCTGAGTTTACTTTCAATCCAGACTTTGATATCTTTTGTGGGGTATCAGCGGCTAACTACTTTTTTCGATCGATATTTTCATATTTAACCATGTGCCTCAAAAATGCGTTGATCTGCCAAAGAATGATTTTTTGAGTACTGACAGCCTATTTCAAATGAATGAAAAGGATAGCCTGACAGCTTGGTCCAACATTTACAAAATTTTTTAGAATAGCAGTAAAATTTACAGCAACGATTCTCTTTTGCCAGTTTTGGATTTTTGTTGGTAAGAAATTTTCATTTTTAGAACATTTTCGAATACGGATGCATCCATGAGACAGGCATTAAGATACCAAATTATTTGACACACAGATTTTTTCGATGCGAGTGCGATCATTTTAAGTTTGCTATATAAAAACTGCATTTGCATACAAAAATAATGCGATAACACTTTTTGGATCCACTAGCGAGATCAGAACGATGTTATACAAAAATTATAAAATTATAACACCCCCTGCTCTAGTAGAAGATTGATCTCCATGTATCACTTACGATTCTATTCATGTCATCCTGTGATACCAGTGGCAAGATACCAACTTCTGATCCAATTGAAATCAACCACAACAGTCTATGAACCGAAAATTATATTATGCCAACAACTTGATTGTAGTACCGTGACCCTGAGTGCACTTCAGAATGTAGTTCAAAAGCATTTTAAGGTTTTTATTCGATATCATTTCTTTTGAAGATCGTAGCAACACCGGCAGCTTCTTTGCTTTGTTGTTGATTGTTTTGTGAAGTTAAATAGGTACTAAATCTTCCGTAGCAAGTTCTATAATGGTAGGGTTGCCAACTATAGTTTTTGAAAAACTATATTATGTTGTTGTATTGAATGAATTAATGTGGAAATTTACTTGAGTCCTTTTTATTCTTAAGAGATAGAGCTGCGTGAACCTTCAATAATGTTTGTTAATATGTTATCCTCTCTAAGGGATAACGGGCTTCCTTGATAGATAATTTGCAGGGTTTCGAAGGGCTTACCAAATTCTCCCAACCTACAGTAAAAAAACATTATACTTAGCCATTGCAATCACTATAATATCACGTGAAATATGGTTATTCTCTATACGAAGGAATTGTTACCAAGCATATGGTAGAAAGAAGCTTGAACAGCATTTAAACGTCAGGAGAGTGTAACCAAAAGAAATTATCTGGCAAAACAATTGCTAACAACAATAACAAAATACACAATGAAATAAACAATGTGTATTTCATTATCATTTTAAAACAATTATTTTTAGTTTTAAATAAATTAAAAATGAATATAAAAAAGGAAAACAGTAACAGAAACCATATTTAAGATAGGCAAAGTCGACCCAGTGGAATGCAAGAACATTATCTATCAGTTACAATTACTTGTATTGTTCAAAATGTTTTCGTTGTTGCAGTTTTAATTAAACTTGTAAGCAACAAATGTGAATTTTTTTTTTTTTTTACAAAAAAGTTTACAGGTTGTATGAAGACATACGCTAGGTCTCTAGCGTAGGGTATTATATTATCAATGCAAATCGCTATTGCAATATCTTGTTGTTTCTCAATTAGAATCCACAAATTATACAATCGCTTTAATTAGCTTATAAATATCGACTTTATCACTGTTGACTCTATTTTTAAAGTCAATACAATACAAAACAAATTTTTGTTTCAAAATTAAAGCGAAGTTAACTGAAGTATTGCAACAACTGATAAGGCATGGTCTACGATGACTCTATTCCGCAACTTGAACTTGTTGCGTTTAAAAAAAAATTTTCTGATTTTGCCGTCATTTAAAACGATAATTTAAGGTGTTGACAAATAATACGATTGCATACGATTACGATACGATTTTATTACTAAAAATAATCTATATGTGTATGTACGTACATATGTGTATGTTTTGAGCTCTTGCGGAAACCTTTAAAAGTATCGAAGTACTTTTAATCAAATATTTACGAATAATTTGATCAGTACTTGAATAGAATTTTTGATAAATAGTATATCGGTTCCGTTGGGAAGAGGGTATTTCACGATAACTAGAGTTGTTATTAAGTTGTCGACAAGCAAGTGAAATCACCTGATTGAAAATGATAAAATTCAGAATTACTAGGCAAGAAAATAAAAGACAATTGCGCATTGATATGCAGATATGAATATAGGTAGCGATACCACAGTTATCAATTTGCCCTAGTCCTAAACCCCTCGAAGTTTCTCATGCAGCGATACAGTCTCCTAATAAACATTAAAGACATATAATTTAAATCGTCTAGATAGTAGACACCAAGATGACGTACCAAGTAAATAGAGAATAGTTTTCTAGTCCTACTCGTTCTGCTGCTCCCGCAGAAGTTATTTGCCTTGAGTCCAAGACCAATACGTCTCACATGAGTGCACATAATACAATGAACAGTAACTATTTTAATAACCGAATTGAGCGTACACAGACTATTCATGTGTCCCTTGTCCAGGAGGCTACTTCCCCCATTCGATCTTATGCGAAATTTACTCGAAGCTGCGAGATATTGAATCCCATCATCAGTAAAACTCGTACAATCGAAATTAATTTAAATACGAATTTATTTCGATCACGAGTCCCGAGAATTCTGCCTGAAAAACGCTGCAGTGATCTGCTAGATTTGTAGATTGAGCTATAGTTTCATTCACTTTAGAACCATCACTGAAAATCTAAACGGAGTTACTAAGGATATGCCTTGCACCACTTTTCCAACTCTCTCTCTCCGCAAAGGATGTTCTAAACTTCTTTGAGAAGTTGTAGTACGGTATCGGTACTTTCTTTCATCTTTAATTGTCTAATATTTGACAGCAAGCAAAGCAAACCTTCTACTGAGTATTGTAGTGTTTGCACGTGAATCATACTTATTTTGTGATTCTCTTAAATGTTGAGGAAAGGAGAGTACGATGAGTACTTCAAAGTTTGAATATGAGTCGTATGAGTATGATTTTAAAATAAGGATGAATGCTTTTATGATTTTATGATTTTAAAATGAGTATCAGAAATTATGAGTATGATTCGAAGCTACTCATGTTTTTGAATACTCATTTCTGATCTCTGCTGTATACTTTACTTTACTTTGCAATTTGATCTTTGTTTATTCCTCTCTTAGTTTCTATCGTCGGTGAGACCTGGCGTTTAGAATACAATATGTCTTCTGTTTATCAGTCTCGTAATTGTTGCTGGTAGAGATCAGAATGAACTGTTTAACAATCGTTCTGTTTTAGCAGTCAATTAGTGAATAGAACATCGAACTTTCTAGTGTATTTATCTGGTTGAAAACTGTTTAGTAATGAATGCCAAGCTTTCTAGTCTGACTTTTTAGTGATTAGTCGACCAGAACTATATGCAATTTAAACATTAAAATTAACAGATAGGAAATGAGCAAACTATTACGCTGTTGGTGGTTTTCTACTTTACAGCATCGTTTCCGTAAATTGCACAAATTTCTTCCACAGTTTCAAAATGCTAAAGGATATGCATTATCCATGCATGCGCATTCTTTAATGACCTGGGTCAGCGCCCGTATAATCTTAAACTGCACTATGAGCTGAAGATAACTGCACGCAAGATGTTCGCTGAATGGCCTCTGGAGCAGTTAGCCCTAGTTGTCATCGAAAAATCATCATCAGCGATGAGGCAAATAAAGTTCTCGAGTTTGAAACGATACCAGTCCACATAAAATCCACGAATGTCCAATGCATTCCAAAAATGTCCCTGTTTGGTGTGGATTTTATGGGTGCCTTCGTCATCGGCCCATATTTCTTTGAGCAAGGCGTTGACCTGGCCATCACTGTCAACGGTGGGCACTATAAATCGATACTTACCAATCTCTTTTGACCTGAATTTAATGATCTGGTTAACAACGACATGTGGTTTCAACACGCCGGTGTTACGTGTGACTCAATTCATTAGACATTGGATATTGGAAATGAGCGATTTGAGGGCATGATTATCTCTCGTGAGAGTGATATCAAGTAGTCATGGAAATCGTGCATCAATAGAATACAGAAAATTTACAGACTTCCGTAGGAATTAATTATTTAAGGAAACTGGATAATGTGGTAACGTCGTTGGTAATAAAAGTTTGAAAACTCTTCAACCTTAATGAGTAAAGCCAAACCAATAAGGTTCCCGTGTAGCAAGTATGGATTATGGAACCATTAAGCAAAGAGATTGGATAAGAGCAGGATAAGAAAGTGTGTGAGAATATGGCAAGGATATGCAAAAAATTATCACAATTTTAGATCACTGACAAAGAAATGGCATCTAATTGCCTCACAATAAAGTCGCAAGATACTCACATTTATTGCCGTAGATGAAATGCTGAATGATGCTTAAGCCAGCGTTTAATTCTTTAAAACCTTATAGTTCAAGTGCGAAAGCAACAATTACGTCAGATCTTCTATTCCAAGTAATAAAATAATCGACATTTAGTCATACCTTAACGTCTAGGCCGAGGTATTTTTTTTTTGTGTGATTCCTAAAGAGCTGCTATTTGTTTTAAAATTCTTTTGATAAAAAGTTTCTTAATTATATTTACTTTTCATTTTTATTATTCTTATTATTCTTTATTTATTTATTTTTATTTATTTTATTTTAATATTTATTTTTTTTTTACTACTTGTCACGTTATAACCGGTTTTATGGAATTTATCAATCTTTTAGCAAAAAAAATATGTGAATAAAATTTTAATTCATAGGACGGCAAAATTTAAATAATGAATCGGAATATCGGGTGTTATTTTCAATTAACAGCAGCTGCAACAGTGGCAAAATATGAATAATTTGTTATTAATTATATGAAGAAAATCATTATAAAATATAAATACAGAGTATGCCATCAACAGCTGTATTTCTAAAATTAAAAAATGTAACAGTCAAGTAGATAAATCATCTTTAAATTTATATTTTTAGTCGAAACTTTTGGATTAAACGCTTCCTATCATACATACATACATAATTGGCCATTACAACCCTTCAGTCAGGATTACGGCCTAGCTTCTCACACCAATCATTTTGTGTGCGTTAATTTTATACGTAAGTGGCGGGACCTACAGTTAAATGTCGACTCAGAGCGACAGATTTTTGAGAAACTTTTTCATGGCAATTTTATTTACTCTCAAAGTTTTTGCCAGAAATCGACTGAGAGGAAGTCGCCGAAGAAATATTTTTTTCATATGTATTTCGTTTTGATGTCTGACCTGGGATACGAACCCGGGCTTTACGTCTAATAAACCAACACACTACCTACTAGACTATGGCGACGCTTCCTATCTTTAAATTTAAATCAAACAAATTGTGTTTGAAGGACCATTATTTGTGGAATATAACTTCATTGAAATGTTCGCCATCTCTTCTCTGGGTGCAGCACGTACAAAATGTTTAATTTTCCATGACTCTGGCGCGTAAATCAGGCTGTATATAAGCGAGAGTATGGGTTATATTGGCTTTGCGGAGGAGGATTTGTGGTTTATTCGCATACACTTGCGACCTAAAACCCCACAAGAAAAAATTTAACGCAAATGGGTTGAAGTTAGAAGTCATCAGTATTTAGGGCATGCCGTTAACAGAGATGACCAAGCCAACGTCTATCTCAAGAGTAAAATGGATGATGATGCCACCAGCACAAATCCACACCAAATTGAATTGTACACATCGTTCGATGGCATAGACTTCCACATAGAAGGTACAAAAAACGTGAGTATTTTTTATGAGAAGGTGTACGCCATCGAAAGATATACCGAATTCAATTTGCACAGAAGATACCAAGTCTGGGTAAGATAAATCAGCTTGACGAAAAGTGTAGGATCAACCTAAGCTGGATCGCAGGTCTTGTGGGAATTCAGGCTATCTAAGAGTAGGAATCGGCCTGCTGAATGGTGATTGTTGACTCAAAGAGCATTTATAAAAAAATAGACGAAAATGAAATCACCATACTTGATCCTGCAAAGCATTGATGTATGTATGTATGTCGTAAATAAACACAGAGGGTTACAAGGTACTCGGCATGGAGTTGTCTTTACTGATACTGGAGATTGTTAAGAAGGCGATAAAAAGTGCTCATATAGACTGAAGACAGATCAATATATCGTTCGGTCGCACGCGTTTAACTCATCTACCCAACATTAGTTACAATAAATAATATTAGGTAGTGTGTTGGCTTATTAGACGAAAGCCCGTAGTTCAACTCCTGTTTTAGACGTCTCGAATAAAAAAATACGAAAAAAATACGAAAAAAATATTTCTTGCGGCCACTTCCTCTCAGTAGACCTCTTAGAATAAAATAAAATTGCGTGAGAAGCCGGGTTGTAACCTGGACTAAAGGGTTGTAATGATCAATTAAGTAACCCACGTTTGATGACTAATAACCATTCATAACAGGGTTTACCGATTAGTTAATTAATTTCGATCAGAATTAAATTGAATGAAATTAATTTAATGAAGTCGCCGTAGTCTAGCCCGGGTTGGAGCCCCAGGCCACACATCAAAACGAAATATGAAAAAAAAACATATTTCTTCGGTGAGATTCTATCTTATTAAAGTCGCATTCCAATATTTTTAATTTTTGGGGGGAAAAAAGCGGTATATATCAGAGATCAGCAATGCATATACATACATAATTGGCAATTACAAGCCTTCAGTCAGGATTACGGCCTAGCTTTTCCTATTATCTGAACTTAGCTGATTTGGGAAAGCTTAAGCACTTCCATACGTTTAGTCTCAAAAGATTTAACCTCACAAGGGTAGAGAGATTCTGACTGTCAAATAGCATTGCTATGTTCCGTCGTTTGCACCTTTTATCGAAGTGGATTTAAGTACACATTTCGGTAGCAAGGACTTCTGCTTGTAAGATACCCGCGAATATCACCAGACATCAGCAATGAGTATTCAAAAAGATGAGTAGATTCGAATCATACTCATAATTTCTGATACTTATACGCATCCATACTTATTTTAATATCATACTCATACTACTCATATTCAAAGTTTGAAGTAATCATACTTAACAATACGCATGATGTTGTTGATTTCGACTCTCCATGACTCAACATTTACAAGAATCACAATATTAGTATGATTCGCATACGAACACTACAATACTCACTAGAACGTTATGTGTTTGCTTTGCTTGCTGTCTTTGTCTTTTTCTTTCTTCTTTTTTGTAGATGCAGCAACAACTACGACTGTAGATTTTGATTGATTCGAGTGATTCGAATCATTTATGAGTATTATAAGTACTTTTCTAAATTTATGAATCTGAATGAGTAGACGTATGAATCAAACATATTTCGAATGTTATGAGTTTGATGTCAACGTTGTACTCATACTCACTGTAACCTGTACTTATAAATCAATGTTGTAGTGAATGCGAATAAATCAGAGTAGTTGAATTTCAATACTGTTGACTCGCTCATACTCAAAATTTCATGAGTACTTATGAGTAGCGAAAAAACGATTCATTGCTGATCTCTGGTATATGTCGCTGAATATATTGCATCATGTTGCGATTTTTATTGTTTTTGAAGGATAGCGCACCAAACAGTACATCTTTCAAATTTTTGAACTGCTCTGGCTGCTTTTCACACCAAACCCTGTTTAGTATTATTTGCAGTGCCACATGTCGCGAATCTTTTTTATAATGAAGAAATTTGCACTGAGGAACCGAATAGCAAAAAATCCAACGTTTGCATACTTAGGAAACTTAAATTTTCTGGAAAAATTATTTGAATATTCATCCCCTCATTTATGTTCGATTAAATTTAACGGCAACTAACTTTAAATTTTGTTATTGTTGTTGTTGTTCTTATTAGTTTTAGGGCCATTATTACAACTTGTCATTAAATTTGGGGTTAGTTAAAGGTACCTTTAGCTTAAGGGAACTGGAAAGTTACAGATAAAAATTTTCAAAAATATGGCAATGCCGGAGTAATGTCGATAAAACTGCTCAATAATACAAGTTTTTTTAACGCAGTGGCAACCGCGGGCTTCGTTTTTTTATTGTATATGCTCATTTTGTTTAAATTTGAAGTTGCCATAATGAAAATAATATATAATATGGCAAGTTCAAACATAAAGTGACCTTTAAATGCTAAAGGTAGGATGATCCTCCCTTTAGCTCAACGATCACTTCTATCTTATTGGGTACTCATAATATTGAAAAACAATTTATCTGCCCATTAAATCCTCCCTTTAGTTAATGGTAAGTTGTAATAATGGCCCTTAATGTATTTGCAATACAAAATAATTTGTTGCGAAAGCTTTGTGCATTCCTGAAGTATTTTGAAACATTTAGAAGATATTTCAAAGACTTAAAGCTTCATTTAAGCAGTATATAGTCGTTAAACCATATCTTATTAAAACACCCTGTATCATAAACAATAAATTGAAGCTTTTAAACAACAACAGTTTGATACAAAAAAGAAAAAAAAATAATCAAACCAAACAATTCAAAAAATTTAAAATCATTTAAACAAAAGTCGCCCATAAGATACGACGTGATGCGATGAGATATCAAAACGATTTCAGCACTTCTTCGTACTTTGAGATACACGACACAAATAAAAACAATGTCTTCATATTATTTGTACAAATGAAAGAATCGGGCGGTGTTAAAAGTGGAAGAGGGCGGGGAAACACTTACTATACAATACTACCACTGACTGAACAACAACAGTTTATATAGGTCTCTGTGTAGACATTTGTTGTAGTGCGAGTATTTTTAAGAAGCGACAATCAGTGCGACAACAAGTCAGTCTGAGTGTCGTTGTCGGTTAAACTATAACGTACCGTAACATAGTCAAAGCAGTTGTTATAACTTCCATACTATTATTAATATACAGTAGAACCAATCAATTGTTGCCTTAAGGCAATAACAACGTAAACAAAAAATTTAAAACAAAAACAAACAAAAATCTCGAGAAGTAAAACAGTTAAATTAAGTGGGGAAAATATAATAATTGCAGCCACAACATTCAGTTAATTGTTGTAAATATAACAGTGCGGTTTATTATTTTCTTTTTAACTTGTTTTTGTTTTGTTTTCTTATATCGATGGCATGCATGTAAATTGGCCTTAAAGTAATGTATTTAAGAAATAAACAAAAAATTTGTAAATATTGTGGAGTATTTTTCATTTTAAATGAAAATTTTTTATGATTAAAACAAGAATTTGTTAAAGTTAACAACAATAAAAGTGTGAAAAATATATTTGTAAGTAAAACTGGCGCCAAAAAAATCTAGTGTTCCCAGCTGATACTCGCAGTAAACATCAGAGCATAAGAAATAAAATTCAACTCATTTTTAATAAAATTTATAAGAGTTTTTATTGCAAAAATATTTAAAACAACACAAAATCAATAACAAAATAAAAACAAAACAGAGTGAAGTGAATCAAATCATATGGGACAAGGCAAATTCATAGAATTCGCTTTGATATGGGAAGAGTTAACACAACAGTGAACCAAATTAAATTGCGTTTAAAATATTTTAAAATTTTTAATTTTGCTTAGCAATTTCAAAAAAAATAAAATAAAAAATATAAAATTTTCGAAAAATATAAACAACAACTGCTTTAAAGACAATAAGTTTGTAAACACCATGTTCAAGTCGAAATTCTTGTGCCATACATAAGTCATGTCCTTACTTATTTGTTAGTTAGCCTATGGTAAATGTATTGAGAAATAATTCTTCTATATTTTTTTGTTATTATTTAAACAAATTCAGTGTATCATATAAAAATATTTCAACTGTGCGAGATGCACAGTGCACGTAGATCTCTTAATATTTTTAAATTATTTCAATTCAATCACATAAAAACCGCAAATAATTTTTCATCACGGTAAAGAGGCCTCTAAATAATCCATTCAAAAGTCCTCAGAGAGTATAACGAACATTTTAAGACGCTCAGAATAACATTTAATACTGAATGCAGCTCAATGAGCAAGGTCCCTCACCTACGCCTACACTCAATGCAACAACACAATATATTTTCAAACAATGCGTTGTTTTTAGACAACAAGTGATCGCAACACTATTAGCTACAGTACACCATAGCATGCCTCGAAAAGCTTAATTTCTGTGGTTGTCTAGTGTCTAGCATACTAATCTGTGTGTGGAATGAGAGAATGAGAGATCGATTCTCATCAAAGACTCTGTTTTGTTGAACTGTTTTACAATTTGTGGTTTAGAAAAAATAAGCAGAAAATTTATGAACAATGAATGAATAATACGATTAAGAATTAATAATTCACGTGCTTTGTGATAGTCTTATAAATTATATTTTCATTCAGAGAATATGATGGTCGTACAGTCATTGACGTTCGTTTGACTGCAGTAGTGTTTTTTTTTTAATTTTTAATTGGTTTTATGAAGTCGCCATAGTTTAGTGGGTAGTGTGTTAGCTTATTTGACGTTCGTATCCCAGGCCAGACATCAAAAAACGAAATACGAAAAAATATTTCTTCGACGATTCCTCTCAGCAGATTTCTAGCAAAAACTCTGAGAGTAAATAAACCTGCCATGAAAAAATTTCTCAAAAATCTGTCGTTTGGAGTCGATGTTAAACTGTAGGTCCCGCCACTCACGTATAAAATTAACGCAAACAACATGTGTGGTGTGAGAAGCTAGGCCGTAATCCTAGGTCAATTAAGGCCAATCAGGTATGTATGTATGTTCCTACAAAATCCCAGAGAAAAATATCGTATGGCGTAAGTCAGTGAAATTCAACGATTTTTATCGATCGTACTTACTTAATTGGTCATTACGTCTTCAGCTTCTCACACCAAACATGTTGTGTATGTTAATTTTTATCCATGAGTGGCAGGAGCTACAGTATTAAGTCGACTCGAAAGGACAGTTTTTTAGGAAACTGTTCATGGCAATTTTATTTACTCTCAGAGTTTTTGTCAGAATTCTGCTGAGAGGAAGATGCCGAAGAAATATTTTTTCATATTTCATGTTGTTAGAGATGTCTGGCCTGGAGATTAAATCGTAGCCTCACATTATTAAAGAATTTTAAAATTCTTAATGCCTCACATTTTTTACGGTCATCCGTTTTACTAATAATCGAAAATATTATATTTGTTTACAAGGTTTTGAAGGGTTTTAATTTCAATGCTCAACCAGAATACTGGTTGAGCCTTTAAGCCATTTCCATTTGAAATCTGACAACCATATGCGTAAACTTTAGCGGTAAGAATTCCGCATAAGTTTTCGAGGGGTTCGCAATCGAGACTGCATACTGGCATTGGCAATAGCTCAATATTTTTGAAAGAAAATCATTTCACACTCTTATGCGGATTATTTACGCTCTCGTCGTCGACGTTATAGCATAATAATCGCTACACCATAACGTTTCCTTCAACGCAATTTCGCTTGGACCATACAATGACGCATGCCTGTGTCAACTGTAGCACATCCTCACGACATGATTCCAAGACAAATACGTCTCGAATGAGTGCGCGTAATGACTCCGATAACCGATCCGATACCTTGACAAGATTTGCTGCACTATTCTGTAATATCCGAAATCTTCTCAGCAGCATTAACAGAAACTACAACTACGGTGGTAATTATAAGCTCGCTGGTCGTCAAATGGGTTCACCAAGTAGGGAAGAGAGTTCGATGGTTGTGTTACGCCTGACCACTATTAAACACAACTTTGCCACGGTATCCATATCGCAAGAATGTGGAACTTACTGCAGTAAAATCTTCTCAATTAAAACGAGTTTAAATTGGCGGGAAGACGCAATTTCTACATAAAATTTGAAAAACTGAATAGAAATCGATACAGAAGCTTTTATGTTAATGCAAATGAGTTTTATTTATAATCATCTTCTATTCTTTAGCATATAATGCACAAAGAAGAGGAAAAACTAGCTTTAATATTAATTTAATCGCATTCCAAACATTCCAAGTGAGAAATATTTGTTTGTTTATTTTTTATTTAAAATTGACTATAATGATACCAAAATGAAATTCTAAAAGTTTAGACACATATTTCTCTCTCAAGAATTCATCCAGCACGAAGGTGAACAGTTGACTTGTTATGGGAAGCTGATCTCTGTTTAACACCATGGTTGATTGATGCTTCCGTTGCAAAAAAACAGAAATCTCCTGGCCTAATGTATTAAATCCGTGCACATTCGAACTATCGCACAGTTTGTTGTATTTGAGCATTTTAATGAAATAACTTTTGTTAGTTTGAAGCAAATGGATAGAAAAGAAGTTCGTGTGTTTATAAGGCATTACTTTTTTGCATAAAAATGTACTTTTAAAGTCAAAGTTTGACTTGATAAACATTATTAGGACTTTTCAACAGAAAAATCAACCGTTGAGAAATTTTCTGTTACGCTTAAACGAAAAGAAATCAACACTGAGAATTAGTACTATAGGCATTGGTCGCCCCAAAGACAGCTTTTCCTATGAAAATATCACAAAAGTTCACAAAATAATTTTAAATGACCGCAAAGTGAAATAGTTGGGATTATCTAAGGCTCTAAATATATCATATTGAATATATCATAGCTGAATATTTGGGTATGCGAAAATTCTGTTAAACTTGGGTGCTCCTGGAGCTCACAATCAAAAAAATAACGAATATCTTACTCTGAGAAGCGCTTAAAGCTTGAATTTAACCCCGAATTTATGTGTGGATTTATAGCGGTGAATGAAACGTGGCTCCATCATTTCACCCTAGAATCATTTGTCATCTAAGTTTACCGCATGCGGTAATACGACTCTAAAGAATATCTTGAGAAACTTATTAAAATCAACCCTCAGCGTTTTCTGTACTTAGGTTTCAGCCCAACTGTTATTGTAAAAAAAATTAACTGAAATTAAAACCAAAATTTTTCATTTCAGAATGTTTATGAGGCTAAAATCTTAGGTTCTAAAACCAAACCAATTCCAAGTTTTGTTCATTGCAGTGTTATTAATTTGTTCACCTGTATTTATAGAGCCTACTATTAGTAAACTGCTTCTTTCCATTATTACAAAATAAGTATATTAAAAAGAAAAATTAAAAAACGTAATAACCATGTTTGACTAACGGTACTTTCTTACTCTAATAGTCATAAAAAGCCTTTAGTCAGGATTACAACCTAGCTCCTCACACCACCCATGTTGTGTGTGTTAGTTTTATCCATGAGTAGTGGGACTTACAGTTTCAAGTCAACTCCGAATGTCAAATTTTAGAGAAACTTTTCACGGCAATTGTCTTTACTCTTAGAGTTTTTGCCAGAAGAATGCTGCAAAAAGTTTCATGTTTCGTTTTGATAGAGATGTCTGGGCTAAAGTTTCAACCACAGGTACGAGTCTTATAAGCCAACACATTACCTACTAGACTAAGACGACTTCAAAAACATTGAATTCAGTATAATCAATTTGACTTACTGTGTCTGAAGGAAACAAGCTTGATGATGTTAAGTGTTTAGCGAAAAATGTCTCAGTATGTATTGCTTTACGTAGCACGCAAACTTGTATTCTTAAGGTGATCCAGAAGTTACCAACTTTGGATTTAGTTGGTAACGCCGGCGTACTATGCCAACTAACCTGAGAATAGCTGTGACAATCTCTAAATGGAGAGTGCATTTTACAACCACCTTTGTTCTTCGTGATCGCTTTTCGTGCGTGGTTTCGTCGTGGTTTCAAAATACCAGGGGCGTTGGTTATGAAGTTTTCTAAAGGGAGATTGTACTGAGTATTGGACTGCAAATAGAAGATGGGCGGCTAAAAGTGACTGCTGGATAGTCACTTAGAAATGATTCTCTCTAAACAGTAGACGCATAGATTACCTGATGAGTGCGAATAGGGGCGATATTAACTATTTACTAGTATCTGTACCAGAGATCAGCAATGAATGATTTTTTTCGCTACTCATAAGCACTCATGAAATTTTGAATAAGAGTCAATAGTATTGAAATTCAACTATGTACTCTGATTCATTCGTACTCACTACAACATTGATTTATAAATACTGGTTGCAATGAGTATGTGTACAACGTTGACATCAAACTCATAGCATTCGAAATATGTTTGATTCATACGTCTACACATTCAGATTGATAAATTTAGAAAAATTCTTATAATACTCATAAATAATTCGAGTGATTTGAATCATTTATCAAAATTTACTGTGTTAGTTGTTTTGTAGTGTTCGTATGCGAATCATACTTATTTTGTGATTCTTGTAAATGCTGAGTAAAGGAGAGTCGAAATCAACAACATCATGCGTATTGTTAAGTATGAGTACGATGAGTACTTCAAACTTTGAATATGAGTAGAATGAGTATGATATTAAAATAAGTATGAAGTATCAGAAATTATGAGTATGATGCGAATCTACTCATCTGATCTCTGATGCTTAGGTTACCTGATGAGTATGAAAAGGGGGGAGGGGGAATAACTGCTAACTTGTGTCTGTAACTACCAGACATTGTGTCATAGAGAGCCACGCAGAGCCTAGCTACTACACCTGTGGTTCAATCCAACTAACTGATAACCGATTCATTTCACTTCCTTCAAGGATCTATCTGATGTCTCAGATTTTAAACTTTATTTTTTATAAGTAACCCAAGTTGATTCTACGCTTAAGACTCTGCTTCATAGAGTTCCATGGTTTAAAATTTTTTTCGAATTGAGTAATTGAATCGAATATTTAACTGTATCTGTTGATTTATTACTCGATATGTTTTGGTTTCAAAATTATATTTGAATTTTAAAGATTGAGTTTTAAAGCACTTAAAAATAATCTAAAAAAAAACAAAAACAAAGCATTGGCCCTTAAGTTTATTATTATTTTTTATTATCTCATCAGTTTCTATTTTATTCACACGAATTTATTTAAAAACATAACAAATACTTATATCAAACAAATAAGATTATGTTATTTTTTATTTTTAATAAAATGCTTTATAAATAAATTAAATACTAAGTGATATTCCTATACAACTAAAAAAAAACATGAAAATAACAA
Source organism: Sarcophaga rosellei (assembly GCA_930367235.1). Classification (NCBI taxonomy): domain Eukaryota; kingdom Metazoa; phylum Arthropoda; class Insecta; order Diptera; family Sarcophagidae; genus Sarcophaga; species Sarcophaga rosellei. The sequence continues at coordinate 42,140,583 of OV884020.1, read as the reverse complement.
CAACTTGATCATAATAAAATAAATATATTTTTTTTTATTGAACAAATAAAATCAAAACAGATCATAAAAATATAATAAAAATAACAGAAAAAAAAATCATTTTAAAAGAAATAAAAATAGTCAATAGAAAGAACACATCATTGAATATTAATTAAAATTCAAATCAAATAGAATCAAATCAAAATAACACTTGTACAAATAAAATCATTATATTTTTTTTGTTATGATATAAAATTAATTTATAATTTATTTTATTAAAAATAAATAAATAAACAAATTTCACAATAATATGCGAAATGTTTTTTGTAAAATTTTCTATTGCGTTATTTTTCCATTTTAAAATAAATTTTTTTTCAATGCATATTAATTAATAACATGCGATAAATTCTTGTGAAACATTTATTTTGTAAAAATACTTTTACTTGGAAACAACAAAGTTAGGCAACAAGTAAGTGTTGTATTGTAGAAAATGAAGTCTAAGGGCAATTATTACAACTTCCCGTTAAAGTTGGGTTTAGTTAAAGGTAACTTTAGCTAAAGTGAATTTTAAAGCCATTTTTAACTTTATTTCGTTATTACAACCTACAGATAAAAAAGTTAACTTTTTTCAAAAACATGGCAGTGCCGGAGCAATGTCGATAATACTGCTCAATTAAACAAGTTCTTTCTAAACGCAGTGGCAACGAACGGATTCGTTTTTTTTTTTTGTTGTTGTATGTGCTCGTTTTGTTTATATTTGTTTATTTATTATACTCCTACTTATTGCAACCTGTACTTATAAATCAATGTTGCAGTGAGTACGAATGAATCAGAGTATTTGAATTTCAATACTGGTGACTCACTTAGATTCAAAATTTCATGAGTACTTATGAGTAGCGAAAAACGATTTATTGCTGATCTCTGCTCTGAACCGTCGCAACCATCTTCAACATGCGGCTTCTGATAGAGCATATTCTACATATGCCTCGACAAGTATTTGCTGTCTAGCACCTTTCTTCCAGTGACAACAAAAGACAGTGCTTTCCACAAATCATAATATTCGGGTACAAAATTCGCCATTTTTAACACGATGATAAAAAGATATCATATTGTTTGGTTACCAATTTGATGTATGCTGAATATGCTTGACATCACAAAAAAATCATATATGATCTCCATAAATGTTACCTATGGAGACATTCATATCTCGACGCAAACTTTATACCGATAGCATCATCTCCACATGATTTGAGGTGCAGATTATTCAATGAAAAATATGATTTTAATGTTCGGACAAATTTTTACTTCTTTGTTAACAAGTTCTTCTAGCAGAAGTATGTCACCTTATAAACGTGTTGTCTGACGCAATTGATATTACATTTTGTGAATAAAGCTTTAGTTGTCACAATACACATACATATTGATTTCCAATAATTAATAATTAAATCTACAAACTACATACAAATTCTTCTAATTGTTGCGTAAATTTTAAAAATAAAATTTAATTTCATGTTGAAGCTACATTACATTAATATGTTCTTAGCATTTTAATTTTATTGTTTTCTAGAATTTTGTTCTTCCCATTAAAAAAAAAAAAATATTTCTAAAGAATTTATAAAAAAGTTCCCAAAATATTGCGGACAAAAAACCATATACACATACCCATACATACATACGACGATTTCTGGTAATTTAATTTATTGTGTATTTATAAATAATAAAATTAATGCAATACAATCAATTAATCATGATTTGTTTATAAAACATTAAAACGATTGTTTTTTTTTTTTTTTTTTTTTTTTGCAGTAAGTTGTCGAGAAAAAATGAAAAAATTCCAGCAAAAACAAATTTTTTTGACTTTGACAAGCAATAGACATGTCTACTCATTTTGCTTTGCGTAAGAGACTGACCATTTTTTTATTTCCTACTAAGTAGTGAATTTTTTATATTTTTAAAAATTTTCAAAAAATATATAAATCATGTGAGATTGACAAGGATGGAATAATATTTGAAATTAATTAATTGATGAATCGGGTAGTTCAAGGACAAAACTAAGGTTCTAAGCGTCTTTAAAAAGATTGTATATCCGACTTTGTTGTGATCTGAATCCCTCAGGAAATTCTTGATTTCTGAAAGTCTGTGAGATATATGCGGTATTGATATATTGAAAGGCCAATTTCGAACTCGGGTGGAGATATCATGTAGTCAAAAAATATAACCAACATCAACTACATCCTAGATCCTAGGTTTTAACATGTCTTCTATATTCCATACTCCTATAGTGCTCATTGCCGCATTCGCAGCCACTTGTTTCGCCAAATTGTCTTGTGATAACAGATGACGATCTAAGAGCACCTGTTATCATGATTGCCCTCCTGCTCATAACACACTCAAACCGGGTTTGACGGTTTCCTTTCTTCAAAGCCAACCACCAAACCGGCCAATATAAATTTTTAGAGTTGATACCTCAATTTCCGCTTTTTGGCAACAATAAAGAACAGTTGCATATTCCATATTCCAGTTCAGATTGTTTACGAATATGGTTCAAAGATATTTGGCGTTATTGAATAGAGTAAGAATTACTCCATACATAAAATGAATTAAAAATTGTGAGACTTTGTACCTTGGAAATATTACTAACTCTGCCTTTGTTGGGTTAACTCCCAGTTCAATTTCGTTGCACCAATTCGATTGTAAGCTTAGCGCAAATTTTAGAATTTCCAGATGTAAATTTGGGTCTTAGTCTGTAGTTGCGAAGTCACGGAATTTTAGAAAATTACTTCTGACTTTTAAATCAAAGCAAAGCAAACAGAGGCATTTAGGCTTTTACGAGTACAGGGGTCGGTAAGGGTTAGTCATGGACCGCAAAATAACTTTTAAAACCCTATAATATAATATAATCTTATATTAAATTGAACGTAATACATCTTATGCAGCCGCAACAGGTTGCGATTAGTTGCACAACATATTCGAATAATTAAGTTGGTCATTCCCTTCACACGTTTCGAGTTTCCAATCAATTTTATTTGTAAATTATCGATCGTCGGTTGAATGAAAACCAAAATTCTTCAACCATTCCGACTTCTTTAAGTTGTATAATCAATCCAAACTTGTTCTCCCTTCCCACTTCCTCTCCTCTTTTTTCCTATCCCCACTTTTATCCTTCCTGCTTAAGGACGTTACGTACAATGGGTCAAATCGACCTCCGGGTACTGTAGTTGTCTCAACTGACAAGTACGCGTCCTCTAACCTAAAACCTAAGCCTAATCCAAACTTGTAGGATTACACTGACGTTGTCAGTTGTTTTTCCAAACCAAATACAACATATGTTTTCCCTTCGTCTACCTTGTATGTTTTTAACTTTTTTATTTTCGTTGTTTTTTTGTTCTCAACTAAAATATTTTACCTGTCATCTGTCATTTTGACAGATAATAGTTGACCACATGTCATAAATAATGTCATACGAGTATTTTTCAAAATACATACACTGTAATTGCTTTTTTTATGATTTTGTCGATGAAATTTTAAAATATTTGCAAAAAAAAACGGAGAAATAAATACAAACAACAACAAAATCGCTGTTAATCAATAAAGTAAATAAATTAATTTAAATTATGTCAATATTCATCAAGTTGAAAAATAATAAAATAAACAACAACAACATCGGCAATAAAAACAAACTCTACACATGTGAGTGGACGTATGTACGAGTATGTGTCAGATTCATCGAGTGCAAGTGTTTTATTTATTTATTTACATACACTTGGTTGGCTTTTAAAAATATTTTTTTAAATAAAATTCATTTAAAATGATTGAAATAAACATTTTAAATAAATGAATAAATGATAGAAAATATAAATCATTTCTTTTTTATTTTTTTTTTTTTTTTTTTGTTTATAACCAAATGTTTAAAGATAATTTCTTAAGTACCTATCAATTCTAACAATGCTTAAATATACATACATACATATGTACATACGAGAGAAGAAAAACTTTGTTAACAGCACTGCAACAGTAATTTTAATTTTACAAGGCGTCTAAAGAGGTCGATGTGTTGTACATGTATTTATTGTAGAGCGCAATACAAAATAATGCACTGATATTAATTGATACGTCATGGTTGAAAAACCTAATAAATCTTAAGGCCAACTCACCTTAACGATTCATAAAGTAAGTTATATACACAGATCTGCACAAATTTTGATTTGTTAATAAAAGATGTCTCAGGTTTTCATTTTAAAATAAAAGCATGTATTATTTTTATAATAGTTTTAGAATTTTGTATTCTTTTGTAAAGAAAACATGTTTCGATTAAGAAGGGAATAAAATATCCATCAAGTGGCCGCCACAGCTATGCTGGCAGGCATTTTCATAGGGAACTGCGTTCAGAAATTGTTTCTAGTTTATTGGCATAAAACCGAAATTTCACCAAATCCCACAGGAAAACATCGTACGATGTTCAATCAGTAAAATTCAACGACTTTTATCGATCTAGGTCAAACCGACCTAGCTCTTCACACCAAACATGTTGTGTATGTTAATTTTTATCCATGAGTGGCAGAAACTACAGTTTAAAGTCGACTTCGAGCGACAGATTTTTGAAAAACTTATCATGGTAATTTTATTTACTCCCAGAGTTTTTGTCGGACAATTGCTGAGAGGAAATCGCCGAAATTTTTTTTTTCTTCATATTTGATTTTGTTTTAGATGCCCTGGGTTTTGAACCGCGACCTCGGGTCTTATAATATCTCATTTGTTGTTTTCTTTATTGAAGATGATCCTTTGTGTCAGAAACAAATGGCAGAAATGTTAAATGTTGCACAGCAGACAATTTCTGATCGTTTAAAAGCTATGGGAATGATCCAAAAGTCTAAAATAGGGGTGTCACATGAATTGAATGACAGACAATCGGAAAACCGAAAAACCACTTGTGAAATTTTCCTTTCAAGACGAGATAAAAGATTAGATTTGCAACGAGTGGTTACTGGCGATGAAAAATTAATTTATTTTTAGAACATGCAAATCAAGATCGATTGTGCAAGAAGATAATGGTGTGTCTGATGGTGTACTTTAACATTAAAAATTATTGACACAAAAAACAACCATTTCATACCGATGCACCTAATATATGCAATAATTTTTAAAAAGCATGTATGTATGTCATGCTGTCATGCATATATCGCTCCAAATCAGAGATCAGCAATGAGTATTCAAAAAGATGAGTATATTCGAATCTTACTCATAATTTCTGATACTTATACGCATTTATACTTATTTTAATATCATACTCATACTAGTCATTTCCAAAGTTTGAAGTACTCATCGTACTCATACTTAACAATACGCATGATGTTGTTGATTTCGACTCTCCTTTACACAACATTTACAAGAATCACAAAATAAGTATGATTCGCATACGAACACTACAATACTCACTAGAAGGTTGTGTGTTTGCTTTGCTTGCTGTCTTTGTCTTTTTCTTTCTTCTTGCTTTTGTAAATGCAACAACAACTAAGACTGTAAATTTTGATGAATGATTCGAATCACTCGAATCATTTATGAGTATTATAAGTATTTTTCTAAATTTATGAATCTGAATAAGTAACAGTATGAATCAAATATATTTCGAATGTTATGAGTTTGATGTCAACGTTGTACTCATACTCATTGCAACCTGTATTTATAAATCAATGTTGCAGTGAGTACGAATGAATCAGAGTAGTTGAATTCCAATACTGTTGACTACTCGTCAACAAAACTCGTCGTACTCAAAATTTCATGAGTACTTATGAGTAGCGAAAAAACGATTCATTGCTGTTCTCTGCTCGAAATCAGTGATCCATTAAGTTTTGCAAATTTTTAGTTTTTTCAGTCTTAAGATTTCGAAAATCACTCGTTATTTCGACGCTAAAATTTTTGTAATTTAAAGCGTAGATAATCATCTGTTACCAATAATTCAAATTGTATTTAAATGCCTTATTTATTTTGTATAATTTTAAAAATCATTTCTAATTTACATAAACCAATATGAAATGAATTAATTTCGTATGCTTTTTATAACACACACCTGTTAGACAGTCATATGGCACTCGGGTAGGCAACCAGTCATATGGTATTTAAAATAATTTTCTGTTAAAGGCATAAAAATTCGTTTCAACAATTTAATGAAGACTGTTCAACGAATGACGAACGTTTATCATCATATACTTGATTAATTTTCTTCCAATTTGGAAATCAATTTAAAAAACAAAGTCTTTCTTGTCTAAATTCTAACAATATTTTCAATGACTGTTTAGCTATTAGAGACAGATTATGTACATGTTATACAGAATATGTTTAATAAAACATTTTTAAATAAATGTGAAGTTTAAATAGTAAAACATTAAGTTGATGTCAATTTTAGCACATAGTCTACAAGGCAAACATTATAAATAAAAGTGATAAAAAAATAAATAAAATAAATAAGAATGTTTTGGGTAACCAAACTCGACCAAGTTGTTCTCTACAATTGAAGTTCATTTTGGCAAAGAGAAGTTTATTTTAAATACGAAATTCAATTACCAAATACCAAAGATGTTCAGTAAGGCAGATAACGATCGAACAACACATGCATATCAATGAATTTGTGAGAGAAGCATGGTCTTGTGTGTCAATTGCATAATTGGATCGTGCTTCTTTAAGAACAATGGAAATCCCAATGTTACAGTCAATGTGGTAAGATACCGTGCAATTATGACGGACTTCCTTACTTACTTATTGACTTAATTGGTCATTATAATCCTTTGGTAAAGATTGCAATCTACACCCATAATGTGTATGTTTACTTTATACATGAGTAGTGGAACCTACAGTTTAACATCACCTTTCGAACGACAGATTTGAACTTTTCATGGCAATTTTATTTACTATCAGAGTTTTTAACAAAAGGAAGTCGACAAAAGAAATATTTTTTTATCAAATTTGGTTTTATTCAAGATACCCGAGCTGGGGGTTCAACTAAGGGCTCTGTAATAAGTAGTATAGCTATTAAAAAAAACCCCCGACTTCTGTATTTTTACCCAAACAGAAAAAACATCGGAAATTCTTAAAATTTGATAGCCACACGACGGTGTCACACCTACGTTACGCACAATGTTTTCGAGCAATTAATTCGACGTTTTGTATAAGTTCACTTGCTGCCAAATCATGTGATTTAGCCCCATTAGACTGAAATACCACATATAAAGGTCACAATTCTTGCAACAAACTGAAACATTGCACCCGCTATGGGGTTTATATAAGTTGAAATGCTGGAAAAGTACCTTTTTTTCTGTTTTATTTGAAGTGCAAGATTCTTCAAAATCATTAATTACGGTCAGTTGTGATCGGAATCAATCGTTTGACCAGGTTTTTAAAAATCATACCGAACAATTCTCCTCCATGCTCATCAGGCGCACTGCATTAACTTTAGTGGTATTAATCCTTTACCACCATTAAGCGAGAGATCCAAACAAATGATAACATAACAGATTCAACAAAAATTCACACCCAAGCTTTCTTTGTGACAAATTCTCGTGTTATTAATTTGATCAATTTCAAGATTTTTTAATCCAATCTCATTAATTGTTGATAGTAGAAATCAGAATTAATTGTTTCACCAGAACATTATTGTCGTGCGTGACATCTCGAACAAACGAAATATGAGAACTTATTTGTTTCGGATACTTTCTCCAGCAGTCTTTTGACAAAAACCCTGAGGGTAAGGGTTCGGAGGTGACATTAAACAGTAGGTCCCACAGCTCGTGGATAATTTTAACACACACAACATTAATGGTGCTAGGTTGTAATCCTGACTAAATAATTTTAATTAGCGTTAAGTAAAGTGAGAAATTAGGGACTTTAGTATAATTAGTATGTACAGTGACAGACAGAAATTCTTCTCAGGTCTATAATTTTTAATAAATACGGGAAATTACACATTACGACAGCCAAAATACACCCATCTAATGACATAGTGTAGGTTGTGAGTTTTTTTGAGTAGAGCTCAAGAATACTTTTTTATATTTCTCGAATACTCCAAACTTGTTTCATTTGACAAAAACGGTATTTTTGATCTTTACACACAAAATTATTGATTACTCAAACACTTTTTAACATATTTTCAAAATCCAAAGTTTTTTGAAAAGGATGAGCTTTTAAATTGGTACACATAAATATATGGTTCAAACTTACATATTATAAGTTTTGATCGTGTAAACTTGGATTTTTGTCTCATTCTTTCAAGTTTGGCTATTCTTAATTACAAAATTGAATTTAAAAAAAATAGTGATGATATTCTGAACGTACATTACCTTGTGAAGAGATTGACACTTCGTTTGATCAAATCGGATAAAAATTACCCAAGTTACTATTTAAATAGTATAACAGTCATGTTATATTTCGTATATATGTCATCTTATCAAATGAACTTTCAGTTCAAAAGTTTTCAGAAGTTTTGATGGATCTTGATTGTTTATCGCAAATTGTGTCAATTTCAAATTTGCACCACTACCAGAAGTCGGCTAATATTTGTATTTTTTGCTAATATTATTATTTCTCTTTGCGCAAACATTGGCCAACTTCTGGTGCTCACTCAAACGTGAAATTGACACATTTTCCGATAAACAATGAAGATCCGTCAAAAATTCTAAAAATGTTTCAACTAAAATATCACTTGAAAAAATTAAAAATATAACTCGACTGTTAGACTCTTTAAATAATAACTACGGTAATTTTTGTCCGATTTGATCAAACGAAGTGTCAAACTCTTTTCAAGAGATATGCACTTTCGGAATGTCATCACTTATTTCATACTTTTTAATTAAAGTTTACTACTATAAACGAACAAAAAATTATGAAAAAAATTAGCATTTGTCAAGTTTGCCTCATCAAACCTCATACAATATTAAGTCAAATAATATATCCATGTATATCGTTTTAAAGGCCCATCGCTCTCCTTTCTAATAAGGTTTAAATTTTGGATATCGATCCAGAAATGTTTGTGTAATCAATAAATTTGTGCGTAAAGTGAAAAAACCAGTTTTTGTCAAATAAAACAAGTTTGGAGGGTTCAAGGAATATAAAAATATATTTTTGACTTACACTATGTCGTTAGCTGGGGGTATTTAATTTTTTTTTATTTTGTCGCATAGTGTTATTAGAGCTTTTATGGCACATTGAATTCGACTTAAACATGGTTATAAAAATTATACAAAAATTTTAAATAATATTTAAAAAAAAAGTAGTAGAAAATATTGAAAAGTGTTAATGTGAGTTGAAAGACATCAGAATTTGATTTAAAAATTTCGTTTTTTTTGTGAAATTTTTAAGCAATTTTTTGTATTATTTTTAGCAAAAAAAAAAGCAACTAATGTGTATATAAATTAAAAAAATATATGATATATATTATAAAAGTATATATAATATTTAAATTAAAAATTTTTAAACAAAATTAATTAACATTTCTATGCTAAATGCTGCTAATGAAGCGTTAACCAAAAATCTACGACTTATAAAAGTAAAAAGTATGAAATAAAAACTTTGTTTTATAATAAAACATATACTAACTGACAAGAAAAACTTGAATCTATAAGTACAACACATTAAGACTGAATATTACAAAAATATTATTGAACAAAAAAAATACGAATCGATTCACAAATAAACTCAAGATTTTACGAGTTCCGAGCGAAAGAAAAAACAACAGCTAACCAGCCAGAATTCAGTCATAAAATGACAACGAACAAATAAAGACGGTAAAAGAAAAGTGAATAAAATAGAGAAAAACAAGTGAAATAAAACAAACGAGATAAAGTTAGAACGAAAACGAAGAGCAACAAGAAGAAGAAAATAATAATAAACACTAAAAATCTACTTAATAAGTGTACTTAAATAACAGTAAACCATGGCCGATGTACAAATCTTAACGAATCATAACAGTACCGATCGTTTTGAAATACAAAATTTCGATTTGATTCAAAACTATTCGATGTTGATTAATAAATTGGAACAGCTGGCATTGGGTGTTGATGCCACACTCGATAATATATCGGTGGATCATAAAGCTCTGGAAGTGACTTTAGGCAGCGGCGATTTATTGGGTGATCCAATTGCCTCTAGCCGTGCTGGACCGCCTCGTGTTACGCATGCTCACGGTCTCGAGGAAATGGAATATTCCCGCGTAGTCAGCGATATATGGATTGGGGTTATATTAACGCTACTTATAGTATCTGTGATATTTTTTATATGCGCCTGTTTTCTTTATCACAAATTTCAACAGTGGAAAAACTCATGTAAGTGATATTAATTGCAAAAATAGAAATTTATTCTCATTTATTATTGTAATAAACAAGTTAAGTTTTATGTCAATGGTTTAAATATAAAAAATCGTACCCGAAATTTAGTTTTTAAATACGATTTCCGGCATATATCTCCAGCAACTATAAGTTACATTGTCCGTTCGATCCGTCCAATTTTGTTTTCCTACTTTTTCCAATAAATCTAATCGTATGCCTTCAATCTTGACTTGAATATTAGCTTCCAACTATTCAATAGTTACTGGTGTGTCATCAGAAATCAATGACTTAATAGCAACAGAAACACTATCCAGAAGCGTTGTATCACACAAAGAACGGAATAATTGAGCAGACTCACTCCTAAAAGGAATTTATTGTTGGATCCAAAGAATTCAGTCAATAGCGCTTGTCATTCACCATAATGGCAGTTCCTTGCTTATTTGCAAAGAAAAAAGAACCACTAAACGACTAATTTTAATGGACTATGCTTCGTCAATGGTTTAAGGATTGTCAATGCTCAGAATATGGCAATTTTACTTATGATGCGATCTTCGTGTGTTTCGTACAGAGGCGAGAGAAAGCCTTGTGTGAGCAGTGCCTTTATTCTAAAGCTCTTGTGCTTTCAAACATCTCTCTGTGTAGCAAAACACAGAAATTTTCTGGCTCTATTAGTCACATGAGAGCTCCCCTCCCAGCTAGGTTATTCATCTGTTTATTGCCCTCAATAGCTACATGAGATGAATCCAGCGGAGCTTAACCCTTTCCCTGTCTAGCTGACTCAACTAGTAATTTGCGTAAGTTCCGTAAGTTCAGAGTTAACTTTATAAGACCAGAGTACTCGGATTACGGCCCGATTACCCAAATTGTATTTTTTTAATACTTCGTTTCGTTCAAACACGAGGTTAAATCACAAGCTCTCGTCTAATAAGCCAACACACTACCTACTAGATAGTAAGTAGATAGGTAGTCAAATCGCCTCCTAATATTACCCAAAATTTCCCAACAAAATTTTTGATGACCCAAAAACTTTTTTTTTTTTTGTTTTTTGAAAAAAGTCTTTGCCTCTCTTTATCGTTCCTTTCTTTAAGTATACCTTTCCAAATTTTTATCCGCACTTCACCGGAAAGTTCTGGCTTCATCAGCGGCTTGTAGGCTTTCTTTCTAGCAAACTCATATTCCTAAATAATGTCGTTTATACATGACCTACGACTTCGCGAACTAGCTGATTAAACTTTCCCACACACTCTGCGATTTAAACTCAGAAGAGCATAATGTGCGCTGAGTACTCTGACTATCATAGAGAATTGCTATGTTCAGTTGAATTGAGTACATCTTTCGATACTATGGACGAATATACTTTCTGAATAGACGGCTTTCTTCCTAGCAAACTCATCTTCCTAAACATTGTCGTTTCCACATGACCTAGGACTCAGCAGAGGGTAACCCTATCTTCGCTAACTAGCTGATTAAACTTTCCCAGACACTCTGCGATTTAAACTCATAAGAGCAAAATGTGCATATAGAGAATTGCTATATTCAGTTGAACGGACTACATCTTTCGATACTATAGACTTCTGTATAGACGATACCCGCGTGTTTCTTCACGGGCTCGGACCAAAAACCCACGCTCCTTTAACTGTAATCTGTCCTTGATCTACATGTGTACCATAAAATACTGTATTTATTCTTGTTACTAAGTCTCGTTGTATTTATGTTTGTATGGATGCGAGTTGTATACGACAACTGTCGGAGATATCGTCATCGTATCTCGAGAGAAATAATATCCAATCTGTCCTTATAACAAATATCATACAAAATTCGTATTATAAAGCCCAAGAGAACACCCGATAATAACAAAGGAATCTGGCCACAAGAATATAATTCAAGGGAAGAATTGAAAACACAAATTTAAATTAAAGTTTATTCTTGAAATTTCTGGCACTCACTCTTGCTAATTGAAAAAAAAATCAAATAATGCCATACTACCTATGTTGTATGTTGTACGAATACTTATGTTTATAAATTTTTGGCGTAAGATTGCAAACATTTTAGGATTCATGTCTTTAAAGAGTATCTATTAACTGCTAATTAAAAATATTTAACAAGTGTGAAATTTCTTAGAGAGTGTTTAAATATGTAGTTCAATAGAAAATTAAATTGCGATTTAATAAAATTCTAAAGCCACCGCGGCGTATGATTGATAATAATTTTTAGACATTATGACGTATGATTTATTTTAATTTTTAAACTTATAAACATGTTAATAAAAATATGTATACATATTGTATTGAATATTTGCTACAATATTTGTTTATAAACATTTTAGTCAAAACTCAAAGTATGTGAAGTATTTTTAATATTTTGCTATGAAAATTACATACATTCTTTTCGATACAGTGAAAGTTAGGTTAACAGTGACTGAAATTGAAAGGTTTGAAAAAGTATAAATAATAGGAAAAAAGCTGAAGAAAAATTAAAAGAATAAAGAAAGAAAACCTTTGAATTTTACAACAAAACAAAAAAATATGGAAAAAATTATTTCCTTATCATAGCTATAGTTGAAGAAACAGGATTCGTTCACCAAATATACCCTTCATAAATTGCGGATAAAAAATAGATTGGAGGGGGAATCGAACCTAGTGGTCTGGATAGCCATGGTATCAAACATTCCAAAACAGTTTTCGTTACGGTAGTGTATTATTTGGGATCGAAGATAAAAGCTTTTTTTCAAATTAGAAAAAGTGCTCTATATGTATAAATCGAGTAAGATTCGATAAAAGTTAAAAAGGTAAGATTTTCGGAACTAATGGACTGGATAGCTATTGGACCAAAGATTCTAAAGCAACTGGGGAAGGGTGTCCTTGGGGGCCACATATATAGCTGACTAAGCTATCTCTTTTTTACAGGGACCGAAATCAACTGTTATTTTTGAATTTTTGATTAAAAAAAGCAACCGCAAGGAAATGTCGGAGAACAAAACCAAGTATACCATTTTGATTGTCTTGGACCAAATTTTTATAAAATGCGATGCTTTTTAAAAACATGATTTTAAAAAATAAAAATCAAAAAATAACAGTTATTTTTTGATTTTTATTTTTTCGAGCAAAAATAACAGTTATTTTTGACTTTTATTTTTTCGAGCAGAAATAAAAGTTATTTTTGGACTTTTATTTTTTCGAGCAGAAATAAAAGTTATTTTTGTTTCAATTCATGACGAATTCATTATATTTATTAAAAAATTCTTTAAAAAAATTAAAGTAATTATGTCAGAAAATTATTAGAATTAAGTTTTGGGTATATTAAACACTAATGTTTGGTTTGAAAAAAAAAAATAACTTTTATTTCTGCTCGAAAAAATAAAAGTTAAAAAATAACTTTTATTTCTGCTCGAAAAAATAAAAGTCAAAACGTAACTTTTATTTCTGCTCGAAAAAATAAAAGTCAAAAAATAACTTTTATTTTCTGACTTTTACGGTAAAAGTTATAACAGTTACGGTCCCTGCTTTTTTATATGAGTAAAATAAGTACTTTATAATAATCAGTCAAAAACGGAAATATAATAAAATAGTGGGGGAAACGCACATAGTGGGCTGGATAGCCATAGCATCAACAGTTTTCATTACAATTGGACATTATTTCTTGATAAAAAATCTTGAGAGCTATCCAGTTTGAAGTCGGTTATCTAAAGATTATCAGAAGCACCTGCAAGAGGGCCTATATGTTCAGCTCTAAAACCTCTTAATAAAATCCCATCAGAAGCTGGAGGTTTAAATAATGGAATTGATTTTCTGAAATCGGTATATACAAACATAATTTGGACCTAGATTCACATACTACTTATGTTGTGTGTGTTAATTTTATACATGAGTTTTAAGACTTCACCGAACGAAAAAAAATTTAAAAAATTTCATGGCAATCTTATTGACTCTTGGAATTTTTGCCAGAAATCTATTGAGAGGATCGCCATTGTCCAGTAGGTAGTATATTGGCTTATTACATGTGAAGCCGAGGTTCAAAACCCAGGTTAAAACGAAATGTGAAACAATCAATGTTGCAAAACTGAGACTTTGTAATGGTACTGAACTAAAACTAAAGAGTACTTTTTGCTTTCAATGGTACTTTTGTAAAAAAAATTTATTTATACTTAATACACGTACGGAATGGAATAGAGACACTAACGACTTATACACGTTTCTCATAAACAAAAAAAATATCTGATTCGGAGCATAATAGAACGTAAAAGCCCAGTTTAGTCAAACGTCGACGGAACATAACGGAATGTACGTTCGTTTTTAGCATATGAACCGAAATTACATTTAGCATATGTAGTCGCCGTAGTCTAGTAGGTAGAGTGTTCGCTTATTAGACGAATAGCCCGGGTTCGAGCACCAAAATGAAATATGAAAAAAATATTTTTTCGGCGACTTCCTCTCAAAAGATTTCTGGCAAAAACTCTGAGAGTAAATAAACCTGCCATGAAAAAGTTTCTCAAAATCTGTCGTTCAGACGTCGACGTTAAACTGTAGGTCCCGCCACACATGTATAAAATTAAGGCACAGGGAGAAGCTAGGCCGTAATCCTGACTGAAGGGTTGTAATGGTCAATTATGTAAGTATGTATGTATGTATGTATGTATGTAAGTATATGAAGAGCAATGTAAGCTCTTACCGAAATTACGGTTCGGCAAGCGTTCTCATTGCTTTTTCGTATTTAAAAACGAACGTATGTTTAATGCACGTTTGGCTAACCGGAGCTACTTTAGCAACTAATGCATTAGTAGTAGAAAAGCGCAAACTATAAAATCTTATATATAAAAATGAATGTGTGTTTGATTGTATGTTTGTATGTTTGAAGTTTATAGACGATTAAACGGCTGAACCGATTTTCTTGAAATTTTCACAGTATCTTCCTGTATGTCTGGAAGGAGTTATAGGCTACTTTTTATGTTGATATTCCAAATGAGCGAGGGGCCATGCCCACGTATGCTACATACTACATACTTAATATTTAATTGCATTTGAAATATATTACTCATACGCATAGTAGTTACCCCTACAAGTATGCTATCTGTGATTCTTGATGTATAAAACCAAAGAAAATAAAGTGTAAAGAACGACGCGGGGGGAAAGATAGAAGGGAAAGAAAAAAATTTTGTAACCAACATTTGTGAAAAAATTCACCAAATAAGAAAAAATATAACCAAAATTAAATTCGTAGACTTTTGTTTTATTTATTTTTTTTTTAAGTTTAAATTATCTATATATATACAAATGAATGTACTTTATGGAATCGTAAACTATGCATTTAATCTTTAGCAAAGTTGTTGCGCATGAGCCGACGAAGGTTTCTAAGTTGGTATAACCAATTTCCGACAGGTGGCGCCACTGACAATTCTTCGAAATTAATTAAATCGTAAACTGTGCATTTGATCCTGTGTTGAAAAGAAAAGAAAAGAGCATTACTAGCCTCAGAATCAGCATTGAGACTGAAAAATCTTCGAGTACATGCCGCACAGATCCGTTCGCATGAATCACTTGAACAATGCATCACTTGATCGAATGCGTACTACTCAGGCCCGTTCGTCTGAATCATCTGGACAACGGGAAACAAAATCAATAAAATGATTCAAACTTAATTGGATATTTGTCTAATGTCTTTCCTTCAAATTTATTTTAGTTTGTAGTGCAGCAAAGCGCGCAGGGTACAGCTAGTATTAATAATAAAAAAGTACTAAACGTGTCGAGGGTGTACTGTGGTATTTTTGAAATAGAAAAAGTACTGAAAAAATTACTTAAGTACTGAATTTTTCAACACTGGAAACAATATTTCTTCGTCAACTTCTTCTCAGCAGAAATCGGTATGTTCGTCATATCATATATGCATCTGCGTTTGATTTGAAAAGAATAAATGAATTCTTGATAACCAGAAAGTGGGCATATAAGTAGAAGAGTATCTTTACTAGTATCTTAACCATAGGTTGTTCTATTTAAAATTCAATTCTACCACAATTTCTAATTAAACTTTATCGTTTATTGTGAAATTCCTAATAAATTTTCTCTTAATCATAAAGCTTTTATTAAACAATTACGATTTATTGTTGGACATTATCGATGATTTTAATCGATTAAAAACAATATGAATTATAACTTCGACAAACTTTAACCGGTTCTAACTAAGACAGTAGATACACCCCCCTGCATATATATAAAATTGAAACGTCATCGAAATGAGCTTAAATGGATTTTTAATGGTTTGTTTTGAAATTCACGTAAAGAAAACAGACATTATGAACAACGTTATCAACATCGTATAATGAAATCATAAAAATCAAGTGTTAATTCCTTTCGTTTAAAAGGTCTAATAAAAAATGTATTATTTTTTGATAAAAAAAAAAAAAAAACAAATTAAAAATTATATTTTTTTTCAACACTATCTTAACTTGTCATACACAAATGATTATCACAGATTTTTATTTTGAATGAAATCTAAAGGGGGGCCCACATACTTACAGATAGACAGATAGACTGTAGGGAAGACAATTAAATGCAAAAAATATTTTTTTTTTTAATTATGACAATCAAATTATATTTTATAATGCAATACAACAATATCATATATCTTGTGATGTTAATATTTTGATAAAATTTAAAAAAAAAACAATAATTTTCAAAAAAAAGTTTAATTAACTGAAGAAGTGAAAAAATTCCATCATCATTAAGCATTTATGCATGGAAACAGTTGTTTTGCAGGTAGTTTTAAAGATTTTTTTTTAATTGATAAAAAAAAGAAAAACCCGGTAAATATAAACTCATTTCATTTATAAGTTTTTGTTTAACATTTTAATATGAATAATTAAAATGTTGACACAATAAAAAAAATTTTATACAAAGAATAATTGACAATCAAGTGTGTAAATAAAGACACAATTAAACAGAAACAACAATAACAAAAAAAATAAATTTAATCTAAAAGATTTCGTTCAAATATTTACACAACGTCAATACACTACAATACCTATGCGATACAATATAATTTTATCTTTAAGGGGGAATTTTCCTTATGTTACCGGTTTTCTTTATATTTCTTTGTGTAATCGAAATAGATTCTACTCTAGAGAAAGCAGTTTCTCCCTATTATTGTTGTACTATCGTACTTATTTACTTACTTAATTGGCCATAACAACCCGAGTAACGGGTTTCGGCCTGCCGCAACACATCCTTCCAAATGCCTCTGCTTCTTGCGCGCCTACGCCAGTTGGTCATACCAATCGATGACAGGGCTTCTTCAATTTGGTCCTTCCAACGGATACAAGGTCGTCCTCTTCGCCGACTTCCGCAGATTCCCACATCAAATACCTGTCTCGGCGGAGCATCCTCCTCCATTCGAACGACATGGCCGAGCCAGCGCACCCGCTGGATATTAATATGCTGTACAACGTCTACGTCGTTGAGGAGCTCATACAGCTCACTGTTGGATCGGATTCGGAAATCATCGCCAACTCGCACTGGACCGAAGATCTTGCTTAGGACTTTTCTCTCGAACACTCTCAAGGCTGCTGCATCTGTACTTAATAGGGTTCATGCCTCTGCATTGTAGAGTACTAGTTTTGTCGTACGAGAGAGTTCTCTGCTACTCAATTGCCTATTGAGACCATAGTAGCACCTTTTGGCAAGAGTGATCCTGCGCTTGATCTGCAGACTGACATCATTTTGGTGGTAACGGCGGAACCAAGATAAATAAACTCCTTGACTTTATCAAAAGTATAGTTATCGGCCGTAATCGGAGAATCAATGCGCCGCACGTCTCTACTTGTCGATAACATATACTTCGTTTTGCCCTCATTTACTGCCAGACCCATCTTAGTAGATTCCCGTTCAATAGCACTAACGGCAGCAGTAACATCTCGCTTGGTACGAACTATGATGTCAATGTCGTCAGAGTACGCAAGCAACTGGACACTCTTTTGAAAAATAGTGCCAAATCACCTATTACCCCAATAAATTTTAGGATGCTGCTCGGTGTCAACAATAACAATTCCCTACCTATTACCAGATGTTTTCTCCTAGAATGCATTAATGCTTCACAGGCTTCAACAAGTCCTTCTGATGATTCATTCTCATCATCACTTAACCTACATATTCTGTTCGAGATGATCATCATTCTGAACAAATGTACTTTGAGTCCGAGGTGTCCAGTACTTTGATTCTACAATACCCTGATTACTAACCTCCACTTATTCTTAAATAGTCTGATCCTTAGGTAAAATCTCTTCTTATTATAATTTCTCCACAAAAGTTTTAATTGCCTCAAACTCATGTTGTGTGTTTGCTTTGCTTGCTATATTTGTCTTTTTCCTTTTTTTTTTTGTAAATGCAACAACAACTAAGACTATAAATTTTGATAATTGATTCGAATAAGTATTTTTCTAAATTTATGAATCTGAATGAGTAGGCGTATGAATCAAACATCGAATGTTATGAGTTTACTGTTAACGTTGTACACATACTCATTGCAACCTGTACTTAGAAATCAATGTTGTAGTGAGAACGAATGAATCAGAGTAGTTGGATTTCAATACTGTTGACTCACTCATACTCAAAATTTTATGAGTACTTATGAGTAGCGAAAAAACGATTAATTGCTGATGTCAATGGAAATATCCCTCTCCTATCCCAAAATCTGTTATTGATCTATCCGCATACTATCAAATGGATCCTCTTTTAGAAGAGTATGTCACTCTCTCTCTCACGTCGGGAAGCATTTACCAAAATCATGGAGTCTACTGTCAGCCACTTCATAGAAAATTGGCAATAGGTCATCGGGCATTATTAAGCAATTCACCAGTAGGGCTATATAACTTGTAAACGACCCCGGAAAAATAGTATGCAATTAGCGGCGATCAGAAATCAGAGAGAGAGAGAGAATTTGGAGAGCTCTCTGTTGTCAATTGAGAATGGAGAACGAGCATTCTGTAATTGTACAAGCCGCTCTGTAAGATATGTCGGTTGAACCCCATACATTTAGAAAATTGCCGAGATTATCGACTTTCTTAAAACGTCAAACGTTCATTGACGATCATTATTTGACCCGAGCTATTAAAGTGAGTACCAGAAATAAGTATGGCTTTACGTGGATAATTTTACGAAAGGATCTTAGCTTACGTACCTTTAAAATGTCATGCAACTCATAAAAGAATTAAAATCGAATGTCCATTTGATTGGGTCGCAGTTTTGTTGATGCTCTCATTTGCAACTGGGCGAAGATGAGTATTTTTATCAAATAATTATGTTTAGTGAAGCAAAATAGCCGTATTCGAAACGAAGACAGTAATCAAAATCGAATTATCGAATCACCACTACATTCATTAAAATTGATTGCTTGATGTAGTTTACACGCTGGCTACATCATCAATTCTTATTTTTTATAAATAAGCAAGTACCTGCTATTTGGTCGAATGGCGAGCGCTAACCGCATTTGGTTCCAACAAGACGGCGCAACTTTCAATACAGCGTGCTTAACTAATGAGTGATTGTTGATTGATTGTCAATTTGTTGAGAACTTTCCTATTAGAAGCGGTCCTATTCACTGGAACACCTCTACGTTTCATGAGGCTACGTTAAGCCGTTCGTTAATGCCGACAAACCAACAACGCTTGAAACATGAATGCTACTATTCAAGCTACCATTGATGCCATATGCCTAGATTTATTGGAAAACATATATACATACATAATTGGTGATTACAACCCTTCAGTCAGGATTACGACCTAGTTTCTCACACCACTTATGTTGTGTCTGTTAATTTTATACATGAGTGGCGGGACCTACAGTTTAATGTCTACTCCGAAAAACAGATTTTTGAGAATCTTTTCATTGCAATTTTATTTGCTCTCAGTTTTTGCCAGACATCTGCTCATAGTTTCGTTTTTGATGTCTGACCTGGGGTTTGAACCGTGGTCTTACGCCTAATAAGCCAACACACATCCTACTAGATTAAGGCGATTTCAATTTATTGGAAAATTTAATCGAATATTAGACTAATAGAATGGACCATGACGGATATATGCCTCCAAATACATATATCTAAAATAAATACCATCGAATCATTTACCGGATTACAATCGGTAGGAAAATATGTAGGTAGTTTGAAGGAAAGAAGATCAACCAAGGGGTCTCATGCTTATTGGCATACACTTAAGCCACTTGGAATACTTGTTGTATTCCATTAGGAATACCACTTTACTTTCCATAGGAAGTATGTATCTTACATAAACTTCCTTAAGTTCCTCCAGCTCACTCGTCATTTGCCAAAATACTGGGATCTCGAGCTAATGAATAATGGGTAGTGATACAATAACGCTATTATTACAACTTGCCGTTAACTAAAGGAAGGATTTTAACGGGCGACAAATTGTTTTTCATTATTATAAGTGGACAATGATGTAGAAGTGAGCGTTAAGCTAAAGGGAGGATCATCCTACCTTTAACGTTTAAAGTTAAGTTTATGTTTGAACTTGCCATATTGTATACTATTTTCAATATGGCAACTTCAAAAATAAATAAAATGGGGAAACACAACAACAGAAAAAGAGACCCTTCGTTGCCACTGCATTTATCGACATTGCTCCGGCACTGCCACATTTTTAAAAACAGTTAACTTTATTTTATCTGTAAGTTGTAATAAGGAAAATAAGTTAAAGGTGACTTTAAAGTTCCCTTTAGCTAAAGGTACCTTTAACTAAACCCAAGTTTAACGGCAAGTTTTAATAATAGCCCTAAATAAGTTATAAAATATTATAATTACTTAAGAAAAGTTTAATTATTGACAACATCGTCCGTGTATACTTTACAAATTGCATAAAAATTGCATGTCATTCAGATTATGTAAAAAATTGTATATTTTACGAACAGCTGACGTCTTTGACGTATTGTTTTTATTATTGTAATAAAAATGAATTATTTTGTAAGTTATTTTTAACTTATTGTTTATTTATTAAGATAAACAAAACAAAATAAAACAAACAAAAACTAGTTGTAGTAGTTAACCTTAAGGTTTTATTTAAAATGCAAATAAAAAGTGCTCATTTAAATTAATTAATTACTTAAAATAAATACATTTAAATCATTAATTGACTATCACAACTGTAAAATAAAAGTACACAGACAACAACAAAATTAATTGACATACAAAATTTAATTCGCAATTGCAAGGGTTTAAAAATGTAAAAAGAGAAAAAATTATTTCCGCAATTTGAACACTTTTCCAATGGCATTTTAGC
This sequence comes from Sarcophaga rosellei, assembly GCA_930367235.1. Classification (NCBI taxonomy): domain Eukaryota; kingdom Metazoa; phylum Arthropoda; class Insecta; order Diptera; family Sarcophagidae; genus Sarcophaga; species Sarcophaga rosellei. The sequence continues at coordinate 42,119,013 of OV884020.1, read as the reverse complement.
TTCCACCGTACATCACATTTATATTAATTTTGTATTTGATTTTATTTTATTAGGCAAATAATTTTATTTAAATTGGCATTTAGTTTTTGCGAAATATTTCAAATTATACAAAATAATCCTGGCATAATTTACATAATTTAATTATGAAAACACTGTCACATAAATTTCGTTGGCTTTTTTCCTGTCTTTTTGCCATAAATGTGATTTAATATTTAATTAGTTTAATATGGTATTAAATAATTAGTTTAATGGAAACTAAAAATGCAAACATTTTAAATTTTACCTGCATTGTTTACATAAAATGTCTCTTATAGAACAAATTGTTTGACTTTTGAAAGTTTAGAACAAAAAAAATACAGAAAATTTGCAAAAGTGAATGAAACATTTATTGGTGTTAATAAAGGCATGCCTTTCAATTATTATTTTTGTTAGCATTGTGGTGAATAGCTGCCTTAATACGATCTATTGTACTCCCCTCATATTTTATATGGTATCCGAACAACGTCTACTTCAAGCCTATTGGCCTGAAAACCCTCAAGAAGCTGCTCGGTATCAACAATGCCAATTCCTTTCCAAACACCTGCTATACAGCTGTCTCCTTCTCAAAGTGTGTCCCGATGGTTCAATACAATAATCTTTGAGAGTAGGATTATCAAATCAATCAAAAACTCAATTTTGAATCTTTTGGTTGTTAGGCCCTTATTTATTTCAGGTCACAATTTTTTTTTATTATTATGGATTTATCTTCTTTAAGCGAAATAAACCAAAAAAAGTTGAAAAGCAACATGGAAAGCCACTACGATAAATTCCCATTTTAGGCATCAAAAACCCCATTGTGCGATGATTCATTCTCATCGTATGTACCTACATACATGTTGAGATCGAGACAATCCAAATTCTGAATAAGTGTATCCTGAGTCTGCAATACCCAATCAGAAAAGCGGTTTCAGCGCCCAATTATTTCTGGACAGTCTGAGCCGTAACTCAGATCTCCTCTTATTGTAATATCCCAACAAAATTGTTGATTTCCTATGACTTCCAATTACTTTTCAAACAATAGTCTCGTAAATGTTGCCCACCCCTATTATTATAGGTGGCCCATTCGTTGTTGGTCTGCCATGACAGTTGTAATGTTATCTTTCAGGATTGAATTTACTACTGATTTGACCCTTTGACCCTTCATGTACACCAGAGATCAGCAATGAGTATTCAAAAAGATGAGTGGATTCGAATCATACTTATAATTTCTGATACTTATACGCATTCATACTTATTTTAATATCATACTCATACTACTCATATTCAAAGTTTGAAGTACTCATTGTACTCATACTTAACAATATGCATGATGTTGTTGATTTCGAATCTCCTTCACTCAACATTTACAAGAATCACAAAATAAGAATGCTTCGCGTTCTTTTTTTATAAATGCAACAACAACTAAGACCGTAAATTTTGATGAATGATTCGAATCATGTATGAGTATTATAAGTATTTTTCTAAATTTATGAATCTGAATGAGTAGGCGTATGAATCAAACATGTTTCGAATGGTATGAGTTTGATGTCCACGTTGTACTCATACTCATTGCAACCTGTACTTATAAATCAATGTTGTAGTCAGTACGAATGAATCAGAGTAGTTGAATTTCAATACTGTTGACTCAACTCATACTTAAAATTTAATTAGTACTTATGAGCAGCGGTAAAACGATTCATTGCTGATCTGTGATGTATATCCACAAAAAAGTGTCTAATCGAACCAAATTTTATGATATTGGCAGTCAGTGGACTGCTCTAAGGCATAAGATTAAATGCTAACCAAAGTCTTCTTTGTAGAGCTTCATGGTTTCGTATATGACACTGTTTTTTAAAACCATATGTCAACCAAAATCCAATTCCATTTTGGGTAAAATAAATCAATAATCATCACATATTTGCGATTTCCTTCGTTCTTAGAGAAATACAGACCGCATCAAACAGCACACCTTTCAAAGTAAATTCTTTAGAAGTCGTTGCGAGGTATTCCCAGCTTCCAGATGGGCAGATGGAATGTGATCAGGTTTAAATTTCATTCTGCGTATATCCATATAGAACCATATCTGTCTTGTTTCTATGCAAGCAAAAATGTGTATATGCATCTCCTTCCGATATGATCTCTGGCGTTGACAGAACATAACACCTTTTGTGTTGTATGTTTCTGACCATATTAACTGAATTATGTACTGCAATCCCACTAAATGTCAACAGTCGAAATCCAGCTTACCAGCTGTCCTCAAATGGTAGATAACTGATGATGCTGAATGCCGAGTTCCCTAGGAACATGCAAACTGCTTATGTCCATTAGATTTAGACCGATTTTGACATTGTTTTTCAATTTCAATCAATAAAAGCTTTTAAAAGGCTTCAACAGCACATCTACTATATATTATAAGTAACAAACTTCGCCTCTTTATACCTATTCCTTTTATATTTTTTGCTAGATCGTTGTGGAGTGTTTCATGCTATTCATCCACAGTGACAGTCTCTATAATCCCATTTAAAACGAATCGTTTTGTTATTGGTAAAATTACTCCATTACATATCAAATATTTTTCACAATACATATTCACAAATTTTAATTTTTTATATATTAAATAATGACTATATATTAAATAATGCTCTACAGGGCATTAGAAACACATGTTATGTCAGTGGCATTTATTTTCATCTGTAAATTCTATTGAAATTATGTGCTTTAAAATTCAATTTCAAATTTAAATTTAACAGCTAATTTTTATTTGAATAAGAAATAAAACTATGTACTCTTTTTAGCAACCATTCAATTTTAGCTCTTTAGTAAATTACTTTTTAGTCTAGCAGCAGCAGCAGCAACAAAGCGAATATACATTCCACATTTACTACCACTTCAACCGGTTTCTTGAGAAATAAACATGCACATTAACAATGTAAATACCACAGTATGTGTTTATTTACACACATTTATTTAAAAACAAAGTTAACGACCGCAAAGAATACTCTCACTAGTACTTATATGTATGTGAGAACGAATGTGTATGTTTTCATGTTAAAGTATTCATAAGAGAATAAATCTTACCAAAACAAATATGTACTCTCACGCTATAAACATTATCTGTAAGTGAGTTTGTATGTGCGGCTGACAAAAACACAGCTTGTAAACAAATACAAAGAAAAGAAAAAAAAAACATTGTTTGACTTACAATAAGATGTTGAAAAACAAACCAAAAAAAAATTTATTTTAAAATACAAAAAAAAAAAAAGAAAAAACAAAACTGATTAGCAACAAAAAGAGAGAGAGAGACTATGAGTGAGGTTTGGCTGGCTTACATTAGCGATAAACAAATGTGAACTCTGTACTTAGTTGATGCCATCAGAGAGAAAGAGTACACAATGGAGGTTTAATGTTGTTTGTGTGTTTTTTTTAAAACAAACTTAATTGTGTGGAAGCACTAAAGCGACAAAAACAAATATGATTTGGTATTTTTCTAGAGCACAACGAAATGTAACAGAGCAGAACAATTTACTTTTGTATTATTGTTTAATAATGAAATGTATGTATTTCATTAAAAAGAGAAATAAGGAAATTTCTTTATGTGTATGTAATGTGTGTGAATTGTTATTAAATCAAACCTTTTATTTTTTTATTATTGAAATCGTTTGCCCTTTGACGTGGCACTCATGGCGTATGCTTATTTTTTTCTTAATAATATCTACAGCACAGTTACTTGCTATCATGTCACTCTCTTATGTTTAATTTATTTATTGCTTTTATTCGCATTTATCAAGTATTTATTGTTGTCATGTTGTATTTATTTACATTTGTGTCACTGTGTTTTGGTTTGTAACAGTGTGCTCATGTTCGTCAGTCTTTTTTGCGTATTATCTTCAGTATACGGTTATTGCTATTTTTGTTTTTTTTTGCGATACCATTTTATTTCGTGTGACTTTATTCGCCTCTCTGTGTACCACTTGACGTATGAATAACTTGAAATTCTATTTAAAAATTATTGATTGTAAAGCTTGTGTATTTTTTTTTTAATTTTTAAAATTAAATGATGTCATTGGCGATATCTTTAAAATAAAATAACTAACTAAAAATAGAAAAAAAAATAATTAGAAAAATTATTTTCTTTAATTTTTTGTACTTAGCGCTTAAAGTTCCAAGAATTAAAAATAAATTCATTTAATTATCCCCAACAATCGACGATAGTAATTCTTTCACTGACACGCTGTATAGAAGAATTTTGACAAAAGATTGAGGTTATGTTAGCAGGGTTTCTTAGAGCCCATTAGATCAATTGGGATACCCCATTATAACTGGTGGAGCCATCCGATGTTACGTTTAGAAATGCTGTCAAAATCCAAAGAAAAATGATGTCCAAATATTTCAGGTTAAGTTCTGCCAATATTTCCGACTATATTCTTTCGGATCGGGCCAATTGCACAGAATATACAGATGAATTTTAACCGTTTGGGTTTTGAAAATTGAAAGAAGTGAGGTAAAGTGAATAGCATATTTATTTAAGGCAATAAATATTGCTCAAGGGTAAGCGTTTTGTGGTCCGTTAGTGAACACCAATTTCGGTATTTAATATATCAAGTCGGCCGACCTCACGTGTCCCCAAAAAAAACCTAGTAAGACCATCAAAGATCTTGCCGGGCAATGAACTACTCCAAAACTTGCCAAATTCGCCTCCCAAAAGATTCATGGTATCAAATGCCGTGTGGCTTCCGACACCGTCTTGTTATATCTTGATGGAAACCAAATCCAATTTAGGCAAAAACAATCAGTAAACAATACCCGGTACCCAACCCTCACCCAGCAATTTAACTTTCAGAATGCATTGGCAGTCTTTCACACCTAATTCATTAGTTCAGTTCAGATGTGATGATGTATAATTTAAATTTCCAGACTCGATCCAATTTTAAAACATTCTCTTCACTTGTGGCGAAAGAGTTCAAAAGCTTAGATTTTTAAGCAATTCCATGCGAATTTCAGTAAACCTCAGATGTCAAACTTCTGAAATATTATATTCGTTTGTGGAGTGCCCTGGTAGCCTAACGGATAGTATGTTATTGTAATAGTGAGGATCGTAGAACAAAGCGGTCAGCCACGCGTGGATAGACGGAGTGTGCGATAATATGCATTAAGATTTATAGCCTTCATCTCTACATAATATGCTGAAATACGGCTGAGATTTAACCCAGTGTCAATGGCCTGTACAGGTAGTGCTTGCAAATGCTCAAGGGATGGTGCGAGCGATGAGCCTGCAAAGGAAATATTTTAAAATCTTGATAGGTTTTTTAATTACGTATTGGGCTTTGGGATTTACATCTTTCTCTCTCGCTGAAAGGTTTTTGGTAATATATGGCGTAAGCTGAAACTGTGTGCCACACACTTGCCATACCATACCATAGCCTACAAAACTGACCAGGGTTTTTAGTACGGTATTTTGGGAAATGCATTTCTGACACCAACATCTTTGTTCTTCTTTGCTTTACTTCACTCTTCCTTTTACGTCTGAAACTCATCTCTTCTTCAACTTTGCTTTTCCATTACTTTCTTTCAATTTCTTCCATCAGATTTTTCTCTTTTATTGACATTCTTTGTCTTTGGCTAACCCGTGATATTGGCTGTTCCATTAATTGAACTTTATTTTTTTGTTTTCAAGTGGAGATGTGTTTTTACACCTGAGTTCCCAATATACAGTGAGCGCCAAAAGGGAGTAAATACCACTGAAATAATTCATTTTCTTAGGATAGCGAGAAAAGTAAATGAGAATAGTAAATGACTCACTTATGGCGCTCACTGTAACAACCGTTAATTAAATTCTTGCATTACTTGAATGCTGAATTCATGTTGTATAATCACTGTACAAGAGTACTATTGAAAATGATGTGATCGTTTATCCCAATAAAAAAATGTTTTTATTTAAAATTTTATGAAAATATATGTATATTTCGTATATGGTTTTGTTGTGTATGGAAAAACTTATAAAACTGATCATAATAATTATAAAAAAAATTATATCCAATTAAATTAATGCGTGTTATGAGTGTTATAATATATTTAATATTAAAAGAAATGATTCTTAAAGTATAAATTTATTAAGTAAATCTGAAATAAAATGTCTTTTTTTTAATATAAAAATATCATATAAATTGAAAAGTGAGAATTTAATCAATAAAATGTAAATAAATTTATTAAATAATTATTTATGGTATAATTATAATAATAATAATAATTGAAGTAAATTGATGTACTATTATAGCCACACAAAATAATATGAGTATGAATAATATTGAATGTAATAAAAAAGAAATGAACAAAAAATGTAATATTTTAAAATTCTTTAAATACTAAAAGTATTGTTGTTTAGTTTACTTTCTTTTAATGCTTAAATGATAATGAGTCTTTTTGTTCGTATTTAGAAAATATATCGATTGTATAAAAATTACAGTTAAAAATGTTTTTATAACAAAAAAAAATCTTAATTCAGTTTATACTTTCTAACTGTATTGCCTTAAAACTAAACATTATTTAAATGAATTTTTCATTTTATGGTAAAGTAGTTGTATAATATCATTTCATTAAATTTAAATTTTCATTTGATGTGTTTTATTGTTCTTTTTCTTTTTCTCTTAAAGATAAAAAAAATATTCAAAAAATATATTTTTTATATACAAATATATGTTATTTCTTTTATTAGTTTTGCTGTATTAACAGCATTTTTTTTAATTCTTTTAATTTTAATATCGAAGCTGCCATTCTTGTAATATAACAGTAAACAATTTCGATTACGGTTCCATGAAGAAAAACCAAAAATTTAATGGTGAAAATAATATATGTTTAGAGGAACTATTTGCCAGTATATAAGCAATTAAAAATTATTTAATTAGTAGTGGTTCCTATAAGTTTAAAAGCTTCATTTTGTAGAAATGTTTGATTCATATTTAAAAGAAAGGAGAAACATATGTAAGAAGAATATACCATTCGACAAGTATTATGTTTTTCAATTTTTATTATGTATTTTACTTATGCGTGCAATGTTTCAGGCATTAAACATATTTTTTACTTTGAATATATGAAATATAATTAAAAGACGATGTTTCGGGTAATTGAAATTGTTTTCCAAATATCAACTGTTTATGCATCATAAGCCTTTATATATGAAATACGATTTTGGAAACTTCAATCATTGAAATATTTTTAACTTTAAATATTATTTAAAGTAGGCTTTTATACACAATACAGTGAAGTTTTCCTGTAAAGGCTTTTTAATTTTTTCTTCCAAACTGGAAGTTACGTTTTACGAGGAAGGCGTTATAGAACAGTTTTGCAATGTGTCTGCCATAGTAATTTCTTCTTTGCTTGGTATCTTTTTCTCATCAATTATAATTTTTTGCAATAGATGTTGCTATAATCAGTTTCCTTTGTTTACCTAGCTCTTTTCTGTGGTTTTGAGGTTTTGGATCCTATTTCCGAAATTATTTGTATGCTTATAGTTCAATTATGGATGGCAAGTAAACTTCAGTTATATTGAAAGTTGCCAAAAAAAAATGGTATTACAGTTGAAAACTGATAACACTTAAAAAAAATGTATCTTCTAAAAAATGTTTTTCGCGAACTACAAAATTTGCGGTTGCCAGCTAGCAACGCAAGCAGCTACTTTATACTCGACTATCTCTCAAAACAATCAACTTTAGCCTATAGCATACATAGAAACGTAGAAAATTAAGAGTTTACAAAATGTAAAATATTCGCAGGTTTATTTTGACGATTGAAATCGTTGGTTTACAATCTAATTTTGTTTTTTATTTAAGGTTAACACCATATTCCTTGTGCCTAGCTTTGAGCTAAGATTATAAGGAAAGTTTAAAAAGCAATTATTAAATGTGAAAAAAAATTGCCGCATCAAACCATTATTGAACAAGAACACAAATATTATTTATTTTAAAATTTGGTCTCTATCTATAGATTCTATAAAGCACCGGGAAATGAGATTATTTTAACATAATCGTTATAAAGTTAAAATAGGGAAAAACTACAAATGACCAGCTTCTCACATTGCAAAAATAGCTAACAATTGCCCCTCTTCTAATCATCTCTATCTACAGATTCTATAAAGCACCGGGAAATGAGATTATTTTAACATAATCGTTGTAAGGCAAAAAAAAACTACAAAGAACCGGCTACTTACATTGCCAATCATCATCAATAATTTTCTAATCATCATCATTTTACAAAATAAATTTTACACTCTAAGTTTTTTCTTATTGACAACAGCGTTAGAAGCCCACACGGAACAACGTCTGTAATTTAGATATAGAATACCCGCATAAATTGAATCCACTGCACGCAAGCATTCTAAAAACTATTGAATAGCTTCGCAACCATAATTATGAAAACATTTTTTTAAAAATCAAACATTCTCTAAAGTTTGCTGTTTATCATTTCGTAATATTTTCCGTATTCCTAATAAACCCAAAATACACAACTAGTAAAATGAATGAATTTTTTAAAGAAAACCTTATAAAAATAATATGAAATAAAATTAAATTTTTAAATTATATTTTCCCGCAATACAAATTTAATTAACAATTTCATTCTCAGCATTATATAATATATTGATATTTTCAGTTGTATAAATCAATTGTATATATACGCGTTATTTTGTAATTCTTATAAATAAAAACTTCATTTAATATTCATTGTGCTTAACAAAACTAAATCTTAAAAGCTAATAAAGTAGAAAAGAATGGTTTTTATTTTTTCTCATTATAATAAGACTTTAAAGTTAAAATAAATATTGAAATAAAAGTGCAATCGAATAAATCCTGCTGCGAGGTGATTAAAAGTTTATATTTTAATAGAGATTTATAAGGATATCGTTTAATAGGATTTCAATTTCTAATAATTCTAACAAGTAATAGAATGTTATGTTGTAATATTTATTGTAAAAAAACTGTATTTCTAATTAATGGGTGGAGAAAGAGAGAGAGAGAGAGAGGGAGAAAAACAAAATTTATTTACCTCTACTTCTATCGAGTGGAGAAATTTTTAAATATAGAATCTGCACACAACTGATTTCACAGCCTATGTACAATCAAACACTGAAAATATTAACTTCTTTTCAAATGGAAAGTCAAAACTTTTGATAAGTAGTTTTATGATAACAAAGAACAGGATATGAAGCAAAAAACAAGTTCCAATAAAAAAAATATTACAGAAAATAAGAACATGCCACTTTTTTTGCCACAGCTTATTTAAATACTTTAAAAAAAAAGAGTACAATAGCCAACAATATATACAGTGAGCGCCAAAAGTGAGTAAACACCACTGAAATAATTCATTTTCTTAGGATAGCGAGAAAAGTAAATGGGAATAGTCGAATAAATTTCCAAAAATAAAAACGTTTATTTATTACTTATAAAATGATAAAACAAAAACAACAATTCATGATAAAGGAACTTTTTTTATACTTAAGAACATAATAAAAAATTTAAAATTATAGTGAGTGTTGACTCCCTTATGGCGCTCACTATAGCTCAACGTACTAAAATTAAAGTGTAGATACACTAAGTCCAGGGAACAAAGTTTTGATTCAATTAAGAAAGAAATAGAATTGAACTTATTGACAAATTTTAGAATAAACTTGCTGTTGCCACCAAATGCAAAATCGAAAAGTGTCAGGAAATTAGCGGAATCAAGGCAAAATTGTTTAATAAATGGGGTACGTGATTAAAAGGGGAGGAGTTAGATCAAACTTTAATACTAGTTCATTTAATAAGCTATGGCTGTATAAGCAATTTATTACGTTTATCCTGTTAAATGTTCTAAAAATTTCAATGCATTTCTTATTAGTTTAAACTAATAAAAAGGATTAACCTTCGTGAAATTTCACTCAATTTCAACTCTGTTATCGGTTTCCGAAAAACCGAAAAATTAATTATTTACAAAAATTTTATTCAAACAGAGCCTTTTCAAAAACAAAGTTTTTCTTAATAATTAAAAGAATTATCATATCTCCTTTTCTCCTTTCAAAAAAAAGAATAGTATAACAGTTTACATAAATTCGTATAACAATGAGAAAATTCAGCATTATAATTAGACTTCTTTCGTTTTTTTTTCATTATTTTAAGCTCTCCTAACAATTAATTAGTTTTTCTTACCCTCTTTCTCCACCTCCATTTCGTTTTAATTGACAATCTTCGGTTCCGTACACCATTTTGAAATTAAACTTCTGTTTTCTGGCCCAACACTGTAAAATAACTTGTAATTTTTCGTTCCTTTTTAACGCTGGTCGATTGACTTGTGGTGGTTGTCAAAAGGCCGGCATTTTCTTTTTCGGAAGTTGTTGGATTTTGTGTAACATTTTCCACCTGCATGGAGACTGTAACCGAAACCTGTTGTATACCTAGTGAAGTTTTTTGCGACACCACTTTAGTGGCTGTAGTTTTAGGCGGCGACGGTGTTGTTAGGCACGAGACCGATGCTGCTGAAGGCGTTGTGGATGCCGGCGAATGTTGCTCGATTTTTTGTGTTATGGTCAGCGGTAAAAGAGTTGTTGGCGATTTCTTAGCTTTACTAAAAACATCCGGGCCGGCCATAACCGTTGGTGGTGGCGAAGGTATTATAGTTAAAGGCTTAGAGGTAGTTGTATTATTCTTAAGTTGGTTCAATAATTCATATGCACTCTGTATGGGATCATTACTGGAAGAACTGCTTGAACTTTTGACTTGAGCGGTACGCGTTATGGGACAGTCTTGTAATGTTTCAGCCATAGGGCTTTCTTCTTCGCTTGGTATAATTTTCTCATCAGTTTGAATTTTTTGCAATAGCTGTTGTTGTAATTCTTCTATCAGTTTCTTTTGTTTTTCTAGCTCTCCTCTGAGGGCTTTAGGTTTGGGTCCAGATTTCTTTTTACCTCTGGGTGGAGCACCCACCCCATTGGCCGATATGTGATCTCTTTCAATATGGGCTCGCACATTAAACTTGGATGAGTAGCCTCTTTGACAAATTTCACATTTATATGGTTTCTCTCCCGTATGAGATCTCATGTGCACTTTACGGTCTATTTTGCGCATAAACTTCTTTTCACAATGTTCACATTTATAGGTTTTAGAAGCTTCCCCCATGTGGGATTTTCTGTGCACAATAAGATTTTGATTGGCCCGGAAACATTTGTGGCATATATCACACATATAAGGCTTTTCACCCGTATGAACACGTACGTGGATTTTTAAATCGGAACTACGCACAAAAGCCTTAGGGCATATGGTGCATTGGAAACGCCGATCATTTGTATGATGGCGCATATGCAAGTTCAAATCCTGCTTAGTACAACAGGCCAATTGGCAAATTTCACATTTGAATTTCTTCTCTTTGGAATGTCTTAGTTTATGTTCATTTAAACGCATACGTATGCGAAATTGTTTGCCACATTCATCACAGGCAAATGGTTTTTCTCCCGTATGCAAGCGTTTATGTTCCACGAGGCGCACATGTTTCTTAAAAAAGCGCGGACACTGATCGCAAACAAAACGCTTAACATTATCTATTACAATTATTTTCACATCTTCCGGAGAGTTCAAATCACTAACTGGCCTCTTAATTGATAATGACATGTTTTCGTCAGCTTTATGAGCTGCGTTGGCCAAATTGGAAAGCGGTTCCTTTACTTCTTTTATTGTAAAGGTTACCATACTAGTTTCACCAATATTAGCCGGTTCATTTTGTTCGTTTTGTAAAAATTCATTTTCTATTTGTTCAATAATATCATTTACTGGATCATTATTGAGATCGTGCATAAGATTTTCATCATAACGCATAGGTGCCTTCGGCAGTTGACGTACTTGCAGGTGTTCAAGTTGTGGCGGTGGTGTAGGGCGGAGAATAGGAGGTGATAAAATTTGCGGTGCTGGTGAAGGTTCTTTCTCAAGTTTTGTCTTTACAATACGACGACGTTTTTTAGCTTCACACGACGGTTCAACATCGACGACCGCTTTTTCTTTTTTGGCATCCAACGATGAGTTTTCTATTATCACCGAAGTTTGCGCAACACCTTGATTGACCTCCATTCCTATATCATCTGTTTTTCTATTATTAGCAACAGATTTACGTTTTGCTGTAGACTTTCTAGCTTGTGTTTTTGTTATTTTTGTTTCCTGTAACTCTTTAACTGGCTTTTTAGATTCTTTACTTTCATGTGTAACAGGTGCATGTGTGTCTATTTTTGTTACCTGTAACTCTTTAACTCGCTTTTTAGATTCTTTACTTTCATTTGTAACAGATGCCTTTATGTCCACGCTTACGATTTCAGTTGAATTTTTATTTGTAATTGGTTCTTTTTCTTTTACTATTTTAGAATCTCCATTAATTTTCTTGGGACCTCTTTTTGTAATTTCTGTTGAGTTGTTTTCAACTGATCTCTTCTCGGGCGATTTTACTGTTTTCTGAGTTTCTTTTTTTATTGCTTGATTTAGTTTTTCAACTTTTTTAGGTTTTTCTTTTATTGATTTCTTACTGTCTACAGGTTCTTTTTGTACAGATTTTTTAGTTTCGGCGAATCTTGTTTTTCTTACTTCCTTAGTTTCATTTGATTTGGAATTGTCCAATGGTTTTTCTTCTATACTTTGAATTGGATTTGTTGATACACTTTTTGGAGTCTCTTGTACCTCCTTTGTGCTATTTATTGTGGATTGGTCATCGTAGGTATTAGAAGATGTATTCTGAAAAACATAAAAAATAATAACTACTATAGTCATTGATTGAAAATTAATTGGAATCAGTTTATATTAAATGAAATAACACTGCAAACACATTACTACAGCTGGTAACTGAATAGTTAGTGGCCGAGATTGCTTTACGTTAAGTTCACTCCTTAAATAGAAAATATTTCAAGTTAAACTCTTCCTAATTTTACTTCATTAAAGTCTTATATCAGAAATGTTTACACTCAAAACAGGTTCATTAAGCAATCAAAGAAATTGTGATATTTCAAAAAAGCAGTCTGGGTTGTGGGACGTAGTAGTGTCCAGGAACGGCTAGTATAGATTCATTTTGTGAGGGCGGTTTTATGGTTAGTCCTAACCCTCCAATCTGCTGCTCCTACGGTCTCTGAGATGGAGCAAAGAGAAGAAGCTGATAGGCTGATTAGTGAGTTTCTTGGATCTAAATAGATCTCTGCCAAGCTCTATTGCAGGTTATGTTGCGACGAGTAGGACTTGAAGACTAACATTGAACATATCCTTTGTAAATCTCCAGGCCTTAGTAGGTCGAGCAGAAAGTATCTCATGAATGGATTCAACTCTCTGTGGAGGTTCGATATGCGAACTCTACTGATATTTGTAATGGGATTGGGTTTAATGACAGGTACCCCGAACATTGTCGCGTTAGCATATCCGTTGTCCGTCCTTTTCCACTTCCTTCTACTTTCACTGACTTCTTAATTTTCTCTTTTTCACTGGACGAATATAGTGAGTCAAATGAACTCTAACCTAACCTCTAACATAAACTAACCTAATCAGTTTAGACACGAAATGTGTGGAGTAAATAGTTGGTAAACAAGGAGACTAGAAGTAGTAGATACGATGCGTGTAGATATTACTATTACTGAGAATAACACTTCAATCGCACTCTGGACCTGAGCAATAAAAAAAGAACAAGTAGTTTACCAACTATCACATATAGACGTGCTATTTATACAATCATTCTAAATACATATTCAACATCAAAATGATTTACTATTAACCCTGCTTTACATAACCTTAAGATTCATTGTAACTTACAACTTCATTGGCCTTTGCAGCATTCCTCGTATTCCTGCGAGGTCTTTTAATTGGCAATGGTAGTTCTTTTACGGTATAAGAACGTTTTTTACGTTTGTTTTGATTATCGATTGATGAAGACTCAGCTAAACTCTCTAAATGTTCAGCTTCACTAATGAATTTCTTTTCTTTTTCCTCTGGTAATGTTTTCGAAATAGATCCTGTATTATTTAGTTGCTTTTCAGTAGAGCTACAGTCTTTATCAGCTTTAGCAATTTTTTCTAAGGCGGCAACGGTTTCATGTTCATTTTCTGAATTTGTGCTGATATCTAAAGGAATTTCAGCGGGTATAGCCACCATAGCCTTCGGTGTTACAGTGTGTGACTTATCTACTACTGCGGTAATGACGTAAACTTCCTCTTTTACTTCTATTTTGGGCACTACATTGACCTCATTCTGACAGCCTTCAAAGATGCGATGTTGTTGTCTTAAATGCTTCTCAAATAATTCCAAATTGGCATATTTACACTCACAGTAGCCGCATATCAAAAATAATTTACGATGATTTAATATGAAAACATTGCCACAAGATTCTAAAGGTTCCGCTAAGACGGATAAAGGCAAAGCAACAGGTGTTGGTGGTGACTGCGATGGTGTTGGTGAATCAGCTGTTATTGTGTCTAAACTTTGAAGAAGTTCTTTCTTCACATTCGGGCAACTAGTGGTAGCATTTTTCATGCATTTGCGCACATTACGTGGAGCATTTTCTTTCTCGGGATCTTCGTCGAAATTGAAAAGTTTGTGGGCCTCATGTAAATGGCGTCCAAAATGTTCCAAGTCACCATATTTCAAATCACAAAATTCACAATTAAATACGAGTTTTTGTTGTAAATTGAAAACATAAATATTGCCACACGATTCTGTTTCAGCAGTTTCAGAGGCCACCGTAGAGGCTACACTACAGGTAGAATTGTTACTACCACGGCGGCATTTTGGATTAGATGGTATATTGACATGAGGTTTGTTTACATTTTCTGTAGTACTCTTCGTTTTGTTTACATTCTCCACTCTCTTGTTTTCTGTTTTAGTTTTGAACAGAGTGTTGTATTTGTCCACCATTTTTGCACTCTCTACATTGCTGTTATTGTTGTTGCTACAGCTCTCAACATTTATAATACGGGGAGTAATTCTTTGTTTCTTTTCCTGCATTTCGATACAGTCTTTTGGAGCCGTTGTGTTGGGCTTTGTTTGTGCTAGAGGCTTAGAGGAGGGTACTGTAGAGGAAGAGGTATTACTACATGAACTATTTCTAGATGAACTGCGTGAATTCTTCGGAGAACCGTCTTTCCTAGTCTTTTTAGCCACTAAAATATCGGGAAACCGTATCCTTTGGGCTTCCAATTCGGCTTCTTCATCACTACTTATCAACAAGGTGGCCGCTTGTTCAATTTCCAAGGCTTCACTTTCCAAGTCAGTTTCTTCCTCGTCCTCACCATCATCATCGTCTTCCTCTGCATCTTCATCTATGAATTCTTCATCGTCTTCCTCTGCATCTTCATCTATGAATTCTTCATCAGTGTCGGTCTCCAATACATTTTTATCATCTTTAGCCATATCTAAGGCAGTTTTGTCTTTGACCACTTTATTATCAGCTACATCTTCTTCAACATTATTGACTTCCATTTTAATGGGCACATGTTCCAGCAAAGTGTTGATCATTTCTTTTCTTTTTTGACCTTGTAACCTCACTCTAATATTCGTTATAAACTTAAGAAACTTTTAATTAAAATCTTTTAACACAATTTATTTCTTTTTTATAATTGTTATTATTATTTTTTAATAATTTTTGTTTAATTTCTTCTTAACAATCATTGCTCTTGCTTTTGTTACTCTTCACACACTCAACAAATTAAATCCACTGACGCCGCTTTTTTCTTGTGTTCCTTATTTTCTGTCTGTATTGTTGTTTTTGTTACATTTACTTTATCTTCCACAAAAAATGTTTTTATTGTTAACACTCTTCACCCATACACATTCACATAACCAAACACAAACAATAACATTTTGCTTTGTTTGCGTTTACTTCTCTGCTTGCCATTAGTGGTTGTTGCTTTGCTTTATTTGCTGTTGCCTTTTGTTGTTGTTTACTTTATTATTGTTTTCTTTCTTTGTGTTTTTGCACATTCTACTTTGTTTGTCGTAGGTCAAAACAAGATAGCTGATGTGCTTACAATGTGTGGAAGGCATTTGTTGTCTTTTTCTCTCTAAAGAGATTTAAGTGATCTCGTTGAAAATGTTCAGGAAATGTGGAAAGTAAAAGAGAGGGTTGCCTTTAAACGTATCAAATTAACAGAGTTGTAACAATAAGTAGTTGACGAAATTTTAAATACTTAATTTCTAGTTATTCAAATATATGGTACATAAAACATTTTAAAAATAAATAAATTTTATTCTATATAAAAAAATTCTTTGAAGACAATTGGATTGACATTTTTTAAATGGAAAAGCAAATAGATAAATATTATTGAAAGCTATTTAAAACATTAAATCTTTTTCGAAAATTATAAGTGCATTCTTATTAGTTATTTAAATTTTAAATTAATATACTTAAATTAAAACTAATATACTTTTAATACATTATTGAATTAACAGGGAAGATATAATTATTCAAAAAATATATATATACTGATGAGGAAAACTTCATTTCAGTTTCAAAATACTTTAATTTTTTAACTTCATGTTTTTAATAAAACCACTATTAAGCAAACAGTGGTGTGTTTATAAAATATCTATACATACTTTATGTAAATTATCAAGTATTTTAGCTGCACTCCTTTTATTAATTTTTTATACTAAAATTGGTTTAAAATATTATGATTGTTGTTGAGCATGAATTCATCATACAAACTATTTGTCAAAAAATCTATTTTTATTCGTAGAGGATATTGCCATTTCTTTCTGTTAAGTACATTATATAGAAAGGTAATGGATTTTACCATTGAGAAAAAGCACTATTTTATTAGACTTTTAATTCCACAGGTAGTAATTTTATTACAATTTTGAAAGCTTCAAAGTTTTCTAAAGATTTTGAAACACGGTTGTAAACATTTTAAGATTTAAATGTTTTAAGCATAGAAAAATTCAGTTAACTTTAGACTCACAATTTTATTTACAAATCGTTTGCAGTTGGAATAGTTTAATGAGCTAAGCAAAAGACGTACTGCAATCGATATTTAAATACCAAAATGCAATAAAGCGGTGCAGTAGAATTTCATCTAATTATTTATATATTCTCAGGAATAGATATATTAATGTATTTATCGGACATATAATATATAGATTCATTCCAGAACGAAACTTAAAAACTGGAGACTCTTCTTTTACTGTATAATGTCACAATGATTACAAACAATGACTGCTTACGTCAAAAATGTTTGAAATTAATAGTTTTTATCACTTAGATGATATAATTGAGTAAAAATATTGTACTCAATTATAAATCTATTATACGCCGCCACATAGTTTCCTTCACGCACTTCGATTTCTCAACAAACTTTAATTGTAAATTGTTCTTGACACATCGTGTTAGTCGTCGGTTGAGTGAAAACCTCAATTTGTTGGCTTCCGACGTTACATTTGGTTGTAAAATTTGAATAAGTTGTGCAACCAATCGCAACATGAAAGGGTTTCATTAGGATGACATCTCAAATTTTTCGTACTTTATTTGACTGACATTAATCTCACTGCCATTGCTAAAAATGGTATAAATTTCATCTTCTCCTTATTGTTCTGGATGAAAAATAATGAAAAAAGTAACTTCATATAAACATTTTAATTAAAATTTTGAATATTTCGCAAAAATTTAAAAAACATTATTTATTAAGGTTCTTAATCTACTGCTAAAAAATGCAACACTGTTACAGTTTTAAGATCTTTTCTTCAGCCACTACATTTATGTATGATTACGCTCTCTTGTGTGGATATGTGTGTATAATACTGTATAACACTGTATATGCATGGATGTCACACACACATATATAATTCATTGTAAAGAGCGTAGTAGATAATGAAGCTTTGATAAAAAAATAAAATCCAAAACTGGTTTTCTCATTATTCCATGACTTCTAAAAATAATTGAATAAAACAAAAATTAAATAAATAATATAACTTACCTTTACATGGAAACAATAAAAGAGAATAAAAACTACAACTGGATTTCATACAGTGTTCGATAATGTGTTTGCGTGTGTATGAAAGTTAACGAATAAAAGTCGGGGAAATAAATATGGCTGTACAAATAAATGTTGATGTTGTTCTTGTTGCTGCACAATGCGAATATTAATATTAAAGGAGAATCTATAAAAATATAAGACCTAAGCGTATACGTGACAGATTGCTAATACGCCTTAGTTTACGTAACTGTACTTTTCTAAGAAAATGAACTTCGATTCTTGAACGTTGAAGAGAGAAAAGTTTTTACAAATAATCTCTGACGTTGTGACATTTTATTGGAGAGTGGAAAGTTCTCGTATTGCGAAAAAACACATATACTGAGTAAATGCAGATATGTTTTTCTTCTTTTTTTCTCAACAAATCAAAATTTTAGAAACAAACGTGGTTTCGGCAACTGGTATTAACATTGTTCAACATTTAAGCCAGATGTATCAATATACAGATACTTATGTCGGTTTTTAATATGTGCTCGAATATAAGGTGTAATAAAACGAATACCTTCTACAAAATACAAATATATTAGCGTAGTAAGATCAATTTAAATTATTTGAAATTGATCGTTTAGTTCAATAAATTAATATAATTTTTTGAAGGCAACACCACGATGCCTCTCTTGCAATTTTTTAACACTAAAACGGGTATAAGTTGGAGACACAAGAACTTCCAAACAAGACTGCAGTATTTTCCTGATAAAAAACTATGTAAGGACCAGAGGTCAACAATGAGTATTCAAAAATATGAGTAGATTTGAATCATACTCATAATTTCTGATACTTATATGCACTCATACTTATTTTAATATCATACTCATACTACTTGTATTCAAAGTTTGCAGTACTCATCGTATTCATACTTAACAATACGCATGATGTTGTTGATTTCGTCTCTCCTTTACTCAACATTTACAATAATCACAAAATAAGTATGATTCGCGTACGAACACTACAATACTCACTAGAAGGTTGTGTGTTGGCTTTTTCTTTCTTCTTCCTTTGTAATTGCAACAACAACTAAGACTGTAAATTTTGATGAATGATTCGCTTCAATCAAATCATTTATGAGTATAATAAATATTTTTCTAAATTTGTGAATCTGAATGAGTAGGCGGAAGAATCAAACATATTTCAAATGTTATGAGTTTGGCGTCAACGTTGTACTCATACTCATTGCAACCTGTACTTATAAATCAATGCTGTAGTGAGTACGAATGAATCAGAGTAGTTGAATTTCAATACTGTTCATACTCGAAATTTCATGAGTACTTATCAATAGCGAAAAAATGATTCATTGCTGATCTCTGGTTTGAATCAAACTTTGATTCAGTTTCCTAGCACCGTGCACCCTATAAATGTGTCAGTAATATTGAATATTACACTTTCAAGAGTTATTTAATATGTTTTCCAATTGCTCTCTATATATTTTGCACATCGTGTTCGTTATTTATTACATTTATTGTGGCGTCATAATTACAGTATGTTGTGCACTTTCTAGTACTCTTTGTACTTACATATGTACATACATACATACTATTTTATTTTGTTTATAGTTTTTATTGTTTTCATTTTATACACTTGAAGAGTTTTTGCATGATTTTGTAAAAATATGCACTTAAAACTCAATAATGGTTGTTAAATGTGAAACCATATTGAGCGAATATGGAAAGGAAAGGAAGAAACGTATTTAAAATCTGAAAGTAAAATTGATGTAAGTAGTATGTTTATGCCGCTTCTAGACCACTTTTTCCATACAAATTTGGGAGCATGCGTACTCTACAGTTGGTAGTGGTCGGTTAGTTGATAGGTTTGTAACATGTAATGTGAAAACGTATGTATGTTCTAGACCAAATTTTCCATACAAATTTGGGAGCATGCCTGCTTCTTCTTGTTCCTTTTATTTGTATTTCAAACGAATGCTTGGACGGACAGAATGAGTATCTGTAACATGTAATGTGTGTGGTTGTTCTCTATGATGCATTTAGTTAGAATTACTTTAATTGAAAGTGAGTAGATTCGTCTCGAGTCTGAGTTCATGCTGTCGATGATCAGCGAGTACGTGATATAGGGTATGCTTTTGTTTATTTAATTTTTTGTGTGACTTAATGTTGAAGAAATAGAAAAGGGATGCACACATGTATAGTTTTTTTTTTATTTTTGTGTGATCGTTTTCTTGTGATAATAAAATGCAGACACATTTTATGACGGTCAAATGTTGAAGAAATAGAAAAGGGATGCACACATGTATAGTTGTTTTTTTATTTTTTGTGTGATCGTTTCCTTGTGGTAATAGCGATTGTGTGTGTGTGGTTGCTTTTTATTTTTTGTGTGATTTAATGTTGAAGAAATAGAAACATAGTTGTACATGTTGTTTTATTTCTTTTTTGTGCTGTAAGGATCTTTTATTTTAAACTAATAAGAAAGGAATGTAGACCTGTGTGGTTGTTTTTTATTTTATGTGTGATTTAATGTTGAAGAAATAGAAACATAGTTGCACGTGTTGTTGTTGTTGTGTTTTTCTGTTATAAGGATCTTTAATTTTAAACTGATAATAAAGAAATGTATAGTTGTGCCTGCGGTTTTTTTCACACATAATTAGAATATCTGTTTTTAAATAATTGAATTTACTGCCCATTACTTTTAAAATGTATTACACCTTCATCAACATACCAGAGTATAAATAGACTTGTCTTAAGGACTTAGAATTTGTTAGTTTTACTGTTTTAAATAAAAGAAATTATATATAATAAAGAGATTAATTAAAACAAGTTACTTTTTTATTTTATTAGATATTTTGTATGTATATTTTATTTTCAGATTTTATTATTTTGTATAATACAATACACATATCTATGAAATATAGTAATATAACTTTTGAATTATTATATATTTTTTATAAAATGTTTGACATCTGCAAATGTTAAAAGATTCTGAGTACATTTTTATTTAATACATAAAAATAGATTACTTATTTTACTACTGTTACATATTCTTAGTTCATTGATAATACTTAAAAAATAAATCAACATGTTATTTATCAATTTGACTACTATGTCTATATAATATATCCTCTAACTCAGCTGTTGTCACCATTTTTTTCCTTTCTTTAAAAACTTAATAGTACGAATACGAATAATACTCTGAATTATTTCATTTCAATTTATATTTATTGAATAAAAATTTTAAACACAAGTGCCCACAATTAAATGTATTAAAGTTCTGTTTTCGTTCATAATTATATTCAATGGGGAATTTAGGTAGTTGACAATCTCAAGTGGTGGTTGTAAGTTTCCAAACCTATCAAAGTACTCTTTATAGTCGTGGTTTTTATAATATGCTACCCAATGTGTGCCCATACCATTTGAATCATCTAAATTAACAATGCCGCATTCTCGTTTGAATGTTTTTTTAGGTAAAGAATCACGCATGAAAACACCCCTAAAATGTTTGAGATGTTTTCCATATTTATTCAAATCCAAATCTGTTAATGGGCGCTCAGGTAGGTTATCTAGTAGTTTTTTGAAGCTGGACTATAGTAGAGACCATATCCAGTTTTATATGGTTTGAGGTATAACCCTTTACCCATTCCAATTGATTCCATATATCTATTGTGACGTTTAGCTTCCGCCAATTGTTCTTTTCCATTTTTGATAGCATTTACTGCTTTGACAATAGCGGATCCCCCACTTGCTAAACCACCAAGCGCTGACAATGCTGTTAGTACGGGAATAAGTGGAAGAAATCCTCCAGATTTCGGTACAGGTATAACTCTCGGTACTATAATGTTTGCTCGCTCTTTCCCTTTAAAATTTGAATGAATTGTCGTTTGAGCTATTTTAACAGCATCATTTATATCAATTGGTTTCTGTTCTTTCAATTGTTTTAATGTTTTTCTCACTGTAGCTGTGAATAATTTCTTATTACATTTAATCATTTTTCCTTTTCTCATTCTTTTTGAATTGTTACTTTTCTTATGTCTCTGCTCCTTCAAACCTAATCCAAATTTCACTTTAGCTTTCATAGCGTTTGTCACAAACCACGCGTTAGCACGTTCTTTAATATCACTATCTTTAGATTTAACTCGTTGCCAGGCCTTTTCAGCTAAAATTTGATCTGCTTGATGTCTTGTGTCTATATCTTTTGATTGTGAATATGCAATATCGTGTTCCTTACAAGCTGCGTCTAATAAATTTATTCCTTTATCTCCTCTTGCTAATCGTTTTTCAAGTTTCGTACCAGGTCAACAAAACTGATAACCAGGTGGATGTAATTCAACAGGTAATTTATTTATTAAGTTGTTTACAAATCTTCTTCCAATCTTACTGATTAGGTTTTTTTTGTTTTGATTGTAGTTTATAACCATTTTTTTCGTTACTTTCCAACCTCTTAGAGTGAAACACTATACAAGCTGTACTAGCCAGTTATACAAGCTGTACCAGCTATACTAGCAAGCTGTACTAGCTATACAAGCTGTACCAGCTATACTAGCCAGCTAGCTGTACTAGCTATACTAGCAAGCTAGCTGTACTAGCTATACTAGCCAGCTGTACCAGCTACCTGATATAGCAGGTACAGCTAGCTGATATAGCAGGTATAGCTGGTTAAGCAGGTATAGCTAGTACAGCTAGCTGGCTAGTATAGCTGGTACAGCTTGTATAGCTAGTACAGCTTGCTAGTATAGCTGGTACAGCTTGTATAACTGGCTGGTACAGCTTGTATAGTGTTTCACTCTAAGAGGTTGGAAAGTAACGAAAAAAATGGTTATAAACTACAATCAAAACAAAAAAAACCTAATCAGTAAGATTGGAAGAAGATTTGTAAACAACTTAATAAACAAATTACCTGTTGAATTACATCCACCTGGTTATCAGTTTTGTTGACCTGGTACAAAACTTCAAAAACGAATAGCAAGAGGAGAGGGGATAAAGAAATAAATTTATTGGATGCAGCTTGTAGAAAGCACGATATAGCGTACTCAAAATCAAATGATATAGACACAAGACATCAAGCAGATCGTGATCAGGTGTAAATCAGATTGTAAGCAGATATAAAGCAGATCGTGAGCAGATAGCAAGCAGTTCGTGACCAGATATAGAGCAGAACGTAACCAGATATAAAGCAGATCGTAACCAGATACAAAGCAGATCAAAATCAATATAAATAATTATTATAATGTCTAAAAATTATCATAATAAAGTGTTAGAAGATCTTGTAAAGACAAGGGCTGTCCTAAAGGAAAAGTTTAAAAATATTAAACTGAATCAAATAGATAGAGTTAATTTATTAGAAGACACCTTTCAACCAATAACAAAACCACTTAAAAAAATCATAAGAAAACTTGAAGATAAACATAAGGATATGTATATAGACAATAATACTATTAATGGCGACGATGATAATGATGACGTAAATGGTGATAATGAAATCATCGGAAAACTTGAAGATAAGCATAAGGATATAGACAACACTATTGATGATGACAATGATTATGATGATGTAAATGGTGATAATAAAATCATTGAAAAACTTGAAGATAAGCATAAGGATATAGACAACACTCTTGATGATGACGATGTATATGATGACATAGATGGTGATAATGAAATCATTGGAGAACTTGAAGATAAGCATAAGGATATAGACAACACTATTGATGATGACGATGATTATGAAGACGCGAAGGGTGATAATGACGATTTTCAATATGAAAATATGTCAACTGATGATAATGATGATGAACAAAGCTATGATAATAATAGACCTGTATCAAGTACATGTATCAAAAACTTGGAAAGAAAACAACGTTTAAAGCAGACGAAAAACTATCCATTATTTGAAAATATTCAATTACTTATTAATAATAAGCAATTGGATAAAATTTATGGTTTTAACCAAGATGCAGACGGAAGTTGGAAATATGGCAAGGAAAAATTAATATTTAAGAGAGATAATACTATGTGGATAGGAAATATGAAATTGAAAATGACACCTGGATTATTTGAACTGGTATTTCATACAAAACCTCTCCATTATTCTAAAAATGATTTGAAAAAATATAAAGAGATTTTATTCATACTAATGCACATAAACGTTTCTATGAACCTAATGAACAAGTGAAAGGAACACGAGCATTCAAATATATACGAATAATTAAACATTTGTTCGAAACAACAACAAACACTTTAACAAAAGGCAGTGGTTTAATGCTAAAATTACTAGATAATCGGAAATCAAATTACATACATTGGGATGATCCTAATGAACTAGTTGACAGACTACGTTTACTTCTTTCTTCGGAAGGTGCTGGTCACAACAATCATCAAAATGAAATAATCTCTATTATCGAAGAGCTTAAAGAATCTAACATAATTTATTAGAAGAGGGAAAGAGATGATTTATATTATTAGATAAAGTTTTGAAATACATAATTATAAAAACAAAAAAATTTCGTAAACAAAAAATATATAACACAAATATATGATGATGTAATTGATCAAATAAACAATTTAAACATTGAGGTAAAAAATGACAATGACAAAAAAAAATAAAAATAAAATACATAGACAAAAGACACACTACGAAAATATATCACACTAACAAAAACCAACAAACAAAAACAATTTTTGTTTTTAAGATATTAAAGCAGATATCAAGCAGATCGTGACCCGATGTAAAGCAGATCGTGATCAGATATAAAGTAGATCGTGATCAGATACCAAGCAGATCAAATTCAATATCAAAAAATTGATATACTAAAACAGTGATCATATAAATTGGTGTATATATAGGAAATCGTCGTGATTTCAGATATTTTTGCGAAGAGGTATAAAAGTAACGAAAAAAGAAAAATAAATGGTTATAATCTGGGGTCAAAATAAAAAACCCAGTCAGTGTAAGATGGGAAGAGGATTTGTAAACAACTTAATAAATAAATTACCTGTTGAATTACATCTGCCTGTTTATCAGTTTTGCGGACCTGGTACGAAACTTGAAAAACGATTAGCAAGAGGAGATAAAGGAATAAATTTATTAGACGCAGCTTGTAAGGAACACGATATTGCATATTCACAATCAAAAGATATAGACACAAGACATCAAGCAGATCAAATTTTAGCTGAAAAGGCCTGGCAACGAGTTAAATCTAAAGATAGTGATATTAAAGAACGTGCTAACGCGTGGTTTGTGACAAACGCTATGAAAGCTAAAGTGAAATTTGGATTAGGTTTGAAGGAGCAGAGACATAAGAAAAGTAACAATTCAAAAAGAATGAGAAAAGGAAAAATGATTAAATGTAATAAGAAATTATTCACAGCTACAGTGAGAAAAACATTAAAACAATTGAAAGAACAGAAACCAATTGATATAAATGATGCTGTTAAAATAGCTCAAACGACAATTCATTCAAATTTTAAAGGGAAAGAGCGAGCAAACATTATAGTACCGAGAGTTATACCTGTACCGAAATCTGGAGGATTTCTTCCACTTATTCCCGTACTAACAGCATTGTCAGCGCTTGGTGGTTTAGCAAGTGGGGGATCCGCTATTGTCAAAGCAGTAAATGCTATCAAAAATGGAAAAGAACAATTGGCGGAAGCTAAACGTCACAATAGATATATGGAATCAATTGGAATGGGTAAAGGGTTATACCTCAAACCATATAAAACTGGATATGGTCTCTACTATAGTCCAGCTTCAAAAAACTACTAGATAACCTACCTGAGCGCCCATTAACAGATTTGGATTTGAATAAATATGGAAAACATCTCAAACATTTTAGGGGTGTTTTCATGCGTGATTCTTTACCTAAAAAAACATTCAAACGAGAATGCGGCATTGTTAATTTAGATGATTCAAATGGTATGGGCACACATTGGGTAGCATATTATAAAAACCACGACTATAAAGAGTACTTTGATAGGTTTGGAAACTTACAACCACCACTTGAGATTGTCAACTACCTAAATTCCCCATTGAATATAATTATGAACGAAAACAGAACTTTAATACATTTAATTGTGGGCACTTGTGTTTAAAATTTTTATTCAATAAATATAAATTGAAATGAAATAATTCAGAGTATTATTCGTATTCGTACTATTAAGTTTTTAAAGAAAGGAAAAAAATGGTGACAACAGCTGAGTTAGAGGATATATTATATAGACATAGTAGTCAAATTGATAAATAACATGTTGATTTATTTTTTAAGTATTATCAATGAACTAAGAATATGTAACAGTAGTAAAATAAGTAATCTATTTTTATGTATTAAATAAAAATGTACTCAGAATCTTTTAACATTTGCAGATGTCAAACATTTTATAAAAAATATATAATAATTCAAAAGTTATATTACTATATTTCATAGATATGTGTATTGTATTATACAAAATAATAAAATCTGAAAATAAAATATACATACAAAATATCTAATAAAATAAAAAAGTAACTTGTTTTAATTAATCTCTTTATTATATATAATTTCTTTTATTTAAAACAGTAAAACTAACAAATTCTAAGTCCTTAAGACAAGTCTATTTATACTCTGGTATGTTGATGAAGGTGTAATACATTTTAAAAGTAATGGGCAGTAAATTCAATTATTTAAAAACAGATATTCTAATTATGTGTGAAAAAAACCGCAGGCACAACTATACATTTCTTTATTATCAGTTTAAAATTAAAGATCCTTATAACAGAAAAACACAACAACAACAACACGTGCAACTATGTTTCTATTTCTTCAACATTAAATCACACATAAAATAAAAAACAACCACACAGGTCTACATTCCTTTCTTATTAGTTTAAAATAAAAGATCCTTACAGCACAAAAAAGAAATAAAACAACATGTACAACTATGTTTCTATTTCTTCAACATTAAATCACACAAAAAATAAAAAGCAACCACACACACACAATCGCTATTACCACAAGGAAACGATCACACAAAAAATAAAAAAACAACTATACATGTGTGCATCCCTTTTCTATTTCTTCAACATTTGACCGCCATAAAATGTGTCTGCATTTTATTATCACAAGAAAACGATCACACAAAAATAAAAAAAAAACTATACATGTGTGCATCCCTTTTCTATTTCTTCAACATTAAGTCACACAAAAAATTAAATAAACAAAAGCATACCCTATATCACGTACTCGCTGATCATCGACAGCATGAACTCAGACTCGAGACGAATCTACTCACTTTCAATTAAAGTAATTCTAACTAAATGCATCATAGAGAACAACCACACACATTACATGTTACAGATACTCATTCTGTCCGTCCAAGCATTCGTTTGAAATACAAATAAAAGGAACAAGAAGAAGCAGGCATGCTCCCAAATTTGTATGGAAAATTTGGTCTAGAACATACATACATTTTCACATTACATGTTACAAACCTATCAACTAACCGACCACTACCAACTGTAGAGTACGCATGCTCCCAAATTTGTATGGAAAAAGTGGTCTAGAAGCGGCATAAACATACTACTGATGTACATACAGAGAAATATTTATTTTTTAATTGAAATAATTGTTTCAAGAACTCTTAGTAATTTTAATTAATAATAAGAGGTCATTAAATATATGAAGTTTGATTTATATTTGAATAAATATTGAGTGATCAAAAGCGTACAATTAAAAATAGTCGGTAGATTAATTGCATCGGGCAATCTGATAGCTTGTTTGAGAAGTGAATATCCTCTGTACGCAGTATCCTGTGAAAGACTATTTACATTTAAA
Source organism: Sarcophaga rosellei (assembly GCA_930367235.1). Taxonomy (NCBI): domain Eukaryota; kingdom Metazoa; phylum Arthropoda; class Insecta; order Diptera; family Sarcophagidae; genus Sarcophaga; species Sarcophaga rosellei. The sequence continues at coordinate 42,091,246 of OV884020.1, read as the reverse complement.
AATGTGTGAAAATGTCCAACATTTCCATCATATATTGATCTTCTGTTAAAGAAAATATAAATATGCAAAGAAACATGCTGGAAAAAATTATAGCACTTTACTGAGATTATGGTCTCAATTGAAAAAATAGCGGAATTTAATCATTTTCGATGTAATCATGGGAAAATTCAAAACATTCCGAAGCGAATGATTATGAAAAATGGATGACATATAAAATATATTGATAATCGTCGACCTGTAGTGCACTTCGTTGACGGTGATGGCCTGGCCGCTCCAGAAAATATAGGTCGTTGACACCACCAACCTAAAATCCACAACAAACAGTGCCTTTTTCGCGAGCCATTGGATCTCATGTGGTTTGGTATCTTTCCAGATTATACAATTTTGTTTTTTTCACGTTCTTCCACAAATGGGTCTCTTAGCTGAAAATGATTTTTCGATGAAAATTAGAGTCATTTGACTGCTCCAGAGCCCATTCGACAAACACACATCGTTATCTAGGGTTATCCATTGTGATTTAGTAAAACAGACGGAATAAACGATAACTTTTTTTGGCAGCCAAAGTAAGTAGAGCAATGCAATTAACCTAAAACGTTGTTACGTTTTTACCTTTTTAAAAACGTTTAGAACACGAGTTCGTTGATTGCAAACAAAATAAAAACAAATATGTATTAATCTCTTTATTATGAGCACTACTTTTGTGTGCCACCGTTTACAACGTGATGTATTCAACAATAATTTGCTTTATTCGTTATTCTTCTTTATACTTCTGTTCGCGTACACACTAACAAATGTTCGGTAGATCTTTACAACGGCGATCTTCAAACCACGACTTTTTTCTTCACACGCAATGCTTCTTCACACAAGACTGACTGAATTCTTACTCTTCGTTGCCTGCTTTTTCTTGCCTTTTTTTTATATGCTCACGCAAACAGTCTGATGAAGGTTCTTGAAATCAAATGTTCGTGTCTTTGCCTTCTCGAGAACTCTATTGCGACTTCATTGTTGTTTGTGTATTTTGTTCACATTGCTTGTTGTTACGTTCTAGCTTACTTGTCCATCCCCTATCCTTTCATACCGATGCTGTCGGTTTACATGCAACCAGTTCGTTGTATTTGGTAGTGTAGCTTTTGTTAATCATGTTAATGTTAAACGATGTTTCCATTTTTGTAACAATATTATCGATAACAAGATAATCTTCTGTAGAACACGTATATTTTTTAGTTCATCCCTATTAACATTCGGAACACAATTTTCTGTCAAAATGATTTATCATTCGTTCTAAGGTTATCTTCATAAATCCTTTCATAACCGAACAGAGCCTAGTGATACCTATGCAGTTAGTGCCAACGGCAAACAATCAATTGGTAACTTGTCCACGTTCTGAGAAACTGTAGGTTGGGTTAGGTTAGCGGGTAGCTTGCGGCTCACAGGCAAGTTCACTCGTTGGCCTATATGGTCCAGTGTGAGACAAGCCATCTTGCCATAACAAGTCAGTGGTGGATTTGAACCACCACGTGCCTTAGTGGCACGTTCTTCACCTGACCAAACGTTCTGTCATCCAAAAACCAATGACGTCTGTTCTGAAGTGCAGGGCACTCGCATAAAAGGTGCTGTACCGATCCCGTTTCCTCCACACCATGGCCGTTTCTTCAGTAAACCTGATGCAGCAGATCGAGCTCGTTGAGAAACTGTAGCTGGAATATGTTATCAAATAATGATGGATGTGCTTTAAGTATTTCTGCATATTTTCATATAAATTGTGTTATTTGAATAAATTACACTAAAAGAGACAAATTTAAGGGATAAGTGTACCAATATAATATTAAAGAAAAGCGGACCTCAAAAGTTCACAAAGCCTATACATTCAACAAAATTTAAAACAGAACATTTTTTCATACTTTCCCTGACCTTGTTTTAAAATGTTGATGTTTATCTAGCTTTAAAATTTCTTTAGTTTCTTTATTTCCATGCCATTCTCTACGTTTAATTCACAAACTAAGTATACATCTCATATGAAATTTTTTCTATATTCAGTTTTTTTCTTTCCATACTTTTACTCTCCTTTCAGAGACACAAGGTCGTTTCGTTTAGTTCGTAAGCCAAAAGAGAAGGGAACACGTAAAAAAAGTTATTACAAATGTACAGCATACATACATATATTCCAGGGAGCTCTGTTAAATTTTAAAGCTCCCTTGGCGTAATGAAAATGAAACTTTAATATGTTTTCTTCTGCGTCTCATACAGCTTCCATTTTGTATATCAAAAATACTAAGAACAGCAAACAAAATATAAAAAAAAGAACAGAAAATGCTTCAACATCTTCATTTTACAATGAGATGTGTTTTTTTATGATGTTCACAAAGTCAGTAGGTACTCGTAAATAACAAAAGTATAAAGTTAGAGCATACTTTAAGGTGCCATCACAAAACATTTTACGTTGCATATAAAAACGACAGACGTATTTTGTATTGATGTTTGAAAACGAATCGACTTTAAAGGTGGTTTAATGTTGTGAATACTTTAAAGGTTTATAAATATTTAAACGATTTAATGAAAGTGAAGGTAGTTCGAAGAAAAGCTTTTATTTTATGGCTCAAAGGCCAATAAAAAGGTCATGCTAGAAGTGCTTAAACAATCTAAATCTACGAGTATGTGTTTTAAGTGCTGCAAAGGATATTTAAGTTAGAAAAGCAGGCAGCGACAGCTTCTTTGAAAGCAAAACTCACATAAGCCCACATAACGCTTCGTTGTGATGGCACTTGAAGCGATGTCGAAGAGCTAACTGCATTAAAGCGCAATTTCGTTACAATGAAACTAAAAACCAGATTAAGGGCCATTATTACAACTTGCCGTTAAAGTTGGGCTTAGCTAAAGGCAACTTTAGCTAAAGTGAACTTTAAAGTCATCTTTAACTTATTTTCGTCATTACAACCTACAGATAAAATAAAGTTAACTTTTTCAAAAATATGGCAGTGCCGGAGCAATGTCGATAAAACTGCTCAATTAAACAAGTTTTTTTAAACGCAGTGGCAACGACAGACTTCGTTTTTTTGTTGTATTTGCTCATTTTGTTTATATTTGAAGCTGCCGTATTGAAAATAATATGCATATAATATGGCAAGTTCATACATAAACTTAACTTTAAAAGTTACCGGAAAAAATACTAGAAAATTGTGCCAAAATTGGAGTTCACGAAAGAACCACCTACATACATCGTTACTGGGGGCAACATTTACATGAAATAATCGTTAAAAAATAATTGGCACTGATTTATACCCCAAACGACAATTATTTGCGTCGCATTTTTACCGATTGTGTTCATTTGAAACTGGAATCAAAGAATTGCGCGATTAAGAGATAAAGCCAGTACAATTCTCAAGCCATTAATGATTCATTATTATATCCATTAAAATTGACTCGTTTGATGAGCTTTACACGCTGATGGTATCGTCAGTCCTTATTTTCTTCGAAAGGAGCAAACAGTTGCCATTACTGGCAAGTCGTGCTTACTGAATTTTTGTTTTCAAAAACTGTGCAGAACCTAGACTACACTAGGAAGTGTGTTGGCTTATTAGACGAGAGACTGTGTGGTCGAGCCCCAGCTCAGATATCTCGAACAAAATAAATTCTATCGGCGACTTCCCAACAGCAGTCTTCTCGCAAAAACTCTGGAAGTAAATAAAGTTATCATGAAAAGTTTCTTAACGTTAAACTATCCTGCCACTGCCGCTCGTTGATTAAATTAACACACAATATGGGTTCTGTGAGAATCTAGGCTGTAATCCTGACTAAAGGGTTGTAATAACCAATAAAAACACAAAAAACAATGGAATTTGGGTTTAAAAAGAAGAGGCAACTTCCAACAAGAAGAGGTGCCACCAAATCAGGACACTTTTACTACTAGTGGTTCACTGCGACTACGACGTCTGGATTAGTTTTAATAGAACTATCTTAAATCATTCGGTTATGATGACAACCAGTAACTTTTTAACCCTGTAGGGTTTGATTTATTGAATAAAATAGTAAAAGATATGTTCAGTAATCGAGTGAACCATGTATTTTGAGGTCGCGGCGAATATACAGCCACAAAAAAAAGTATGCATACACCCTTGTACGTAGATTTTTTTGTCGCTAATTTTTTTTTTTTGTTTTTTCCATAATGTCCTGGTTATATTTTTTACAGTGGACAGCGAAAGTCTTAGTACGACAATATATTTTGATAAAAAAAAGTCCCCACAGGCTTAATACTCTTGCACAAAGTCACGATATGACTTCAAGAGAGTATTTAGGAGAAGGAACGGTTACGTAATCGCTAAACCTCAAACAAAAGTCAACCGAAAAATTTGCTCCTGGTGCCACCAGAAAACACTAAACAAAACTTGTACACTCAATTCCAAATGGGTTAAATGGAGTGCTTGACCTTAAGGGATATTCTACTAAATACAAGGGATAACATTTTCATATATTAGGCATTCGAATTTTAAATTTACTCAGGGTTCTCCTTGGGGGTACCTCTAGAGTCATCTAAAACTTTTCCTTATTTTTCTTTTCATTTATAAAAAACATTAACAAATTGTTTACTTTATAATAAAACAGAAATTAATCAAATAAATGTATAAAATAAATGTATAAATTATAAATTTTTTTTGGGTGCCCTGGTAGTCTAGTGGGTAGTGTGCTAGACTATTAGTGTGAGGGTCGTGGGTTCGATTCCCACCAGAGACTCTGGTCTGTGACACTACACCGAGCATATGGTCAAGTTACTCCGCTCGTATAAAAATTAGAATATAATTTGTAATTGTATTGTAATTAATAAATAAATACATTTTTATACAAACTTTTGGCCGTACTAAGACTTTTGATGTCCACTGTATATTCGTTTTTGTCTTCAAACATTCTTAATTTTAACTGCCTTAAATAACGCTACACGTTTTTCACTTTATAAAAATCACGGGGAAACACACCGCTGTATGTAGACTTTTTTCTTTGACTGTATGTCAAAAAATATATTTAAAAAATAAGTGCTCTGAAAAATGTCGATCCAACAATATTTGTGTGTTGTATTATCAGTTTAAATTCTCGAGTTCTTAAAGAAAACACTCTACATTGTGAATTTAGCCGATAATCCAAAGCCTTAAGAATTGTGAGACTATCTACAGAGCTGTCCATCTCTATTGTTTATATCAATCAGTCCCAACTTAAGGAGATTTATGGACATTTTAAAAAGTATTCTGTTGGAATTAATGATTGGATTAAATAACTCCACTTGAAATAAAATACTTACGCAATACATACATATGTATGTAAGTATATGCATATACAATTTTATTAAAAAAAATTACAATTAATTTTTAAATGTAATAAAATTTCCTTTTTTTTTTTGTTTTTTCTCTCCACTCGTAGAACTTTTGTTTACATTTTAAATTCCTACAAATGTGAACAAAACCATGCACATTCATTTGTTATTTTTTTTTTTTTTTGTTTTTTTTCTCTTAAAGGCACTGTAGTTTTGCTCAATTAACAAAAATTGCTGACACTGCTAAAGCAATTACTGTTAGCGGTAGTGATGTGGTGGTGGTGTTGGTGGTGGTGGTGGTGGTTTTTCTATCCGAACATCTCTACTTCTCTTCGTTGTTCTTTTTAATGGAATCTCATTCTAATTAATGAAATTTTGTTACACACTCACAGAAACCCGTGATAAAAAATGCAAACATTTAAATGAACTCGTACTCGTACTCGTTGTCGTATGTATATTGTTGTTTTTATTTTTGTTTTTAAATGCTTTTATTTTGTTGTAATTTTATAAAGTGCAACCAGTTTAAACATATGCTCACCTTTTTCTTGCCACTTTAGCAGAAAAAGTTTGTACAAAAACCAACCCCACTTAGATTTTACATACACCGGTAAACGTTTACATGGCTTACAGCAACAAGAAAAAATTTTCTTTCACTATCCTTTGTATTCGCTTTTTTGTCTGCGTTTTTTGTGAATTAAAGATTTGTTGCGCTTTTTGTGAAAAGGCATGACAGACAGCCTGGCTGTTTGATAGCGTTTTCATTTAAGCAAACGGTAATCCAAACGGTATTTGGCTTTTTTTTTGGAGGAAATCCTTGTTTATTGCCTTTCGTCTAAGGGTAATTCCCTAATGTAACGCAATGATGACTCATACTTTTTAAAAAATTAAAATTTCAAAAGAGGAAAGAAGAATCGCTGAAGCTTAAATCCATTATTCTTCAAAATTAGTTCCAAGTGTTGGTGGAACATGTATTGCTTACAAGCAAAGTAAACAATAAAGTTAGATTCTCCACTGTAGTGCATAAACCCCCCCAAAGTGTTGAGATGATGTCTGCTTTGCGAGAAGGTATTCATTCCCCTTTTTTAATACCCCGTTTAAAGGTCAAACTACTTTTATTGGTTTTTTACTCTTCACACACACACACACACTTTTCTGTTGTTGTCTCTTGTCTTGCATTGACAGTCTCCCTTAAAAAATGTTTAACATTTATTATGTCGCTCTTTTATTTGGTCTACCGATCATTGGGAGGCAACAGATGGGGGATGCTATTGTTTAGAAATTGTTACAAAACGTGTTGCCATTAAAATAAAACTTTTCTTCTCCCACTCCATGCATTTTAAAATGTTCTCCCCCCTCCCCTCTCCTCTAACTTTTATGTAATTCGCATATTTTTAAAGGCTTTAGCTGGCATAATAAATGTTTTCTAATGTACACAAAATACTCCATTTTGGGTGGTAGTTCCTTCTTAATTGGAAGATTACAGGGGTTAGGTGGTTCAGTATTGGTTGTGTGGTCTTCAGGTTTTTGGTTTATTGTAACCATCATACGTGTCACAAAATTTGACAGTTTGATAAATTATATTTTAAAGAAAATGCAATTAAATTTCTCTCTTTCTCTCTCGTTTTAAGACAAAATGTCTTTAAAACATTTAAGATTTTATAATAAATACGCATTGATTTGTATTGAATGTTGTTGATAGTAAATAAAGAGAAAAAACTTTTCAAATTCGGCAACAAAAAACAGAAATATTCGTATGTATGTGTCATTGAAAGAGGTCGTAAAGCCCGGGTTCGTATCCCAGGTCAGACATTAAAATGAAATATTTCTTCGGCGACTTCCTCTCAGCAGGTTTTTGGCAAAAACTCTGAGAGTAAATAAACCTCCCATGAAAAAGTTTCTCAAAAAAAACTGTCGTTCGGAGTCGACGTTAAACTGTATAAAATTAACGAACACAACATGAGTGGCGTGAGAAGCTAGGCCGTAATCCTCACTGAAGGGTTGTAATGGTCAATTATGTCACACGAAGTTGACCTAGAGTATTTGTCATTGTGATGGCCCGGCCAAAGTTGTTCTCAAAGGAATATGCACCATTGACGCCATTTGCACAAAATGAATACCAAACAATAACCTTTTCGGGATGCATTGTACGGGATGCAATCTACAATTTTGTTTGTTCATTCAAAAATTAGTCTCATCGCTGAAGAGAACAGAAGCCATTCAGCGAATATACTTTGTTGTCTATGGATGGTGATTTGTCGAAACAGACTGAATAAATGGCAATTAGCTTGACAGATACAAGATTCCCCGTAAAGATGATGATGAATTTTCAGAGCAAAATTTATCAGAAAAGTATCCAGCAATCCCTTTCTCTGTTATTTTTTTAATTATTGCATCGTCTTCGTAAATTCTTCGCAGCAGCTTGCTTCGCATTCTTGTAATTTCTATAATATAATAAAATATGATGATAATATTCGGACACTCATCTTTAAACGTAAATAATTTTTCATATAACAATATGACTCTTGTATTTTTTCTAAGAATTTGGAATTTCCAAACAAGCTACATACATAATTGCCTGATGCAAACAATATTACCAGGGATTTTCATAGTCAAACTATTCAGCGACATTTGGAAACCGAATCTTTTCGAATCGAACCGTACTGTGCTCATAATATCTGAATATGGAATCAATCTGATTAAAAATGAAATTAAATATACTTACGTACCAGAGATCAGCAATGAATCGTTTTTTCGCTACTCATAACACTCATGAAATTTTGAATATAAGTGGGTTTACAATATTGAAATTTAACTACTCTGATTCATTCGTACTCACTACAAAGTTGATTTCTAAGGATGAGTGCAATGAGTATGAGTACAACGTTGACATCAAACTCCATCGAAATATGTTTGATTCATAAGCCTACTCATTCAGATTCATAACTTTAGAAAAATACTTATAATACTCATAAATGATTGGAGTGATTCGAATCATTCATCAAAATTTACAGTCTTAGTTGTTGTTGCATTTACAAAAAAGAAGAAAGAAAAAGACAAAGACAGTAAGCAAAGCAAACACATAACCTTCTATTTATTTTTTGATTCGGGTAAATGTTGAGTCTTGGAGAGTCGAAATCAACATGAATATGATGAGTACTTCAAACTTTGAATATGAGTAGCATGAGTATGATATTAAAATAAGTATGAATGCGTATAAGTATCAGAAATTATGATTACGATTTGATTCTACTCATCTTTTTGAATACTCATTGCTGATTTCTGTTAAGTACGTATGTGCAAATATTCAAAATCTATTTAAATATGAATATGTATGTATGTATTTAAAAACGAACATCACTTTTTACTTTAGAATTCTTTTCTACTGCCATCATTATCAGTTTTTGTTTTGTTTTGTTTTTTTTTTCGAAATTAATCAACACCCTTCTACTTGATTCTGTGAAATTTGACACTTGCATCCACTTAAGCAGTCCCTGTAAGCCTTTTGTTGTACGTTTAATTGACTTCTATTAATGCCATTAAAATAAAAGGGTGGTTTTTTGTACATTTTGTAAATGACAAAAATAAACAGAAGCAGAGGAGGATTTATACAACCTTTCCTCGATAAAATTAAAATTTTTAATTTGACTCTAAAGTGGGGAGCTGGTTATTTGAGGATGGATTGTTGGAACAACTGAGAGGTTAAGAGACAGAAAATGTTGTGTCAGTATGAATCTGTTAGGTAAACAAAACTAAATATTAACGGTAATTTAAGGTTAAACTAACAGTAAAAGCCTAATGTCAACAATATGCAAATGATTATTAAAAGTAATTAATGGGGAAAACGAAAGAAAGGGAGACTGTGAGAGGTGGAATGAAAATTAATATGAGGAGAAACATATTTGAAATATTAAAGATAAAAGAGAATTTAATAAACATACATTGATGCAATATATAGGTATGTTCAGTTTTGTTCATATTCTTCAGATGTCGTCGTGTTTTCAAAAGAATGGACGATGCAAGTCAATTTCATTGTGATCAGTATTCGGACGTATTATTTGGACATATTTTTTGGTATAGAAACGACTATAAATGTTGCATTATACGATTCATAAAATCCTAACATGAGCTAGCAGTTGAAGCTCTACCGATAAGGTAAAGACTGAAAATCTGTGCGATTCATATTCCAGACTATTACGACTTTATATTGTTGTGAAGACAGAAAACGATAAAGAAATTACAAGAATTTCCTCTTATTTTTGTTTGCTCAAATTACAATAACAAAAACACATTAAAAAAAATATAGAAATGAAAACATAACAATAACAAATAAACAGTGAAGTTCTAGAACTTGCCTAACTGTTCTCTTGTCGAACTCAAGTAGTTCCCTGGTTCTTCCGATGTCCACTAATGGACGTAGCAGTCTTGAAATTCAGCAACCAGGTATGTCTTTGTTTTGGAAATAAATTTCCAATAAATCCCGAAATTGCCCAATTTCGAAATAACCGATGATTCAAATTTAAACCGACCGATGGCCTACCCGATATAAGTATAGAATTGCTGTTCAAGTAGAATTAAGTTTTAGAAGAAGAATTAAGAATGATTCGATAGTGTAAACATCCTCATATATGATTAATTTTCTGGAGGGGTTAGGCAATCTGTTAGTCGCCGTAGTCTAGTAGGTAGTGTGTTCGTTCGTCTTATTAGACGTAAAGATTGGGTTCGAGCCCCAGGCCAGACATCAAAAACGAAATATAAAAAAATCAATATTTCTTCGGCGACTTCCTCTCAGCAGATTTCTGGCAAAAACTCAGAGTAAATAAACCTGCCATGAAAAGTTTCTCAAAATCTGTCGTTCGGAGTCGACGTTAAACTGTAGGTCCCGCCTCTCACGTATAAAATTAAGGCACACAACATGAGTGGTGTGAGAAGCTAGGCCGTAATCCTGACTGAATGTAATTGCCAATTATGTATGTATGTATATATGATTAGGCAATCTATATAACCCTTTCAGTACCAGTTTATCGGAATAGACCCCATCACCGTCACTGATAACAGCTTCAGCAACCCATTCTTCCTGTGTAGGAGTGAGTGAGTTGTTAAATTTAAATAATTAAGGAATTTATTAAACATGAAGTAAAAGTAAACAATTTTTTTTTTCAAATCCTTGTAACCCACAAGAAGTATTTTTTTTCAAAGGTAAAAGCATTAGATAGAGGGATATCCCTATAGAATAGTCAATACAGCATACGACTCGAATTGAAAATTAAGTCGGAATGCGTGGTAGTTAGTTAGACCAACGATAGTGAGTTTGACCAGATGATCTTCCACATTTAGGGCCATTATTACAACTTGCCGTTAAACTTGGAGTTAGTTAAAGGTACCTTTAGCTAAAGGGAACGGTAAAGTTACCTTTAACTTATTTTCGTTATTACAACCTTCAGATAAAATAGTTAACTTTTTCAAAAGTATGGCAGTGCCGACTCAATGTCGATAAAACTGCTCAATTAAACAAGTTTTTTAAGCGCAGTGGCAACGATGGGTTTCTTTTTTTTTTTGGTGTGTATCAAAGCGAATTCATAACAAGTGACCCCGAGGAAACAGCTGACTGATCTTGGGCTGTCAAAATTTGTGTGTGTTTGTTGTGCGTTTGTGTGTTGTTGTTAATTTTTTTTTCTTTTCCATTTTCTTTCTTCCTATTTTGACATCCGAATGGGGGTTTAACAAAAACAAAATGCGTGTTGTTTTTGCATTGTTGTACTTGTTGTAGAGTTACGGTTACCTTATTGAATTTGCCTTGGTGTGTATGCTCATTTTGTTTAAATTTGAAGTTGCCATATTGAAAATAACATATGTCAAGTTCAAGCATAACTTAACTTTAAAAGTTACCAACACCATGATCCTCCCTTTAGCTTAGCGCTCACTTCTATCTTGTTGGGTACTCATAATAATGAAAAACAATTTATCTGCCCGTTAAAATCATCTCTTTAGTAGTTAAGTTTTAAACCCTACTTTAATATTTCAATTTCATTTATTTTAATTTCATTCTTTCCCTTTCCAGATCGCACAAATAACAATACAGAACCAATTGAAATTTGTCGCAATTATCCGCCAAATTATGAGGCCGAATCATTACCTTCCTATACTATTGTATCCGGTTTACCTACTTATGATGACGCCATAGAAGAATTCCGGAAGGCAGGCATTATACTAACACCGCCTATACCAATTATTAAGATATTTGAGGCAAAGGAGCCTAAAGACATCTACAATGTGGAGAATGGTATCAATGAAAACGACAATGTATCGGTGACCTCTGTTAATACTTGCACTTGTGGCAATGGCCTAAATAATAATAACAGCACATCGCAACAGTTCTTGGCAAATGCAACAGCTGCCGTTAATCCTGCCATGAACACACAATTCATCGAACTAACACCGGAACAATTAGCCCAATTGTCACAGAAACGTTTATCCTTACAAATTGCTTTTCCGCCAACTATGCGTCGTAATTCCCGTCCACGCGTTGATATGCGCAACAATTTATTGCGATCTCGTGCTGTAGGCAATACCGCTGGTTACGAGGGCAATTTCCCTCAGATACATCGTTCAAGCTCCTCGTTTTCTTTGGCACAAGAACGTAATATGCAACTAATGCATCATCATTTACAGCACAGGGGCTCATTGTTTTGAATAAGTCCAAGAGAGAGAGAGAGAGAGAGAGAGAGAGAAGTGCGTCAGGAAAAATAAGTTCCTTTAATTTTCTTTAAAGGTTTTCAAAACTATAATTTTATTTTCCGTTATTATTTGAATACGTCATTAAGTATTTTATTTTAATTGTTTATGTATGGTATTATTTGTTTAATTATTTGTGTTTTTTAATTTCATTTTAATTTTTAAGTTAAACATTTTATTGTAAATAATTTTATTGTAAATAGTTTTAAAGTTTTATGAAATGTAAATAGAAAATATATAAAAAATTTACAAAAATTATATGAAAAAAAGGAAAGAATCCTATAATGATGGTTTTACTATACCAAAAAAAGCTTATAAGAATAGTCCAACAGCTTTCGGTAAGTTCTTTACAGCTTTCATTCACAATACAGAGTTTAAATTACCAAAGTTTATAAGAGAAATTGCATGAAAAGCTTTTTATAAATAGCTACAGTGTAGAGCACAATTAATCTAACATTTAATGGAATTCTAAAATTTGTAAATTATCCCTAAAATCTGTAAAAACATTTTATGATCAGAAAGTCCAGAGAAATAATGTCCAAAGAGATGGTAAACCGATAGCATTGTTTACTAGTGTGCTAAACTTCGAGTGATGGCACCGTGAGTCTGAGTCCCACCAGAGGCTTTGGATGTTTGTGGTTGTCTGTGATTTCACAATAGAAAAAAGAAAGTGAGAATTATTACTAAAAACTGACAAAGGGTATATACACTAGTCATTAAAGAAAAAAAATTATCGCACATTACCCCTTATTTCCCTTCCCCTATAAACTATGCAATTTTATTTTACTCTCAGAGTGTTTGTCAGAAATCTGCGGAGAGGAAGTCGCCGAAGAAATATTTTTTCATACTTCGTTTTGTTGGTCTCTTATAAGGTGTTCCCAGTCTTTTGGCGTGAATAGTGCCCTGTTATTACTGCAATGAGGCTAATGGGTAAACGTCGAATATGTCAATATCTCCTCCAGAGACACCCGGCATTCTTGGACATTTTAGATGCGTTGTACATATACTCTAGGAATCTAATGGCTGCTTTCTGGAGGTAATACATTACCATACGTTCTTTCCACCTATGTGTGTATCTCTATGTCTGGTCTCTTAGCAATATACATTCTAAATTGGCATCGATCTGAATGTAAGCACTTTCTCATTTATTGAATAGAAGCAAAAGCAAAACAAAAATCGGTATATTTCTCAATAGATCTACTTTCTAAAATTCTTAGAAGCTGAATTAGTCTGATAGGGTAACTATATATTTTTGTAGAAAGTCAGGTTGCCTTAAAAGCACTCACTGGGCATTATGTCAGCTAGAAGCTGGTTTCAGACTGCAAAATAGATAGGATAGGTGGTATTGTGTTGAATTCCGGGGTATTGCAACGTTGGTTGTTATGATATTGCAGATCAGAGTTCTGGAACAAAGTGTAAATTTGTAAAGATTTTCTTGACTGTATGTATGAGTTGATATCTTCACATGCATTGTAGTATAATAGCAAAAAGTCTCTGTACATTAAAAGATATGTTTTAGCAATTAATCCACTATGTCGACCAAATACACGCTTAGAAAAATATCTCCAGATTATTACCTACTCCGTGCTTATCTAAACCTTTATTGTATCCATCATAATCCATACATACATAATTGGCCATTACAACCCATCAGTCAGGATTATGGCCTAGCTTCTTACACCACTCATGTTGTGTGTGTTAATTTCATACATGAGTGGCGGGACCTACAGTTTAAAGTCGACTTTAACGACAGATTTTTGACAAACTTTTTCATGGCAGGTTTATTTACTCTCAGAGTTTTTGCTAGAAATCTGCTGAGAGGAAGTCGCAGAAGAAATATGTTTTTTTCATATTTCGTATTGATGTCTGGCCTTGGGCTCGAACCCGGGCTTTACGTATAATAAGCGAACACACTACCTACTAGACTACGGCGACTTCCACGGTGAATACCAATATAATAAATGGGCAAGTGTTGAGACATACTTGGTTTTTTGTTCGAACGTACATTCCTCTCAACACATGATTGATCATTAATTTGTATTCTCTATAGATTCAATCATTTCTCTACTTAGGTAGAGAATGATGAATGAAGTGAAACAGAAAATGAGTACCAATATACTATCATGTAGCACTGCATCGTTTGGACAACACATTTTAGGCCAATAACATAACATTCAAACAGTTTCTGGACATTGATAACAAAATTCGTTTCAATCTTTGATGAGTACTTAAGAAATGTCGATAAGAGGGAAAGAACACTATTCCTTCTTTTCGAATGGTCCTATTACGTCAAATATTGTCTGATGCAACCACGTTTCTTTACGAAATTTTATATGGAAAAAAGCCAAATCTAAAACTGCTTATCCATCACCTATTTTGAGTTTACATATGTACATACAAGAAAGCAACTGCTAAATTTGAAATAAATGTTACGTAAAAAATTAATTGTTTAATCGTAATTCAAATCGTCAATACGAATGACTGCTAGAAAGAAATACATATATTTAGTGTATTATATTGCTTGGGTTTCCTTTTTCTGTTTACATGTTTCGTGCATAGTAAACTTCACATGAAATTCGAGTTCTGCAATAATTGAATGGATTTCAAAGTTATTTTGGTATTTCCAGTAATAAAATATTAAAAGAAAACAAATTTAAAACTTATTATGTTGAACACTAAGGATTATTAAAAATAAACATGTTTTATTGTATTTAAAAGCAGTAGTATGTTTGTGTACCTTCTGCATTACTATTGGTTCATGCGTACGCTACAATGGGTAATGTTCGGTTAGTCGATAGGTTTGTAACATGTATTGTGAAAATGCAACCCTTTTTAATGTGTGTGGTTGTTGTCCATGATGAATTTAGATAAAATAGTGTGTTATGTTGGCAAGTCTATGGCAGAAAATGTAATCGTTTCAAATATGATGGTTTGTGGAAATGATGGTAAGTGTGTGAAACTGTACTTGGGCTGGCAGTCCCTTGATAGAAAGTGAGTAGGTTCGTGTCGAGTCTGAATTCATGGTTCTGACGATTAGCGAGTGCGCGATGTAGGGTACCGTACACCCATGTTGTCGACTGTATGTTTATTTTATGGATTTCTTATTGTAAGCAAGGATAATTTAATAAATAAAGGACGTTATCGAAAAGGATTTGTTAGTTTCATACAACATGGTATTTGATAATTAGATAGCAAGCAGATTGTGATCAGGTATAAAGCAGATCGGAATCAGATATAAAGCAGATCGTGATCAAATATAAAGCAGATCAAAATCAAAGATCAACAAATTAATAGAAGAAGTTGAAATATAAATTTTGAAAACTTAACATCTACTGTTTTCAGTATGATACCGAACACGAGAGGGATGTAGATACCGGTGCTGAAATACATAACCCTAAAGACGAAAGGAGTTGTCTTTACGGGCGATCTTCAAATCATATAAATATTAAAACCATCAACTTAAAAGATTATTCACAAACACTAAAGGAAATATACAACTTTTTGAAATCATTCTCGCATATAATTTCTGATACAGATAAAACTAAACTCATCAATATACAAACACAACTGGAGTACGTAGACAACCTGAAAATAATGAAAAATAGGCATGGTGATGATTTCGAAGATTGGGAATGGTCAAACGAAAACAGCACATGTGGCCCTGACACCTGCCCTTGTTCAAACGAAGAAATTACATAATAAATGAAAAAAACTTAACCGCATATGAAATCTTGTTTTTAAGAACAACCACCCCATCGCTCGCTATCACCCTCTCAGACCTACAAATTATAGTTTAAATAATGAGTCCAAATTAAACTTTTCAACAGTTGTATTCTGAAAATAATAATGAAAACATACACTGCAGTCCCTCTAGAAACGTGAAATAGTAAAAAAATGAACACAGTGTCTGGTCTTAATAAACTTAGTGGGAAGCAGTATGAGAAGGAAGTAATATGTTGGTGGCATGACATAATGTCCATTGACATAATGTCCATGGACATTATGTCACTATAAAAAGTGACATTATGTCCATGGACCTTATGTCACTTCGCGTGGTGTCTTAATGTCCATGTATAATGTGTCGTAAAGTCCATGGACATTATGTCACTTTTAGAGTGACATAAGGTCCATAATATTCAAAAATCAATTTTAGATATTTTATTTTAATAAAATTATAAAAAGATTGCTATGATTCTGAAATCACACTAACGCTTTGAAATTGCTGTCTAAATGGCACCCAAGAATTTTCTCCTTCATCGACTTCGAATTTTCTTTCAGCTAACGTGAGCAGTTTTTGTCTTTTTATTCAGAATCTTATCAGAACTTTGTGAAGAAGTGTAAAAATTTTTTATTTTAAAATATTTTTGTTTTCAAATCTTTTCTTTTAAATCTCTGCAACTTATTTGAATCATTTTACATTTCACATAATCTGGACAAACATTTATCACATGCAGAGATTTAAAAGGCGCCGATTTTTATTGAAAAATATTTTTTTTTTTCAAATCTTCTCTTCTAAATCTCTGCAATTTATTAGAATCACTTTACATTTCACATAAGCTGGACAAACATTTATCACATCCAGAGATTTAAAAGAAAAGATTCGAAAAAAAATCGGCGCCGATTTTTATTGAAAAATATTTTTTTTCGAATCGTTTCTTTTAAATCTCTGCAATTTATTAGCATCACTTTACATTTCACATAAGCTGGACAAACATTTATCACATGCAGAGATTTAAAAGAAAAGATTCGAAAAAAAAATATTTTTCAATAAAAATCGGCGCCGAATAATTTTTTTCATATTTTTCAAGTTTGTTCTTTCTTAGTAGCAAACTTTAATCAAAAAATATGAAATAAGTTGGGACTTTCTGAAAGTGTTTTATCTTGTGAAGAGATTGACACTTCGTTTAATCAAATCGGACAAAAATTAGCTCAGTTATTATATAAAGAGTCTAACAGTCGAGTTATATTTTTCATACATGTATATATTTTTTCAAATGAACTTTTAGTTCAAACATTTTCAGAATTTTTGATGGATCTTGATTGTTTGTCGCAATATGTCTTAATTTCACATTTGAGCGACCACCAGAAGTTGGCCAATGTTTGCGCAAAGAGAAAGCACAATACATATTTGCAAAAATCACAAATATTAGCCGACTTCTGTTAGTCGTGCAAACATGAAATTGACACATTTTGTGATAGACAATCAAGATAAAGGCTCATCTGTTCCCTTTTCAAAAAACTTTGGATTTTGAAAATAGATTAAAAATATTTGGGTAATCAATATTTTTTTGTGTGAAAAGATCAAAAATAGGGTTTTGTGGGAAATAAAACAAGTTGGGAGGGTTCGAAAAAAATAAAAAAAATATTTTTTAGTTCTGCTCAACAAAACTGACAATCTGCACTATGTCATTAGCTGAGTGTATTTGTTGCAACAGCAAAATACATATGTAGATTCATAGTTGAATTTCATGCAAAAGAAGTCTGCGTTTCAATATCAGATTTTGAAATCCGAACGTTTCTCACTTCAACGTTGGAAAAACGTTCAGAACTAACTAATAGGAATATTATGGTAAATATATGGCTATTTAATCATTTGCGTGGTATACATGGAAATAATGGTTATTCTATACTACAGGATGTGATAGGCTACTTTGAAAAATGGGAAATGTTTACTAGACACCTCTTATGCTAGGGACTATATGTAAAAAAGTAACTGCACTTTGTTTACTGGCCTGTTATGAATATAATTCCGATACATTTCAAAAATTTTAAGCGTGACTCTTCTTTAATTAATTGCATGATGTTAATCATGGTGAATCTATTTTATTGAACAGCAGTGTATGTTAAAGGAAATGAAAAAATTAAGTGGTTAATAGATCTTTTTAAAGGAGAAATGGAAATTTGTATAGTAAATTTAAATGAACTGAACTGTCATAATATAAGAACATTATGTAAATCTAATACTAATCTAAATACTTGCAAAAATCACTATAATTGTGATTGAATTTGTGCTGGAAAAAATGATGCCATTATATTTGGAAATTTTGTAAAGTTAATTATTTATAAAGAAAATTCTATTCAAAACATTTGAAAACATTAACTATAAATCATTTTAAAATATGTTAATATCGTTTAGTTAATCATTACTCCCTATTCAGAGTACATCGTCCAGCCACTAACGCAACCTACTCTTGACTTTTTAAAGAAGAAAAAATGGTGACATCAGTT
Source organism: Sarcophaga rosellei (assembly GCA_930367235.1). Classification (NCBI taxonomy): domain Eukaryota; kingdom Metazoa; phylum Arthropoda; class Insecta; order Diptera; family Sarcophagidae; genus Sarcophaga; species Sarcophaga rosellei. The sequence goes on along the minus strand of OV884020.1, from coordinate 42,072,987 downwards.
GAGTTAGAGGATATATTATATAGACATAGTAATCAAATTGATAAGCAACATGTTGATTTATTTTTAAGTCTTATCAGTGAACTAAGAATATGCAATAGTAGTAAAATAAGTAATCCATTTTTATGTATTACTAATATCATTTTATGAAAAATATTTGATAACTCATAAGCTATTTAATATGTATAAACAAATGTTTAACTATTATTATATTCCATAGATACACTGCGTTCCACATGAATAGGTGCAGTGTTTTAGTAATCAATTTAAGCTTGCTGCTCTCAAAATAATCCATTGACAGGATTATATTTTAATTTTTATTAAAGGTCTAAAAGTAATGAAAAATAATCTAAGCAAATAAAGTTCTAAAAATTTCAGTTTGGTGAAATCCGTGCTTATTTTTGTAATTTATGAAGAAAAACAGGATTTAATTTTGCTTCACTTGAATAGGTGCATATTAAAAAAAGAGAGTAAAACGTAAAAAAATGAAATACAACAGGAAAACATTGAAGATTTCTTCACTAGTTTATTTTTTTATTAATTTTTAATAACGTGTACTTCCGCCTTTCGGCAAAAATACCTCATAAATTGTATTTGGAAGGGAGTTATAAAGTTACGATAAATATTACAATGAAATTTCCGACCACGATTCTGTTGTTGCAGCAATTAATGATTATCGGTCATCAAATTGTCATCCAGACGGTACACTTTCAGTGACAATCGTCCCCAAATGTTTTCCATTTTATTTAAATCCGGCGACTATGGTGGCCATGGCAGCAATTCAACATTTTGCTCGCTAATCCACGTTTTAACAAACCTTGTCGTGTGGATAGGAGCATTATCGTGTTGGAAAATCCATGGGATAGGTCCAAATTGGTCTTGAAATTTCGGAAACGCAGTTTGCAGAATTGATTTATAAGAATTTGCTGTAATTTTCATCGTTTGAAATTCCAAGCCTTTTTTGTGGCAATTTTTTGTCTTTCTTTTATGTTATTACTATTATTTTCTTTGTGTCTTAGGTAATTCCAAATAAGGTTAGCACTTTTATTAATTTTTTTTAGAAATTTTACGGCTAGACAGACCTTGATCGTTATAGGCGTCTATTTTTGGCCCTTTCTTCCGCTGTTAAAGATTTACCGCGGCCCATTTTCAATTTAAACTTATAGATAATCACTTTTGTTCTCAATTTTAAAAAAGGATTAACAATTTTCTAGTTAGGTTGACACAAACGACCGTACAATTTAATCACCGCACCTATTCAAGTGACGCAAAAATAACACCCACTTTTTTACAAATCACAAAAACAAGCACAGATAAAATCTTATGGAACTTTTTCGAGTTTTCTTTCTTCACACTCATTTTCTCAATTGTCAGACCTTTAATAAAGAGTACAACAAAAATTGTCTACAAGAATTATCTTGAGAGCAGCAAGCTTAAATTGATTCCGAAAGCACTGTACCTATTCATGTGGAACGCAGTGTATATGTATTGTATTGTAGAAAATAACAAAATCTGAAAATAAAATATACATACCTAAGAAAAAAATCTAATAAAATAAAAAACTAATTAGTTTTAACTAATCTCTATTATATATAATTTCATTTATTTAAAACAGTAAAACTAAAAAGTCTAAATACTTAAAACAAGTCTATTTATACTTTGGGATGTTGATGAAGGGGTAATACATTTTAGAATGGGCAGTAAATTCAATTATTTAAAAAACAGATATTTTACTTATGCGTGAACAGCGTAACAGCAGGCACAACTGTACAATTCTTACTTATCAGTTTCAAATTAAAGATCCTTATAACACAGAAACACAACAACAACTACACGTACAACTATATTTCTATTTCTTCAACATTAAATCACACAAAGAAAAAAACGACTACACTTGTGTACATCCCTTTCTTATCAGTTTAAAATTAAAGATCCTTATAACACAACGACAACAACACGAGCAACTATGTCGTTATCCATGATAAAACGTGACAAGACTACTATTCTAAGAAAACACTAACAAGAAAAAAAAAACCAACATACAGGTTTACATCCCTTTCTTATCAGTTTAAAATTAAAGATCCTTATAACACAAAAACACAACAACACGTACAACTATAATTCTATTTCTTCAACATTAAATCACACAATAAATAAAAGCATAACATTGTGCAAGTCGAAAACATGAGTATACGGTACCCTACATCACGCACTCGCTGATCATCGGCACCATGAACTCAGACTTGAGACGAACCTACTCACTTTCAATCAAAGGATGGCCAACCCATACTTGCTATCATTGTCACAAACCATTACATTTAAAGGGATGCATTTTCTGCCCGAGTCCTGCCAACATAACATACTATTCGAACTGAGATCATTATGGACCACACACATTGAAACGGCATTGCATTTTCATAATACATGTTACAAACCTATCGACTAACCGAACATTACCGAGTGTAGAGTACGCATGAATCAAATTTTGTATGGAAAAAGTGATGTAGAAGGTACAAAAACATACATACTACTAAATATGTTGAAAATGTTCCATTCTCTAATGCATGTCAGTATTGAAAGAAGTTTGTTGCAGTGAGCATTGATTTCATTGGTTCCATTAATAAATTTACAATAAAAATTAAAAACATTAATTTAAATAGAAGTTATTTTTTAATTAAAATTAAAAAAAAATAACCAATGTATATAAACTTTCTATAATCTTAATGTGTGTGTGTAAACCTACTTCAGCTACAAATATTTTACTTATGCTCCCAATTCTGTTTACACGGTATTTTTTAAACGGTTTTGTAATAACACGGTCTAGAAAATAAAATTGATTCTGTTTTTACACGGTGATATTTGATATAGCACGGCTTAGAAAAGTTTATGAAAATTTAAAATTTTAAAGAAATATATATGTATATATACATATATTGACCGCAATCTTTCAGAAATTATTTTTCCACCCGTTGTTTATAAAATAATTAGGAAATTTCGCTTTTAATTTATTCTCATGGCAGCTTAGGTACATATACATACAGCTGTGTTCAAAACAATAGGAGTGCTACCATGTAATATTTTGAAAGTTAAAATTTTTTATTGTACCAGTTTGCAATACTTGATATATTCTAATGGTAGTTACAACGATATGTAAGAAATAAAATACAAATAAGGATCTCGTAATAACTTTAATATTTACGATGAAATTGATTTATTTCTGTGTTTGCCTTTGATTTCAGTTGATCAAAAAATAGGAGTGTGAGTGTTCTTTTAAAAATAATAATATAACAGCATATAATTTAAAAAAAAAAGGTGAGCAGTAAGTACTGAAAAATGTAGTTAAAACTTTTTCTACAGTGATTCGCATACATTTTTGTAATAGGGGGGGCGGGGAAAGCACTGAACTGAAGAAAAGAGAGAACTAATTAAAAATCTTCGAAAAGGAGGCAAAACTTACAAAGAAATTAAAGAAATCTTAATTTACTCTGATCAACTGATCACAAATGCATTAAAATATAAAAAAAGGGGGCAAAACATCAACTGTCGACGACCGCTGAATTGTGCGATACACCAAAATAATTCCTTCGGCGTCTTCAAAAAAATTCAAATGGCACTAAATCTAGCTGTAAGTGGCCCTACTATTCGTAAACGACTGATGAACGATAATTTATTCGCAAGAAGTCCACGAAAGGTACCATTGCTGACAAACAAAACAGGCAGCAGCACGCTTAAAGTTTGCCCAAGAACCTATCAATTGGGCCGAAAGAGAAATGGAGACACATACTGTGGACCGATGAAAGCAAAATTGTTGTATTTGGTGGCACTGGGTCTAGACAGTATTTTAGACGTCCGCCCAACACCAAATATAAAGCTTAGTATACACAAAAGGCAGTTAAACATGGTGGTGCAAAATTAAAGATATGAGGAAGCTTTTCATATAATGGTGTAGGCCCGATGCATCCAATTAGGGACATAATGGATAGGAACGTCTATGTCGGTATTTTGAGAGAATTGATGTTACCATATTCCACACTTCTAACATTGATATCCCAACAAGATAATGACCAGAAACACAACAATAAATTGGCAAATGAGTGGTTTCGGGTCAATTATGTTAAGGTTATGGCGTGGCCAGGTTAGTGTTTTGGTCTTAATCCCATAGACCACCTGTGGGGAGATGTTAAAAAATATGTTACAGAGAAACAACCTTCAAATGCAGAAGAACCATGGATGTGACAGTGCGCGATTAGGTTAGGTCGGAGGTCACTTGAGCACGCATAGCGGCCCGTTGTAATGCCACGGGTGAACGCAGTCCCTGTACTAACCAAGTTCCACCAAAATCAGGGAAAAGGAGGAAGTTGGTCAGCGCAAGGTCTGCACAACAAAAGCACGACTACCCCGCACTGGAAAACCAGCCAGAAAGTTTGATGAACGAAGCTATATCCTTGATGTCAATAGATGATAGCTCCGTTAAGCTAACAAGGAATGGGGAGCCAAATAACCTATATCTACACCTAGCAAGAGACGGGCACTGGCAGAGGAAGTGAACAACAGTCTCCTCTTCCTCAGTGGACCTGCATCCACGGCAAAAGTCGTTGAAAGGGAGCCTCATTCTTTCCGCGTGTCTACCCAAGACGCAATGGCCTGTAAGCACGGCCACTGTAGTCGAAATGACATCACGACCAAGACTAAGTAATCGGTTGGTACGCCTTCTATCCATCCTGGGCCAGGTGAGTCTAGCGGTGGAGCAGGACTCCTCATTGACCCAGGATAGGTTGGCGTCCCGAAAGAACCTCCGCGCAATGGTCAACTTGACCGAGGCAAGTGGCATACCCAATTCAACAGAAGAGGATTCCGGAAGGAGCGCACCAGCTCTGGCGAGCTCGTCTGCCCTACAGTTTCCCGGAATTCCACTGTGGCCGGGGACCCACACCAGAGAGACACTGGAGAAGTGCCCAGAAAGAAGGTCAAGACAGCGGCGACATTCCCTAACGATCCTAGAATTAATCACGGAACCCGATAGAGATCCTATCGCGGCCTGACTATCAGAGAAGATCGAGACGCGAGTGAAAGGAGCATCGTTGACGAGGATCCATTGCGCGGCTCGGTAAATCGCCATCACCTCCGCCTGAAACACACTGCAGTAGTCCGGCAGACGGAGAGAAATATTCAGGTCCAGTTTCCCAGAGTAGACACCGCTCCCAACCCCATTATCGAGTCTAGAGCCGTCGGTATATACATCTAGAACTTCCGGGGGGACGACCACATTAGGATTCCAGTCATCCCTACTTGGAATCAGAGTGTGGAAACATCTGTCAAGACAATATTCAGCGGGGAAATAGTCTATGTTCACTGGGGCCACTGGATCAGCCTCCAGAATAGTGGAGTGACCAGAGGGTACGATGTGCCAACGAGAGAGAGCATTAAGTTTAGTCGCAGCAAACTTGGCTACCTGCTTTGCGAGAAGCACAGTAGGAAGCCAGTTTAGCATTGCGAACAAGGCTTTCGTGGGGGTGGTGCGAAGAGCGCCAGTTATATAGATGGCAGCAGACCTTCTGACCTTGTCAAGAAGTCTGACGTTGTATTTCTTGTCAAGGGCAGTCCACCAGAAAGCAACACCGTATAAGAGGTTGGGTTCGATGACCGTGGAATATATCCAACGCATGATCCTTGGGCGAAGACCCCATCTGGTTCCGACCGCTCTACTGCAGCAGTAAGGAGCACATGCCGCCTTGCGTGCCCTAGCAGCCAGATTCGCCCTCCAGTTGAGTTTGGGATCTAGGATCAGGCCCAGATATTTAACCTCGCGACTCAACGTGAGTCTGGTCCCACCTATGCTGGGAAGGGAGAAGGTCGGAATTTTATATTTCCTCGTAAAAAGAATCGTATCGGTCTTAGAGGGGTTAATAGACAGTCCAAAATCCCTACACCAGTCCAGCACGATTGACAGCGCCAAGTTCAACTTATCCGACAGTGTCTGCGGACAAATTCCCGACGCAGCAATGGCAATGTCGTCAGCGTAAGCTATGGCCCCATTGCCAGAGTGTTCCAGCCCCCTCAAGAGTGAGTTGACTGCAAGATTCCAGAGAAGTGGCGATAGAACACCGCCTTGCGGTGTGCCTCTACGAACCATTCTCTGACAATTCGTGGCCCCCACTGTGGAGGTTACTATCCTCGATTTGAGGAGAAGCTCAATGAACCTGACCAGATTCTGTCCCAGGTTCAGAGAACCAAGAGCCCTAACTATGGCGTCCGGGTCGACGTTGTTAAATGCACCTTCAATGTCCAGAAAAATGGCCAAAGTGTATTCCTTAACGTGCAAGGACTGTGCGCGATGCGTGGCATCAAAATCATTTAAAGAGATACCAAGATCTTATTGACTCAATGCCTCGTAGATGTGCTGAAGTCATTTAAAACAAAGTGTTAAAAAGTTAGAAAATGAATTAGAAATAAATTTTAAGTCAAAAAAGGATAATCCTATTATTTTGAACACAACTGTATATACGTATATATTTTAATCTTTTGTTTAATTTAAACAAAACTGAGCACAACGGTTAATACCCGATTTTGTTATTATCGGAAACTGAAAATGCTAATCTTTTTGGAGTTCATAGCTATTCCGAACCAGCCTTACGTAAGCGATCACATATGACATCCGATGATGATAGCGAATAGAATTCTGTTATTTTCATCATCACATTGACTGCTTTTAAGTTTTTATTTGTGAACTTTTGCTTATCAACTTATATTATTTGTTTTTGACTTCCTGAACTACAATAATTTTAAATTTATGTTACTTTTTTAAGATTTGAATAGCTTTTCGTTTTATGAAATAAAATATACATTAATGCTTATAAAAATTCTATTTAGTTTTTTATAAAGACTCTCTTATCAGTCTTTTTCTAAAAAATTTTTTTTCTTTTTAAAGATATGGAACCAATCCCCTTCTTTTCGATGTACTTCATGTCTTTTTTTACACGTTTTTTTCTGGAACGTATATACTGTGTAAAAACAGAATTAAGTGTATTTTAAAGCTAGAATGGTAAGTACGTTTATTAATAAAATTTTAAAACTTTAACATATCAATACATACACTACACACACTAACGTAAACTCCGCGCATTAAGCAGTCGGCGACTATTTTCACAATATTTCAAACACTACTTACCAGATTTAAATAAAATAATATTGTGCTTGTATGAATTCGCCGTAGTCTAGTAGGTAGTGTGTTGGCTTATTAGACGCGAAGCCAGGGTTCATATCCTCGCTCAGACATCAAAACGAAATATGAAAAAATATTTCTACGGCGACTTGCACTCAGCAGATTTGTGGCAAAAAGTCTGAGGGCCATTATTAAAACTTGCAGTTAACTAAAGGGAGGATTTTAACGGGCAGATAAATTGTTTTTCATTATTATGAGTACCCAATAAGATAGCAGTGATCGTTAAGCTAAAGGGAGGATCATCCTACCTTTTACATTTAAAGGTCACTTTATGTTTGTAGTTGCCATATTATATATTATTTACATTCTGGCAACTTCAAATTGTAACAAAATGAGCATATACAACAAAAAAACAAAGCCCGCGGTTGCCACTGCGTTAAAAAAAAACTTGTAAAATTGAGCAGTTTTAACGACATTGCTCCGGCACTGCCATATTTTTGAAAAATTTTATCCGTAAGTTGTAATAACGAAAATAAGTTAAAGGTAACTTTCCAGTTCCTTTTAGCTAAAGGTACCTTTTACTAACTCCAATTTTAACGACAAGTTGTAATAATCGCCCTGAGAGTAAATAACATTGCCATGAACAGTTTCTCAAAATCTGTCGTTCGGAGTCGACTTTAAACTGTAGGTCCCGCCACTGATGTATAAAATAAACACACACAACATGAGTGGTGTTGTGAAGCTAGGCCGTAATCCTGACTGAAGGGTTGTAATGGCCAATTATGTATGTAATATTGTGCTTCTAACGGTTAGGTTAGGCGAACACTATGGGCCACATAGCCACTTGATAAGAGTCCATTTAAGAAATCATTTTTTTTACCCTAAGGTTTTTACCAGAAATCTACTGAGAGGAAGTCGCCGAAGAAATATTTTTCATTTTTCATTTTGCTGGAGATGTATGACCTGGAGGAAAAAGAAAAACATAGCCTTTATATAAATGTAGCACATAATTAATCCATACATAAAGCCTGAATTAAAATCAAAATGCTGCCAATATCTACTACGTCAAGGTTAAATTGCAATATCATACTACAGAATGAAATGCAAATACATATGTTTCTAGAGTTATTTGTAGCATTGCCTGTTTATCATTATGAACTGTGTATTTAGGTTTTAATCTTTCAAATTCATTTTAAATTTGCAAATTAGCACCCTATTATTATTACTATTTAAGGATACAATTTAAAATTATTTTCTATTAATAAACTAACATTAAGCATTACCACATCATAACTTAATGCATTAATATGAGCTTCTGAAAGGGAAAAGGTATAAAAGTGTAAGGGAGTAACGAAAAAAAAAGGAGCAAACAATTGGACAATTATTTCATAGACATGCATGCACTCATGCTTAAATAACGTTATTTAGTACTGAAATACTAATAAATATGACGTGTCCTATTGGTAAACAACACGTACGTACACATACGTATCCATTGTCGTGTCCACCAGCAACAATCGTTCCATTTATTTTTCAATCACTCATTCAGTCAATCGGCATGTACTCTCTTTGTTTACGCGGAAGTTAAACTGTTAACAATTTTTAATTGAGAGATATTCCTTTATTTTTTAAAAAAACAAACGTAGACGTATTTAAAGAATAATAACAGAATAATAATCAAAAAAGGTAATTTTACATATTTTGCGACTGGATACTTATTGTATAAAATTTAACATAAACGTGTGTTTGGTAGTGAGCTTCAAATATGCAAAAAAAAGGTTTCATTAAAAGAGGAAAGAAATGTAATATTTACTCTTTTTCATCGCTACATAGCATACACAATGAAAGAAAAAGAATTTAAAAAAATTTCGTTTCAAAAAGCGATTGTACGATTGTTATAAGTTGAGTACAGGTGCAGTGGTGTTATAATTCTTTAAAAGACAAATAAATAAATTAAAAAGAAATCAACGCAACATAAGCCTTTAATAACAAAGTAAACAGCTTCAGAAAACAACGGATTAACTTTTTGTTTAATTAGAACCAGATCAATGAGACCCTTTAGCCAGGATTACGACATAATGTCTCCCAACACTTAGGTTGTGTGTGTTAATTTGTATACATTAGTGTGCGGAACCTATAGTTTAGATCGACTCCGAACGACAGATTTTTGAGAAACTTACTCTCAGAATTTTTGCCAGAAATCTGCTGAGAAGAAGTCGCCGAAGAAATATTTCGTTAAGTTGGAGATGTCTGATCTGGGGGTATGTTATCTCACCTAAAAGTACGATTGGATCACACTAAAGGCATTACTTAGGAAAGAGACAATAGCGCTAATACCCTCGAAAACGCAGCGAGAACTATTTTTTATTATAGTTCCATCTGATTACATCTTTAAAACGAAAAATTTGATAAGTACATGCATTTATTTAAATATAAAAAGTGAAATTCCGGGGAATCCATAAAAGTTGTTGATCATAATAATAGATATACTTGACTTATTTATAATTTTTTTTTTCATAGTAAATGTAGTCGCCGTAGTCTAGTAGGTAGTGTGTTCGCTTATTAGACGTAAAGCCCGGGTTTGACCCCAAGGCCAGACATCAAAACGAAATGTGAAAAAAATATATCTTCGGCGACTTCCTCTCAGCAGATTTCTGGCAAAAATACTGAGATTAAATAAACCTGCCATGAAAAAGTTTCTCAAAATCTATCGTTCGAAGTCAACGTTAAACTATAGGTCACGACACTCAAGTATAAAATTAAGGCACACAACATGAGTGGTGTGAGAAACTAGGCCGTAATCCTGACTGAAGGGTTGTAATGATCAATTATGTATGTACATTAGAGCGACTCACCGAAAAAATTCAAAAACTGTTTTTTTTTACAGAATATCCTTAAAAAAAGGACATGGATGATTGTCCGTGGACAAATTGTATATACCGCTGGACGCGCCTTGAAAAAACCTTTCTTATGACACCCATACTCTATATGTTGGTTAGGAAACAAATTCTCAAATTAACAAAACATACAAAAATAGACCCTTTTTCAAAATGGTCCAGCTCACGAGAGGTCAAAGCTAGAGCCGAAATATTTTAGATGCCATCTTAAAAAAGTCCAAGGTTCATTTTGAGGGGGGTACATCGAGCACGAATTTTGCTTCCATACAACTTGAGTCGCTCTAATGTACATATGTAAATTAAATTTTTGAGTGATTTTTCATTGTGTTTATTTGAAACGTTAAGAATAATTTCATTTTGATATAACATTACATAAAAATATTTTAAAGAAAATGGAACTGAAGAAGCGGAAAAAGTTGTTCAAACCATCAGGAATTATGAAAAATCATTGAGAGAGATATCGAAGAACTTTTCCAAAAAACGAACATGGCAGAATCTCGTGGCAGACCTAAGAAAACCGGCTCAGAAACAAATAGACGGATAATCGTATTGGCAAAAAATTACCTCTTCAAATCCTCTGATGCTATTTCTGCTGGGATTTTTATTGAAATTAATCCAACAACAAATTTTACTAATTAGAAAATGGAAGAGAGTTTACAATAATAGAACAGAACAAACGAACGAAACGATGACAAATTCGTTTAGAAATGAGTTGATTTCGGTTTCATCGCTCCCATATAATACTTCGGACCAAAGTAAATGCTCCTTAGCACATTGAGGTTGATTATACGATTCCTTACAACTTTCTGCGTAGAATATTCGATTTTTGTATTCCAGCTAATAACTGGAGATCCGGAGGTTCAAGTACTGATCGGAATGGACCACATAACTCGTAGCCGGGATTGAAGTATATCGAAAATCATACCTTATTGTCATTTTAAGTTCTCAAGCTTTAAAAAAAAACATCCTATACAAAATTGAAGGATATATATCGGTATGCCCGAAGTCTGAAATGTTTAAATGTCAACTGTCGTTCGGATTTCGAGTATTTCTTGGAAATTAGAAAAGTTTCGAGAAGATACAAAAAGACAAAGTTTATTTGGTAGCGTATAGTGTTGTTCTTACACCAAAATTACTTAAGTTTTAACCCATAATTAATATTAATCAGGCATTATGTTTTACAGTGGAAGGTATAGCGACTTGTACAACAAGTGACCGTATTCTAACGAAATTATATCAACGGTACGTACCACACGACGCAAGTCAAATGATTGTTGTTGGTTTCTTTACACAAGAGTGTCATGTGCCATCGTGAGCCAAATTTACATCGTTAATGTTACTTTAGCGAACGTAACCGACAATGTACTGTTATCCAAACATACACACTACAAGCTAAACTGTGTGATGTTGTCAAAATTTTAGCAGAACTTAAAATTCTGAAAAAAATCCTTGAGTTTTTTTTCCCTAGAGAATCTTATGCCATGCGTCAATCAAAGTAGTTTTTAATACTTTTCCGCATCGATAAGTCCAAAATTGTTTAAAAATTCTTTAGAAATTTTTAAATTTGGAGATTCCGCAAACGAATTTATAAGCTGTAAGTACTTTCATTCCGATTTATGTGTCGATTCATTATGTTAGTGACCCAAAAACGTATTATTGTCCATTATGCCATTTATATGTTTTTGACAGTTAGCTCAAGATGTTAATTTTGAAGCTCTGTATTAGCTTTAGACCAAACGGAACAGCTGGCAATTGAGATGAAACAATTGTTTGACCAGGTTGTAGAAGCTTATTATGAACAATTGTCCTCAAATTCCATTAACACACCAAATAGCATTTCTTGGTGTCAAACCTGGCTCTGCCACCGTCAGCGAAGCTTTTTTTGCATATTATGGCAGTACGAGAACCAATTGTCATTACCCGTATATGTTCGATTCATTCGTGGTTTGATTTCTTGCATTTTAGCTGTTTATCCATCTTGCTTCAATTGGTTCATACCAGAGATCAGCAATGAATCGTTTTTTCGCTACTTATAAGTACTCATTAAATTTTGAGTATGAGTGAGTCAACAGTATTGAAATTCAACTGCTCTGATTCATTCGTGCTCACTACAACGTTGATTTATAAGTACAGGTTGCAATGAGTATGAGTACAACGTTTGACATCAAACTCATAACATTCGAAATATGTTTGATTCATACGCCTACGCATTCAGATTCATAAATTTAGAAAAATACTTGTAATACTCATAAATGATTCGAGTGATTCGAAAGCATTTACAATAAAAGAAGAAAGAAAAAGACAAAGACAGTAAGCAAAGCAAACACACAACGTTCTAGTGAGTATTGTAGTGTTCGTACGCGAATCATACTTATTTTGTGATTCTTGTAAATGCTGAGTAAAGGAGAGTCAAAATCAACAACATCATGCGTATTGTTAAGTATGAGTACGATGAGTACTTCTAACTTTGTATGATATTAAAATAAGTATGAATGCGTAAAACTATCAGAAATTAAGAGTATGATTCGAATCTACTCATCTTTTTGAATACTCATTGCCGATCTCTGGTTCATACCTAGTTGGTTCTTTTTTAATAACCTTTCTGAATTTTCATTCTTTTTTAAACGCATATAAGTTTTCATGAAATAATGTCTTCTAACAAAGTGAAGCTTAAAATGTAAGCTTTCATATTAGCTAATTATACAATTAATAATACCAAATATGTTACATTATATAGCCATCTACCGACTAGTATAATACAAGTGATTGGATGGTCTTGTTCGTACATACATACATAATTACATAATTGGCCATTACAACCCTTCAGTCAGGATTACGGCCTAGCTTCTCAACACCACTCATGTTGTGTGCATTAATTTTATAATGAGTGGCGGGATCTACAGTTTAAAGTCGACTCCGAACAACAGATTTTTTGAGAAGCTTTTCATGGCAATTTTTACTCAGAGTTTTTGCCAAAAATCTGCTGAGAGGAAGTCGCCGAAGAAATACTTTTTGTATTTTGTCATCTAATTTATGTGAGTGCTCTTTATAAGTTTGAATTCCCACCAGAGACTTTCGTCTACTACTCTTAAATAATACTTTAAATAAATTAAAATAAAAGAAAATATTATGAAAACATTAAAAAAATAAATATTATTTCTCACATAAAACTCTTTCTCGTATTTCATCACAGTACATTGCACGAAAAGTGAGTGACTATACCATCGGTGTTGTCCTCTATTAAAAACTATCATTTATGAATGACTTGTCAATGGACTCTCATTTTTAAAATAAAAACACATATTTTTTGGAATAGATGGAATTTCTATTGGATTATAGAGAAAAACTGTTTCGATTGAATATGGAATAAAATATCCCTGAACTGACAGCTATTTTTTCACAAAATAGCATAGAAAAAATCTCACGATTTCTTTAAACTTTACTACTGATGTTTTCGTGTTTGCGTTGATACTCTCACTTACAGTAGCAAAGATCTCAGGAGACCAATGTTCTTACAGTCGACAACTAATACAGCTTCTTTCAATTTTTTTTCCACTCTTCAAATTGCTATCCATTAGGTGCATTGTTTTAAAAATCTTTCAAACTTTTAAAACGGCTTCAACATAACTTTTAAAATTTTTGTAAGTAATTTTAGCAATTATAACGCATTATTTTTTTGTAAAGTGCTTAATTTAGAATACATAATTAGTCATTACAACCATGATAACCAGTGACTAAAAATAATTGTTATTTTTTTCATTTAGAAAAAAAGGTTATGCAAAATTTCCCTTTATTTTGTTTAGGGAATTTTTAACCGTTATCATGAGATGTATATTATTTTGGTAGCCGCAACCAATATAAATGAGAAATATATTTTTTTGGTTATGAATAGCAGTTATAACAATCCAAAAAAAAAAATTGGTTGCCAATAACCATTATAAAAAATAGTTTAACTTTTTGGTTAGTGTATTGCTGTCAATTTGAACAGATTTTTTAAAAACAATTTTACGCAAGTTACCGTTACTTATTACTGAGCATATATATATGAATTTTGTTTGTGGATTTCCATTCTTCATGTCTAAAATCTTGAATAAAGTATTGATAGATGATCTAAAATTACCAAAAAAATCTAATTAATTGTGATAATGGTTATTGGTAACCAAAAAAATTTTTTGGTTGCTATAACGGTTATTCGTAACCAAAATAAAAATAAATCTCACTTAAATTGGTTACATTGACCAAAATTAAATATATCTTAAAATAATGGTTAAATACAACCAATATTTTTATTTGTCAATTTTAACAGTTAAATGAGAGTTTTTCGCCATTTTTCTTATAACCGTTACGTCCCTGATGATAACTGCTGACGAAAAGTCTTCTTTTGCTGCAACATCAAGAAAACACGTTTGTAGTTACATATATCACAAAAGGTCACCAATACTGTTAAAGACTGTCTCAGTAAGAGTTTTCTTTTTAAATTTACATTTCGAAAATTGTTTACCGTCCTGCAGTTGCTTTTAATAGAATTTCTGTGCAAATAAAGGGTGTCTCAGTAAGAGTGCAGTTTTTAAATTTAGTTGAATATGTTTAAAATGTATACAAATGGAAACTCTCATATATTTATTCTAAATATTCAAAATTCGACGTAGTCTAATAGGTAGTTTGTTCGCTTATGAGACGTGATGCCACGGTTTAAAACTCAGGTCAGACATCTAGAAAAAAACGAAATATGGAAACAATATTTCTTCGGCGACTTCCTCTCAGAAGATTTTTGGCGAAAATTCTGAAAATAAATAAAATTGCCATGAAAACTTTTCTCAAAAATCTATCGTTCGTAGTCGACTTTAAACTGTAGGTACCGCCACTCATGTATAAAATTAGCACACACAACATAAGTGGTGTGAGAAGCTAATTCGTAATCCTGATTGAAGGGTTATGCTGACCTTTATTCTTCAGTACCATTTCAAAATTCCAATTTTGCAACACTTGTCTCAAATTTATGCAACCTTTAAAGACTGAACTTTGGATAAAATGTTTGCACGATAATCCAACTCGATAATGTTGTATCCACATTCGTCATCATCAATCAAATCAAATGCTGAGTGTAAGAAATTTTTCAAGAATTAAAAATTTTATTTTTCATATCCAACTGGATACAGATTACTAAAGTCATACATTACTAAAGTTGTAGAATCTCTTCACTACAGATTATATTAAAATAATTTTGTTTTTTTTAACTAAAAGATCTATATAAACTATGTTTATGATCATCTTGCAACAATTCTAAAAATCAGAGCTTTTATTGCAATTTCTCATGGTTAGTCATCCGTTGTTTATTATAAACAAAAATAAAAAAGAAAAGAAATAATCAAATAAGAAAAAATAAATGCCAGTTTCCAATTTTAAAAAATTGTACGAGGCATATTACACGTTGTTCAAGTGAGGGAATGTAAAATGAGATTGTACGAGCGCGAGTATTTAAAATCATTCCTTTTCTATAGCACATGAGCGAGCATATTCAAGCGAAAAAGATTTTTATGTGTCTTTATAAGTGTTGGTTGTATGTATTAAGTTTCCCTTAAATGTTTAATTATCCACAACAATATTTTCATTGTTGTTTTTATACATTTTGTTATTTTTTTTTCTTCATCTTCTCTGCTGTTTATTAAATATTTTAATTTGTTATTGTATTTGTTTTGCTTTAGTATAGTCTTCTGAAGTGTTCTCTATTCAAGTAACGCAGGGAATAATGTAAACAAACTCGAGTTAAAGTGAAATACGCAACACAAGGATTGCAGTTATTTCAGATAGTGAGCGACAAAAGTGTTTCAATGCGTGCATGCAGATCTAAAAATATAAATGAATTTAATTGTAATCTTGAAGTCGCCGTAGTGTATTGGTCCGTAGGTCCGACATCAAAAAACCAAATATGAAAAAAAATATTTCTGCGGCGACTTCCTCTCAGCAGATTTCTGGCAAAAACTCTGAGAGTAAATAAAATTGCCATTAATAGTTTCTCAAAAATCTGTCTCGTTCGGAGTCGACGTTAAACAGTAGGTTCCGCCACTCATGTATAAAAGTAACGCACACAACATGAGTGGTTTGAGAAGCTATTCCGTAATCCTGACTACAACTCTTCAGTCAATTATTCATAATTGGTAAATTATATATGTATGTAATTGTAATCTACATTAACGAGTTCCTACTGCACCTTGAACACCGAACCAGACCGAGTAGACTTAAGTAGCATTTCGCTACTGTTTTTCTTATTGCATCATTGGCTCCTTAATCTCCACCAATTTCTTTTTTTCGCAAAAAAGCAAAATATTTAGGAGCCTTAATACTCCAGTAAAGTTAAATTAATGATTGTAGAGTGAGTCTAAGAATCTTAAAAGACCAGCTATATGGTGATGCTCAACGTATGTAGTTTGTTTCACATCACTTTGATATTAAATTCGATTCATATCTAACTCCTTCGTTCTGTTTTAAAAGGTTAACACGAACTTTTCTATTTAGCTGCTGGAAATCATAAGACATCCGAACATCGCATAAAGCTTTCTTTAAATGATTAATAAATCCAAGTCCAGTTCTCTAGCAATTTTTCGGTCATTATAAATTTTTCCAGGATTTCATCAACTTTTGCATAGCATTTCGCTGCCGTTTTTCTAATTGCGTCATTGCCTCCGTAAACTCTACAAATTTTTTTCAGTATCCACCGCGCATTCTTATCTTATGTCAGAGTTTTTAATCTCAAAACCTTCATTTCTTACAAAATATTTAGGGAGACTTAAGATTTAGCTTGAAATTATTCATTGCGGCGTGGGACTAAAAACAATGACCGGTTATATGGTGTTGAGAAACACTGTTTGTTTGTTGACTTGTTGTTTCCATAATTCCAAAGGATCAGAAACGATTTTCCTTCAATCATGCTAGTTAAGTCATTGGCTACGTAACTCACCAAATTTTGTCAGCATCCACTGGCGCATTCTTATCTTTCTCATTCTCAATAAAAAAATATCTCTTACAAAATATTTTGGGGGCCTCAAATAGAGTTAAATTATTCATTGTGGCGCGGTGCTTAGAAACATAGTTTTTTTGAAGACCACTTTAGCATTATCTTCACACCAAATTTGTGCAATTATAGGATAGAATGGAGATTTTTATTCCTATTATTCCGAAGATTCGGAAAATTGAAAAAATCAGCCAATGTAGCTTGAGCATTACTGTCAAGAATGGAAGTTTGCGCCAGTTAAAGTTGTGCAAAGTCTATGTGAAAGAGGAGATATATTGGCCCATAAGATTTTCGTCAAATATTAAAGAAAGAAAGAACACATAGGAAGAGTATTTGAAAAGGAAAAATACTGACTTTTCACAGGCATTTGACAGATATAAGTATGCTCATTCCATGATTTCTATAAGGAACATGGGCCTCAATAAATTTTCTGTGCCAGCGGCTTCATTTCATCCCACTGCTGCTGGTTACTTTGGTTTTTTACCTATTTAATCCACGTGTAAGTAGAGCAAGTGCGCCTTCTGTTCTTTTACGGATTTCATTCAATGGCAATTCTCTTGATATATTTTCATTCCCTTTTAAGGGTTTGGCTGATTAAACGCCATTTACGCCTCTTTATTTCGATCTATTGTTATATCGTTTGACACAGCCTCTAATTGGAATACACAGATGATTTTGCGATGACAGTGGTTTATGAACATTTGTACCTTTCACTTATCGTGAATGTATCTTTAAAAAATCTTTCAATGAAAAGTTTGCAGTTAATGGAGATGATCGTGTGAGTAGTTTTCAAATGATTGCAGTGTGCAACTGAATACAATATATTAAATTTATTTATTTTCACATTTTCACCTTTGCTTTTAATATTGATTTTATAACCGATGACTCATAAATATGTACATATGTTCGTTTTTCGAATTTATTTATTTCCATAGTATTTGTTCATTAAAGTTTAAATCTTTACATTTCAATAAACAAAACAGAATTTCACGCCATGTCTTTGGTGGCCGCACGGTTAAGATTTAAATGTTTGCTACTGTATTATCAAGGGGATCGTTATACCTAACAGGGCTACTTTGCACACTCTGTCCTCCTTTGGTCTTGGTCTCCTTCGCATTTATTTAATATTCAATGACATTACAAAAACAATTTCTTACTCCATGCAACACCATTTTATTTTATTCCGTGAGTTTCATAGTTTAGTAGGTAGTGTGTTCGCTTATTAGACGTAAAGCCCAAGTTCGAGCCACAGGCCAGACATCAAAATGTCTCAGCAGATTTCTGGCAAAAACTCTGAGAGTAAATAAAACTGCGATAAAAAAGTTTCTCAAAATCTGTCGTTCGGAGTCGACGTTAAACTATAGGTCCCGGCACTCAAGTATAAAATTAAGGCACACAACATGAGTGGTGTGGGAAGCTAGGCCGTAATCCTGACTGAAGGGTTGTAATGGCCAATTATGTATGTATGTATGTATGAGTCCTTTACTTATTTTATAATTTATATTTTATTTTTTTGTTTCATCCTTCCTTTCAAAAATATCAAAACTAAACTGTATGTAAACAATTATTGTAGACTGTATTTCAATAATATTCATAAACTCACTGCTGACCACCACAAAAACAGATCAATATGAAAATTTCAATGTGTGTTCAATGTGTTCTTATGTATTGTATATAAAATAATTATTTTGTAAAGTTCTGATGGATATTTCACTGGACACAGATACAGATAGTTTTGAGAGATCAAGAAAGTAAGAACATTTTACTAATTCAGTATATTTTGATTATTTTTTTTTATTTCTATTTCTTTACCAATGAATTAATTAGAAATTTCCAACATAATTTTCTGATTTATCTTTTAGACAAATAATGGATTTAAAACCAAATAAAGAGCGAAGATCGGAATTAATTCTGGAAGCACGACACTCGAAGTGCATGTAAGTAATAAATAAATTATATTTTTCTGTACTGTGTACACAGTATGTGTACGTAATAATATCGCATGCATATATTTAAAACTACAATGTATTCAGTGATTACAGTTTCTTCAAAGCTACGAAAAGATTTACTTGTTTTCTTTTGATTCTTTTGCGATTCGTCGGCTTATAAAAACTGATCTAATGGCTGAAAGGATGTTCTTTTATTTTGTGAAGCGTGTTTTAGGTTAGGTTAGCGGGTAGCTTTCCATTCACAGGCAAGTTCACTCGGTGGCCCATATGGACCATTGTGTTAGCCTGTGCAAGGTAAACCTTATCCTGATCAGTTAGTGGTGGGTTTGACTAAAATAAGCTCTGGATGAAACCAAGCAGTTCTTTCAGTGGCACGTTTGCCAGCATGAACAGATCTTTAAACGTTCTGTTAGCCAAAAACCGATGGCGTCTGTCCTGAAGTACAAAGCACTCGCATAAAAGGTGTTGTACCGATTCCGTTTCCTCCACATCATGGCGCTTCTGCAGTAATCCTGTCAATAGCGCAGTGATTTTTGAGAAACTTTTTCATGACAGTTTTATTTACTCTCAAAGTTTTTGGCAGAAATCTGCTGAGAAGAAGTCGCCAAAGAAATATTTTTTTCATATTTCGTTTTGATGTCTGACCTGGGCTACGAACACGGGCTTTACGTCTAATAAGACAACACACTACCTACTAGACTACGGCGACCACCTACAATTTGTTTAATTAAATTTTGCATTTTGAAAAAATTTTCTTAGAGCGACGCATACATCTCCCGTCCCATCCATGCCAGTCTATTTGTCTTTACGTTTCCCTCTATGCCACGGTGGCCCGGAACCCAGTAGAGGTGGGTGTTTTGTCGACTTATATGTATGTCTAGAGAGTCCATTCAATTCCTGGCTCCCTTTAATTTGACGAGATATGATCAATTTCGAAAGAGATAGGTCCCCGGTGTCAACGTGCAGCTGATATACGTTGGCTTGTTTAGGTAATCTGTACGAACCGTTCTGTGCCAGATTCCAGATTCAGTTCCACATTCCATTTTTGAGCTATCGTTGAAGATCGTTATATCACCGTCAATAACGCCTATTCACTCTACCGAAGCATTATCGTATCAAACATTTGCTCGTTTGCATGAGGATATTCTTAGCCTAAAATTTTACTATTTGATATATTTACTTTTATCCATTACTCATTGTATGGATTCCCGGCGCTTTCCGAGGACTGTTAACTTCAGCTCCTAACTGAGTTCAATTTTGTACGCATAATTTTTTTTTTTAATTCGCTGAATAGCGCTTCATGATATTTTCAGATTTTCAGCAATAATCTCGTTTACAGCAGCAATGTGTTTACCCTAGTTCTTTCAAATTGTTCTTCCACTTTTGATACATTAGGTCACTTTCTCGACGAAAAACTTCGAATTTTAGACCTGTCTATTTTGGAAAATTTGACCTAAGCATCTCTCTCCGACTGCCGGATTACTGTAGCTTGTTTCAGGCGGAGGTGCTGACAATTTACTGGGCCGCTCAATGGATCCTCGTCAACGATGCTCCTTTTACCCGCGTCTCGGCCTTCTCTGACAGTCCGGCCGCCATAAGATCTCTGTCACGTGTTGTGAATAACTCCAGGATCGTCAGGGAATGTCGTCACTGTCTCGACCTTCTTTCTGGGCGCTTTAGTGTCTCACTGGTCTGGGTCCCCGGACATAGTAATATTCTGGGGAACTGCAGGGCCGATGAGATTGCCAGAGCTGGGGCACTCCTTCCGGAATCCTCTTCAGTAAACTTGGGTATGCCACTCGCCTCGGTCAAGCTGGCCATTGTGCGAAAATTCTTTCTAGACGTCAACCTATCCTGGGTCAATGAGGTGTCCTGCTCTGCCGCTAGACTCACCTGGACCCTGATGGATAGAAGGCGTACCAACCAGTTACTTGGACTTGGTCGTGGCATTATCTCAATCACAGTGGCCATGCTTACAGGTCACTGTGTTATGGGTAGACACGCGGAAAGGATGCGGCTCCCATTTAACGACTTCTGCCGTGAATGCAGATCCGTTGAGGAAGAGGAGACTGTTATCCACTTTCTTTGTCAGTACCCATCTCTTGCGAGGTGCAGATATAGGTTGTTTGGCTCTCCATTTCTTGTCAGCTTGACGGATCTATCACCTATTGATGTCAAGGATATAGCATCGTTCATCAAACTTTCTGGCCGGTTTTCCAGTGTTGGGTAGTCGTGCTTTGATGTACAACCCCTGTGCTGACCAACTTCCTTCTCTTCCCTGATTTTAGTGGAACTTAGTCAGTACAGAGACTGCGTTCACTCGTGGCATCACAACGGGCCGCTATTCGTGCTCAAGTGAGCTCTTTGATATCAGAGCTACCACTTCGACCTAAACTCGACCTAACGACCTGTCTTCGCATAAGTTTCCCAATTTCTATTTCAAAGTTTTTATAATTACAATCAGCGCAGCAATCCGCTTCTATGTTTCTAGTTACAGCATTGTCTTCTTAAGCAAAATTTTTCAGCTGCCTACGATAAATTCTTTTTCTAAACTTTCTGACCACTTTGATCATCCTTGTAGCTGATCGTTCTTTAGAATCCATATGTGTTTAATATCAATATAAAATTAAATTTTACATTTTTAAGCAAATCCATTGGATAAAGCAAATTGAATCAAATATAAAAAAATAAAAATAAAATATTGTGGACAATCGAACTTCTGTAATGATCTGTTAGAACCAAATCACTCGTTAAAAAATTTAATTTTGAATTGTAAGCAATAAAGAAATTATATTTTAAAAAGTTAAAGTAATACTGATAATAAGTAATTTCTATATTTTAGCGAAGCTTCTAATAAGATACGAGCGTCTCTTAGTCCCCGACTATTTATACCGGTAAATCAATTACAGTTAGTTTACACAAATTTTTGTAATTTTAATTTTTAAAATTTTTTCTCCACTTAGATTGCGCACCGAAGAGAATCTTTAACAAAAGATGCCAACAACAAAGTCAACACAGTTAAAGTCAAAAATAGTAAAAATTCTGAAACAAATACAACGTTGTTTAAAAATCAAGATTCAATTGTAAAGGATCAAAATGAAATGGGTGCAAAAGCGATATTTCGACTAGTCCAAGGCAGATATACGAAAAAAACAAATCAGAAATCTGTGTTAAATGATAATGCATTCAAAAGAGGTCGTTCTAAAACAGCTCAAAAGGAAGCTAGAAACATAAAGAAAAATACAAATATTACAGATGGAACCGTAGAGGAGCCACGTAATTGTTTAGATTATAATGACATGTCCTTGCAATATGTGGGATTAACTCAAACATGTGAGACTCAAACAATAAGTCAAAATATTGTAAAATCTACGGAAAACGTGAAAGAAACGTTAAAAACCCGAAGAAGAAAACGACGACTTTCACAAAATCATTCGTCTCTTGAGCAATCCACCACATCCAGCAAACGCTTAAAATCGAAGAAACAACCTAAAAGTAGCGTAACCTATGCTGGCATAACTTTAAACAACACACGCAAACTTTCACTTGTAAAAAAATCAAAAATAGATAAACCCGTCTTAGAAGGTGCCACACATGGAAGAGAGCCATGTTCACCAGAATGTGATAATTCCATCTTTGCGCAGGAAGAAGTCATTAAACAGCAAAAGACTGAAGACACAATTACTTCAACAAATTCAACACATACTGAAGAGACCAACAAATCTGACACAAAAATAAAAGATTTTAAAACAATAATTTTAAGAGAAATTTTTAAGAAGTGGCTTAAACCAAGGACCTTAAATTCACCACTCGAAGCTGCAGAAAATAATAACACAAATATAAATCCTTTAAGTGCCACAAATTCACCACTGCCAAAGAAATCCAAAAATACTACACGAAAGCATAAGAATCCTACAGGACACGAAATTAATAACCAGAAGGATGAAGAAATTGAGTTATTAAAAGGCGTCAAAAGCTCAACTGAGTCCAATAAGCAAAAATCAACAAAACTTAAGCGTTCAAATGGAAAGCATTTAGAAATTAATTCAGTCGAAAACACGGATAATTTAAAAGGCAGCTGCACTATATCCAATGCATTTTCTTTAAATTCAACTCGAGTTAAAATACCCCAAGCAACCGTAACAAATTGTGAAAATTTACTAGAACCTGTTATTGCAATTATTTCTGAAGACCATCTAGAAAATAAGAATAAAATAGATTGCAAAACAAAATCACAAAATTCACCACCAAGCTGTATTCAATATGGAGAAGAGTTGAAAATCCCAGAAAACCTAAGTAAAAGCAGTCCCACAAGTAGTTTTTATAATGAACAAATGGAGATTACCAAAGAAGCTAAACGATATTTAAGAGATGGTGACGTTATCAATTTAGATGATGAACCCGATACAATCGACTTAACATCTAGTGATGAAGCTCTTAAAAACGTCAAACAATCTGCAAATAAGTACATAACACTCGGAGATTTTAGAACATATTGGAGAAGTTCGTATAGAGAAACTTTAGAAATTTATGGAAATGTTCCAAGTACAGACCAATATTCAATATCAAACCATACGCAGGAAAGTATGTTTATCTTCGAAAACACACCACCACGTTTGGCCGGTGACAGCAGCGATAACGATCTGCTTAGTTTCCATAGAAGCTCTACATTAGTGCCAGAATTTCAAAATATCGTTAGGAATACAATGTCCCATCTTCATACTACCTCTGGACAGGATTTGCAAATCAATGAGGATCTTATGAATATTGAAAATTCTGTGGATGAGTTTTCTAAATATTTACTAACAACTTTTAAAAATATTGAAGAAATGGAGGAGCAAATTAAACAGGATATCGTTTACATAAATAGTGGCGAATTTAAAAAACTAGTAAACAATACAAAGCGGTAAGTTTTACAATATTTCCACTTGAAGTCATTACAAAGCATAAAGTATGCATTTTAGCTTAAAGCATATAGTTCTTTAAAGCCTAAGCTTCTGATATAAATTGGTTGGCATCTGTCGTAATTCTCTTGATCCAATTTCGTAATACTTTTGTGCTCATCTCATATGGGTCACAGGCACATCGCGAGGAATGTGTTGTTGAGAAATTTGCTAGAGCAGGCACACTCCTACCAAATATCAATCCTCTTATGAAAATAAATTTAACTCTTATAACCATTAGGCAAAGGTTATCATTCCCATACTCGCTTGGTTCAAATTGGATAGGATATTCTCAATTTATATATTCTCACGGGTCATTGTGCAAATATATTCTGAAGCAAATGAAGATCGGATTGGAAGGAGGAAAGTATTACACACATACACGTATGTTGTATGTATTAATTTTATACATGAATGGTGGGACCTACAGTTTAACGTCGACTCCGAACGACAGATTTTTGAGAAACTTTTTAATGGCAATATTATTTACCTACAGAGTTTTTGCCCGAAGACTGCTGAGAGGAAGTCGCCGAAGAAATATTTTTTTATATTCGTTTTGAACCGTTTTAGGAGAAAAGCATAATTATCTCATTTAGCTCAACCTTTTTTAGTAGTGTTTGATATTAGATCGTTAACTTTCAGTCTGGTTTTTAGCTCGATTCCAAGAGAGTCTCAGAGCCCCCGAGGGAGACGTTCTCGAGTGAGTTTGTTATAAAAAATTAATGCAATCCGATTTCCATATAAAAATCAACCCAAACTTTACATAGCGCAACAACAATATTAATTATTCTACACGGACAAGGTATTTTTAAAAATTCCATTTTTATTAACGTTCAGATATTATACGATAGATGCTATTCAGAAACTACCCTATATCTATACCAAGTAAATGCTGTAAAATAACATAAATTCAAGATGTTTATAATTCACAATTTTTCTTTCTCTTTCTAGATCCCATCCAATCGAAACGATAGTGACTCCTAAACCAAGTACAATAGTTTGTAACACAGACTCAGAAATCAAGAGTTCAACAGACCATGAAAACCCAGAAGAGATAATAACAATACTCATACAAGCTGATCAGATGCAAACAAAAACTATAACCTTTAAAAAATCAGAAATAATAATACCATCTACCTGTGCTGAGACGTTAATTGAAACTGAAATAAATTTACTAACACCGCCTCCAGAAGTAATAGTTAATGAAACTATGCAGTCCATCAAAGATACATCAAATCCTAAACCTGGAAAATCAGATGTAACAATTATCTCCAATATAGAATTACCTAGTTTGGATTTACGAAATTCGTTAAGACCTGCCACAAAATTAAAAGAAAATTCCCAAAACCAACCAAATCCAAATAAATCTCAACTTGCATTTATTTCGCATTTAGAAATCCCCACTCTAGATCGACCAAACCAAAGGATAATGCAACAGTGCCAAGGTCTTACCGAAAGGCAAATTAGTTCAGAATCCACTGAAAACATGCCGGATACACAAACTAATTTATCAACACAAGATGGTGGTAATCAAAGTTACTCTCACGATATTTTAAATTTTCCAGCATCGAATCAAATTTCGCAAAGTATTTGGAACCCCATACATACAACCGTAGTTGGAAAGGAAAATCCTTATATTATGGAAAACTTTACAGAAAATGAAATCAATTCAATACAAAATCCAACAATACATTCCAGCAGTAGAATTCAAGATCTTATTAAATTTCGTAGAATGCCACAATATGATGAAGGCACTGGAAGCTGTCATCAGCAATCTAATAACGCTATTGATTATCATACAGCTTACTTGCCTCCGAATCATTTCCTAAATCACACATCATCACAAGCTAAAACAGACCGTAACTATATTAGAAAGCAAAAAAGTCGAACAAAACCTAACCGAGACTCTAGGCGAAATGTTTACAAAACCTGTAATGTAATACCGACTATAACATCGCAACCAATCACACCAAGTAAATGTTCAGTATCGGTTACAAATTCTTCACCCATATATACCCGCGCTCCCCATTTTAACACTTCATATTGGTTACAAAATTCAGTATACTCTGTTGTAGGCAACAATTATCAAACGAGAAATCACTACCACAATATGTACCAGCAAAATCTAACACGAAATCAAGAATTACATCATCCATCTTATTATGCACAACCTAGCCTAGGAAATATTTATAATGAACCTGTAACACCTCATCTTAGTAACTTTAACTCTGGCTTATATTTTAATAATCCAGTATTATTCAACAATAGACCATCATTTTTAAATGCACCACCGAAATTGGATTACAATCCAAATTTAGTCGCTAGGAATGCTAATAATTTTCAATTTGATACAAATTCTTTAAGTTCCCTGGCATCCTTGTCTTCTCAACCCTACCAAAATACAATGTCGCCTCCTATACCTAATCAAGATGCCGGCTACAATTACCAATTTTAATATGAACTATAAGATGCAGTGACAAGATCAAATAATAAAAAGTTGTACGAACTTAAGTCGCCGTAGTGTGTTGGCTTATTAGACGTAAAGCCCGGGTTCGTATCCCAGGTCTGATATCAAAACGAAATCTGCAAAAAAAAAATATTTTTCGGCGACTTCCTCTCAGCAGATTTCTATGCCATGAAAAAGCTACTCAAAATCGGTCGTTCGGAGTCGACGTTAAGCTGTAGGTCCCGTCACTCAGGTATAAAATTAACTCACACAACATAAGTGGTGTGAGAAGCTAGGCTGTAATCCTGACAGTGGCCAATTATGTATGTATGTATGTACGAAATTCCTTATTTTTTAAAGTAAATGCCAATATTGCACCAAAACAAAACAGCAAAGGATTTTAGAAAAATTTAATTTGCAACAATAAAATTTCCAACGAACAGGACCACTTTGTTCAAGATCCGAAGTGGATGCATTGAAACCTTCCAGCTAAACTCCCAAGGCTTTATTTGAATCAACATCGATATACATACATAATTACGATTGATTTCAATTGTTAACAGTGTCGATCTTAATTAAGGCAGCAAAATCTGACCACAAAACATTTTCCCTTGATGGATCAAATAAAGCAAACAGAAACTAATTTCCGACTAACTTATGTTTATATCCAGCCTTATTCAGTATATTGAAACGATTTTAACATGTTGGCCGGACTCAACGATCGATATTTTCGGAAACTAAAATCCTGAGAGTCGGTTATCTTGAATAATAAATTCGCTGCAAAAGAATCATCGATGCCTACGGGTGCACTTTCGGTGGTAATCGAACTTTATTTAGCAAAACTAGGATTTCAGATGGCAACTGACTACACTTAAAATAGTTTCTTCTAAAAAAATTATTTCTATTGCAACTTTTTGGTTGCCAGCTGAAGTTTGACGTTTGTCTGCCATCCATAATCGATCCACAAAACTAAGCGTGCCTACAAATGACTCTTAAAAACAATTTATGTATGTATGTATGTACTTACAGTTTCAGTGGCCTGTTTTTCCACTCAAATTTCAGTATACAAAATCGTATCTTCCAATTTCACTTAGAGTACTCTCAGTTTCACAACGCGAAATTACTGAAGTCATGTATTTTAATGTTTTTTCACTTTATTTTTCAATTATAGAAGTCGTAGTCTTCTTGTTTGTGCAGAAACTGTTCTAAAACATTTTATTTTTATTTATTTTTTGATGACCTGCTAATGAAAAAATCAGGTTTAATTAGAATTATTTTCAACGTATAAAAGTAACTTAAAACTGAATTAACTGAAGAAACCGTAAACAAATTTGAAATAAAATTGATTTTTGTAAAATCGCAAATTGTCAAAATGTTTTTTGCTTTGTTAAATCATGTTAAATCTTATCATTTTTATTCTACGATAAGTACTGCACTACAAAAACAACAGGCATTTTGTTTTTGTTGAGAAATAATATTCCTGTCAAACAAATTAACCCTCAAACCTCCAAAGCAATTAAATTAAAATTAAAGCAATTAAATAAAATTAAATAAATTTAAATATTGAAAGTTTTTAATGATTTTTATATCATGTATCCATACTAAATTACACAATAGTGCAATACCTTTAAATTAAAAAAAAAAATATTTCCACTTTACGTAAAGAACATATTTTGATATGGCCATCGAGAAAAATTAAAGCTGCAAACGTTATTTCTTATTTCTCATAGTTTAGGTAGTTGTAGTTGCTGTAGTCTAGTACGTAGTGTGTTCTTCTATTAGACGTAAAGCCCCAGGCCAGACGTCAAAAACGAAATATGAAAAAAAATATTTCTTCGACGACTTCCACTCAGCAGATTTCTGGCAAAAACTCTGAGAGTAAATAAACCTGCCATGAAAAAGTTTCTCAAAGTCTGTCGTTCGGAGTCGACTTTAACTGTAGATCCCGTCACTCAAGTATAAAATTTAGGCACACAACATGAGTGGTGTGAGAAGCTAGGCCGTAATCCTGACTGAAGGGTTGTAATGACCAGTTATGTATATATGTATGTATGTTAGATAATTAGTCGAAAAAACCGAATTCTTTTTATTTTTGGTAATTAATTAATATAAATGTAGTAAATCTAGGTTGTAGCTTAAAAGATATATGTACATACATATGTATTTAGTGTTAAAGGCTTAAATATTGTTAATCCGAAAGGATTTATAGAGTGGATATTGTTAAGTCTACAGGGGGTGGGTTTATGACTAAATTATAAATACGAAATTGATTATCTAAACAAAATATACAAAAAACAAAAGTTTTTTTTGACAACTCGAAACTCAACAGTTGGAATTTTTTGCGCCACCAGATTGAATAATTACGCCTTGATTTATTATTTGTAATAAATGAATGAAAAACCCCAAACAAATTGTTACTTATTTTCTTAAACGTTTAAGTTCCATTTAATTTCAACGCTTTTGTAAATAAAACACATATTTTACATATTTTATTAATATTTATATGAATATTTTGCATGTTTCACTTTGTTTTCTTTATTCTTCTTTTGGAATATTTATTATGATTTGTTTTCTAGTTTACTTTTTATTTTGTTTTTCTCTTTTTGTATCGAAATAGAAATATAATATGAAAATGTTTAGTTTCTAATGTTAAATACATACATATAAGTATATAAAATAAAGAGTTTACATTAAATTCCAAACAATATAGTGTTTTCTTAATTTAATTATTGCAATTGAAAGGAAGGCTAAAGACTTTAATATTCAGGATACGAAATTAGCTGTAATATAGTATTAAGCAGCAAAAAAATAAAATAAAAATAAAATAAAATTTAAACGGAATATACAAAATCAAAAAATTAGTACAACAAACTTTATTTATTTGTTTTTGTTTTTTAATTTGGTTTGGTTGAATGTTAGATATTTTAATGGTATGGTGATAAACTCAAAATCTACCAGAAATTATATTATTTACTGACTAAATTTTATTGTTTCTTTAGATTTCCGAAAATTATTTTTAATTTTTTCATATTTTTACGCTTTCAATAATTATTCAAAGTACGTTACAAATTGATGTATTTAGAATCAAAAGCTTTATTTATACAATTTAGTTCATACATACTTTTCTTTTTACTAAAAATATTTCATTTCACCTTGCGTGGTAATAAAAATTGAAAACAATAGATTTTCTTTAATATTCAAAATAATTAAAAACGAAATTCATTCATTCAATTTGAAAAATAATAAAAGCAATTAAAATTGAAATTATTACCAAGTCCTCTCTTGCATCCCAAGGCTTGAGTTTTTAAATACTTATTTAAGTTATTTAAAAAAAATAATTCTAAATATTTACACACATTGAAGGCAGCTAATTTATTTTGCATGCCTTTTTATTTATTTAAATATTTCATTTCCTGAAATGATGTGAAAAATAATCACATTTTCTACTGTCATTCCTAGGTAATGTTTCTGTTTTCTAAATAATTGCCGACAAACTAAAAGTTTCTTAAAATAGTAACAAAAAATTGTTTTAATATTAAAATTGTTTTGTTGTTTGTGTTGTTTTCGAATTTGAAAATTGTTCATGAAGTTTCCTTTTTTATGGAGTTTCTAATCTAATCTTTTGTTGATTTGTAATTTATGAATTTTCATCGGTTACATAAATATAACCTTGTTGTTGTAAAACATTTAAACGCTTTTCCACAGCATCACGGTCTGTAAATAAAAGAAATAACGAAATATGAATAATTCGACAAGAAAAGAAAGGAATTAATATTTTAAAAGAGATCTAAATTCATATTTTATAGCTATGCACTGCATTGCTTCTGTAATTTTATGTAATTAAATTTAGTTAATGTATAAATGTATGTAGATAGATTGTAAATAAAAAAGAAAAAAAAAACAAAAATATTTTATTGCATCGATAATGGACTGTCTACTGATACATAGATGGTCGATGGGCGACTCTAAAGCGTAGTATCTTTGGTAATATAATTACATCAGGCATATACAGTGAAAAAGATATATATTGACAAGGCAATAGCGCACTTATGCCAAAAGTTTATCATATGGGGATTACATATCACAGTGCTAATATGATAAATAATTCCACAATACAATTAAAATAATTCTGAAGAAGTCCGCTATTTTGATATTTCTCTGTTCAAATTGGGACAAATTAAGAATTTATTTATTTGTTGAAACAATAAATACTAAATTTTATATTATTATTAATAAGCGTGCTATTTTTCTGTCCATACCTTTATATAGCTTTAAACGTAACATTGTTAAGCTTCACTTTGTTAGTAGACAGTATTAAAATCACTTTATTCTGTGATGGCTTATTTATAATTTGTAAATTTGTAGATTTAGGTTTAGGTTAGAGGACGTGTACTTGACAAGTGCAGTACCCGGAGGTCAAGTTGACCCATCGTACTAAAACGTCCTTTAAGTGAGAGGATAATAGAGGGGATGGGGAAAAGGAGAGGAAGTAGGAAAGGGGAGAATAAGGAAGCGGAGGAATTACACAGACCCACAAACACAGACACGCAAGAGAGAGTGCGACTAAACTTGCCCCTGTACTTCCCATCCAGCTCAAGCTCCTAATGAATCTATGGAATTCAAACCCTCAAAGAAGCCCATGCCAAGGGTCTTCAACCTCAACCTACTAAGGGCAAGTCCTCATCGCAACATACTCTGCAATAGTCCGGCTGGGATCTGTTCCCGATCCCTGTCAGTGACCTAATCTCACAGTGCCTTGTAAGAAATCCAATAACTAACCTTAAACTAGCCTTTTCCAAGCCCAGTAGCACACCTGTTCTAACACTGTCTATAGCAGGCCACAGACACCTAGAAACGTAACAACACAATCCATTCTACCAGCGCCTCTGCTCTTCCCCATCCCATTCCCCTGACCCATCCATTGATGAGGCCATAGAGGTGGCAGATTGGGGGATCTGGACCAACTATTAAAGGCCATTTTTTGAGTGCGAGTTTAAACTCAAGTTTAAGTTAAGCTCCAGTTATTTTTCGTTTTCAGTTTTAGAGTTTACTTAATCTTATGTTTAACCTTACGGTTAATCGGTTAATCTTATTATCGGTTATCTTATTATTATATATATTATTTCATCGTGCAAACTTTCAAGCTCTGCCGCAACAATTTCCAAATGCGTCACTCTTTTTGCTACGGAAAGAAGATAATTTTCCATTTTGTTAAATCTTTTATCCAGTTCAGATAATATCTCTTCTTTAAGCCCTCTAAGTTTACTTTCCATTACCCTTTCTATTTACTCTGTAAGCTTTTCAAAGCGCTTATTAGTAACCTTTTCAAGCTTAAATAGGATTGGAGTTACATACGGTGCCGAAGATTGAATTCTGCAGACGTCCAAAATGATCTACAATTTATGATTACATTTCTAGCATATATTTATATTCCTTAACATATATTATTGATGATATTTTGTTGCATTTTCAATTTTAAACCATATTTAGCCTTTTAGCCTAGTGGCTTACACTTTAAGTTTAGAAAATTTCGACATAAAGAAATCATAGGCGTAGATCTGAAGATCTTGGCGTATGAATCAGTTTATAAATTAATTAATAATACTTTCACTAGCTCGTGGTATGTGCGACCTAGCGTATCCTTATCATCCAGTAACAATTAGCCAAAAAGCTTATGATATGAGTATGTTAGGATACCATAAAACGGATTTCACAGTCAGTTTTTATCATAAAATGAAAACATTTATATTTAATTGCAAGCAAAATAGAATATAAAAGTATATTTTCAAAATTCAGAGCAATGTTAACTATAAGACTCAATTTTAATTACGATCATTTAGTTCGATCAGCATAACATCTTTCATACTGAATTCAACCTCAACGCAGTTCACCATGTTGATTCTGTCTAGAACAAATTGTAAATTGCAATTCCTAAGAAACTCAGAAAGTTACCAGTACCAGTTAAGGCGTATCGTACATGTTCTTAAATGATCGGTTTATCTACAGCTACAACCTTACTTTCAACTTCAATAAAACTAGTTCTACTGTGTAAATTCATCACGATGGAACTGAGGCAAAACTAGAGTGAAGAGTGTATAACAGTTAAAAGTTTTGACTTGAATATTTTATTATTATGTGCTAAGTCTGATATATTTGTTGATACAATTCGGTATAGAATGTTGTATATACCAGTACTTGAAGTTAACAACCTCTTCAAAGTAATAATCAGCTATTGACATCATGTAGCCTACTTATTTCAGCATTTCTATCATGTATTTAGTACGTTGATTTTTCCACGCCATTTGATCCTGTTTAAATATTTGTAAAAATTCCCTATGTCAACATCACAGGTGATTATTAAACCCGAACTTATAAATATATTTCCAGATCATGTATGATTTTCCTACCTATTAATCAAATTGCATACACTCGTCCACACTGTAACATGATGACAACATAGTTAAAACGAAGTTTTCCCAAATAAACTTAAGTTCTAATCTCTCCTCTCTTAAATTCGTCCCTTCAACCATTATTGATTTCGATAATAGCTTAACTAATTAGGAGAATTTTTTTTTTATCATTTAAACATTTGCCATTGCAGTAGATTTTGGCAAACGTATCCAAAATATTTTGAAAGACATAGACATTCTACTTTATTCTTAATGGAAAACCTCATGTATAATTTAAGCTTCAATATTATTTTAATTTATATCATATGCCTCGTCTCATTGTTATTAATTAATGTCGGATAAATTCATATTAAAAATAAACAATATAAAAACAAATAAACTAATTAATAAATACATATGTAATTGAATACTTACATTTATTTAAAAGCATTTTATCCTGTGGATGATTACATTTTTGTACCAGTGAGTGTAATAGAATATGAGCCGTATTATAGCGTTCAAAACAATTTTTGGTATTACTCAGCAATTCATCTAAAGCAGCTGCCTGGCACTAAATAAAAATAAAAATTCCAAAAATTTTAATAACGACAAATGAAGTGATGACATAAATAAATTCTTACCATTTCTAAAGCATATTCGTATAAAATTTTATCAGCTGTTATATTAAATGCATTGGCCTTTTGTAGTAAACCAGTGCCATTTAATTTTTTCGATTCAAATAAAATGCTTCGATATTTTGAATTCATGGTTAATAAAACTAAAACAAAAAAAAAAAAAAGAAATTGTTATTTCACAACACATATGTATAGGATTTTAATTTCTCACCATTTTTTACGTTGGATGAGGGTTTTAAATTTCCAGTTCTTAGTTGTTGTGAGGCTAAATTCAGGCCTGATGACAGCAATTGTAAAACTCTGACCAATAACACTAGACGCTCAGCTCTCTTACAGTGTTCGGGAGCATGCGGTGGGATTTGTGGTTGTTCATTAGAGCCGGCTGCCATTAGAGCTGAGAGTGGAGCACAACGAGAATCAGCCACTTCCTGTATGCAGTCGGTAAGAGCCAAAACAAAATTTAGTTTAGACAAAGTCTCATTGTGTTCTCGGTCCATGAGGGTCTCTTCCGACAGTTCGGGAGCATGGAATGCATGTAAATGATGATGGTTATCCGCGGCATTACCACCACCGGCTGCATTGGTGTCTAGTAGACTCTGTAGTCCACCTGTGGCCCCTAGTTCGGGTAAAGTAAAGGCTCGTGGGCCCAACATAGGATGTTGATTATTATTCTCCGACGAAGAACCAGAACCTAAAGATCCCATTGAACCAGGGGCCACCATAAGCGTGGGACTACCCAAAGTGGGCAATTTAGTTAAAGCGGACGGAAGCACTGGTGAACTGTGTCCGGAACGTCGTAAAGGTGAATGAGTTTGGCCGCCGGGACTTACTTGCCAAGTGCAAGGAGCCGAAGGCGGTGGTGTTTCCGATAACGAGCCACCTGACGTCGAACGATGTCTACCCGTGGGAGGTGTACCAATAGCAAACTGTACAGCTGGCGGTGATATAGAATTTATATCGCTACTAACACTACTCTTCCGGTGCTCCTGTCTACCCTTAACACTAATGGGTTGAGATCTTGGTATCTGTTGAGCCGGTGAGACCGTTGGTGCTGTAGATGACAATTTTGGTGACGAAACTTGTTCACTATTCGCTCGATAACGCACTTGATTTTTATCAATAGGCGATGCATTGGGTGCAGTAGTGGCAGCTCCACCAGACGTATTAGTAGAGTAACGACGCACTGGTGCCGGTACTGGTTTAGGTTCCGAAATTG
Organism: Sarcophaga rosellei; assembly: GCA_930367235.1. Classification (NCBI taxonomy): domain Eukaryota; kingdom Metazoa; phylum Arthropoda; class Insecta; order Diptera; family Sarcophagidae; genus Sarcophaga; species Sarcophaga rosellei. Next base: position 42,038,341 of record OV884020.1, on the reverse strand, counting down.
GCAAAGTACTTGGTCTTGGAGGACTGGACTGATTTTGTGTTGCTACGTTAGTGGTTTGTTGTTTTTGTTGTTGTTTGGTGGAATGTCTAGTATTACAAAACAAAACATAAAAAAAAATAATTAAGATTCAATTCTATGCATTGAATTGAGTAGAAATTATTTTAGAAATTCTTACTTTTTCTCATAGTCCATTACATTTGGATCTTCAGGAAGATTTTTCGGTACCAATACAAAATCATCGGAATCTTCATGAGATCCTGAAGATTCTGTATTATTTTCACTTTCGCATAAAATGCCAACATTTGTTATAGTTGCACAAATAGCTGGATTTTCTACAACAGAAACTGTAAGGAAAGAAAAAATAATTTTTTTTTCGAATTTCAGAATTTTGATAATTTTTAACACACGTAAAGATATATTTTAACTGTGGAATATCAGCTTTGTTCTAAAATAGTTTTTGACGTTTTAGATTTCGTTTCTCAGATAACGCGTCGTATGTATCTATATGTATGTAAATAAATCAGAAATTATCAGCTTTCACTGATACTTTGTAATGTTGTAATAATATTTTTATAGACCGGGACCTACAATTTAACTTCGACTCCGAATGACAGATTTTGAGAAACTTTTTCATGGCAGGTTTGTTTACTCTCAGAGTTTTTGAAATATTCTTTTTCATATTTCATTTTGATGTCTGACCGGGATTTGAGCTGTGGCTTCGCGTCTAATAAGCCAACACACTAACTACTAGACTACGGCGCCTTCATAATCTGTTCTTCGTTAATAGAATTCCTACAGTCGGTTTAACTGTCCTATACAGACAGATAAACGTTTGAAAATTCAGTGTGCAATTGCAATTCCAACAAGTTATGCAAAATTACTGCAAGAGATTTGGATCCACTCTAATAACTTTTAAGAATTGAAAAATGATATAATTCGACTGGCTGGCCGCCATCATTTTGCACCATTATGTTGTGGTGCCAGATATTATCAAATATTTGTTAAACGTCCAAAAGGACTGTCGTATATACATATTTATTTAGTTATCAATGCATTTTTAATATTGTCATAAATTCTAAGAACATATTCTATTATCAAGTGTTCTTCTCTAAAACCAAACTAGAGGTTCAGAGAAGGAATTCCCATTCAAGAGCAGTTATATGTGCAAAATATTTACCAGTATTTTCATCTTGAAAATCATCATCGGCATCTTGTTTTTGTTGCTGTTGCGACGGCTGTTGCTGCTGTGGCAATTTTTGCTGTTGCAGATGCTGCTGTAATTGTTGCTGTTGCAGCTGCTGTTGCTGTTCAAGCTGTTGTTGCAATGGACTTTTCGATTTTGTAGGTGGTGTTGTACCCATAACCAATGAAGGCGGTACGTCGCCTATAAGACACATTTTTTTTTTGAAATTTTTAAAAAATTAAATCTTTTTTTAAGCTGTTTTGTATTTAAAAAATAGAAAAACACTGAAGATAGTATGTCAAAATATGCATACCTGGTGATGTAGCTGCTTTTTTGCCCTGCAAGAAACGATGATTGAAAAAGCTTTCATAAGAAATTCTGTCCTTGGCATTGCGCCGTAATAAACACAATAACAAATCACGTAGTTCGGGCGAAACGCCATTGGGTATTCTTCAAAATAAAAGAGAAAAAGAAAGCATATTATATATTATGAATAAATGATTTTTTTTTTTCGTCTAGTAATTATAGTTTTGTACATATTTTTATCTATTCAAATACAAACATTGAAATTAAGAAACAAATTCGTTGAATTTTATTTTTAGAAAATATTTCGAATTGAAAACGTTAAAGAATCTGTCTTTGGTATAAAAAAAGTACTCACTTGGGTGCTAAATTGGCATTTTGTTCATAATAGAATTTCAATTCATTGGGTGTTTGTGCATAAAATGGTGCTTTACCCGTTAGACACTGATAAACGATTGTACCTAGTGACCACAAGTCCGCCTTAGCATCGTACTGCAACGACATTATAACTTCGGGAGCCTATAAAGAGATTCAACACCGAACTTCATATATTTAAATCTAATAAAAATTGAAAATAATGTGGTTTACCATATACATTGGTGACCCGCATAAAGTGGCAGCCATAACGCCTTCATTTAAAAATCTGGCAAATCCAAAATCAGCTGAATTGATAATTAAAATAATAAAATTTCGTTAGCTAGTGTTTTACTTTTTTTAAATAGTGTATCATACAAATATTTTATTTACCTATTTTAAGAGTAATTTTTGATGGTGCTGGCAGTATTTTGCCATAATTGTGCGATAATAAAATATTTTGTGGTTTGAGATCACGATGCACAATTCCTTTAATATATAAAGCTTTCATGGCACCAGCTGCAAATAAAAACAAAAATTATTTATGAATTATTATTGAAATTCGAAGAATTTTCTAAAAATATTTTCTAAATCTTTGTAATTTATTGCTTTTGCGCACTTGTTTGTTACAGAGGAATATAAATGGTTTATTGTGCCGGATATAAAAATAATTAAAACCCACTTTCAAAGAATAAAAAAATTTTATTAAAATAATCTGTAATGGTAGTTACTCAAGAAGTTTCAAATTTGTCAATTGGGCGGCGTCCACAGCAATTGGGCTTATCTGTATATTTTAAGTGGGAATTGCGCTCTCAATCTTTAAAGTCAAACAACCGTCAGAAACATCAACAGTTTATTGAGTTCGTAGAAAAGTTTAATTGTGTGATAATATCTAATAGTGGATTCTGGATAGATTCAGATAAACTTTTCGATGACTAACTCTAGGCTATACACACAGACGAGTCGAAAATAGATACGGGCACGAAACCAGGCGAATACACTATAGAACTAATGTCATTGTATTATTATTATAGTCATCCAGTGGAATATAGCTTTTTTCAGGCGGAAATTCAAAGGTCATCAAGACCAGGGCATCATTAGGAATAAAAATGGAATAAAGGTATCTTTGATTTCTGTAAGATATGTGAAGAGAAAGTAAATACAGTAGATCTGTCCTTGTCTGTAGTTGATTTGTTGAGGAATAGGTGCATCTAAAATATTGTAAGCTAGAGGATTGACAGGCTAGGGTGATACCTTTTGCAGCGTACCTATCTATTGGATATTATGTCACCTTATGGCGTAATGGTTATGGCATATCTCACCTTTTTTTTAACCCTTCCTAACTCTGCCGTAATCTAACGCCATTTTTTTAGTTTAAGTTTGTCTGTATTTTTCCTTTTCTGAAAGATCATAATAAATCAAAAGGTTTCGAGAGAAGGCATACAATACATCGCTCTAAACCTGGTTGTTAAATTAATTTTCCCAGACAAAGCTCATGGCATGGTATAGTGTTTAGTTTTCAGTAGTAGGAGCTATTACCGCTAACAAAATGTTTAACTAAGATTGGACTACTGAAACACTTAATTCCATTTTTAATAAGAATTTGAATGCAAATTCATTGAATATTAGGTTAGGTTAGAGGACGTGTACTTGTCAATTAAGACAAGTACAGTACCCGGAGGTCGAATTGACCCATTGTACAACGCCCGTAAAGAGGAAGGATAAGAGAGGGAATAGGATAGGAGAGGAGATAGGAAAGAAGAATGGGAAGCGGAGGGGTCACATAGACCCAACAAAGAAGGGAGAGCGCGACTACCCTGATGAAGCCCTAGCGCCTCTCAACCAGCCTAAGCCACTAATGAATCTGTGGAGAGCCTTGATGTCGGCTCTCGACGCAGAGTTCAAACTCTCAAAGAAGGCCCTGCCAAAGGTCCTCAGCCTCAACCTACCAAGGGCTGGGCAGTTACAGAGGAGATGTTCGATAGTCTCCAACTCCTCCTCATCGCAACATGCCCTGCAATAGTCCGGCTGGGATCTGTTCCAGATCCCCGTCAGCGACCTAATCTCGCAGTGCCCTGTGATAAACCCGACAACTAGCCTTAAGCTGGCCTTATCCAAGCCCAGCAGCCTACCTGTTCTCTTACTGTCCACAGCAGGCCATAGACATCTAGAGACAAAACAACCCGATCCGTTCCCCCAACGTCTCTGCTCTTCCTCCCCGACCCATCTATTGATGAGACCGTAGAGGTGGCAGACCGGGGGGTCAGGAAAATCGCTCCCAGAGAGCGAACCTAACCTAGCGAGGGCATCCGCCGTCTCATTGCCCAGTATTCCGCTATGACCCCGAACCCAGCAGAGACGGATACGGTCTAGTCCAAAGGTCCTCAACGACTCCTTGCACTTGCGAACGAGCCGTGATTTGCACCAGACTCAATGGCCCTAAGGGCAGCCTGACTGTCAACGAAGATCACGTAAGATTCCGAATCTGAAGCTGGGCCACCAGCTATGGCCTCAATAGCTTTCAAGATTGCGAAAATCTCCGCCTGGAAAACGCTGCAGTCATCATTCAACCTAAAGTGGAGTTCAAGACCGAGTTCCCTACAGAAAACCCCAGCACCTGTACATCCACCTAACTTAGACCCGTGAAGATGGGTATACCTCTCTGTCCCTGGAGTACACCACCATTCCATTGTGCCCTTTCCGGTATAAGTATCCTTAAACCGGGCAGGAACATAGCCTCAGGCACAATATAATCGGTGGCTTTTTCCGAAAGTCGATATCTCCCGTCAGGAAAGATGACATTCAGAACTCTGGAGTGACCTGTCGAGCGCTGTTTCCAGCAGCCCGATTCCCTCAGACGAATGGCACTGCGCGCTGCACACCGCTTGACATATAAATCAAGCGGAGTCAGGCAGAGCATAGTGTCAAGAGCAGCCTGAGGGCAACTCTTCCTCACTCCAGTGATACTCAAGGAAACAATCCGCTGAACCTTATCCAAGATTTTCCGCCGAAAACTCTTATCTAAGGCACACCACCAAACAACGCAGCCATAGGTAATAACCGGTCTAACAATCGCCAGTTATATCCAGCGAATGGCCCTAGGCGGAAGACCCCAGCTCTTACCTATGGAGTTCCTACACTGGTAGAAGGCATTCAGTCCCTTCTTCATTCTTTCCTCGGTGTTTCGTTTCCAGTTTGATTTTGAATATTGAATATTATTCTGCAGCAAATTTTACTGGCATTATAAAATGTATGAAAAACTATTATATTCCGTGTAAGTTGTGCTGGGTTATTTTATTCCTTTAACTATCACCTTTCTTCTTATTATGCTAATTCATTATGTATTATTACCGTACTTACCCAATTGTATCAAAAATAATCGTACCGTGTCTTCACTTAAGGTGCCTTTTACACTTAAATAGTCTGCTAAATCACCGCCATTGCAGTACTGAAAGGAAAGAGAGAAAATGTTTAATTAAAATTTTTAAAAGATTTAAGAAAAAAATATTTAATTTTTAATATTAAACGATCATCTTGCAAACCGAAACCGAAATCATTTTAAACTTGACCTACAAAAATATGTAATTCAAACGTACAAATAATGAATGCACTACAATATAATAGAATATTTTAACACCTACAAGTTCTTACATACTTTCTATTTATATTCTTAAAGTGTGACGTAAACGAGACTCAGAAACGCGATGCTATAATGGATGATTTTGTTAAATTCTAGCCACACATGAATAGAATCTGGATTAATTTAAATGGCCATCTCAGTACATTTTGTCAAGTGCGTTAAAGTGCAGCAAATGTAGCACTCAAGATTTTTGTTATAGATAACACAGTTTAGATGTAAAAAAGTCTCTCTAATTGCCTACGCAAAATATTTAAATCGAAACAGACTGAATGTAAACGTAGAGAACGGTGGGAGGGAATTTATTTATTTTTTTAGTTTCGTGTCACGTCCAGCTCTATCTCATTCATTTCAAATCAAATGTTATTTTTTAAGGCTTAGTTGTTTGAAAAACTCTTAGGTAAGTTAAGTTAAATTGGCGGCCTTCTCAGGGAGCATAGCTAATTTAAGTCCTATAAGGTCCTAGCTGGCATCTCAGCCAGCGCAATAGTTTTATGACGATGGAAAATTTATTCAAATCGACACGATCTGTTAATAAATTTTGGCTGCACAAGAATTCTTCCTTTTAGGCCCCCAATGATGATGTTCTTTGGTCTCCTCTTCGCCCTTGTCCTTATAGCTTCTGCAAAAGTCCTTTAATTATCTGGGGTTTAACCCAAATTTTGTTCTGCAGCTATTCACATTGACCCAGATCTGTTTGATTTCTCTACAAGAACTAATGGAAGGGGAAACTGTTAAACTGCATTCTTTGGAGCTCATTTGCAAGATTTCGGAAATCTTCAAGTGTTTCCATCCAATTTTTTTCGTTAAACCCGTTGTTTGGCTATTTTGACTTCAGCTGTTTGTCTTGTTATTGAAAACATCTCTATACCACGTGACACGTTTTTCCAATTGCATAGTTCTAGTAAGCCAATTGTATTACATTTAAACACGTTTTCTTGCTAGGCATCTTGAATTGCTGCCTAGTGTCAAGATCCGTTAGTGGTGGATTTCAACGACCCTAAGCTCCGGATGAAACCGGCCTGTTCCCTTAGTGGTATGTACGTTCCTCACCATGTCCAGATCTTTAAACGTTCTGTCACCCAAAAAAACATGGCGTTTGTTTATAAGTGCAAGACGTTTACATGAAAGGTGTTGTACTGATTCCGTTTCTTCGATATCATAACAACCCTGGTGGCTCAGATCTAGCTTGCCAGCGAGATTGCCACTAGCGTAGCGTTCCGTTAGAAGTTCTTTTGCCAAAAACTCTTGAAAATTTCAAACAAATGAAGGCTTGTCAACATATATGTACATACAGTGGCTCAAACGTATAATCGGACACTAGGTATGAGATTATTTAAATGCCGATTTTCCACTTCAATGACAATATTTGGATGCGGATTTATATTATATAATTAAAAAAGCTTTTAAACAATGTATAATACTTACATACATACATAATTGGCCATTACAACCCTTCAGACAAGATTACGACCTAGTTCCGCACACTACTTATGTTGTGTGTGTTAATTTTATATGTACATGAGTAGCGGGACCTACAGTTAAGACGTCGCCGAACGACAGATTTTTTTGAGAAGCTTTTCATGGCCTCTCAGAGTTTTTGCCAGAAATCTGCTGACAGGAAGTCGCCGAAGAAATGTTTTTGTCATATGTTTTGATGTCTGACCTGGGACTTGAAACCGGACTTTACGTCTAATAAGCGAACACACTACGTGCTAGACTACGGAGATAGCAAACTTAGCATATTTATTTACCCAGAAAAGGAAACCAATATTAAGGTATTTGATGTCAAACGCTTAATTGGACAGTGAAATAAAAGGCGCTTGACACTTGGAACCAAAACATTGCCACTTCCAAACGTCAAGGCATCAAAGGCATTTAAATAATCTCATACCTAGTGTCCCATCATACGTTTGAGCAACTGTACACAAAAAATTATGAATAAATGAATCTGAATAACCCATATTTGTTTAATAACAACAAACACTATCTTGTTAATGTACGAACAATTAAATCAGAAACGAGCATTCATTAAAAAAAAAACAAGAAAACAAATGGTTTGTTATAATGGAAACAAACGAATTAAAAAGGAAGAGCAAAAAATGTATTACACATCTGTAATACAATTTTTAATTGAAATATTTAAAAGTTAATGTTTTTTACATGTTTTGTAAAACAAAACAAAAAAGTGGAAGAGAGATACAACGGAATTGAACGCATACTGTCGAACGTTTGTCTTTTTGATTATATTTCTCTAAAAACCACAAAGAATTAAACAAAACAAAGTTAAAAAACAATAACGAAAGAAAAAGTCAAAAACAATTGTAAAATAATAGCTTGACTGGATGCTCTTTTTTCAAAACATTCGACATGTCAATGACTTGTTTCAGTCTTTTGTTGTTTAGAGAAACATGTTATTATTGTTGTTGGTTTTTAAACAAAAACAAAGAAAACATGGAACAGAAATCGGAAGTAAAATGACAATTTCAAAAAATTTAAAAAGAATAGACGGTTAAAATAACAGAATACATACAGAATCGAAACTTTTGACGTTTAATAAACGCTCAAAGCAGTAGCTTAACTTAACTATTAGAGGGAGAAACAAAATATTAAAATGTATTGCGAAACAAATGTGTTAGAAGCAACAGATATACAGAGTGAAAACTGGCGGTTAAAGTAGAAAAACTAAATGTAAATAAACATTTATTTTGTGTTAAAAAAGGGAAAATTTGGAATATTTTTTAATTTCTTCAATGAAAATTTTAAAGATTCTTAAATATTTAAATATTAATCGAAATGTGGGTGATTTTCGGTCATAATGAATATAGTTTCTTGTGCAAGAAATGTTTGATAAGAAGCTAAATATTACAAGATCAAAATAGGACGTACTGCTCATAAAAAATTTTTCTTGCTGAAAGATGCCAATATTTTTTAATTTCTTGAAAGGAAAAGTTAAAAAGATTATTGTTATTAGTTGTTTTTATTATTTATTAATAGTTTTAGACAAAAATTACATTTTTTATAAACTCTCGCCAATATAAAAAACCCACCCCGAAAACTAAAAAAAACATAAATAAAGAAAAAAGAGTTGCAATCAGAGAGGGACAGAAATACTTTTTGGTAATATTTATTGTCTCTTTCTCAATGCTAGGTTAACTGTCAAAATCTCGTTTCGATTCTGTGGTTAAAATATCTCACACGCATACATATGTACATATATTAAACTCGATAACACAACAATTTACCTGAAAAGGTTAAAACAAATAAACAACAACTTCAATAACAAAATATTTATAACATTGTATGTTGTACATATGTATATTATGGTAACCATAAGGTTGCCCCAAAATGTTGACTTGTTATGGACGCAATTGATGTTTCTTCTGATTTAGAAAAACAAGAGAATTTATTTAAATTGTAAAGAGTTTGAATTTGCTTTGAAGTTTCGCTCTCATCTATTAAGAGATATATGTAAACAAAGCTGCCAAAAATAAAAATATTTTCTCTGTTCTTTTTTGTTTTAATTTAATTGAACAATCGGTGTAACGCATCAGAAAGCAAATAAATTAAAATTTTTAACGATTTCTGAATGTAAAACCCCTCTTTTCCGTATTTTTTATAATTTAAAAACTGACAACACAATTATTTTCTACTAATTTTAAGAGAATTGTGAATAAAAACAAAAACCAAGAACAAGTTTTGTTGGAAAAAGAGAACAAACACACAACCAGCGTTGCCAAATGTGCAGATTTATCTGCATTTTGCAGTTTTTCTGAGCATTGAGCAGTTTTGAAGTTTTTTGTTTAGAAAAGTAAGTTTTTCTGTAAATTATGCAGATTTTGCAGTTTTTACATTTAAATTTTTTAATTTCAATTTTGTTATTTTAATTCCAATTTCTAAAGTCATAATTGTGAAATATAACAATAAAAGTATTTTTAATTATGTCGTTTTGTGCCAAATGTAGTAGAAATGAACTACATTCAAGAAACAGATGATGAGTGGCGTGAACTACTGCACATTAATTTTGAAGACTTGGGTTTATTAGAAGTAGAAAATATTGAAACTTTTTGGGAAGTTATATTTAAAACAAAACGTGGCGACGGAACTAAAGCTTTTCCTAATTTAAAAAAAAACTGGTATATGCAATTTTGTCAGAACCTGTTGCAACTTTTTCAAAATTAATATTAATAAAAATAAAACTAGGAATAGATTATAAGTGCCAACACTGTGTGGCATTTTAAGAACTAAAGATTTTCTTAAAAAAATAACAGTAATTGCAGCAATTTCGTGCAATCAAAAGAAATGGCAATCAAATTTACCAAAGAAATGTACAAATCTAATTAGTATTAAGTGCCAGGAGAAATTAACTCAGTTTACGAAAATGCATGTTATTTCAAATACTTTTTATAAAACTGAATTATATTTATATTTTTTATTATATGCATTTAATTTAATTTGTGTTGTTATGTTTTAATAAAAAAATATATGAACTGAATTATAAATTTTTTGGATGTGCAGTTTTTTCAGTTGAAAATCAGTTTTTTTCACTAAATTTGCAGTTTTTGAAAAAAAAATTATGGCAACGCTGCACACAACACAAATATAAACATGTTAAATTGTATTTCTCAGTTAAAATGAGAACAAACAGGCTATATAGAAAGTGGTATTAAATAAAATACAAACAAATAAAACAGTTGTTTATGGACTCTTTAGTAAAACGGTGTGGTTTATGGAGATTATAGAAAACGGAAAATATAGTGAAAAACAACGAACGTGAATATGTAAAAGTGAAACCTTAAAAATTAAATAAATGATAATAAATAACAACAATATATATTTATATAATAATAATTAAAAAAAACCTTAATTTTTGTTAAATGAAGAACCGCAACAAGTGCATTCGATAATCTTATCAAACCAATTGTCACTATAAAAGGGAAAAAGTCGACAACCATTGATATATGCTTAATGTGTTAAAAATTAAAAAAAAAAAAAAACAATGAAATGATTATTTTGGAAGTTGTACTTTATACACAATAACTTAGCAAACAAAAGTATACAACAACATTTACAAAATAAACCAGAGTAAAGGTCAAAACAAACGATCCCTGATCATTTCATAAAATAGCAACAACAACTAAGAATACATTAACAAATAGCGATAAAATAATTCATATATGTACATCTATCGACCGTCACTCAGTGATACTTACTATTCAATAAAATGTACTATATAAACAATTGTTAAATGTTGTGTAAGAAAAAGACGGATAATCGAGTATTTTACATTAGAAATCATTTTCGAACATTCATGTTTAATACATGGTTCGATTAGAGATGTTAACCTAACAATAGAAATGTATTTTAACTAAAACTGATCTGATCTACTCTGATTAAAGTCGCCGCAGTTCAGTAGGTAGTTTGTTAGTTTATTAAACGTAAACCCGTGGTTCAACCCCCCGGGTCAGACATTTCGTACAAAATTTCATTTGGCGACTTCCTCTCGGCAGCCTCGACTTCTTCGATAAAGTTATTAAAAATTTTCTTTTTATCTTCGTCTTAGTTATCTTCATAAAAATTATAATTGATTTTGCAAAATTTTCTATGTCAGTGATAGTGATATTTTAAAAACTAATTATTTACTGTTCCGAGCACCCTTAAATTTATCGTACCATAAAATTGTTTTTAAACAATATTGTTTTTTTCTCCAAACGTCATTTATAGAGCAAGAATTTAACATAAAAAATATTTAAACCGAATAACCATTGCCAAACGAATAATTAATAATATTTTTACAACCATGCATATTGTTTACATGTGAATGTAATTGCAATAAGAAAACAACAATTGTTTTGCTTATTTCTCTCTATTCTTCGGCGACTATTAAATAAATTTTAATGAGAAATTAAATTATGATGATGAAGAAGATTTAGTTGGAAATTTTAATTACTTAGCAAAGCAATAATAAAAATGAATGGAAAAAATTCCTTCCGTTTTGTTTATATAAATAGAAATACTTTAAAGTGAAAAAGTTGCGAAAAATTTTATTATGTATTTTTATTGCAAAATACCGCATAAATATGTATTTTAATCGTTTCTGCGAAAAAAATCATAAATGAAATTAGAACTTTACGTGTTAACGAAATTTTCTGTATACATTTATTTCGCAAATCTATTTTCACTTGCCGTTCTAATCTGTACTTTAATAGTCATTAAATGTAACAATCAAAAAAAGAGATACGAACAAAACGTAAAGTGTTAAGAAGTTGCAAATATCATCACAATAACGATTTAGCAGTACTTGTCGCCAATTATGACTAGTGAGATAATATTCGACGAAACATCCAAATAAATACTCTTCATAGTGTACATAGGAATAGTACTTCAAGAAAACTCAAAAGCACCAACAACAGTTTTTCCGATACTAATAAAATCAAACGAGCGTTTGATGATTAAACTAGAACAACAACAACAAGAACTATTATTAATAATGGCAACAAAGGGGGCTCATATAAAAAACAATAACAAAAACTTCTTATAGAACTGCAACAACAATATCAATAAAACAAAAGAAATTCAGAATCTAAACAGAACTGATAAGATTGACAAGGCGAAAAAGATTATCACTTTGAGGGAAAAAAGAGTCACCGTCAGAAGAGAGATAGTGAAAAAAGAGAAACTAAATTAATAGAGCTGTATAGTAGCAAAGAGAAAAAGAGTTGCCAGATGTTCAAATTTATAAAAAAAAAAACACAACGTTAATATATGTAATTATATAAGGTGATTTAGGGATCAAGAGATTTTAGCATTAAATATATGTTTTTTAACAAATTTGTTGCATTGCATAAGTCAGTTCCAGCGATGCAACCAGCAAGCGAAAAAAGCAACATACGACAAAATAGTAAATTTTCACCCATTTTACAGCGTGACCCAAAATTGTTTTTGAGGACTGGCAGCACAGTATTTTTATTGAAATATGAATGAAAATATCTAAACAGCAGCGAGCATGTCAAAAATAATGAGAAGAATCGTTGTTAGGTACTGGGAGAGAGTACAGAAAAACAGAGAAAAAAAATATTACATTAACTGATTACTCATATACTATGTATATGTAGTGCTGTTGAAAAATTTGGTCATAAAACTAAATATGCGGGATATTTATAAAATGAGGCATTTACAACAATAATTATAATATTTCTTTGTTGTTGTTGCTCTCATTTATCATATGGAATTTAACGGGGTTGTAAACAAAGGGTAATAGTGAAAAAATAAAATATGGTTTAAACACACACACAGACACCATACGCATATATTGGTCAGCTGTATTACTTTCTCAATGTTTCATTAGAAGAAAAATGAAAAAATTGTAAACCGTTAGTTTATCACTAACTGGCAAACGAGCGAGTATTAAAAAACGAAATATTAAAGAGAATGAATTTGAAATAGAAAATATGTATCATAATACATATATGTATGTTATAAAGAAATGAAATAGTATTTAAAATAATAAAAAAGGAGTAATTACAGCGCCATCTTATACAACAACATGTTTTAGTTAACAAAAAAAAATAACAAAATTCAGTAATTAAATAAAAAGAGATAATAAATAAAATTAAATGAAGTAAAAAAGGATTTTTTAAGTGTAAAAAGTTAATAAATAAAACATATAAACAAATTATCAACAACACACACATACCAGCAAAAATGCATATATCTTATAAATTTGGATTATTTTTAATATTTATTTTAAGCATAAGGTGGGTACTATAACAACAAACAAATGACACTGCGTAACAAAGGTTAAGTGTTGATCAAAGTGATTTAAAAAAATATAAATTTCTGTATGATTGATTAATTGATCAATTATATAAAATAAAAATTTATATAAAAAATAATTAATTTTAAATGTAATTTAAATTGTAATAATCTTGGGAAAAATTATTGCTACAAAAAACAGTAATATAAGCAATTTTTAAAAATCCATCATGGATCTACTGTTAATAGCAACCGAACTCCAATTGCTTTGCCAGCTGTATATTTGAGGCTTAAATGCCATCCATAATCGAACCATAAGTGCCTTATTTGAGTCACTTTTGATTTGCTATTTAATCAAATTCTTGTTGTACAGTGTTATTAAATTGTATTCAAAGTTAAAAATAATATATCTCAGCTATGTAAATTTTATGAATGAAAATGTTTATTCTCATTTCAAAATGTATTTATGTATGTATGCTTGCGAAGAAATAGAATTAATTTTATTACAGGGTAAGGATTTAACGTAAATGGTTGGATAGCACAAAGCGTAATGCACATCTAAAATGCGATTGTAGAGTTTTTTTTTAATATTATTTTGTTGTGGAGAGATTTATCATCATGCAAGAATCTAGAGTCTAGAGGATCTATGAACAATATCTGAATACATATTTCGTACATATGGATTAGCATTTTATTATATTCATGGCATTATCACAGCAATGTTTCAACGAATCTAGTTTTTCAAGACTTCAATTACATCCGGTTAGTTTGGTTAAACCTACTTTACTATAGCCCTCCAGAAAATAGTCTATAGGCGATAGGTTTAGCAATATTGACCGCCAAAATTTTTCAGGAATTTATTTTGAAATCAATTGCTACGTTTTATTGAAACTATCGTCAACAAATGTGATATAAATTCAATCTTGTTTTGAATTATAAATTCAATTGAAGCATATTAAATTAAACCAATATTCTATAGATAATTAACAAGCCTTTTTTATAAATCCTGGCTGATTAATTTCAGTTTCATGTAGTCCTTATAATTTATGAATATATGTAATGTAAGATTTAAAATTAAACCATCCTACAAGGCTACAATACTAATGAACTAATGTTTTTTTCGTTTTATATCTACACCTTATTCGTCATAATTGACCTATTCGTCTTTGAGATATTTAAAGTGTATCATTAAGATGCTATTTATATAGTTGGAGTAAAGAAGACATGGCATTAAGCCATTAAAAAGTCTCTTGAAAAGAGAAATAGAATAAGAAAAAGTAAATAGTTTTGCAAAAGGAAATAAAAACTAATAATAAGAGAAAAAATATTAAAAGGGAGGTGTGTTATTATAAACAAATTTTAGTGCATCATTAATATGAAAAATTTAATTAAATACTTATCTTAAAAGATTGAACTGATTAGAATATGAAATAGAAAACATTAGTCCAATATACATATCGTATATATTGTTGATATAGGATGCCAAAGCCATTTATTTTCCCTAGTCCTCAAAATGTCCATTCTCAAAAGTTCGGCATGATAGAAGCCATACTGCTGCTTGCTTCTCCTACGATATAATGCTGGGTTCATGGTAACTTTGTGATACCAAAAACCTATTAAATTCTGATATTTCTTTATTCCTTATAAAATATTGATACTTATAAAACATTGTACTCTGACCATAAGTTTGATATAATAATGGAAATTATTTTTAATTCGAATCTATTTCAATAAATGATGATTTATAAAATATTTTCAATTCCGGCATAAAATAATTAATTCGTTACTTATTTCGCATCTTAATTAGTTTAAATCACTTTTTATTTGTTCTAATAGGTATTTCTTTTGAATCATTTACTTATAATCTTAGATATTTGTTATATTATATGTTATGAAGAAAATAATTATAAAATTTTACACGCAAGAATATTTCGTGTACCCTACAATTTGTTGGAGCCAACTATAATTACAATTTGTTAGAATATCTAATATTCCTCATACTGCATACAAAAAAATTAGAACAAAAAAAAAAAAAACAACAAAGCACAACAGTTTTTAAACTTTAAACTTTCATGTTATTTGCTAAATTTTTCTAATAAAAAACCCCTTCATAGTTTTGTAAATTTATCATCAAACGTTTTAAGATTTGTTCACAATTAGCAAATATTTATTGGAAAAAGGTTTTTGTAAATTTTTCCCTTCCTTTTATATATTTTAAAATATTATTTAAAAAGCTCACAAAATTCAAATTTAACTACTAAGTAGAAAAGAAACAAAGTTTCTAAACTCTTTAATATATGTATATAAGACAATTGTAAAACAGTATTAATGTATTAAATGAAATATTAAATAAATTAAATTTAAAATTTATTGGAAAAACCTAATATATATGGGCCAACATTTGAGTGAAATTCAAATTCTTAAGGGCCAAAAATACATTTTTAGTTACGTTTCCAACAAAATTGACTTCACCTTTTCTAAAATATTTGCTGAATGTAAACGTACTTTAAAAGCATAATGAGATCAAAAATATGATAAACTCTTCGAAAATACTTTTAATTTGTTTTCAAATTTAATTTGTTATAGAAAGTGTTCAATACATCGAATCGGAAAATTATACATTTATTGAAGACTCTATAATTGATGCAAGATATCCAAAATGCGATCAAACGTTTTTTCCTTGTAAAGAATTAAAAATACTGGGAATATTATACCAGTCTTTTATAGTTTTTACCACTTTAAAGAAATTTAAAACTGAATGAATGAATATTTAACACGTTGACTGCCACTGCAATTTTCAGAAAACTGGCCACGCAACTCAACGTTGACTTTTTGTTCTTTTCCCCAGAAGCCATTTATCGATAGTACCACTGATATAATACGATTTTATTAGTAGCTACACAAAAATGGCAGGTTTAGTAAGTACGAGATAACTCGTAGTTGGCACTCTAGAAGGGAACACAATCTACGAGTTATCTCGTAGTCGGCAGTCAACGTATTAATAATGACAATGACAATAAAGTCATAATAACAAACATCAAAAAGAAAATTTAAAACAAATTAATTTAAATAAAAATCCCAGGAGATTATAAATAAAAGCAATGGTAAAAAGGGCGGAAGGCTAATATGTCAGGATATATTGGAAAACCATGAAAATATTAGCAAATTTTTAATTAAATATACATACATATATTTTTAAGTCTTCTTTTATATAATTTTATTTGTTTATTTATTAATTAATTACAATACAATTACAAATTATATTCTAATTATATACGAGCTGAATAACTTGACCATATGCTCGGTGTAGTGTCACAGACCAGAGTCTCTGGTGGGAATCGAACCCACGACCCTCACGCTAATAGTCTAGCACACTTCTTTTATATAAATTCATAATAATTTTATGAATTTTCCAATAAAAAAAAACTGCAAACAAAAATGATATACATAATTTTAAAATAGTTTCCTTTTATTTTACCGCTTACTTTTGTTAATAATTTTAACTGATGAGTGTTTTATAGCATTTTTATTTCATTTTTGATAAGAAATTATTAAAAGAACTTAACAAATTATTTTATGATAAAGTCAATCAAACAATATTAAATCATAATATGTAATTACTTTTAGGTTCTTGTTTCCCTCTATTTCGTATGTTTATTGCGATTAGCACATGAGTTATTTTACTAAAATATTTTTCTCTTTGTAATATAAAGTCCAAAGTCCACTACCTTATTTTCTTTATTGTTTAATTAATTTGTTGATTATTTTGACCACACGCATGGACATATAAAAAAAAACTTTATTTCAAATTGTTGACAACCAGATTATTTAAAATATACAAATTTATTGTAACGAGAAGTATTGCTTATATTTAGATAGTAGCCAATGAAGAAAAATGTTTCATACATAGTATGTCTCAACGATTACCTCTAATGACTTTGGCTTTGATATTTTGATGGAGAACCTGAATCTATGATATTTAGTCTGTCTCAAGATCAGAGAAAGGATATATGACAATACTAAATTCTAATGAAATTCGAAAAAGACCTCATCGAAATGTTTTATAGATTCTAACATTCCACTCGCATTTATTTTTTATTTTATATTTTGATTCTATTATCATTAGATTCAGAATATCATTTATGCAACAGTTTATATTATGACAACAAACATGCCAATTACAGCTGAATAAGAAAAGAAGTAATGAACACAAGATTAATTTATGAAAAGAATTAAAAACGCCGGGACGCCCTTCTCCTGGTTTTTAAATTTTTTTTTCTAACCTCTGTCGCATTCAATGAAATAATGAAATCCCCAAAATAACTAACAAATTGAATACCAATTGAACTTTCACAATTTATCAAATTAATAGTAGTCTCAACAAAGCTTTAAAAAATGCATTAAAAATAAATAAAGTTTGTGCCGGAAAATCTAAAAAACTTAATCGTTGCTAAACTTGAAATACTCAAATATGATCATAATTAAAGAAAACTAAATAGAATAGTGAAAATTATAAATCTTAATTGCAATCAGTCTTAGGGATATAATTACAACTTGCCGTTAAACTTGGGTTTAGTTAAAGGTACCTTTAGCTAAAGGAACTGTAAAGTTACCTTTAACTTATTTTCTTTTACAACCTAATGAGAAAATAAAGTTAAATATTTTCAAAAATATGGCAGTGCCGGAGCAATGTCGATAAAACTGCTCAAATTAAACAAATTTTATTTAAACGCAGTGGCAACGACGGGCTTTGTTTCTTTTGTTGTGTATGCCCAAAATTATATTTGAAGTTGCGATATTGAAAATAATATATAATATGGCAAGTTAAAACATAAACTTACCTTTAAAAGTTACCGGCAGTATAATCCTCCCTTTAGCTTAACGCTCACTTCTATCTTATTGTCCACTTATAATAATGAAAAACAATTTATCTGCCCGTTAAAATTCTCCCTTTAGTTAACGGCAAGTTGTAATAATGGTCCTTAGGCATTATTAGCTATTATTTGTAAATAAATATTTATAATTTACTGTGCAAGTAGTAATAGGCTTTATAAGATCATCGTCGTTAAAGAAACCGATTTTGACGTCAATCAATTACATTTGTGATTGTATTCGCTTTAAATTTTTATCATTAAACATAAAATGTAATTTTATTTTTCATACATATTAATATTGTATAATAGCATCTACCAGAAAAATGTAGGGTGCAACTTATTCACTCAAATGAAAGCCTTTCCTATTATTTTAATGACGTATTCATTTTTTATAAAAACCCTTACCTTTGGACTTTAGATTTGCGAATAACAAAAAATGCTATTTACTTCGTTATTTATTTATAGTTTTGCAATTATTTAGAAATACTAATTGCAAATAAATATACAAAACAGAGTTATTAGAAATGTATAAATAACTAACAATCGCTTAACAATCATTTTATTCTTTAGCAACAGAAACATTCAATCAATTACTATGCTATATTAAACGATTTAGCAAATTACAGAAAAAAAAAATATGTACTTAATCGAAAAGAAATTATAAAACCATAAAACTGAAATGTTGAATTAAATGAAATTAAAAGAATTTTTAATATCTAATCTAACTCTACAAGTAAAAACTGAAAATTGAACAGTTTCTTCTATTTTTTTATTTCTTCAAAAACAGTTATTTTACTCTCCAATCAAACTTTATATTTATTTAATAATTTAGTTTATTTACCTACAACATATTCCTTTATATGCAATTAAATTTTTCCCAAATTGCAAATAAAAAAAAATATTTTCATTTTTCTTTACTTTTTTTTTTAGTTTTTATCATACTAGAGCTGCACCCGTTACGAATGGTACAACCACTTACGATGATAATTACCCGGATGATTATACAGACGACTATTATGATGATAGCGGGGATACAAAACAAGCCTCAACAGAAATAAAATCTACACCAAGCTCTATTACACCAACTACTAAAACTTCTTCATTCATATTTAATTTATTTGGTTAGAAAAACCAAAATATATTCAAAATTAAGCCTTATTCTACAGATTTTATATGTTTTACCTTTCCAGACATCCCCCAACGTAGTAACCATGTAGTAGAGCCTACTTGTCCTAAAGCCTGCCTTTGTCTCGAAGATTACAAATATATACAGTGTTCAAATGCTGGTCTAACGCAAGTGCCAAATGATATACCCACCACAGCTGCTATTATAGATTTAAGTCACAATGAAATCAAAGAAATTAAGAAAACCGATTTTTCGCATCGTTCAAAATTGCAAGAAATCAATCTAAATTACAATAAAATTGAACAATTGGATCGTGAGGTACGTACTATGCTTTTTGAAATATTGTATTTCATTTTCTTTAAACATATTTAATTTTTTATTTTTATAGCTATTTATTGATTTGCCTCGTTTACAAAGATTAAAATTAGCCAATAATCTTCTAACATCTATACATCCTGATACGTTTATCGGTGCCACAGATTTAAGTTTATTGGATTTAAGTAATAATTCTATAGCTTTAAACAAACAAGGTTCATTTCTCAATCAACCCTCATTGGTGGAGTTGAATTGTCGCAATTGTTCTTGGTCGGAATTATATGATGATACGTTTAAGAATACGTCCAGTTTGACAGCACTACGAATAGATTTAAATGATTTTAAAAAGGTAAGTGGCAAACTCTCACTGTTATGATAGTATCACGAAAGTATTGTGTATGATCCATATGTTATAAAAAAACTTTAGTTGCTTTAATTAATTGAATTTTTTTATATGGAATTGGGAGCAATATATTCAATTCAAAATTTGTATATTATTTATTATTAAAATATCTTGAAGCTCTACTTTTCTTATTATTTGCCCACTTATTATATTGCTCTGCATCTTTTAAAATAATATATAATTTAAGCAATACGAATTAATTTAAGAAAATCTACTCCTCACCTCAAATAAAATAAATAAATAAGGAGGGAAAACAAATTTTAAATTTATGTATCGTGCGTGTTCCTCTTCACTTGCTATCAAAAGTAACGTTTTTATTGCTTTTACAAATATAATTGGCAACATGCTTTTATATTAACTGTTATTTTAATTTTATACTGCTTGGCAACTCTATGTGTGGATATAATAAAAGCTCTTTTATATTGCTTCAAAAAAAAACGAAAAGCTTTTATCCAATGTTTACTTCTTCATTTATTTGACGTTTGTATTATACACACATATTCTTCGCGTTGTTGTTGCTATATATTATTGTTATATTTTATATTCATTCCATCTGTTTTCTTTTGCATTTCATTTGGATTTGTACACTAGAAAATCAATACCAGAGCCTTTGCATCACTGAAAAATCTGATCAAACTTCGTCTGCCCGAATTGGATGCAAATAGCACTGAGGAGCTATGCAATCTGTTGAAATTTATCGATAATATTGGATTTAAACATTTCGATGTTAGCTGCTACGAATTGGTTTTGGGAGCCTCATATAATGACAGTTTAATTTTGGCCACAGATCCGCCTTTTAAAAAACCCCAATTAGAGCCGGATTTAGAAGAGGAAATTGAAAGGAGAAAAGCTAACACAAATACTGAACAGATAGCATCAGCGACAAAGGGGAACATAATAAAAGATAAAGAACAAAAAACAAAACACAGTCACGGTAAGAAAAAGAGCTGAAATTTGTATTAATTTTTTTTTAATTATTTTCTTCTACAAATGCACATACACAATAGATTCTGCCACAATGTCTTACAACAATACTACAGCAATATTGGAGCCAAATGAAGGGGAAGAAAATGTTTTGCAAGCGGGTGTGGCAACCGTAGCTGATGACAGTGAAAAACCCTATCAAGTGCCCATTTCACAAGAAGCCATTAATTATATGTTAATAGGTGAGTGAATAATTTTAATAAAAAACATTTAATTTTGCTTTTTAATAATTCATCTTATTATCGCTTTTCAGGCCTTATGGTTATTTCTGTTATCGGCATTATAATCGGCATCATTTGCCGCAAAGATGTGGGCGGCATTAAAACAAAGTGCTGCCGTACGAAAAAACCAATAGACGGAGAAAAGCATAATGCTGAAACTGGTTCTCCTGGCGAAGAGATTCCATTAAATAAAATGGCTTAGAATTTAGATCTATTAAGATACTTCCATTTAAAAAGTAAATGTAAATATTTATTCCGTTTAATTGTAAAGTAAAAATAATATTATTTAACCTTGCCACAAAATGAAATCACAACTAAAATAAAGCATTTCCAAAATTGAACAAATTAAGTATAATTATGACATTTCCTACAAATAATATTTAATTAATTAGAAATAAGGTTTTTTCTAATAGCTAATATAAGTTGCTAAAAAATATTCTTTAGTTTAAGTTGAAACTTTTTCCTTTACAACTTCGTGTGTAAGTAGTCGTAGTATATGTTCTTAATTTTTATTATTTTGTGGTCTAAAAACTAGTCTTTGTATTTCTATTATTAAATAATTGTCTTATATCACTTTTTTATATTTAAAAATAAACATGGAGTTTTTATTTGAAAATAAACTAAAATATAAACAAATAATGAATAAGAAAATTAATGAAAATGACAAAAACCTATGTAAATACATATCGTTAGTCTAATTCGCAAATGTGTTAAATCCCTTTTTTCAAATTTTACAGGAGACACAAAAAACATTGTAACTTTTTCAGTTTTTAAGATTTTTAAACTTTTTAAACGCAATTATTTTTACAAAATAGCCCTTTTTAAATGACCTAGTTCAAAAATCCATATCCACAAAATCTTGGGATGGAAATTCGCACTTTTTGGACTTAGCATTTTTTCTTTGTAAACTTATTCGTTTTATTGTGGACTTAGCACAATTTCCTACAATCAGTTTTAATTTTAAAAATAAGTTTGATTGAATTTTCTATATTAATTTTATTAAAAAAACGGAAACTTAAGACTAGTTTAGTTCATTTCTACATTACATTACATACATTTTTAACTTAAAATAGAAAAATTCAAAGATGAGGTAAATCATCGTAAAATTTGTGGTGTTCATTATGTAAGGTTGATTTGAGAAATTGTAAGTCTTCATACTTTCTTATAGTAATTTTTCTACTTTCTTGATAAAGTTGCTGCAAATTTTCAAAGTCTATAGGATCAATTTTATCATAAATTTTCTGCGGTAATATTTTCCATACATCAGAAAACCGAATTTTAAAATATATTGCTTTGCTTGGGGTGTACTTTAATGCTTTAATATCTGTAACTTTACTATCACCTTTATTACGCCCAAGGTCTGATACTCTTAAGAAATTGAACGTTATCAAATCTTTTGAAAAATTTATGATCTAAATACATAATATCATAGGGTCTAGGGTTTTTTCGAGAATTTTTACAAACATCTATGTATTCTGAAGGTATGTTAATTACTGTTTGTTTCATAGCTCTTTCTATAGTGGAATGAACGCTATCCGCCTCCATTTGTGTATGACCAATTTCAAGAATTTTTTGCTCAATATCAATGCTATGTGTGACAGCCACATTTAACAGGGCATTGCTCATACCACAATTTCTGTTTTTTACAATCCATCGCTATAAAAGATTTTTTGGGATTATCGTTTCCACAAAGAACTTTTCTTTCCATAAAGTAAGCCCGAAGATTACGAAATCTTCGGAACTCAGACCGTCTTTGAAAAGACGCTTAGTATTTATGTTTTCTTTTTAGATCTCCACTTTTCACACCTTTAGAAAAAATAGACCAGAAAACGCCAAATTCAATTGAACAAATTAATATTCGTGGAGTTAGCATGTGCTTTTAAAATTTTTCGTAGTTTTGTGGACTTAGCGTTTTTGCAAACCACAAAATTACAACAACTTGAAACTACATAATAACATTTTGTTTGTTGTAAAATATATATTTTGTGCATTGTTACCGTTTTGCATTAAAATATCAATTTTGGAAAAAAGTGGACTTAGCGTCTTTGCGAATTATACTAACGATATATATAAATATAGCGATACTATTTACCGGCCATAAAGTATTCAGGGTTTTGATGAAATTGGATTCAAGAAATAAAACGATTCAAACATGATAATTTTGCATTATTTTAGAATATATTGCAACTCTGAATCCAAAATTTTTTCATAAAAGAAAGTTATCAGAAACTGATGCAAAACTGGCTCTTAAAAAAGAGTACAAACTCTTCATGTACTCACTAGTCCGGACTATCCGATAATGTAGAGAGTTCGACTTCTCGAACAATTAAGTATTTTCATTTCTATTGTCCACAAAACATTATTTTTTTTTTATGTAGAAATTTCATCTCTATAATAGTCCGGAAACATGATTTTTTATTTTTATATAAACAAGAAAAATCGAAATGGAATTAACACATAAACTATATATGTATAACTATATATAACTAGCAAACTACAACCAACATTAACGTTCGTACTGAAATTCAAAATATTGAATAGAGGAGTATTTCAAAATAAGCAATATTTTACATAAACACAAAAAAGTTATACCAGTACTGTGAGATGAAACATTCCTAGATATATAAAGCGATGGTATAATATGGTTCATATTCAATATGAAAGGGTTAGAGAGATAAGTTATTAAGGGTGCCGTCAAAAATTTAAGTCCGAAATGAAATAAATGTTTTAAAAATGTGTTCAGGACAGTTATCAATCGAAAGTTATATTGTAGAGTTGATAAAGATTAAATCAGCATTATTATGGAATTATCTTTTCTATGTTATCTATTTCAAAATATTAATGAAAGATATGTGACTGTGCATTTCATCATGAATAGGCTAACAAACAAAATACGCTTGTAAATCATTGATTTTTATTATATAGATTCGTGATTTGTGAGAACTTTGTTTCCTAAATCAAAAATTATCTTCACCGCTGGAATTCATTTTTGGCTCCACAGGTACGTCACCAAACAGAATTGAGGAAGTCGCCGTGGTCTAGTAGGTAGTGTGTGCTTATTAGACGAAAGGCCCGAATTCGAATCCCAGGTTCTCAAAAAAAATCTGTTGTTCGGAGTCGACTTTAAACTGACTTGAAGAGCAGCCAGAGACAGTTCAAATGCTATTAATGCTATGTATTGTTTGGTGAGTTTTGTAAACCGGCGACCTCACTGAATCAAACCTCATCGAGAACAAAGAAAATCTCAACATTGTAGTCAATGAAGAAAGGTACTGTGTTATTGAAAGACAAGAGTTAAAGAACACGGATAGACAGGAATACATTTGTCACCCCCAATTAAATATTTCATTCACTTTGAGCAAATTGTTTGATTTTTCTTTGCAATTTTCAAAACCCAAACGGTTAAAAACTCACCCGTTCTCGAACTCATTATGTATATATTTCTTATAATTTGAAATGATGTGCTATGCTAAATAATTAGATATAAATAATAAAAATACGTACATATACATATAAAATGTAAAATTTACAGTAGTTTTAATTTACACTCTAATTAATAATAATTCATTTTATTGTAGCTAAGAATATAAGAAAAATAAAAGAAAATTTTCATTAGAAAATAATTTCTTTTATTTATAAAAATTGTTGAACAAATTAAAACAAACATTACTGATAAGAACTTGTAAAGTAGAATTATGAAAGTAACCTTGATATAACAGAGAGGCAAAAGGAAAAAGCAAATGCAGGCCAAAGACCCGTTTATTACTCTACACAAAAGAAAATGAAATAAAAATTATATAAATTTATTCATAACATACAAGGCGACAGCAAAACATTTACGGGAAACCACATTTTCAAATATAAAATTCAAAAACAATTGCAAATTGAAATACTACCACTGAAGAGGGGATGAAAAAGGAAACATTTCAATAGAAAATGTACTTTATTTATGCCTTCCAAGTAGTACATTTGCCAAAAAAAAATCATTCCTGGAACAAGGAGAATTTTCGAGTTTACCAAATGGATCTTTAGGACAGCTGTTTCCGCTACCAACGTTAGACTATGTAAATTCTACGAAAGATTTTGGTAGCTGTGATTCCATAGAATGAGAACTACTTCTTCTAAATTGTACCTTCGGTAAATTGGACTCTATAAAGTATTACTAAAAATTTAAGACTTTCTGTATTTTGAAAAGAAATAGACAACGCAAAACGAAACCAAGCCAAAATTACAATTGTGATCCAAATCAATAGAGCAGATCCTTTTCTCACATCCACGCAAATAAGACCGATTATGAAATCAGAACACAATATTAAAATGTGTATTGCCATAGGCCGTTAGAAGGCGTTTGGTGTCAGAGGAAAATATCCATGACCCATAGCGGTTGGCGAAAACCTATCTCAATAAGAATCCAAATTTGTGAAAACCCATAACTTTAATGTCTTCGAAAACGACGGCAGATCCTATGTACTATGACCAGTCAACACATACTATCAACTTCACTAACGATTATGGAAATGTTTTAGATCGCCCTGGGTTGGTCCATTAATAAAAATAAAAACAAAATGACTGAGGAAATGTATAGTGATCCTACAGAAGAATGCCGATACCTGTTATATAAATTTCGGATAGAAGGGATGTGTTTTATTTTAGTCCTGATATTTTTCCTTCGTCCTGAACAGATTAATTCGAGAACCTAATAGGAGTGAGTCTCAAGAAACTAAAAACTATCACACAATATCAGGTACGCTTTACAGTTTTCAAAATTGTGAAAATCACTGGTAATCACCGTTTTGCTAAATATGTAAAATCTATCTAATTGCTTTGCCACAGATAATACAGTTTCCATAAGCTCTTTTACCGGTAACCTATTTACATAACACTCCGATTTAGTGGGAATAAGATTGTGGCTCGATAGATTTCTAAAATGTGGGACGTTTTTATAGGAACTTATTCTTTTTGGTGTAGGTAGACGCTTTTTCAAATTTGTATCGCATTTTCGGGTTTTCGGATTTTCGAATTTTTGTAAAAGTGTTCTTAATTACCAAATTCAGATATAATTCTAGTGTACCTCAGGTTCCGTTGAGTCTGTGGTTCTTCTTTTTATCTTTATTAATGATTATCTCAATTGATAAATTAAAGCGCTGACACAATGACTGTGTTTTTATTAGTACGATAAGGAAACACCACCGTCACCCAATCTAATTTCCTATCTCCAACATGAGTCGGGGGCATTTTTTCAATATTGTTATTATGTTTCTATATTAAAATGGATGGCGAGGGTCATTGTATTTAAAATAAAATTGTAATTGTAGTCTTTTAAATCGGAATTTAAAAACTGTCATTTATGGACGATACAAGCATTAATTTTATTTATTTTATGTTTTTGAAGAAGCTTATCTTCCTTGAATTCCTAATAATTAGAGACTTTTGTTAATTTTTTTTTTATTGGTGCAATAATATAATCAATTAGTAAAACTACTCAATATTTTTATTTAATTAAGACCTCAGGAATTACATATGTCTTCACGAAAAACACAAATAATAATTTTGATAAATGCGTAATTAGAAAAAGAGTTAAAAATTGATTTTTTTTTTAAATGAATTAAACTCTCATTAGAAGAACCACAAAGGCATTGATAAATATGAACAAAGAAAATTTAACAGACAATTTGAAGAATATTTTTTGCCTCAAAAATATTGTGTACATTAGTATTAAAAAGAAAAATGAACTTTTCATTTTAAGTCATTGAACCAATTGTATGCCCCCGACAACAACAGCAAATTTATCCACTTAAATAAAACTTTGTATGCAGAATTCTTAAAAATTCTGTTTATTTAATAGCCATAAAAATACGACTACAACAACAACAACAACGTTCGGAAAAATTTGTGCTAAATATTATATTCTTTTATTTAAAGAATAATTACTGTGAAGAAAATTGATAAAAGCAGAACAGAAATCGACAACAGCTATTTTTGTTGTTATTAATTATTGTTCATTGTTGTGACGATAAATACTAAAAACGTCATTTGAATTGTTGTTTCTATTAATTTTTGTTTTCAATATCAACAAAAATCAGGAAATCTCCATGAATCATTATCATTTATGTGCGTATAGGTTATGGTGTTATTATGGTTAATTATTGCACTTACCTCCATTACTAGGTTCACACAATCCTGTGACTCTTTACAATCCAGTAAAGCCACCACATTCTCATGATGCAATTCTGTTAGTTCCTTGAGAATCTTGATTTCTTTGCCAAGAAGATTTTGTGTTTTAATCAAACCCTTTTTTGTAATGCATTTTATGGCAACCGGGAAATGTTTCTGAAAAAAAGAGGGAATAAAATGAAATTAAATGTAAATTGAAAACTATGTAAAGTAAGGTGTTGTAAAAGGCAATCCAGTTACAGCTTTAGTAATGTGTATTCCAGGTTATTTACGAACAATTGGATAAAGCTACAATGCATTAGAAGTCGACAATCACGTATTCGACAACACTGAGTAACGACGTCTAGATGACGTTTAAATAAAAAATTTCATCGAACGTCCCCGGCCACACACTAACCCATCCTCACCCGACCGCGGGGGGCTCGTCCCCATTACGAAGGGACACGTACACGTTTCTGGCAAAGATGTGAAATCTAGAAATCAACTGTAGAATATCATCAATAAAATATGTTAACTATCTAGTCCAGCAGTTATGAAATCTCGAAATTCGAATCGTCTGGAGACTTTGAAAAATGTGACCAATCATTCATTGAGGACCAGGAAGGCCTTGGTAGAAATTATTATTAAGGACTACTCCCCGAAAGCCAAATATTTAATTCAGACCTTCACTGTCAGTAAATAGACAGGCTGAAGAAAACAATCACACACAAGTGGTCAGCTTTAATTAAGAAAAATAATTCGTATTCCACCTGGCGAAAACCAACCAACCCACACTCATAGGCAAAGATCTGAAAGATCCAGAAGATTATTTCAGAAGTTCTTAATCATCCAATCATGCTGTCATGGCGAACAGTTTTCTTAGTGAAAATCAAAACTTTTTAGAATTGATTATTCCAGTTTTTCCAATATAAAAGTGGGTCTCAATGATTTTACCTCAAAATGGCTACAAGTTATCGAACAACAAAGTGCATTTTTGACCTGAATGTGATAATTCTAATGATGATGAATTAAGAGTCATATAGGAGTAATGACAACCGAATTTCAAAGAAGAAGAAATAGATAGAGGAAGCAAAACAATTTGTAATGAAAGGACAACAATTTGCTACAATTAAAGGAGGTTTCTTAGGAACTCAAACAGGCATTATTATTATTATATTATATTATATTATAATAGAATTCTATTTAATTATTGTTATCATTTCAAATTATTGTATTCACTTCATTTATATTGTTGTAGTATTTGTGGGTCAAGAGCAATAAATAAAGAATAATCAATTATGAAAGAAATGTTACCAGAAAAATTTTTGAAAAATAAAATATGTACTTTGTTTACTTATTATAAACGAATAATAATGATTTATTAGAGTAGAACAGAATATAAATAATATTTAAGATTTTATTGTATCTTTTGTTGTGTTGACGGCGAGTTTAAAACCGAAAGATACAAAACATGTGGACAATTCACACAAGCCCTTGTATCGTTGTATTGAGTCTATTGTTGGACGAATATACAACAGTGTATGGTTATTATTGATAATTTTCATATAAAAATCCGATACTCTTATACACACTTTCTTTATATGTTTTTAAAAATTGGTTATTGGTTTCGTGCTTTCAGTTTATGTAAATGACAGTAATCAAGAAAAAAAAAATACAAAATATTTTCCATGTAACTTGAGTGAACAATTAAAAGTTCAAAATTATATTGATAACTAGTAGTACAAAGCGCGTTGCTGAGGCGCCATTTAAAATAAATTTGAAGGAAAGACATTACACAAATATCCAATTAATTTTGAATCATTTTATTGATTTTGTTCCCCGTTGTCCAGGTGATTCAGACAAACGGGCGTCGTTGTTCAAATGATTCATGCAGACGGGTCTCAGCGGCATTCGCTTGAAGATTTTTCTGAGGCCCGTAATTTTTCTGCGGTGCTTGACCAATTGCTTGTCGCTCATTCTGAATTATTTTCAGTGGCCCCGTCTATCGGAAATTAATCGCACCAACTTAGAAGCCCGTCGACTCATGCGCAACAACTTTGCTAAATATCATAATATAATCAAAAGCACAGTTAACGATTTAATTCATTTTAAGTAGTTTCCAGTGGCGCCACCTGTCGGAAATTGGTCTTACCAACTAAAGATCATAACATGATCAAATGCACAGTTTACGATTTAGTTCATTTTGAGTAATTTTCAGTGGCGCTAAAAATAATTTCACATAGTAAAACTAACTTGATTTCTTAACACAATTAAATTGTTAAACTTTTTTCTTTGAGTGCATAATACAATTGAGACTTTATAGCCTCACCTATGGATGATTTCATAAAAATTTTTTTATTTTATATATTTTTTGAGAAGAGAGTGGCCCATGAAAAAGAAATAGTATTTCTTTGTTTATTTCTATTTTAAAGATTGTACATGTACATGTGTGATTAAATTATTGTAATCAAAACAATGAGGAATGGATAACAAACACAAACAGGAAAAATTGCTATTTGTAATGTAATGAAAGAGAAAGAGAAAGAAAAAAAAACAACAATAAGTGATGGTAATACTTTTTTTAAAAAGTTACTTTTCAAAATCTTGAACTTGTTGGTGCGCATAGAATAATGAATGGGGGATAGACTGACGATGTCTGTTTTAGCTTATTTTTAATGTTTACAATTTATATATATTTTACACTTTATATATTGTATTTATATACATATATATATATATATATACATATATATGTTTATATGAATAAACAAATAATTCATTATCCGTTTGCCCATCTCTGATGTCTCTAAATTCTTAAACATTTAAAAATAAACATACAAATCTCACTATCAACAACAGCCCGTGTGAAAGAGTGCGTAATCATTTAGATCGTTTCGATTCTGGAATCGAAATCTATTTAAATATATTTATAATTAAAATTGTATAATTTATCAGCATATTTCGACATTATATTTTTCCAAATGTTAATTAAGGTTTCAGCTACAATTTCAAAAATAATGGAATATATCCTGTTCATTGAAGTGAGTTGTCCTCAGGCAGCTCTTGATACTATGCTCTACCTGACTCCGCTTGATTTGTATGTCAAGCAGTGTGCAGCTCTCAGTGCCATACGTCGGAGGGAATCGGGCTACTGGAAACAGCGCTCGATAGGACACTCCAGAATTCTGAACGTTGTCTTTCCTGAGGGGCGGTACCGAACTTCGGAAAATGCCACCGACTATATTGGCATTTCTGAAGTCGAATTTGGTTTTCGTAGGCCAAAATATGTTCTTCTCTAATAAAATTTGTTTCTCAGTCTATTATTTAGAAAATAAAAATCAATTCCACGTCTTTTAAAGTAATTTTAAACTTTCAATTGTTGTCTAGCGTAAGTCATTTCTTTGGACGAAATATTGTAATTTAGAATTCATTATAAAACAATAGAAACGTATGTTTTTACAATTTATATACATATGTATGTGTTCATGTGTCGCTTTACACTTTTTTTTTGTTACAAAACCACATTGTATAATATTTCCACATGTATTTTCATTTTAAGTAGTTTCCAGTGGCGCCACCTGTCGGAAATTGGTCTTACCAACTAAAGATCATAACATGATCAAATGCACAGTTTACGATTTAGTTCATTTTGAGTAATTTTCAGTGGCGCCACCTGTCGGAAATTGGTCATACCAACTTAGAAACCTTCGTCCGATATCGACTCTAAGAACTTACTCACCAAATTTTATTCGTCTACGATCAATATGTACCTAAATATTCAATTTTAACGATTTGCCACGTCCTCTTAACATTTAGGGATATGAAAAATAGATGTCCGATACTCCGACCTACACGATATGCACACAAAATTTCATCAAAATAGGAGTTTAACCACTAACACTGTGACACGAGAATTTTATATATGTATTAGATTAACTAATTTACTTTTTCCCGTAATATTTTTCATTTTGTTGCTTGAAAATCACATTATAAATATTGGTATTATTCTTTTTATCGCTTTTTGACGTTTGGAATACGAAATACACAATACAGCATAACACTGAGCGTTCGCAAACAATACAACATACACGATACAATGTCGTATGAATTGAATAATAGAACCAGATTGAATAATAGAAACAGATTTAGGATCATTATTACAACTTGTCGTTAAACTTGGGTTTAGTTAAAGGTACCTTTAGCTAAAGGGAACTGGAAAGTTACCTTTAACTTACTTTCGTTATTACAACTTACAGATAAAATTTTTCAAAAATATGGCAGTGCGGGAGCAATGTCGATAAAACTGCCCAATTTTACAAGTTTTTTTTAACGCAGTAGCAACCGCGGGCTTTGTTTTTTTGTTGTATATGCTCATTTTGTTAAAATTTTAAATTGCCATAATGAAAATAATATATAATATGGCAACTTCAAATATAAAGTGACCTTTAAATGTTAAAGGTAGGATAATCCTCCCTTTAGCTTAACGATCACTTCTATCTTATTGGGTACTCATTAGGGTGATCGGCCCGGTTTTTAATAACCGGTTATAACCGGTTTTTTTGGTTAAGTCGGTTTCGGTTTTTCTGAATAGCTCACTTTTCGAATATCGAAGAAACCGGGTTTTTCTCCTCGAATAGCCGGTTTTTTCTAAAAGTGTGTTTTTATGAATTTTACTGTATTAAAAACTTTAAAAATATTTTCTTTAAGTTTTAAACACTTTGATACTATACTTAAGCACTGGAAATTTTCCTGTGGGTGATGCCTTCATTAATTATTCCAACAAAACTGAGACAAAAGAATTTGCTTCTCAATTATATTATCGTTTATTTAACGATATGGAAGATACTGGATCTGAATCTGAAGATGTAAACACTGACGATTCTGAATATAATTTGGAACATGAATTAAATAATTATATTCAAAATATCCAAAAAACTTATTTAAAACAAATACTATTTTAGAAGACTTTTTATATTTAGACAAATGTCATAAGCGATCTGGAAAGCTTGAAATTTTACTCAATGCTTTGTTAACTATAAGTCCTACAAGTACACTAAGTGAAAGAACATTTTCAATGTCTAGTTTTATAAAAACAAAGGAAGAAAATCGATATACTCCAAAGCATTTAAACTGTGTTTTATTTCTAAGAGATTATTTTAAAAGAAATAATCAAAATTTTAATTAAAGAGTATTTAAGCGTTTTTATTAGAATACATGTATATTCACTATCACAATTATATGATCTCATTTATGTTTTGTTTTGTTATGTTTTTCAATGAACTGTTTTTTAATAAATAAAATTTTTTTTCTTATTACTTCTAGGCGTTTTAATATTTTGCCAAAAAAAACCGGTTAACCGGTTATTATTAAAAAACCGAAACCGAAACCGGTTTATATTAATCTGCAATTTTTCGAAGAAACCGAAAACCGGTTTCTAAAAAATGTCGAAGAATCGATCACCCTAGTACTCATAATAACGAAAAACAATTTATCAGCCCGTTAAAATCCTCCCTTTACTTAACGGCAAGTTGTAATAATGGCCCTTATAGTATTTAAAACACAATATTTATTCTTCATATGCCACAATATTTTTCAAAGAATTTAAATTTGAAAATACATTTCAAGACGGAAACCAAAATTTTTAACGGAGGCAGATTTGGCATTAACAGGGCTAAGCTTAGATCTAAAAAATACCGTATAGAAATGCCATATAGAACATGTTTACTACTAGGCTTAGAGAAGGCCAGTCTGAGTTATTGGTTTCATACAGGGCACTGCTAGATTAGTTCGCTAACAAGGATCTAGAACGGTTACCAGCCGGGCTATTACAACGAAACTATCGAACACTTCCTCTGTCACTACCCAGCCCTTAGTAGGTTGAGGACCCTAGGCAGGGGCTTCTTCGAAGGTTTGGACTCCTTGCCGAGAGCCGACATTAAGGTTCTCTACAGATTCATAAATAGGTTGAGAAGTACTAGGTCTTAAAGGTTGTAGTCACCCTCTCTTATGTGTTTGTAGTCTATTTTTTCCTCCTCTCTCTCTCATCTAAAGGAGAGGATGTATTCCAATGGGTCGTTTTGACTTCTGAATATTGTACTTGTCACAATGAAACTACACGTCCTAAACCCTAACCTAACCTAAAGTAAATCGAATGAAGCGGCGCTGTTTGGCATGTTGCTCCGGAACCATATTGCATGCCAAAGCGCACCAAACAGTAATTTTCTTTGAATGTAATGCTTAGAATGTTAATGATGCACATTAACAGTAAGAGTGAATATGGTCCAGAATCGATCTATTGTTACTCGAATTATCTGCTCTGAAGGACAACTATGCACTTCAGAAAATGGACGAAGTGCACGATAAGTTAAAAAAATTAGGTATGACTTTATGTAAATCTATCCAAAAACAAAAGGCAAGTATCAGCTGTTTTATCGGCTGCCAAATAATACAGGATAGTTAACTCAAAGTTATGAAGCTCTAAAAAACACCCATTAGAATAACTAGAACTATGTATTTTAATTTAAAAAGTATACGTTTTCAGACTTTTTTGTTACAGTCTACCAAACTAAGTTTATAATTCACTTAACACACCTTAATACTGTGTTCAGATATGCACCTTTATTACGTAAATCGCAATAAACACCATTATTGAACTCAATATTTTATATAAAGTTTCAATTAATTATTGTGCAATAAATACACAAATTGTTATAATATTGAGTAAAACTTAAACAGCAGCACTGTCATAAGAGGGTTCAGAGCGCATATTACAATTATCCGAGAACTTTCTTTTGATAGTTGACAACTCAAATGTCAACAACGACAAACAGAAAAAACAGAACAAAAAAACAATGTTGTTGAAACTATCAACTGTTTTGTTTACCAGCTGTCAAATGAATATTGAATAAGTAGCTGAACTGCGTATATTGTTATGTCTGAACACTTAAAATATTGTAGTCAATAAACCTAATATTGACTCAATAAAAGTGCATATCTGAAGATAGTATAAGATATTTAAAAATATGTATTCTATACACATTGTATGTACATATACATACATATATGCAATAAACGGAGACATGATTGTGTCACGTGTTGCCAACCCATTATTAAAATTTTATTTTTAACTTAAACAGTCTGAAAAGACAGAAGAGCACATCTCCATTTATAAATAACTTTTTTTTCATTCATTGTTGTTCATTCCATTTGTAAATGAAATATATTTCTGGAATATGGTATGTCGGAAAAAACATGTGTACATTTTTCAATGTCTGCCTATGTGCGGTTGCAATAGCAGACTATCAAACTATAGGGTGTTTTTATAGAGGTATAGAACTTTAAGTTGCAATAAAACAACGATGGATTATTCGATTGACATGAATTTTATTTATCCGAAAGATAATCTTGTGGCATTACATTTTAAATATGATTTCTGGCATATGACCGCCACGGCTGGCGCGGATGTAGTCCAATCTGGTCGTCCAATTTTTGATGACTTTTTCCAACATTTGTGGCCGTATATCGGCAATAACACGGCGAATGTTGTCTTCCAAATGGTCAAGCGTTTGTGGCTTTACCGCATAGACCAATGACTTTACATAGCCCCACAGAAAGTAGTCTAGCGGTGTTAAATCACAAGATCTTGGAGGCCAATTCACAGGTCCAAAACGTGAAATTAGGCGGTCACCAAACGTGTCTTTCAATAAATCGAAATAAAATTGCACTATTTACAAGCCTTGTTCAGGCGTGAGTCTATTTATGATGAATTGCCAAACCAAACTGAGAATAAATCACTTGACAGCTGTGAAAAGTAATGCCAACTTAAAGTTCTATACCTCTAAAAAAAACACCCTTTATTTAAATCTTTAAAGCAATACAATTTATTTGAGAGAAAAACATATGCTATAGCCATTTTGCACAAAGAAATAAATTTTAAAGAAGCCATTCATTCACTGCAATCCAACCCCAGCATTTGTTCTTTTACATACAATAACATAACACATTGTATGTATATACATATGTATGACGTATTTATTCTTTTAAAGAAAATCTGTGTTTTCCTTTTGGTTTTCCCGCTGGCTTTTTCTAGTTTCCAGCTGTTATTTTCATTTTTGAAATGTCGGTTTTAAGAATGTTGGATATTGATTTTGAACATCATTGTACTATCACACACGAGACTATTTTTTAAGCCGCACAATTTTTGTTCTTTCAATCACACACGGGACTATTTCATCTGGCATAAAATTGTATAAATGTACTCTGCTTTGTGTGTATTAGACTAAATATGTTCTATACAAAAAATGTTTCTGAACTGTTTTTTAAACGTATGTGTATTGGTTTTGTGTTGTTTATGTATTGGTTTGTGCGGGGTAGAAGGTTGAAAAATTATGCTAGCAAAAAACCACTCTCCTCACCAGACTTCAATCCTATCGAGTCGATCTGGGTTATTATGAACAGACGGCTTAGAAGTGGTCCTCAAACAATCATGTCTGATCTTAAAAGAAATATACAGGAAATATGGGATTCCATTACTCCTCAAGAATGCCTAGACTTAATAGACTCCATGCACAGTCGGGTCGTTGCAGTTGTCAATGACAAAGGTGATGTTACTCAATATTAATCTAAACTTTTAACATAGTACGAAACTATACTGGTCAATATTTTATTAAATTTTTTATGTTTTAAAATAGTCAATTAAATTATTGAATTGAATTAAACTTTAAATTTGAGGTATGAATAAAGAATAATTTTTTGTTTAAAAAATGTATACATTTGTTTCAATCGGTCACATAACATGGAATGGGTGGCTCGATGGTGGTATAATCCCTAGCCACTATCCTTTCAGCTTAGTCTCTCGAAAATTATAAAGTTTTTCTAAAAACGAGAACAAGCCTAAGATAGGTCAAAAAATAAAATTATTATTTAAGTGTTTTACTTTT
Source organism: Sarcophaga rosellei (assembly GCA_930367235.1). NCBI lineage: Eukaryota > Metazoa > Arthropoda > Insecta > Diptera > Sarcophagidae > Sarcophaga > Sarcophaga rosellei. The sequence goes on along the minus strand of OV884020.1, from coordinate 42,002,094 downwards.
TAAATTAATTCCCTTTTGAAACGTACACTCTTAATTTACACAGTGCGATAAAAGGAATAACACAGCGAATGTAGATACAATTTCGAAATAAAAGTACATATGTATTGTAAGAATTCTGTTGTAATGTAGACATAATGTCACCACGTGTTCAAGAAAAAAAAATACAACCGCGACAACAATAAATCGTAATTTTAGAAAAACAGAATTTTGCGTTTTAAAAATATATATAAACAATATCGCCGTTTGTGTTCAGTTTATTTTAATTGCTTTAATTTGAAAAATATAAATGTAATAAAAAAAAAACAAATGCACACAACAATATAATACGTGTACCATATTACATGTATTACCACAGAGTAAGAACAAATAATTCTAACAAAATCTCGATTCCTTTCGCGATTTTGCGTACCTGCCGATTTTCGAGTTGCGTACCTGCTCCTTTGCTTATGGCAAAAAATTTTTTTTTCTAAAAATTCCTTCTAAATAGCAACTTTTGAACATAGTTTTAACTAATTCTCTTTGAATAGAAAGAATTTCAATTTCTACGAGTATAGTCTGAAAAAACCATCTGAAAAACTTTTTGTCAAAACTGATGAAAATACTAGACTTCTTAACGACTATTCCACGAATTATAATTCTAACGACTTTCATAATAACTTTATCATATGATTGTACTTTATTTTGGGAGTATATACGTTCCTTAGACTAATGAGAGAGTACGTATCAGAATGATTTGTATCTTTTATTTTCGTTACACCATTTAACGACCTTTTATTCTAAATATACATAGTTCTGCATATTTGGAATAAAAGGTCGCCAAATGAAAAGCCAGAACTGCGCTCGATAAACAAAATCTGGTTGGCACAGTAAAACACGTTGGTAGTGTAGTTATGGTATGGGGATGCATGGCGGCTTCAGGGGTAGTTCAACTTGAATTTATTGAGTTCACCATGGATAAATATGGATACCAAAACATATTAAGAAATAATTTAGAACAAAGTGCGGCAAAACTCAATCTACCACCTACATTTTGGTTCTAACAGGATAACGACCCAAAGCACACTGCGGAGGTCGTTCGACTTTGGCTTCTGTATAATGCTCCAAGATACCTCGAGATACCAATCTCCAGATCTCAATCCTATTGAGCATCTGTGATATATTAGAGAAAAAAATTCGCCAGCATGTAATTAGAAGTAAAGAGACCTTGCAAAATATTATACGGGAAGAGTGGGAAAAATTAAGTGCTGAGGAAACAGAAAAGTTGGTGAATTCCATGCCACACAGATTGAATGAAGTCATAAAACAACGTGGATATCCAACAAAATATTTAATTTAAGATTTAAGCATAATCATCAAAGTTTTCTTTATTTATTTTAACACTGAAAGCAGACTTTTTGGTACCTATACTTTATTATTGTGATATTTATGATACTTTACTTTAAAAATGAATTAATTTTTTGGTTTATGTTTTTTTTAGTAATTTTTAGAAAATGGTGTAAATAAAAAATCTATGAGGAAATTTTGATATAAATTTAATACATAATGTGGGTTTTTATACACATATTTTCTAAAAATACATTAGGTGAACGCAGACTTTATTAAGTAAGTGTATGTATTTGTTAGTTGTTATGTTTGGTTGATATAATTTTGTTCGTCGAAACGTATGTGAATAAATTTTTAATTAAAAAATATATACAAAATGTTTACTTAAACGTTAAACAAAAACATATAAACAACATTTAAATTAATTTAAAATCTGAGCAGAGCTTGCCATCAAATTTAACAAACAAAGAACTTAAAAACAAATTTGCATACAATAACAAAAAATTCTGCAATAGCTTTCCAAATTGTTATTAAGAAATGTTCATTAAAATATGGTTTTTTAAAAAATTAGTCAAAAATAGAAAAAATAAAATAAAGTTAGTGATGTTTAAAATACCAAAAACAATTATAGTGTAGCTTGTTATACATGTTTTTGTTTTACCGAAATAAAATAAAAATTATAAGTGCCATTATTACAATTTGCAGTTAAAGTTGGGTTTAGTTAAAGGTACCTTTAGCTAAAGGGAACTATAAAGTTACCTTTAACTTATTTTCGTTATTACAACTTACAGATAAAATAAAGTTAATTAACTTTTTCAAAAATATGGCAGTGTCGGAGCAATGTCGATAAAACTGCTCAATTAAACAAGTTTTTTAAACGCAGTGGCAACGAGGGCCTCTTTTGTTGTTGTTGTGTTTCCACATTTTATATATATTTAAAGTTTCCATATTGAAAATAATATATAATATGGCAAGTTCTAACATAAACTTAACTTTAAAAGTTAAAGATAGGATGATCCTCCCTTTAGCTTAACGTTCACTCCTACCTTATTGTCCACTTATAACAATGAAAAACAATTTATCTGCCCGTTAAAATCCTTCCTTTAGTTAACGGCAAGTTGTAATAATGGCCCCTAATATACATTTGTTAAACTCAAAGTGAATTATTTTATTTACCTTTATTTTTAACAATTTAAACTAGATAGATTTTGCACATACATACATATGGATAAGTGTATTATAATTATTTTATAGAATGCGTTTGTTAGAACTCTTTCTAGTCATCATATACTTGTATATATTAAATAACACTATTATATTTGTATTATGTAATTTCATGTTATACACATACATACATATGTGCATACATATGTATATGCAAGTATATACAGTGTTGAATAAAATAATAGGGATAATTTTTTTTTCTCTTAAACATGTCATAAAATTTTGTGTACCGAGCTTTTCTTAGTAGCATATTTTTTGGAATTGCATATTCTGTATTAATTTGTACGTTGGTTTCTTTAAATTAAAATTTATTTGCAGAAAAGTGAGCAACAAATAATTTCTCATTAAAGAAATAATAGAAACATTTTCATTGTGTTAAAAAAAATAGAAAATTTTCGTTAAAAACTATTAAAAAAGAAAAAATATTCCAGTGAATATAATAGCATAAAAATTGGCCGTGGTGTTCACATAAGGAATGCAAAAAATGTGTTATTTGGAAGCTAAAATCAACGGGGTTTATCTATAGAAAAATTTCTCGCACCATGAAATGCGATCTATTGAAACAAAACTGCAGAGATTAGTGTAAGAAAGCGTGAAATCGCACTCACATGGCGTTAGTTCAATTGTATGGATGTAAGGCAAAATTGCAGCTGCTGTTTATATGGATATTTTACACAGCAATATATATTTCAGATAAATAATGGAAATGCGTTTGCAATCGTTAAATGTGCATATATTTTACCGAACACCTTTATGGCGTGCTTATGAATAAAAAAAAAAACTTTTTTACAGCATAAAAATAAGCAAGCAATGTGAAATAAATCTCAATTATCTTTTCGTGGTCGTATAAGTATAAAGCGCATACCGTTTCGGTTCCGGGACACAGTGGTGTCCCGGGAAACTGTAGAGCGGATGATTTGGGGTCCCTAAGCACGGACTCTGTCAACCGCAGGTGGGCGGCTTCGGTTAAAGGCAGGGTGGCGCGCATGATCTGGCCGCGGCTGGATAGAAGACCCACTGTGAGGCTGCTAAAACTCTAAAGAGGCGTGCTCAGTGCGGTTGTTGGAGTCGTGACGGGTCATTGCATTATGGGTGTCCACGCGAGACGCATTGGTCTGGGACACATCGCGAACGATTTCTGTCGAAGCTGCAGGGACGGGGAGGAGGAAGAGACAGTTCAAAGAAGAAGGGGACATATTGGTGTCTACTACATCGATGATCTGAGTGAATTGTCGAACATTGACGTCTGCAGTTGGAGTCGCTTCATTGTAAGCTCCATGACTAGGGGATGGTGAACGCGAACTCTGGTATCACAAAGGCGTCCATCCAATTTATTTGGGGGACGGCCACCTACACCTACCTACCTTTCGCGGTCGTGTAAACTCAATGAACGGACAATGACCAAAAGAAAAAATTTCCATAAAGTATTGAAATAATAAAGGTTTTGAATTTAAATTGAACAGTTGATTTTTTAATATTAAATCATCATAATTATATATGCTTTGAGGTCTAGCTAGTGTGTAGTATTATGCTAGACCAGTAGCATGAGTCTCGTGAGTTAGATTCCAGCCAGTGAACATCTTTCAATTCAAATGGATGCATTGTTGTAATAATGGTATATACAAATTTTTATGAAAATTTTGAAATGTTGTTGTGTCCCTATTATTTCATTCATCACTGTATGTACATAATTAAACTACTATTAAATTATTTGATAATTGTTGTTCATATTATTACAGAAGAAAACAAATCCTGTTTTTAAATCATTAATAAATAACAATATGATACAATATAATCTTAACATTTTCACATAACAAAGTAAGAGGAGTGAGAGATAAATTATTATTGTTTTATACATAAAACAAAAACAAGAAAATTGACATAAGTACTGAATGTTACATAAAAAGGAAAGTAATGCAAATCATTTATAAACATTTATCAGTATAAAAATGCCACCATTTATATTTATATTAAATGCAATTCTTATCTTTCCATACGTTCAGAAGCAGATACAGAGAGCTCGATTACATTTCTAGTATTTTTTTTTTTTGCTTTTTTGTTTTGTACTTGCAACTTTGTAATAAAAAATATGAAAAAGTGATAACATTTTATTTGTATTTATGAATACGGTATGTAGGGAGACACAGGCTATTTATACTTACAAAGAATAAAAATACATGGGGTAATGTCAGACAATGTCTAGTATGTATTCTAATACATGTGGAAATATTATACAATGTGGTTTTGTAACAAAAAAAAAGTGTAAAGCGACACATGAACACATATATAAATTGTAAAAACATACGTTTCTATTGTTTTATAATGAATTCTAAATTACAATATTTCGTCCAAAGAAATGACTTACGCTAGACAACAATTGAAAGTTTAAAATTACTTTAAAAGACTTGGAATTGATTTTTATTTTCAAAATAATAGACTGAGAAACAAATTTTATTAGAGAAGAACATATTTTGGCCTACGAAAACCAAATTCGGCTACAGAAATGCCAATATAGTCGGTGGCATTTTCCGAAGTTCAGTACCGCCCCTCAGGAAAGACAACGTTCAGAATTCTGGAGTGTCCTATCGAGCGCTGTTTCCAGTAGCCCGATTCCCTCCGACGTATGGCACTGAGAGCTGCACACTGCTTGACATACAAAGGAGTCAGGTAGAGCATAGTATCAAAAGCTGCCTGAGGACAACTCTTCCTCACTTCAATGAACAGGATATATTCCATTATTTTTGAAATTGTAGCTGTAACCTTAATTAACATTTGGAAAAATGTAATGTCGAAATATGCTGATAAATTATACAATTTTAATTATAAATATATTTAAATAGATTTCGATTCCAGAATCGAAACGATCTAAATGATTACGCACTCTTTCACACGGGCTGTTGTTGATAGTGAGATTTGTATGTTTATTTTTAAATGTTTAAGAATTTAGAGACATCAGAGATGGGCAAACGGATAATGAATTATTTGTTTATTCATATAAACATATATATGTATATATATATATATATATGTATATATATATATATTTATATATATATATTTATATATATATATTTATATATGTATATATATTTATATATATATATATATGTTTATATGAATAAACAAATAATTCATTATTCATATCAAATCTGACTATCAACAACAGCCCGTGTGAAAGAGTGCGTAATCATTTAGATCGTTTCGATTCTGGAATCGAAATCTATTTAAATATATTTATAATTAAAATTGTATAATTATATATATAAAATATATAAAGTGTAAAATATATATAAATTGTAAACATTAAAAATAAGCTAAAACAGACATCGTCAGTCTATCCCCCATTCATTATTCTATGCGCACCAACAAGCTCAAGATTTTGAAAAGTAACTTTTTAAAAAAAGTATTACCATCACTTATTGTTGTTTTTTTTTTCTTTCTCTTTCATTACATTACAAATAGCAATTTTTCCTGTTTGTGTTTGTTATCCATTCCTCATTGTTTTGATTACAATAATTTAATCACACATGTACATGTACAATCTTTAAAATAGAAATAAACAAAGAAATACTATTTCTTTTTCGTGGGCCACTCTCTTCTCAAAAAATATATAAAATAAAAAAATTTTTATGAAATCATCCATCTCAATTGTATTATGCACTCAAAGAAAAAAGTTTAACAATTAATTGTGTTAAGAAATCAAGTTAGTTTTACTATGTGAAATTATTTTTAATGCTACTGATGGGACCACATGAAAATCTCCAGGAGCATTAAGAAAAAGAAACCATAGAACGTTGATCCATTCAAATATGAAAAAATATTTCTTCGGCGACTTCCTCTCAGCAGATGCATGGCAAAAACTCTGAGAGTAAATAAAACGGCCATGAAAAAGTTTCTCAAAAAGTCTGTCGTTCGAAGACGACTTTAAACTGTAGGTCCCGCCACTCATGTATAAAATTAACACACACAACATAAGTGGTGTAATGACCAATTATGTATGTATGGTGGTGTCATTATTCCTCATTAAATGTTTAATGTGCAGTGCATCAACGTCTGTAAATAATCATGTTAGAACATTCTATGGATTTCAAAGGTAAATTGACTTTATTTCAAACATTTTGATTAATACTATACAGTGTTCGGGCATTAATCTATTTCCCTGCATGATTTGTAATTTTCAGACAAGTTTATATTATACTGTTATTAAATATCATATGACGGACGTATCACTCAACAATTTCGTCTGCATTTTAAAACTTTTTTTCTCCAGTGAATGTTTTCATTGTACGGAAGAATTTCTTTCGCTTTTGATTGACCCACATAAAAAGGTTTATTATTTTAATAGAGTACAAAAATTTGCATTGACAACTCTGGTAATTAAATGAGAGCCAGATAAGAAAGGAAAAATAATTGTTTATAATAAAAGTAAACATATTTTCTGTATAACGAAAAAGGGACACACGCACACACTAAAGCCCAACCAAAACCAGCTGTTTGAAATATTTTCTATGCAATAGTAGCTATACAGCACAGAATACACACAGAATCGAAACGAGATTTTGACATTTAACCTAGCATTGCGAAAGGTACAGAAAATATTACCAAAAAGTATTTCTGTCCCTCTCTAAATACAACTCTTTTTTGTTTATTTACGTTTTTTTTAGTTTTCGGGGTTGGTTTTTTATATTGGCGAGAGTTAATAAAAAATTGTAATTTTTGTCTAAAACTATCAATAAATAATAAAAACAACTAATAACAATAACCTTTTTAACTTTTCCTTTCAAAAAATTAAAAAATATTGGCATCTTTAAGCAAGAAACATTTTTTATGAGCAGTACGTCTTATTTTGATCCTGTAATATTTAGCTTCTTAATTACCTCTTGCACAAGAAACTATATTCATTATGACCGAAAATTACCCACATTTCGATTAATATTTAAATATTTAAGAATCTTTAAAATTTTCATTGAAGAAATTAAAAAATATTCCAAATTTTCCCTTTTTTAACACAAAATAAATGTTTATTTACATTTAGTTTTTCTACTTTAACCGCCAGTTTTCAGTCTGTATATCTGTTGCTTCTAACACATTTGTTTCGCAATACATTTTAATATTTTTTTTCTCCCTTTAATTGGCAGGTTAAGCTACTGCTTTGAGCGTTATTAAACGTCAAAGGTATCAATTCTGTGCGTATTCTGTGCTATACAGTGCTCAAAATAAAAATATGCTCACATACTACCTGTTTTTTTAATACATATATCATAAGTATATCATTGTCAGCCGGCCTAATACAGGAACGAATCCAGTTAGCCAATTTTATTTATTTTTTTGTTTAGTTTGGTTCATGAAAAGTAGGATTTTGTCATTTTTTTTGCTTTCATGAGGCACATACATACATACATATGTATTTTTTCAGTACATGCAATTTTTATTTTTAACAAAGATATTAAAAAATAGAAAGGAAAGTATGTATGTATAACTAAAAACGATCATAGGAAAATCTTTCGATCAAAGAAGTTGCTATAAATATAGTATGTATATATGTATGTAGTTCGCTTGTCCCGCGCACTGTAAATTTTTCGTATGTTATTTCGAATTGCATTTCTCAGTAGCTATAGAATGATGTAAAAGACAAACCAAAATTGCTTCACAAGTTGTTAATTTTATATCATATCAAGGACAATGGCAAAACGAAAAACCCTATTTGCGCAATGGAAGTGTCCGAAATAAATATGTATTTTCGACCAATAGGTATGCCGTTCATTAAAACCATTACGTGTTTACCCGGTATCTCCGATCTAAAGGAATTTTGCTCTTAACTAAAAATTGTCCTTGAATTTTTAATGTCTTTGGTATCCAACTCACTAGACCAATAATAACTCCGATTTCGAGGACTTTGGATCAAAATCTAAAACTGTCCTAGGACTCTTATGTATCCCACTAACTTCGTCCGCTTCCCCCACCAATGGATTTTTTATCCGATTTTAATAGATTTACATATGTATGCACATATGTATATATGGTAAAGTAGATTTAAGTTACCAACTCGTTTTTTTAATGTTTCTTTATTTTGTTGTAAAATTGATAGTTTCGGCTTCTTTTTACTTTAAATTTTTTTCTCATATTATTAACTACTCTGGTGATTTTCTTACAATTATCTTTTTGCATTTTTCTGAGTTAATTATGTTAGCTTAGCAGCCACCGTTAATATAGCATTCACTGTACAAAAAGAATATAACTTCACACATGAAGAAATCAATAAAGAATAGATACATAATAATGAAAGCAAGAAAATTTTATTAAATTAAAATTATTTTAGTTTAGAAAAACTTTGATTCGTAACATTTTATAGAAATTTATTTACCAACATTTTCATGTTCGTCTAAACTGAATTGTACCATGAAAAGTGTAGATGAATGAAATGTAAAAGCATACATACACACTATTATACATGCATATATACATCTATTTCATGTACTAAAGCCAGCAAAGAAATAACTTGATTTTCTTGTAAATTATTGATCATAAAAATCAGTGTAATCAAATATGTGCATATACATATGTACATATATTTATATATACATATACGTTAATGTATTCGTTTATACATAAGTACAGTATATGTAGACTATTAAAATAATAAAAATAAAATCCAATAATTTTAAATAAAGGGCTATCCATTTCGTGGTTTCAAAAGTATGGGACTGGAATTCGACATCTGTCAAACTAAGTTGTGAAACCAATTTTTTTCTTTTCAATTGAATGTCTGACATTGACGAAAATGGATCGCTTAACTATCACACAACGCATAAAAATTATCAAAGCCTACTACAAAAATGGTGATTCTGCCACAGCCACGTATCGTGCTTTGAGAGGAGATTATGGTTTACATAATCGTCCAACTACGCAAGCAATGGGTATGTTAATAAACAAAATTGTCGTATTTGGGGTTCTGAGAATCCTCAAGTAATTGAAGAGAGGCCATTACATCCAGAAAAAGTCACTGTTTGGTGCGCTCTTTGGTCCGAAGGTGTGATTGGACCTTACTTCTTCGAAAACGACGATGGAACGACTGTCACCGTCAATTCGGGGCGTTATGGCCATATGATAACCAACTTTTTTTTGCCTGCTATTGAAGAATACGACTTGGAGAATATGTGGTTTCAACAAGACGGTGCCACATGCCACACAACTCGAGCGTATATGGCTTTATTGCAAGAGACATTTCCTGGCCGCGTGATTTCTCGTCGTGGCGATATCAACTGGCCACCAAGATCACGCTATTTGACACCATTAGACCTTTTTTTGTGTGGCTACGCGAAAGACCGTGCTTATGCAGATAAACCTTCAACTCTTGGGCACTTAAAAATCAACATTCGTCAAGTTATGGCTCAGATACCGCCCAATGTGTGTTAAAAAGTGGTCGAAAATTACCTCAAAATGCTTGCAACACTTCGCGTGGAGGTCATTTAAATGATGTAGTGTTTCACACATAATGTCAACGTTCAAACTTTACAATAAAAAAGAAATATCATGAAAAAAATATTTTATATGTGTTTTATTTACGTTTACTTTTAAAACCACGAAATGGATAACCCGATATAGCGCTTAAACAAAGAAGTTAACAGAAAAAATGTTTTTTAGGTTATTGCCGTTTTACATTGACTAGAAAAACCACAAGTTTTTATGCTTTAAGATCTGTAAAACGACTGTTGGATGGACCGCATACATACATATCTAATAATGGTCATAAGACATATGCGTGATTTGTTTTATAAGAGCAAAATAAAATGAATTTACCAATTATCAATCAATGAAATAATAAAGGAACACTTGCATGAGCAAAAACCTAAGTCATTGAAATTAAACAGCTGATGATAAACTTGGAGAGGAGTTGAACATGTAAATACAGCACAGGTAAGAAATGTATAAAATTAAACATTAAACTACATAAAAAAAGAGAAACTCGTATTTATTTATATACAATAAACAGCTGATGAAATATCAACAGAAAATTAGTTCCATATCCAAACATACACACATACACTTGTTTGTATGTTTATATGTATAAGAAAGAAAGAAAGAAAGAGAGAGAAAAATAATAGATGTACATATATATATTTTCCCTAAAGTGTTATTTTTAATCTAAAATTCAAGTTGTCTTTGTCTCTTCTCTTCACTTTTCATTCTACTGATGTTCTCTACTCTTAATTTACCGATGTTGAACAATAGTAATGAGGTCATATATAAAGAAAATATATTATTATTTTTTGTTGTTCCTGTTTTTAATAATAAAGTAAACAAAAACGTTACAAAAAATAACAAACAAGTTCTTTTTATTTGTGACATTAATATGTACATACATACAAATGTATGTATGTATATAGTTGTTATAATTAAAAAAATTACAGGCAAATAGGTAGTCTGTTTTTAATGGATTATAGAATAACAAAACCATGAAAATTAATTTAAAATTTGATTTATTGCAAAAAAGAGAAGTCAAAAAGAGAATTTTTATTAGCAGAAACGTAATTTTATACGCATAAATATGCGCATTTACACAAATATTTTATAAAACATCTTGAGGAAATAAAGAGACTTATTATAATGGAATGTGTTATAAACTGGGACATGAGTGTAAATTGTTGTAATGGTGCCCCTACCTGTAGAAATATATCTTGTTTTGGAGATTTCAAAGAAAGCACCGAATACAGTAATCCTTCGATTTACGTCGCCTCGATTAACGTTGTTTCGATTTAAGTCGTCAAATTTTTTGTTCCCTCTAACTTCAATTTGCGTCGTCATTTGATTTACGTCGCCTTTTTTTTTGGAACCAACTGCGACGTAAATCGAGGGATTACTGTAACTTTTTTAAGTTACTTGTTAAAAACATACTACTTTGTAGTATAAGCAATATGAAATTCGATTTACGTCGTTTCGATTTACATACGTCGCCTTTTTTTTGAACCAACTGCGACGTAAATCGAGGGATTACTGTACATGTTGTTTTTGGCATAATTCAAAGCGAAGTGAGTTGCTGGAATAGGTACGTTCTATAAGGTAAAATGTAAGAAAAAACTACCCTCGGCAATTGGATCTACGTATCGGAACGACCTGAGCTACACTCGACCAAAGATGGTGAACTCAGCCTCATCTGTTGCAGAAGAAGTAAAATTACCCAACCAAACTCCCTCAACTTCAGTAAAGTCACTGTGAAAGTGTTATTCTAATGAAAACCGATTCCTCTTTTATTTATTAAAATTAACCGTTTGTTTGTTATTAATTTCTTGAGCAAATTCCACCTATACGGATTTTAATACTGCTACGCGAACCTGCAGATTAAGTCTGTTTCTGACAGTTTTTTACTTAGCCTAAGGCTTGAGCAAAATTCTTGTCTAGAACCATGTTGACTGTGCTTGAGGATCTTGTGTTTATGAAAGAGCCAAATAGGGGTCGTAAAAATGTTGTTTGTGATTGTATTTCATAGCTCACGGACGCAGATATCACTATGGCACAATGTTTCCCGGGCCTAAGAGAAGTATGTAGTTTTAGGACAGATATAAAACCCTGTTCGCGTTACCTTACCTAAACTAACCCCTAAGGCACTTAGCTAAAGAAATCGTTATTTCGTTATAGTTAGTAAGAATAACCCGAATTGGAGGCAATTTTACATATCATTATCACTCACATAAGCTACAATATATAATTCGGCTGTGACTTTTTAATAATATTATATAAATATGGGTGAGATTGATTACATTACTATTTATTGTTTTCATTTATTCTATTTTTATTTTTCTCTACTTATTATGTATTTGTTTTCATTGTATCAATCAATTATAATAATTCCGATCGCGTTTGTATTGCTTTTGTCTGAAAAAAGTGTATTTTGCATATAATTTATTGAAAATATTTTATTTTTGTTTTCTGTGGCATATTTAGAAAATGAACGTAAAACAAATATCGTAAAACTAATTTACATACAAATAAAACAATAGTAGTGGAAGACAGAGAGGTAGGAAATAGCTGTTATGAAGAGAGCCTACGGAAGATGTTTAGTGAAAAATACATTTTAGAAGTGTAGAATTAGAATTGATTAAGTGGATGAGTGGCTTTCGACTATATCTTAACCCTTGACGGTCCGGAAATATTTCAAGTTTACTTCCCATCAGTGCCAGTTATTTTTCATACGAAGAGAAACCCAAAACAAGGCTGAACTCACAGAAAGGACATGGCGTCACTAGTAAATATAGCAGCAATAATAGTAATAAAAGCTAGGCCGTAATCCTGACTGAAGGGTTGTAATGGCCAATTATGTATATATGTATGTAATAGTAATAAAAAATATAAATTCCTTTCGGCGCCATATACATATACGCCATTGGACCCAGTAAGTAAATACGCCAGGACACCTATATGGACCGGTAAGGGTTCGAATCGATATAAGCTGACACAGCAGTAGCTAAGAAATGTGAAGAACGTTTTACTATATGTATTTAAAGTGATTGAAACAGTTTGTAACCAATAACTGGACCATCGGAAGAAAGTAGTTGTGGTATTGTGAAGCTTGTGAAATCGAATTTCCTACTTTTTTTAAATTATAACTGAGTCTCTATGGCGGAAATCATTATTATTGGTACCTATCATCTAGAAATATAGTAAATCAATCACCTGCTTTGTTGAAAAAGGAAACAGACAAAAGATACACAAAGCCGGAACGAAAGGAGTTTTAAAAAATAATAAGATTAAATATTAATTTCATACAGAGCCAGGTAAGAGCATTCCATTCTATTCGCCACTCTTAATTATTATAAAGTATATTCTCAGTTTGAACCAAAAATACGGCCCAAATAATAATAAAACGTCTTTGATTTTACGCGGTTTTTAGAAAATCGTTAGCAACACTTACCACTTATAAGGGGTTGACAGCTACCTGCTGTATTTGTTAAAAGAAATTTAGAAAAAAAAACGCAAACATTTACCTTGCGATGGCGGCCTTTATAGACAACAGCAAAGGCACCATGGCCCAACATATCCTTGGAACTGTATTCATAATCGCCCACAACATTCATTGTTGCATGTGTGTGATTGTGATGAAAATAAAAATGTGACAGCGATAATAATAAACGTTTCCTTTAGTTGTTGTAGTTCTAGTTGCAGCAATATTTGTTGATATAGTACAAAAACGCCAATCGAATAGCGAACGGTTATAAAAATATGTATCTATGTGTTGTTTTCGTATACAAAACACTTAAAACAGTGTTAGAAAATGTCATAAAAGTAGTTATTTTTTGTCATAAAAAAACGAAGAAAATTGTAACAAAACGTAACTAGAAAAACCAACAAAATATGATTGCAGAAGACTTGTCTAGTTTTTTGTAATGATAGTTATTTTGTTATTGTTTTACACCATACGCACACATATAAACACAAATAAATGCACTCTCTTTCAACTTTTTATACCTCTTCTGCACTTCAAGTGCAATTTATATATTTTTCTTTTAGCCTCTGTTTTTCTCTTTTATGGTATTTTTGGGGAAAATCAATTTTCAAGGGTTTTACTGTGGGCACAATTAATAATTTTCTTTTTTCCTTTTGTTAACACTTTATTTAGGATCTTCACTTGATTTTTTATTAAAGCATACTTTTTTCTTAAAGAATTTAATGATAATTTTTTTAATAATTATTGTAACAAAATAAAAATATTTGTTTTATTTTATTTCTACGTAATAATTTTTTTTCTTCTATTGGTTGGTTCTCTCTTCTTCGTACTCTTCTCTATTGTTAGCCTTTTGTTATTTTTTTTCTTTTAATTATTTCACATTTCCCTCTTCTTTCGTAGAGTAAAACTTAAATTTCACAATGATTTTATTAACATGCTCTACAATCATATACCAAAAATTTTTGTTTAATTATGTTACTTCATTAAACAACAACTTTTTCAATACAAAAATATATATTGATGTATTTTCTTCAGAGTACTTTTGCTCTTTTATTTTAACTTTTCACTTCCGATGAAGACGAAGAAATAAATATAATCAAGGCAAATTTGTGAATAACAGCAAACAGTGTTGCCGTTTCCATTTATTTCTGACCAAAATTAGTGAATAACAGCAAATAGTGTTGCCGTTATTCAATATTTAAAACCAAAACTGGTTATTTTTTGTTCTATGTGTATATTGATTGTGTGCAGATTTTTCTGGCCTTGGTTATTCTTTTTGTTGTAAAAAATGTAATTTAGTTAATTATTTTAAGTAAACTAAATAATAAACATAATTTAATTTTGAAAAAATATAAAAAATTATGAATTGAAATTTGTATATTTTTCTCTATTTTAGTGATTATTTTTTCAGGATTACAATATTTTTTCCATCCTGGCAACACCGATGGTTGGAAAAAATCGTTTGTTCGTTCAAAAAACAAATGTTGAGTTTAATTCCCACATTCTTATTTCATTTGTATAAATGTAAACAAAGCCCATTTATTTATAACGTATTGGTTATGTTGCATCGTTTGTTTGTGTTCTGTGGGAATTTGGTCGGATTAAGACGGACGGGTCCTATCTCGGAAGGTTTGGATATTGACAAGAACACAAAAATTAATTGGTGTGATGTGTGCTTCTAACGGGGTGAATTTGTGAGGTGTGGTGAGTTTTTCCAAGGTGGGGAGTTTTTGCGAAAATATAATTATAAAATAATTAAATTATTAAAATATAATTATACTGTCCTTCTTTTACACCTGCATCTGCCTAAATGTTTGCAAAACAGCTACAAATTGGAATTTCTTTGTCGAAATCATTTATTATTTATGAACTTTGGTTATTATTTTTGAACACTTCCTGCTCTGGCGTGCCTAGTCAAGTTTTCTATGGTGCAGGACATTGTACCGAGTTTCCTTCCTCCTCATCTATGGGATATTATTTTAATGACCTGGCGTTTTGAAAGGACTTTTAAACTGTATGCCGCCACTCATGAATAAAATTAAGAAACACAGCATGGGTGGTGTGAGAAACTAGGACATAATCCGGTTTGAAGCGTTATAATGGCTAATGAAGTAATAATGTATGTCTCTAACTCGTGGCAGATAATTTTGCGTTTGACAAATAATGACAGAAGATGCTCAGTAGTCTCGTTTTCTACCACGCTATTACGGAGTCGACAGAAGTCGATGCACCCTTTGAACCTGTATGCCTACTACACTTCTGTAACCGTTATAAAGTTCCTAATATGGACTTTAGTTAGATTAAATTCAAATCGTATTCTCCGCATATAAATTGCAAGCTTTGTCTATTCTATCTACAATGAGTTTATTTTCTTAGCGTATGAAATGAGTCTGTTTGTAGGTTATAGTGACCATATAAGGCGTTCTTCGACTCTCTTTATCTATTTAATAGCTGCTTTACTGTCAGTAGATGTATATAAAACACTCTTGAAAATACTTTGACGCTTCATTTGTTCCGTTTTATTCTTCATAGCGTTTATTTCGGCCTTAATTGTGCTACCATAGTCGAGTAAAGGTGCCATAAAGGCGCTTAATGGCCAATCGGAACAATCTATTCATTTCCGCTTCCATTCGGGAAGCCTCCTTGCAATATCTATAAACGTAAACATCGTTATTTACGTTTATTATTGTAGTGTTGTTGGTATATTTTTGTTTACTTGTTTATCATTTTTATACTGGTGTTTGTTGATATATTTTTGTTTACTTGTTTACCATAAACAATGGATAAACAAGTAAACACCATAGGACTGAGTGAGCAAAGTGTCTCACACAACAACACAATACATTTTTTGAGAGGACAATATTTCTAGGCAACGACAGATGGCTACAGTAGATAAAACTAGGTTAGTATGACTTCAACACGTAAAAGATATAATATGTAAACAGGATGTAGGTGACGATTAATGGCAGCCCTACGTACCTACTTACGGTAATGGAAAGCAATAAAAGAAACCCTTACAGAATATTGTATTGTAAAAAGAACTAGAATTAGAATAAATCTTAACAATGGTTCATATGTATTATGTTGTTCTTCGAAAATAAAAATAAAAAATGGTAAGATTAATTTTTCACACAATGAATTTCGATAAGTACACATTCTTAATAGATATCTTTTTCATAGGGATGTTCTGGGTGACCTTTACAGCTGGAAGGGAAGCAAATTTATGAACTCCTTAACAAAACACTGTGAATTGGAAAAGTAACTTACTCATTAAACGTCTGTACTCGCGTGCCATTATCCAGTTCATCAATTTCAGCCATAGCCTGTGAATTTAGTTTTACATTAGCACTTAAAAGGTTATCTCTCATGTGATTTCTTTTAACAGCCGTGACTGCAACGATATTACCCCTTTGTATTTGGTATTTAATTAGCACTTGGGCTGGTGTACAACCAACTTTCTTGGCTATTTCAACAATTTTTGGATTAAAAAATAGAGGTGCTCTATTAAAAACATGATGTATAGTGGATGGGCAGCCAAAACAATAATTTGCCACCAACATTATATCATTGGCAGCACAATAATCCATCAGTATTTGCTGATTTAAATATGGATGGCATTCCACATGCAAAAGAGCAGGTTTTATACGAGCCTTTTCCAAAAGTAAATTTATTTGCCGTATGTTAAAGTTTGCCAAACCGATTGTCGCAACTAAACCATTGTGCACCAATTTTTCCATAGCTTTCCAGGTTTGCACAAAATCAACTTCTGAAAAAATCATTTTATTATCCTCACCTTTCGGAAAGAAAACATCGCCCTCTTTAAAAGCCATAGGTGAATGCATAATATAGCAGTCTAAATGCTTAAGACCCAAACTTTTCAAAGAAGTTTCACATGCTTTACGTACTGAATTAGCTTCATGATGAGTATTCCATAATTTGCTAGTTATATAAATATCTTCTCTAATAATAATAATAATGATAATGTAATTAAAATCATTACAACGTATTCTTATCTCACCGACCTCGTTATCACGCCCTTTTTAATATTCTCTTTGATGGCCTCGCCTATTTCCTTTTCGTTACCATAAACCGGGGCACAATCGAAGTGACGATAACCCAGTTTTAAGGCATCATTTATAAATTCTTTACTTTTGTTTTGTAGCTGTTTAAAAAATTAACAATTTGTATCAGGCATTTTGTTTTCCAATTTCTATGACCAGAAATTATTATAGACATACTTTTTTAGTGCACAGTCCTATAACCGGTATCGTCTTTTCATTATTTAACGTAACATTTGGCACATCGGGTTTTACATATGATTTATCATCCAATTTATCATCCCCGTCTTGTTTGGTTTTCGGTTCTTTACCTTCGGGATTTTTAGAGCTAGAAGCCATTTATGGTGGATTTACTAATATTTTAAATCATTTATAAAAAATATTTTTTATTAAAACAAGCGGAGTAATTTTAAATGATTAACGAAAATTAAAAATAAAATATATGTAAATAAAGTTTTGTGATCGCATAATTTTGTCAAATATATGTAATTGTTTATGTTATCGAAAATATTCGAAAAATGTAAAGTGTAGTAGAAAGAAATCTATTATATGTATATTCATATAATTTAAACTGATTGGACCTTATCAGTGCGGCTTCAGACCTGGCAACCGACCAGATATTCACACTACTTCAAATCCTGGAAACGACCCACCAAAAACATGTCGGCATACAATCTTTTTGTCGACTATAAGGCAGCCTTCGATAGCCCCATAAGGGATCGTGCTTTTGCCGCAATGTCTGAGCTCGGTATACCTGCGAAGCTGATAAGGCTATTCAGAATGACGTTGAGCAATTCCTGCAGCTCCGTCGAGGTAGGAATGCACCTCTCCGAACCTTTTGATACCATGCGAGGTTTCAGACAAGGCAATCCCTTGTCATGCGACCTTTTCATCTTCGTCATGGAGAGTGTTCTGCGAAAGACAGGAGTGCATCGTAATGGTACTATTTTTCAAAAATCGTCCAGTTGCTTGCGTATGCTGACAACATTGACATCATAGGGCGTACCAAGCGAGATATTACTGCTGCCTTTAATGCTATTGAACGGAAGATGGGTTTGGCAGTAAATAAGGGCAAAACGAAGTATATGTTATCGACAAGTAGGGACATGCGGCGTATTGGATCTCAGATTACGGCCGATAACTATACTTTCGATACAGTAAAAGAATTTATTTATCTTGGCTCCGCCGTTACCACCAAAAATGATGTCAGTCTGGAGATCAAGCGCAGGATTACTCTTGCCAACAGGTGCTACTATGGTCTCAATAGGCAATTGAGTAGCAAAGACCTCTCTCGTACGACAAAACTGATACTCTACAAGACGCTCATCCTCCCCGCGCTTCTTAATGGCGCAGAGGCATGACCTTATTAAGCACTGATGCAGCAGCCTTGAGAGAAAAGATCTTAAGAGCCTTAACTTGCACACAATCTCTAGAAATTCTAAACTCAATAAAGACAGAAATCTTACGTTTATCGGTAGGCTAAAAAGTAGGTAAATCTTTAAAATACTTACTCATACGAGAGAGGTTTCTGCTACTCAATTGTCTATTGAGACCATAGTAGCACCTGTTGGCAAGAGTGATCCTACGCTTGATCTCCAGACTGACACCATTTTTGGTGCGGCGGAGCCAAGATAAATAAATTCCTTGACTGCATCAAAAGTATAGTTATCGGCCGTAATCCTAGAATCAATACGCCGCACGTCTCTTTTTGTCGATAACATATACAGTAAACCCTCCTATAACGCGGTACTCTCAGAACGCGGTTTCCATATAACGCGGGGCTGAAATTGCGACAGCCCTCCTATAACGCGGTACTTTCAAAACGCGGTTTCCATATAACGCGTAGCCCTCCTATAACGCGGTACACTTACTGCGCGGTTTCCGTACAATAGCATCCCATAAGTTCCTCGCAGTCTTTTAGTTTAGTTTTTATTTCATTTTTTTATCAATTCTTATATTATTATTATTCAATAAAAATAATTTATAATTTATCTTGCCTTTTGTATTTCTTGGTCTCCATATAACGCGGTACAAATGATGAGATTTGTACTAATTCTGAGTTTCTTATAGCGCGGTTTCCATACAACGCGGTAGACGGTTTCCATGGAACGCGCTACGTATTAGCCTGGTTTGTACGGTGAAATCCGAGTTTCTTATAGCGCTGTTTCCATATAACGCGGTGAGTACGTACCGGAGGAGGAGGGTTGGCTGTACTTTGTTTTTCCCTCCTTCAAGAGGTCACATGATAAAGGGTCGCATTGTCTGAAACCTCGCACGGTATCAAAAGATTCGGTGAGGTCCATTCCTAGCTTGACGGAGCTGCAGGAATTGCTCAACGTCATTCTACATAGCCTTATCAGCTTCGCAGGTATACCGAGCTCAGACATTGCGGAAAAAAACACGATCCCTTATGGGGCTATCGAAGGCTGCCTTATAGTCGACAAAAAGATGGTGTGTGTCAACTTGTTTTTCATGGGTCTTTTCCAGGATTTGGCGTAGTGTGAAGATCTGGTCGATGGTGGACTTGTCAGGTCTGAAGCCGCACTGATAACTGTAAGAACCTTATATGCGATACGGAGAAGGCTTTACCCCTGTAGTTGGCGCATATACTAGGGTCTCCCTTTTTTGGACAGGACAGAGGACACTGAGGTTTCAATCGTTGGGCATACTTTCTTCTAGCCATATAATAATAAGTAATAAATAAATAAAATAAAAATCTTATTCCATTTAAATCCCTTGACTGGCAAGATGTTAGACTTCCAACGAAGCACCGCATATCTCAGCCCCCATAAAAGGTGTATAAATATTTTCTAATATAAATAACAATGATTTTTAATCATTTTAAAAATGATTATTTTCGTTGCAGAACTCTAAAATTAGTTTTATAATCGATTTTTAATCACAACTCTGACTTCAGAATATCAATTGACACTGAAAAATTCATTTCTTTGATTGTAAACATTATTTTAACTTAAATTCTTTGTAAAAAATTTATAAAATTTTAAAATTTTCAGCATCAATAGCAAATTTTCCGTTTCAAATAATTTAAACTTTTGAAAATAACCACGATTTTCTTTCTCATGAAAATAATGGTTTCATAAAAAATGCAAAATTCAAAGATATTTCAAAATACTTTTATAAATTGGTTATATATTCTGCAACATAGATCCATACATAAAACACCAAAAAGATGCTCCTAGTAAGTTTTATATCCTGTGGCATGCTACTTACTAAAATATTTTTATTTATATGGTTTTTATGTGTTGTTAAGTTCTCCTAAAATGCCGAAATCATGCAATGTGCGCAAAGAGTTTCCAAGTATTAAATTAAATAATGGAATGAAAATACCTTTATTAGGCTTGGGTACATGGGGAGTAAGTGAATATTTATGTAAAACCATAAACCACTTGAACTGTTTGTTAATTCCTTTTGAAAGAGTTTAGCAGAGGAAGCAACGGAAGCAGTTAAATATGCCCTAAAGATTGGTTATCGCCTTATAGATTGTGCCCACGTTTATCAGAATGAAAAATATATTGGCGAAGGTCTTAAGTCTGTATTTCATGAAGATGAAAGCAATATAAAAAGGTTTGTACAGTTGCGACAGCTAATATTTTAAATTAAACGTTCTACATTGGACCACAGAGATGATGTATTAATAACGAGTAAGCTATGGAATACCCATCATAATCCCGACGTTGTCGAAACTGCAATTAAAATGTCTTTAAATGATTTGAAATTGGACCAATTAGATTTCTATCTAATCCACTGGCCAATGGGTTATTTCGAAGGTCCAGAACTCTTTCCCAAAGATGCGTGTGGTCGTATAAAATTTTCTCATGTCGACTATATTGACACTTGGAAAGCTATGGAAGCCTTAGTGGAGAAGAAACTAACCAAAGCCATAGGTGTATGCAATTTCAATAAAGCACAACTAGAAAGGCTACTTAAAAATTGTAAAATAAAACCGGTCGTAAATCAAATCGAATGTCATCCATTTCTAATACAAACTAAACTAGCGGACTTTTGTAAATCAAACGATGTGGCAGTTATGGCATATAGTCCTTTGGGTTCGCCCAATCGCCCATGGAAAATAGATGGTGAAAAAACGCCTCTAGAAATGTTTACGGTAAAATGAAAATTAAATATATTCTTTTAGTAAAATTTAAACATTTAAATGTTTTTGTTTGTTTTTTAGATACAAAAACTTGCATGCATATATCACAAGACTCCGGCACAAATACTGATACGTTATCAAATACAGCGCGGTAATATTGTTATACCCAAATCCGTAACGCCCCATCGTATACTAACTAATATGGAAGTTGCCGATTGGCAATTGGAGGATATTGATATGAAGGCAATAGAATGTCTAAACACAAACTATCGGTTTGTGGGCTTATTTAAGTAAGTTGGTTTTTAAAAATTTAAAAAAGAAAAATAATTTCAAATTGGGCTTAAATAGTTTCAAGAAACTTATATGTTGCTTAAAATATCATCGGCTCAGTTTTTGGATATTTTGGCATTATTTTTATAAAAATAATTTTAATTTTTTAATAGTTTTAGTTTTTAATTTTTATTTTACTTTTAATTACTTACAGAGAAGCTGGTAAGCATAAATATTTTCCGTTTTGGGATGAATACTAAACTAAAGCAACGATTTTATTTAGTCAACTATATTTCGAGATATATTTGGACCTGATTTATCAATTTTATTAGTCATATTTTGTTGTATACTGCATTAAATATTGTAATGGTCTTACACTGAAAATAAATATAAACGTTATTTTAAGTACCGCTATTTCATAAAACCGAACAGTTGGTGTTCCGAAAACTTATGACTATTATAAATATAATATAATCAGATAGAGCTGTAATACACCTATGTTTAGTTCCAAGGCCAGGTTGGTAATCCGCAATTTGCGAAAAATATTTTCAAACACTGGTCTAAAACATCGTCGTGCGTAATTATGCAGAAAAAATCGAATTGAATGCGAAAAGATGGCTCCGCTGTATGTATTAATGTATTTTGATTCGAAATTGTTGTCATCGTTGCGAAAGCATTAAATATTTTATTAAATTCATCAACGTCATTATGGATAACAGCAGCAACCTTTTTCCCAATAACAATATCCTTTATGGCTTGTCATTAATTCATAGACTTAGCAGCAGTTCTAAAGCGGTCAGCATAATACTCAGATTTAACATATCTTATCATTTTATTGACATTGCATCGAGCAATGCGATGATCATCATGCATCTCAGATGTTTTTGGCCTGAATGATTCTCTATTGAAGCGATTGTTTAGGTTCCTTTTACTTAAAACCCCAAGCCAAACCTATGATGGATTTGCCGACAATAATAAAATGTTTAATGCATATAGTAGTTATACAAATGTATATATTATCTGAGATTTTGCACGTGATGTAAATAATTTATTTTATATATTAGTATATATGAAAATAAAATATAACGCAAGCTTTCTTATATTATTGTACTATAAACTGAAGCAAACAAAACAATAAAAGACTACAAAATTTATATCGATTTAGTTTGAAAATATGTTTCATCAATGAACTGACAAAATCGCACCAGAGGTTTAAACTGCTGCACGACTTGAGCTAACGCCATATTGGGTAGAGTAATTGTTAGCACCGAAAATAAATGTCCAAAAACAATTGCATCCAATTCACAAGGCTGTTCACCATAGAAATACGGTCCTTCTGAGGATTCCAATTTCATTTGAAGTGATTCGCAACACTTTGTTACCTTTTCAATTACGTCTTCAAGTTCGATATCATCCCATTGGTATACTTTCAGCAGTTTACGCACGTGACATTTTTTAGAAAAGTTTTGCATTTTGTTCAAGGGCCAGGGAAATACACAACCATTGCGAGGAGCAGTAATCTCTTCGTATACCCGATCTACCATAAAGCTTATGTAGAATTCAGCCATCGTAAATACTTTTTCGGTCAGAGACATATAAGTACGCACATCATATTTTTGATCTTCATCCAGCCACTGGCCAATAGCCTCACTTTTGTGCTCTACAAAATTTACTATCGGTTCAAATTCAGCAATTACAAATGCACCTGCTCGCAATACGGGTAGTTTGGTCATACGACCAACAGGCGCCATAAATTCAGCATTAGCACAGGATCTTACTTCGAATGGTAGTTTGCACATTTTCAGGTACGCTTTAACAGCCAAACAGCTTGCATTCTCGGGTAGAAGAATTTGTTCAGCCTCATAAGGCTGATATAGTGTGGCATCTTCAGGCCAGGGTTCACTCATTTGTTCCTTATTCTTACATTCGGCCAAAAGCTGAGACTTCTGCATTATAATTCCTTAATGGTTTTAAATTTAATTGGGAGAGAAAAAAGTTCTTACACAATTTGATTTCTTTGTTGGTACAAAAATTCAATGTTTTGCTTTACAGTGGGTTTAAAAATAAAAATTATTCCATAAAAACTGACGTAAGTTCTACAAATGCATAAAGATGCCAGACGTTAGTAATTTTGTTGAAACTAACCAGCAAGTGGCATATGCACTATATTATACGCGATGTTGTCCGAAGTAAAAAAGGTTGTCCGAAATAAGCCATTTTCATTATGATTAAGGCTCATTAACACATTAAAACAAAAAAAGGCTTTTACAAAGTCCTTTTTACATAAACTACCCCCGGATAGAAATATTTTAACAATGTTTATGTTTTAAAGCTCAAAAGTGCTACTAATGCGACCCCTACACGTTACGACTGCTTGTACGACTATATAAATAAATGAGCTACAAATACAACTACATTAAATACAAAAACAATATTCTGACCGGTCAATTTAATGTGTGGCCATAAAGCTTCATCCTAATATGTTTTCGATAACAACAAAACAGCAACGATACGACAACGCTGCTATGACAATTCCATATATTTATGTTATCGTGCTTTGATAACGTTACAAGTGTCTTCTCTGAAAAAAGAAACAACAAAACATTTTGAAAACACGCTGCGAATAAGTAAAATTTTATTTTCTTTAAAAATTAAATCATGTCGTTTTTATCAATGGGAAATGAACCACAGATAAAGTTTGGCCTATATAAGGCCAAAGAAAATCCACAGGAAATATTTGATAGACTAGCTAAACCAAAGTCTGTGGAATTGGAACCCAGACCTTCATGTAAATAAAATTATTGAAACAATGATTTGGTATTTATGTATATAAAATAGTTTTTAGTTTTAAAGGTAGGAGCGGTATCGAATGTGAAGGGCTCAGCTTATATGGAATATGGAAATACAAAAGTCATGGCACAAGTAGAGCCGCCTAAAGAAATCAGCAAACAGACAAATAGATGGTAAGATTGGAATTTTCTTTAAGCGAATACCTAAATGCATAAGTATTGTTATTTGTAGTGGCACTTTGGGAGTAGTCATTTGCAGTGTTAAATATGCACCATTTGCAGCTATTGATAATGAACTAATAGCACGCAAGGAAAGCTTCATGAGTGTCGCTTTAAAGAAAGCTTTGGAACCTGTAATTTGCCGTCATGAGTTCGCAAATTTTCAACTGGAAATAAAGGTTTTAATTATAGATGATGATGGCTGTGCTTTAAGTACAGCTATTAACTGCTGTGGTGCCGCTTTAGTAGAAGGTGGCATACCCACCTACGATCTGATAACAGCTTCGACGGTATGCTTCTTAAAGCAGCAAGAATTTGTTAATCCCACAGGTACGGTAGATATCGTATAGAAATTGTATGTAAATGCATCACTGCTCTAAATATGTTGCGATTTCAAGATGGTGAGCAACAGATGTAATATACAAGTAGTATTGCATTTTCATCGGGCCTATAGCTTTCGTTTACAGTGCATAGAAGTAAAAATACATTTATTTAATTATAGCCGAAGTTGAAGATCTACTATTAAGTCTTGCTGCTTGTCAGGGAGATGATAATGAAGTCGAAGAACATGGCATTGTGGTAACAGCAAGTTTATCTGCAGTGGGTCAAGTTTCTGAATGTTTTCAAAAAGGTTACTTAATGCCTGAAAGTCTGGAACGTTTATGTGAGCATTCCCTAACTATAAATCAAAAAATGTTGGATACCATACGTCATGTTTTAGTTAACAAAGTTAAAAAATATATAGACTTACAACAAAATAATGAAGATGAGGATTCAGATTCAACAGAACCACAAAATAAATTATAATAACGAACACTAATTTTATCCAAAAATCAACGACTTTTATTTATTTTATACGGTTTTTTGTTTTTTTTTTGTAAAGTTAGTATTCCTGAATATAAGACCTAAATGTTAAAATTTTGAAATTGTCAAATAAATTGATTTGCTTTAATAAATTTACTCATCTGTGGAGGCTTCTAAAACGGCGCCGGAATATGACAGATCCCAGTACTGTTCAACTTGGTGTTTCTGAAAGAATTCTCGGGCCATTTTTTCCATGGGGAAAATTTTAAACTTGATTTCGCCAAAATGTCGCCGCTGACTAGTGCCTTCCCAAACTAGAACGCAAGAATTAGGAACTTCCTGGCCATCAGGACCCTTAACCATATCCTCCTCCCACTTGATGCGATGCATCATTAGACGTCGATATTTTTTCTGTTGTCTTGGGCCACCTTCAACTACTACTACACAACAGTCACGAAACAGTACCACCGTTCCAGTCATATGAAGTTGTTTGGCATTCGTTTCAACTTTGAACTTTTTGCTAGCATTATCCTGCAGATCTCGTATACGGTAGACGCTAACATGCACTCCACACGATGTGTCTTCTTTAATTTTACGTATTTTCTTTTCGCTCTTCTGTTCGGCAGTCAATTTTCTAGCATTGTTAGCATCTTCATGGGCCTTTTGACGTTTGGCCATTTGCTCCCGTACATGAGCCTCTATTTTAGTCGGATCCTGCACAGCCTCAGTGCCAAGTACACGCATAAGATTTGATATACGCAATTTAGGTTCAGGTGGTTGTACAAGTCCTAAACGTATTTTTTCCTGTTCTTCCTTCCAAGCTTCTCTTCTATTTTGGCGACGTAACTTCTTACGTTCCTTTTTCGTAAGAAATACTGGCAAATAAACAGGTTTTAAAGGTTCATCTGTAAAAAGAAATATTTAATTTTCGCTTAATTAATGGCATTTAATAAAGTGGTACATTAAGTATTAAATAAATCGAAGATTTGAAAAACGAAACCACTGGAATAATATTTCATCAACATTTAGGTTAGGGAAGAAAATGTTTGTTCTCGTACATAATTTCAATTCAGATTGATCCTAAATAAAACGAATTTTAGTAGCGGTGCTTGTTAGCATGGAAGAGCCATTTATAATATGTGTATTGCATTTTCAGACGTTGGTCAAAAATGCTTAATGTTGCTGATTCACTCATATATAAACAACAGACAATCACTGAAGTTATGGAAGCTGGTTCGATTTAAATGCGCGCTGTATACAAAAGTTCTACATACATCAGACAAAATCAAAGTGATACATTAGAGAATTTGATTATAGACATTGACGAAAGAAATCTTCGATTGTTATTGATTACCTTCAAGGTAATGTTACATATAAACGCTAAATATTTAGTGGGATTGTATAGTAAGGGAAAAACAGTTATATTTAGACGTTTAGCAGACACACGTACATTGTTTATTTGGTAGTGAGATACACTGATGTGAAAAATAATGGCAGCAATGTGGCACATAGATATTTATTGAGAAAGTAAGTAAAATGTGTACCACAAAAACAAATTTCAATGCGATTTTATTAAATAATTTTTTTTTAATTATTTTTTTTTTATAAATTCATCCTGTGAATAAAAAATAAGAACACTTTATTTTATTTTCAAAAAAGTTATACAAATGCAATGTCTGAGGAATATATTATTGGCCTCCTTACAGTATTAAGAGCCCGATATGAATTAACTAATTTTTTTTTTGCCAATAACCAGAATGTAGATCCACTCTTAACACAGTGAAGCAGGGCTGCTGTAATATTTTTGTTCGGACGTCATTTTTTCCACTTGTATAGGCTACAAGGTATTTAGAAAGCAACGGATGATGTTGTAATCCTTCGAAATATTGTGCTACCTTATATCGAATAAAATAACCATTTCGATTAAAAGTTTATGGTATATCATAAAAACAACAATCAGATGAAAGTGTCCCACAAATTGAGATAAGGTTGGCGAATTAATTTAGGCTCCGTGGTAGGATATACCCGATTTAGTATGCCAAAATCTTGTCGAACCAATGCCTACAGTTTTAAACATCAATTGAGTAACAACAAAATATTAACCACTCCAGAACAATAGGTCTAAAATGGATGAAAACATACTATACAGTATTTTTTTATAACTATTCCTTTTTTTCACAGAGTGAATTTGTATTTTAAGTTTAATATAAGAAAAATTTAATAAAATCACAAAGAAATTTATTTTTGTGATATATAAGCTGAGATTAAGTGCGGTTACTAATCAACAATTTTCTCATTCTACTTACTTGATTATAAAATCTCTATGTGTCACATTGGTGTCCTTATTATTTTTCAAATCAATGTAGAAATATCGAAGTTTTATATTAGATCAACTAAGTGCCTATCATCCAGATCTTAATTATGGTTGCTAGATTTCTTGACGATGTGTTTTGGCAGCGAAAGTTATATTCTGCTAGTTTTCATTTAGCAAAACTAAAACAGGGACAGTAATCTGAAATTGCTACATGCCATTTTAACCCTAATGATCAAATGTTACATGCCCTTTAACCATTATGACCAAATGTTATTTTGTCATAGGTAAATTATCCACTTGTAATGACATTTATCTGTTTACATCACATTAATTTACACAATATTTTCAAGTATTTATGTTCTATGAATTATGCAATGTTAACAAACATAACTACTAAATATTCAAATGAGAAGAAAATTTGTATAAAAACCATTAACTTACTAGGCGGTTTCATTTGTGTTGGATGTTCTATTAGATTTGTTATAGCTGACTGTCTTATGCTAATTTTACCATCATCATCTAAAGTGTTCAAGTCGTTAGTCAAAATAACCGAATCCCACCATTCCATAGAAGGTACATCATCGGGTGTGTCCTGTTTTGGTGCAATTAAAGCCAATTTCGTTGCCGAACTAATACCAGTCTTGCGAGCAATTTGAGAAATTTCATTTTGTAATCTCTCCAGTTGAGCTTTCATACGCATTCGTTCGGCCATTTGTTGGAACTTGCCAGGCTCATGAAAACGCAGAGCTCTTTTGTTACGATTACCCGGCTTCTGGTTGATGCGGTCATCAAAAAATTTCAAAGTATCTTGTGACGATGACTTTTCCGCATATGATTGTGATTTACTAAAGACTTCGCGTTTTTGAGCTCGTATATTAGCTTTTAGAGTGGGAGTTAAAGTGGGTATGTTGATGGCGCGACCGCTCTTGTCAATTGTACGACCATCTTCATCTAATATAAGTGGCTTTGGACGATCTGGTACTGGGGCTGGAGGTTGTATAAGATTTGCCAAGGAGCCTGAAAGCTTTGCCCGTATTTGCGCTTGTAACTCGGCTATTTTCTTAGCTTTGTCCACATCTTCTGGAGGCGGCTGTTTAGAAAGGGCTTGAGTAGCCATGGCAACTGGCAAACCAATTTGTGGTACAGCTGCTAGTAGAGGATCTTTGGCTTTAAGTTGGGTTAGAGCTCGTTTTCTCTCCTCTATTTCACGTTGAGCATTAACCATCATTAACTTTATTTGATTACTACTTAGCGAAGATGAAGCGGTTGTTAGGGTAGGCGGCGGAACAGGTAACGACAGTGCGGGTATTGCAGGCACTACAGGTGTTACCTTCGATTTGTCTCCATTGGTTGCGTTGGGTATAACCACATCGAAACGTGATTTCTTTGGAGCTTCTGGTGCTGCACTATCGGATTTTGCATTATCATCAGCACCGCCATTCCTTTTACGCGCCTTACGTTTATACTCATCGAGACGATCCTGAAGTTTCTCCATTAACCGCGAACTTAGCTTGGCATCAATATATTTCTCCAACTTTTCACACATTCGGCGACGATCATAGCCATTGTGGAGACAATGTTCTATGGAAGATATTACCGAACGTCTTTCTTCATCATCGGATGTAGCCTTGGCTGCCAGAGACGCAATATCATCGTGCAATTCATCAATCTCCTTACGCGTATAATAGGACATAATTTCACAATTAATATGGTCTGTTAATTAATCATAAACGTATTTACCAATTAAAACCATGAAGAATAAAATATATTTTTATTAAAAATGTGGAAACTATCAATGAAAATTCTTGTCAAAACCAAAAATGCTGCTGCAAACGTTTACACGAAACAAAAGAGAATGTCAAAAATTTCAATTAGTTATCGATAACACAAGGGAAAGTTATCGTTGTGTTTCTTTTGTTATGTACTTAATAGGCAACTCTGTAAATGTCATTTGTATTGTATTCTCTCATTTGTTTGCCATTTGCCTACGCCATATTTGTTGAAGCCGCTTTTGTGAAAAGAACTGTGTTTTTCGATTGTGTGTTAAAAATAAATTGTGCATTAAAATTTCTTGCAAATTTGAACGTGTTTTCCTATAAACTTTAGCGGAACAATTAATATAACTATTGACAATGGCTTCTGAGGAAGAAAATGAAGAGACTTTTCAGGGTAAGTACATTAAAAATCTTGTTTAAAAGACAAGCCAAAGTTTTGATGTCTCGAAGAAGAAAAAAAGAAAGAACATTAAAAAGCACGTCGGTGTTGGGTCATCTCACGAAGAAATGACATTTAGTCTTTCTTCGATAAAAACACTCAAAATCAAAACAAACAAACGGCTTCAAAATAAATAATAATTATTACTAAAGTTTACAATGTGGCTTTTGCTGAGAATTCATATATTTAAAAATGTTTTTCATTCTACTAAAGCATTAATGTACAAAACACGAATTTTTTTATTTGCGTTTTTCGCAATTCCTTGTAATTTCCCGCATTCCTATTTTCTGTCTCGTTCTATCGTATATTTTATATGACAAGCGCTGAGAGGACTATAGGTGTTTTTGTTCGTTTTGTTTTGTTCTTTGGATGATGTGCAGTCTGAATAGTTGCATATTTATGTAGTAAATGATAAAGGAATGACATGTAATAATTGTATTTTATCAAAAATTTAAATTTCCTATATAAGAAAATATTTCATTATTATTATTTTTAGAGTTAGCTTGAGGTAAGTAAAATGTTGAAGAACTAAAAGTTTTTATAAATATGTTGCCATAAGTATCCAATACCAATTAGTGACGTTATTCTAATTTTTTCCCTAGATTTAAGATGCAATAAAAAGAAATCATTTGTTCCATCGAGTATTTATTTTACAAATTCTGTAAACAAATATTTAAAAATTATATTTATATTATTTATTATTAACATTGTGAATTCTTATGTTATATCTAAAAGTGTTTGAAGTTAAAAAACGAATTTATAAAGTTTAGTACAAGTTGGTCAAATGACAGTATGGCTTCACATACATCAAGTCTGACAAGATGTAGGACTTGGAAGAGAGATAATGGAAATTGGCTCTTATTTGAACCAAGTTTATACTATTTCCCTCTTATCTAAATTATTTTACACGTTGTTGAAGATTTATGAAGAAAAGTTTTTAAACAATAATTGATTAAGTAGATTCGATGTGTGAGAGTCCAAACTTAAATCTCACAATGTTTACAATCTTTTATTTTGCTTTATCACAATTTGGTTTATTTCCAATTCGTACCTATATAACAATAATACGATTATTAGAGCACAAAGCAAAATAAAAAAATTGCAAATAGCTTTAGCTTGTTTCTTCACCGTTGCCCAAAATCTGTTTATTTCATTCCCTCTTATGAATGTCTAATGGTAAATTTTGTATTACGTTTAAAAAGTAAACAATATGGCATCTTTTTCTATTATGAGTACGAATGTTTCTTTTGCCATCTTGTCTCTTAAGATTTTCTTTGTATTTCTCTTGACAAAAATCGAGGAATACTATGAGAAACAACGATTCATTGTTGCTTGGACGTGGCAGCCATGACGTGATTTCTTGACTTTGAATGAGCGTAAAACTTAGAATATAAAAATATATATATATATATATTTAATTAACTTGTAGAAATTTAAAAAAAGTATTCTAATTTCTTGAAATTATTGCATTGCAATAAACTCGAAAACGTGTTGTATATCAAAATTTGTTTAAGTGTCGGAACAAAAATTGTTAAAAAGAAAAAAATTTCTTCATTTTGCATGAAATCAAGTGCGTAATAATTGATAATAATATCATTAAAGTGAAAATGAATACAATGTATACAAATCTGTTAAATATATTTTAATTAATTTCCCAATTTTGTGTCTGTGTTAAGCATAATAGAAGTAATTTCATATTTTCAATAATTGTAACAATTCATTCCTACAATACGTCTCGTTTCCTCGTTTTATACAAAAACAACAGAAAAATTTTTTACATTTTACAACTACAAATTCGCTTACAGTTGTCGCCCCGTGTATAACAAAAAGAAAGAGAAAAAAATCATCGTGTTTTACGCGAAGTTCAATTGAATTTTTTCAAAATAGTTTGGTATTTAAGTGAAAAACAGAATTTAAGAAGAAAACATTTTCTTATTTTAAGCAAATAAAACTATTTTGCTAAGATTATAACGCAAATTAAAGATATATGATAATTTGTATTCGCTTTAACTATATAATGGAATGAAAAGAAAAATTTCATCAGTCACCAAATTTAACAACAACATTAACAGCAACCACCATTATCAGATCGCTACCACCTCTATATATCTCTCTCTCTGCAGACGACAACCAAAAACCTTTCAACCTATCAGAAGCAACAAAAATAACGACAACAACAACTACAACAAAGATATATCAACTTGGGGTTTTTTTTATTATACAGTCACAGTAAGCAAAAATGGTATAAAAATAACCAGCAACCACTAATACTAGCACCACCAACGACAAATACGTTTAATAAAAAATATTGTATATAAAGTCAGAAATGAAACAAAAACTAAAAAAAAAATAAACTCAGCCAGCCATTGTGAAAACACAACATATTGGCCAAGTATACGCAACAACCTTGGTTTTAATAATTTATTTAACATATAACTTGGCTATATACGTGTGCTCTTTATACAGAAGAAATTTAGTGCTGTTTTACTTTTATTAATTACATGTAATATAAAACCAATAATTATTGAAAATTTTGATCTTTCCTTTTATACTTCCATGCATTGAAATTTTCTTAAAAAAAATTAATCATCTTTTAGTTTCAATTTCAATTCATTTCTGCTGTTTTTTTTCTTCTTCTTTTGTGTCTCTCTTAAATATAAAGTTAATAGAACGTTTTGTTGTTGGAACTAATTTTTTTTGTGCAATTTACTTTTCTCTCTCTCTCTCACTGGCTGAAATTATTTACGAATGTCGAAAAACGAAAATTCCACGTAATTTTTTTTAAGAATTTTTTTTTGTTGATTTGTTATGTACATATTTAAGGTCTAGTCCTATTTTTCCTTGTTTAAAAACATGTTTGTAGTAAATATCCGTTTTTTAAATATTACGAATACAATTTGTTTAAAGTTCATGTACTCCATCAGAGCTTAATGCAAATATTCATCTGGCTTATAATATTTATCTAAACAAGAAATTTAATGTTCATGCAATTCTTAAAATTTAATGAGGTAATTAAAAATAATAATATTCCAAATTTTTCCAACTGATTGCTATGAACCATATCACTGTAGATATAATTGCTTGGCTTTTATACGTAAATCTTTCCCAAGAGCGCTACATTCAAACTTGATTTACCAATGACTACAAATGCCTTGTTTAAAATTATTGGTGCTGGAGTCAAACCAAATACTAAAAATATTCAGTGTGAATTATAGATCTAACTATGGAGGATGAAAACTGTTTTAAGATGTTTCTGAAAATTAAGAGCCTAATTCTGTGTAAATGAATTGTGAATGGAAGAACATAATAGTTCAGGATTGTGTTACAATATACATATGTAATTAAATTCGATTAGAATGATACATTCAAATCACTAAATACTCACTTCATTGGGTCATTGTTTTTTTCAATCGTCCAATGGCGAACAAAATTATTCTATATAGGCAGGTACAGGTGCTAATTACATAGTCCCATGTACGGATAAAAAGGGAGGGAGCACATGAAGATCATATCCAAACTCCCTGTTATTTAGACGAATTACTATGGATATGTGCAGTCGGCGTTATCTGACTGAAATACAATTCTCCTTCCTGAAGGTGATCCAATTGTTTACCATTTCGGCCCAAATTACTGTTTGTAGGCAACTCATAGTAGTTAATTCCATGCCAATCAAACTAAACAGTTTTGTATTGTGCTTTTTACTTGAAGAAATTTGTTATTTTTTGTGTTAAATTATGTCATTATCATGTGATATATTCTCGGTCTTAAGATACTTACAAAATATTAATCAATTTATAACTTGATGCCGCCGTAGTCTAGTAGGTAGTGTGTTGGCTTAGTAGACGTAAGGCCGAGGCTCAAACCCCAGATTAGACATCAAAACGAAATATGAAAAAAATATTTCTTCAGCAACTTTCTCTCAGCAGATTTCTGGCAAAAACTGAGAATAAATAAAATTGCCATGAAAAGTTTTTCAAAAATCCGTCGTTCGGAATCGACGTTATAGTGTTTTCACACCAAAAGTTAAAACCTGATTTTAGCATTAAAATCATAATCAGCTGATTTTGCGTTCACACTGCAAATTTTCTTAAATCAGGTTTTAATTTTCATACATTCATGACGGAACAGAAATGTTTTTGTTTCAGAAAAAACGAAAAATATGAAAAATTAAGAAATAATATTAATATTATTAATATTATTGTTAAAATATTATTATTGATTATTGTTGTAGCATTCATTATTTGAAATTTTACATTTTTATACAACCGGCTTTCTATATTTTTACATTTGTTTTGTTTTTATTTTGTTTTTATTTAATTTTTATCAGCTGTTTTTACCATTTCAGAGCTGGTAGCTCTGATTTAGTACATAAAACAAGGTTGTATTTCATAAAATCAACTTAAAACCAATTCAAAAAAGGTTTTAAGTTGACTTTAACACAATAATTTTGTATGGTAAAAGCAGGTTTTATTTTTGATTTTAACGTTAAAACCAACTTTTGCGTTAAAACCACTCGGTGTGAAAACACTATTAAACTGTAGGTTCCGCAACTCTAGTATAAAATTTACGCACACAACATGAGTGGTGTGAGAAGCTAGGTCGTAATCCTGACTGAAGGGTTGTAATGGCCAATTATGTATGTATGTAATGAGTTATTTTTTTGTGTTAAATTATGTTAGGAGCCGATTCGCATAGAGATAAAAAACATAGTTTTATGTTTTATATACTTGGTCTTCAGAGACATCCAATAGCTGGTTTAAAGGCTTTAAAATGCCCTACATTCAGTCGGAAAATCGGGCGTATGTACATGAATTAGATCAAATAGTTTTGAAATATAAACTATCATATGAATTGTACTGCTTAATTGGTATTTTTGCAACATACACGTTACTGTAAAATTCTGCACTCCTCCATAAAATGAAAAATTATAGGTACTTATTAAAAAATTCTTAAAGGTCCTTGTATAACCTAAAAATGCATTGAAACCTTTTTAGTTCACATTAAATTAAAAAAAAAATGTTCGCTTTATGGCCTTTGGTTTTCATATGACAAGATATATTGGTTATAATCTTGTGTTAAAATGTATATGATATTTGACTAGTCTTAGCAATATCTTAAGACACATACATATGTACGTATTTACACAGTTTTTGTAATAAACTATCATAATTGTCTTTCTTTTTTTTATGTAACTTTATGCTATTGTAAGACTGTGATAACTTCTCTCGATTGTTGCTACCAGTGTAGTGTAGAGCAGCGTAGTTCTATGAAAATCCTGTTTCAATTTTTTATTTGGTAAATGCAACAAAATACCAAAGAAATAAACCTTTAATGGCTATTTTTTGTTCGTTTTAATTTCATTGTTAAGCTTTTTGATTTTCGTTTGCACTCACTTTTCAACTTCCTCGACGTGAAAACTTGTATTAAATAATTTTTTTCTTATGAATTGGTTTCTTTAAAACTTACTATTAATATTGTATATGTATCAGTAATTTACCAAATGACTAAACGGTAATATTTATTGGCAATGTGTTTGTGAGTTAAGTTGATTTTGCTCTTGATCTCTCTTTTTCTCTTTGCAATGTCTGAAACAAAAGTAATAAACAAATAAATAAAAAATGAAATAAAAAACTTATTTGAGGTCATAGGAAAAAGAGGGTAGGATGGAGGGGAAAAGGAAGGAATAAATGTATTAGTGTATTGACGATTCTGTTTTTTGCTACGGCTTGTTAATGTGTTTATATAAACAATAACACACGCTACTATTAATAATAAGAAAATAATATAATTCAAAAATAAATTAACAAAAAAATAAATAAATATAAAAAAATGTATTTCTACAATAATAAACAGCCACAACAACAGTATGGCTTTAGATGTCTACAATAATATCAACAAAAGCAATACTTTTATATACATACATATCTGTGAGCATCACGACCAAAGTAAATGGCCATTAAAGCTTTGCATGATATTTTTTTTATTTTTATTTTTTTTTGTTATTTTCTCGTCTTCTATAATAATGTGTGCTCTTTAGTTGTTGTTTTTATAGTTTTTCTTGTTTTTGTTTTTCATTCTGTTATATAGCTCAGCAGAGCATTGAATAAAAATGATTTTTCAACGTATATAAAATAATAAATGAGCACAAATAGCAGCAACAATAAGCTTTACCTCCACCTTCTATACACACATACATATAGGTATGACTACTTAAAAAACAACAACAAAAATCATAAATTCCACTATATGTCTACGGTCTGCACCACTAATACCACCACCTCACCATCGCCACACTACTTTACTCAAATCTCTGTACGACAAGAAGTGAAAGTATTGTATTTTTGTGGTTGGTTTTAAATGTTTTTTTTTGTATATATTTTTATTAATATTACCACTGTTGCCGTTGGCTGCCCGCTCTCTGAGATAACTGCAGTGCAGTTTAAATTCAGCTACACAAGTTTAGCTATGTCCGTCTATCCAAATCGCATGTTTGCTTGCCTACCTAGTTGACAGACAGTTATTCATTCCACTAGATGCCTATAATATTCATATGTTTTATTGCTGTATTGTTTTTTATTTATTTTTTTTAATTTTTTTTATTTTAAATTGTCTATTATAATCTTTAAAAATTAGCGAATCAACTTGCAAAGCAAAATAATAAAAAAAATTAAAACAAAATAAACAAGTTGAATAAGAAAAATTACAATAATGAAATAAAATCAAGACAAACATTGGTCAATTTAAAATGTATATATTTTTTATACAGTGTTGAGCATAATTGCTTGTAATATTATTTGTTATCGCAAGGATATGTATGGTTGAAGGCAGCTTCTAAATCAGGTATTTTCTGGGTGAGGAACACGTTCAATTTAAATGTAAAGTTACTTCATGCTCGAGAAATATACAATTGAAATGTAAGTTCCGACACCACACTACTCTTTTCAAAACCCGGAACTAATAATATAGCTAATTTATATGGAAATACTCAAGTCCCATGTCTCGAGGAGATAGACAATTTGAAATAAATTAAAAAGCGTACAATTCGTTTAATTATGTATTTATGTATATGCATATAATAAAATAGTGGTCTCTTCGATCCCACAAGAAGCATGGGTTGAAAAATAGTCTTTCGGTTATTTTTATCTCCATTACAGATTTTCTTGGTTTCATTGGTAATTTCATTACCGATGTGTTTTCTCTTTCCATCCTCTTCGAACACTATCTTGTGCTCGATTATAATGGGACTTACGTAGCGTATGTCTTCTGATTCCTTAATCAATAGTTACAGTGAGCGCCAAAAGTGAGTAAACACCACTGAAATAATACATTTTCTTAGGATAGCGAGTAAAGTAAATGAGAATAGTCGAATAATTTTTCAAAAATAAAAACGTTTATTTATTATGTACTTATAAAATGTTAAAACAAAAACAACAATTCATGATAAAGGAACTTTTTTATACTTAAGAACATAATAGAAAATTTAAAATTATAGTGGGTGTTGACTCATTTATAGCGCTCACTGTATTTGTTTTGTCAAAATATTTTAAGCATTCTTTACAAATAGTACCTCTATGGACATAGCTTCGCGCGATGGGGCGGTTCAAATTCAAAAGCAATAATATTGATAATTCGTTGGAATTAATAGAAAAATCATGCAAGAAATTTTTAATAGTTTAAACATCAGTGCCTTGTATATATAAGAAAGGATATGTAGAAAAAGAATGTAAAAGAAGAATGCATTAGCTTTAACCGACACAGTATACATGACATTAATTTTCTTTACTTAAATATTTTGCTATATTCTGTTTAATAAGACTTACCATTTCTAAATATTTCATATTTGCTTTTATGTCTCTACAGAGCAGAATGCTAAATTTGATAAAATACGTTAAATTATTAAGAAATCCTATTTTTTCCTCTTTTCCATTATTATTTACATTATATTTTAACTCTCTTACTTAGTTAATTATTTAAACATCATCGTTTCCTATAACATTCCTACTTATATATATATATATATTTTTTTTTTTTTAATTTCAACATTTGGCATTGATTAACGTAATACATATCTTCTGATATTGTTGTTAGGTTTGTATAAATGAATGCTTTTTTGAATGTATGGATTGTATTTATATATGTATACTTGCATATATACATACATATGTATGTACATATATACATAAATATATATTGTTTTTACTTAATACAAAAATGTATTTTTATTATTTAGTATTTGTGTCTACTTGTTGAATTTGCATTGTTTATACTGGTTTTGAGGTTGAAATCAGTTTATTGTTGTATATGTGATCCAAAACAAGTCGGACGGCCAACCAAACAGCCACTCTCTACTACGTACATACGTTAATTCTCTCTTGTATTTGTCATTTATTGGGTCTATTTGTATCAACGTTTGTTTTAATTATAATTTTTATTTATCTTTTTTATTATTTTTGTGAGATGCCATATTTTTGCACGTGCATTTCTTTTTTAAATGGGATATTGAAGTATTGTAGACTCGTGTAATATCAATATTGTGTATTAATATACATATATGGGT
The DNA here is from genome assembly GCA_930367235.1 of Sarcophaga rosellei. Taxonomy (NCBI): domain Eukaryota; kingdom Metazoa; phylum Arthropoda; class Insecta; order Diptera; family Sarcophagidae; genus Sarcophaga; species Sarcophaga rosellei. The sequence continues at coordinate 41,963,266 of OV884020.1, read as the reverse complement.
TTAATTAAGCGTTATAGTTTGCACATATTTTTAGATTATCGGATATTAAACAGATTTCAGATATTTGAAGCTAAAAAGCAATGAATTTAGCGATCAGGATTTAAATTTACATTTTACAATTGATATTCGGAATTAGCTAGGAAACTGGCCATACATTGCCACAGGGGTAAGATTTGTTTTTATTAAATATAATTGCAGATTATTCTGCGAGCGTGTATCCCTGTAAATAAATTAATATTCTTTTTCTTCGATTTCTCTGTATTTCTTATTAAATTTACTCTTTTCGCTGTACTGCAACCAACGTTATTTTGTTGATCTTTTGTTCATTCGTTTAATAAAATGTGTCTACTAGAGAGAAATTTTTGATTTTAAATATATACTTTAGTAGCGTTATTAGAAAATTATTTCAATACCAATAATATAAATATTCGTAAGAAAAGATAATTCTGTAAAACTTTAGATACCTGCTTTAAAACTTTTAATAACTAAAAAGTTTCAAATTAAAACTGGAAAATTAATTTCTATTATTTGTTACTTCTATTTTATCTATGTGTGCGCGCGCCCCATTTTCATGAATATTTTACACACTGACCTGTTATAAAAGTGGAACACTTGGTTATAACCAATCCACTTTTGCATATTGTATGTATGTATTGAATGTATGAACACCACACATTTGTACGGAAGTTTTTATTTGAACTTATGAGAACTTATTTGTCAACAATTGGCTGTCAATTTAGCTACAATGGAAAAAATATGTGGTTAATATTGACAAACTGCTGTCATAAAAAGGTTGTACATACATATATACACTCTCGTACTCTTTATAATCAGACAAAACAACTCTGATGTTTTCTATGTTTCTCACTGAATATGAATTGTAAATTATTTATTTAAATGAAAATATAAATAAATATTTATTCAATATTTGATTTTTATAATACAAATTATTACTCTTGAAATTGTTTTTATAATGAACAATTCTATTAGGCTCATAAAAATGTTTTACTAGATCAAAAAGTTCAAATTCTTAACTATTTAATTAACTACACTATTCCTTATATACAGGCATATTTTTAAAATATTCCTATTTACTCTAATTATCATTTTCCCCCAATTTTCATAGAATTATTGTAAAATTCATATTCATTAGACTACATGCTTAATTGTAATGACACCTTCGCCTTCGATCTACCGACAATATCCGAATGAGAGATCATAAGAACAGAATTGGTTGTAACATACGTAAACTCCAATTCTGTTTGTTGATTCAAAAGCATACCATTTTTCATTGGTAGCTATTGATATGTTCTGGGTATGAGAAATCGACGTAAGACTTGGTGATAAAACCAGCATATTTAATGAAAAAGGTATATTCAATTCTATCGTTAGTTCGGAGTACCAAGACGTACAGCAGGGGTCGAAAAATCTAACTATTGCTTGTAGGATACTACTTGGTTCGTGAGAACATATCTGATTGTCAAGCATTCTAGAGAGAATTCGTTCTTGAACAGTCTTACTTCAAAAGTCAGTTTTGTCCATTAACTGCCTCTCTCCCCAACTCTGTCTGATACTTTCCGATTGTTAACCATATACATATATGTACATGTATGTATGAATGCATATGGAAAAAAAAATGGAAATATATCTTGTATTTGTTGTTATTCCTGTCCCAATTTCTGTTATTATTGTTTTTTTTTTTTAATGTAAAAATATTAAACTTTTATTGCATATTGCATATATTTTTTTTTAGTTTTTGAAAAATTAATAAAAAATTCTTCACTGTTTGGTATATTTTTAGTATGAAACGTTAAGATCCGTTTTTATTGAACACCAAACCACATAGCTTATGATAGGAATATGATAATGTATTTTCATATTTAAATAAAAAAAAATTAGTACACGGAAAAAATAGTCTAGAAGATCAATTAAATTTTTTTCTTTTCAGTTGATCTCGTTCCAGTAAAATAATAGCAACAAATGGTCTAAATAAACCTTAGGAGACAAGTCTTAAAATAATTTGTCTGCTTGAGGGAATAGTTTACTATCATTTGACTTATATACATACATACACGGTCGGACAAAATAAAGTGCGGTTTTAAATATTTGTTGTTTTTTGATTAAAGCATATGTTTATTGTTTTCAAATGTTTATAAATTATAGTTTCATTTTTAATTCGGTTAATATTTTATCTAATAGGGAGCTTAATATTGAATTCGTTCTTTATATTTTCTATTTATAATAGAAACTATATGGCACATAAGGAATTTCACGTGACAAAATAATGTAACACTTCACTAGAAAATAGTATAAATAATTAAATAACTTCAAAACTTAATACGAAGTTGCTCCTCCTTTGGATTTTGTCATCTAAGATAGCCCTCTTGTTGAAAGATAAACTCCCCCAAGCCCATTTCCTCCGCACTGCTGTAAAGATTTTCTTTCAAAATAATTTTGGAATCAATTTTACCGAGTCTACCAACTCCTGAAGAGGAAAAACAAACTTCACACCATGAGGCTGCCTCCACCATGTTTTACAGTATGGATAAGGTTTTCCGATTTATGCCTTTGTGTTGGTTCACACCACACTTTTTGCAATTTTTTAGTTCATATTTTCATAAATTGCAAAAATCGGAAAAGAGTGTGGTCATTTGAAAATTTTTAAATGAACTTTTTACTACGTGGATATGAGAGTCCGGTGCTGTTTAAGGGACCTAGTTGTAACAATCTAATATACTCTATTAATTATATTCTAAAGGATTTATTACAATTTAAAAATGATACGTTTTTCATTTAAGTGTAAAACTAAGCCTATATTGTTACTTTTGGTGTGTCCAACTAATAGATATAGAATATAAAATATGCATACAATGATTATAGGTGGGATTTCACTTTATAGCAGATATAGTTTTGAAAACGTTAATATTCAAGCAAAATTAATAAGCATTGGTTGCAATTTTTTCTATTTTGTCTTAACATTTTTTTAAGTGTAGCCAAAGACTAAAATATTTTTTTGTATAGAAAACAAACTGAAAAAGAGCATGGCAACAAAGCATAAACTAACTCACTCGTATCGTATACTATAGACAGTAGCTCTCTGACAAAAACATACAAATATTTACTACGACGAGTATTTAAATGACGACAATGAAACGTGTTGTATTAGGTTTGTGTTACATATCATTGGAATATTATACAAAAAATATATATTTATGTATATCACACAAGTATACTATATAATTATTATTTTTTTTAGTTGTTATTGTTTTTTGTGTTATTCTTTTTTAACATTAAATAGCGTCACACATAATTCATGCGAATAATTTTAGAAGTAATAATATCTGTGTATGCATTTATTTGTATTGGCGTAGGTGTAGGCATCAGGTAGTCATAAAACAGAGTAATTAGCAATTAAGTGAATATACCGTTATAAATAAATTTTATAAACAAAAAAAGAGACATTTTTTTAAATTAAAACTTTGCTAATCAAACTGAAAATTTAAAAGATTAACCTTCAGCCTTTTATAACTTAATTTTAATTCTAAATGTTTTCTTTTCTATCAATATTATTTATAAGAAGAATAATTCGTCTTTTATTTTATTAACACAAATATTTGTGTTCTGTGTTCACATGAATAACTTGACGTTATCAATAATAATTTTTTATATCACTTTTTTCTTCGCAGCGTTTAAATAGTTATCGGGAATTATTTAAATATTTTGAAACAACATTTTTAAACATATATTACATATGTTGTATATTACATTAGGATATATTACGTGTAGGGCTGAAGACATTAAAGTAAAAAAGTAAATTTTTATTTCGAAATAAGATAAAATGTATTCATATTTAAACAACAGGTCTTAATTGGGGCTAAGAAATGAAACGATATTTAAGTGCTGCTAATTTTGGAATTTATTAATTGACGTCTTTTTAGATAAAAACAAAACCAAATTATAATAATTAATTAAAAATTCTAGTTCTTTCCCTTCCAAGCTGTTTTCTAGGGGTATTATTTTTGATATATTATAATTTAGCTTGGTGTAGAAATGCAGTTTAGCGTGCGCCGAAAACGATACACGTGGCAGATAACGTGTTAATTTTAACACTTGTCGACAGATTTTAGGAACTTTTTCCAGATACCAATTGAGAGGAAGTTAATGAAAAATATCCTTTTCATATTTAATTTTAATTTTGTGTTTTATTACGTCTGGTAAGCTGTTTTCTGAACTCTGTTTTTATAATTCTTCAAACCAATAATTATAATACATATGTACATATTTGTTGGTCCCAAGCAATAATAGTCTAAGTCGACTTAAGTCAATCTGAGTTATGTATGTCATATTCTACTAAGAAAATTTTATATTTACGTGAAATCCCCATTTTTCGAACAATGTTTTTTAAAAAGTTATTAATAACAAGTCCTAAGTACTAATGTAATGAAGCCCCATTAGATTTATAATAAGCGCCTAAATATGTATAACAAATGCGACTTTCAAGGTCGTTTTTGATCTTTTTCGAATGAACCTCCTCAATTCTTAAAAAACACTTCCTTCTATACATATATAAAAAGTGATTTTCGACTTAGGCTTGGGTCTACAAATACATATTTTTTTCTTTCACTTAGTTTTTGTTCAATTTTATATTGTTTAATGATTTAACCTGTACCTGCATGTAGTATATACTAAAGTTTATTTGGGTTTTAGTGTCATAACAAATGGCGATCCCATAGAAAGCTGAATAGTTGATTTTAATAACCTTCAACCCATTTTGTAAGTATTAAGTACCTGCAATGCTAATGTACACTAAATTACCAAGGCCATTAAAGTTATAATTTCTTAGGCCCCTAGCCGGGATATTATTGAATAAACAAGCTTTTATAAATAATTTTGATTGTTTACTGCAAAAGAATGTAAAACACAATCTTTCATAAATCTTACATAAGTGTTAATATAAATAATTTTTTTTCTGAGAAACGTATGCTAATCTGGGGTTAATTTTACTTTTCTTTCTTTGATTCGGACTAGGTTTGCTCCTTAGAACATATATTTGGTTTTCGTCAAGATATTGCATTTATTTTCCTTAAATTCGCTGTTAGTTCTCTTTTTTTAATTGTAAGGAAAGAGGTATACAGAATCACTTGCCAACAACTAAAATAATAGATGAAAAATAGCTACATACAAACATACATATATACAAAGGGGGCACGTTACTACACCTTTCGTTGGGAGATTAATATACAATGTACATATGTGTGTATATTTTTTGTGATTATTTCTGTTTTTATTATTTTTTTTTTTTTATTATTTATTTGTTGTCGAAACTGTTGCTCTGACTTTGCTATTTTAATTTCTACGCCATCACCATCAGGTATGAAGCAACAGTATCAAATAGTACTTCTACGCACACTCATTGACTTTATAGAGTAACTCTTATCACGTTGCATTGCGTTGGTTTACGTGCTAAACATTAAAGAGGAATAAACAAATTTTGAATGTTGTTTTCTTATTCTCTCACCTAATAATAAAAGTGAAAAGGTATTTAATGAAGTGTGTTTTTTTATTTTTTTAAGTTTAATATTCCAAACAAAGCTTTATATGTTGTTTGTGTGTAAACAAGTTAAAAAAAATGTAAACTAAAACAAAAACATTTAAAATATTGTGATACCAAAAACTTGTTAATTTAAACATTAAAATTGATGAAAAAAATATATTCAATCGCTATTCTTTTATCATACGATTCTTTCAAAGGTGGATGACTTACTTTTGAGCATTCAAAAATATACATTAATTTCACGATATTTAATTTGTTGACCTTTATTTTATTCGGTTTGTAATGTCCTTAAACATTCACGTCTTTCTCTTTTCGAAATGACTTTGTTTTGCACACGCCATTATTTAATTATTGTATGTACTTGTACTTCTTTACACTCTCAAAACCCACACAAAGAGAAGCCTACAAAAAAATGACTCAGAAATTTTATTCATTCATTCACACCGTGTTCATTTCTCTATCAGTTGTTCATTGAATTGTTTTCAAAATTAAAAGAGAAATTTTTTGTAAGACAGAATAAAATATACAATATATTTAAAATTAGTACACCATTTCCATACCAATTCTAAATGATTGTTAGGTTAATTGAAAAAATTTTACATTTTGTTTAAGAAATTTTATGTACAAAACTTTTAAACGGTCTCCTAAGTTTTCGGTTTTTTGAGGACTAAAGTAAACTCACAAATATGCGAAGTAATAAAATCGAAGGTTGATTCCTTTTTATAATTTTCTCATTTTTTCGATTTAACAAATTTGTAGTATTAACTAGCCCTAACACAATTGAAACTCTAGCTTTTAGTACATAACGTCTACTTAAAGATTTTTTAATACGAGTTTGATCTGTTTTTACAGATACGTTCATTTACATACATTTTTTGAAGAAGTTTCGAAAACACACGTAAATCGTCTGTATTTTTTAAGCATATTTCGTCTTTGCCAACAGTTTCAATTTAATAGGATCTGCTAAACCAAATTAGGTTACGTTAAAAAGCTTTTCTCTTTTACCATATTTTTGTTTGAAAAACCCACATTACATTGCAGCCTACTTTCATTAAATGTAGAGTGCACCTGTTTTGTTCTTTTCTTTTAATGTCAAGCTATTTACCCACAGTTCGCAGCGGTTTCAATTCTCCCGGTCTATAATAATTAATAAACGTGCATTTTAATTAGTAATTTATAACGAAAATGCATATCCAATCAAAACATCTTTCATTAAAAAAGGTATTCAACCAAGGCCAGTAAATCGGGCTTTAAGTAATATCTTAATATAATGATCCGAATTAGAGACCGTTTCGAATTAATAAAACATTTCAAGAAATAGTCTACAAAATTAATTTTTCATATACAATAATTATTTAAATTAATACAAAAAATTAACAATGTCTTATGGAGTTCTTTTTAATACACTCGACAAGAACGAAGTTTGCATTAAAATTTTCCAAAAATACGTACTATAATTTACTTATTAATTAAGCCTTTACATCAATTTGCCTCTGCTTCTCTACATCCATACCAGAAATTTTTTTAAAACATTAGCTTAATATACTTAACTTAACTGATAGGTTTACCGCCTAAATTACTCTTCAAACCGAATAGACAAATATTTTGAAAGTAAACAAAAAATTACTAAATATTAATAAATTTTCACTTTAAATAAAACTAACCGATTTTAATATAGAGATCTTGGTTTAGTAGAATTTAAATATGTATTTGTTATTTTATTCGCTCTACATATTTATTTCAAGTGATGTAAATTAATAAGCATATGTTCTCTTTTATTTTTAAACTTGGCAACTCTGTTAAAATTAGAACCTAAAGAACAACAGCTGATTGTTATCACAATTTCCAAGAGAACACTAGGTTGAAAGAGAAAACAAAACTAGCGAGTACTTTCTACATTATTGTTTATCAAATAATGTAATACACTTATACCCTATCTACAAAAATTTCAGGTAAATAATTTTTATAAAATTGTTTTTAAACAACTTGTTTACAATAAAAAAAACACGTAATAAACGATAATATCCTGGTTGAAAATAAAAAAAATCACAGGCATACTACATTCGTACTTATACAATACCAAAAACCCAACGAACAACATTAGTGGTGTATTTTGCTGGGTTTTTTTATTTTGTTGTCAGGTTTTATTTCTTCCTTTGCTTTCATTTCTTACATTTGTACGATATGTAGGTAAAAAACAAACGTCAGTGTACATATTTATGTATGTACACACTTGCATACATGTGTACACGTAGGTATGTGTTTTATTGTTTTATATTTGTATCTCGTTGCTATTGAGAAAGAGAGTGATTGATGCAGAGAGTGAGAGAGAAGAAAAGTCCAGCGAGTAAATAGGCTGACTAAATGAAGTAGTTCAATTAGTCGTGCGGTAGTCGTACCAGAGTGGTTTCTGCTGTTTAAGGTGACAATGGTGTGAACTAAATTAAATATTAAAATAATTTATAATATACATATAGTTATAATCCGTAGCTAAAGTCAAGTTATAAAAATAGTATATTGTAAAAATGAATATAAATTAAATATATGAAGAAAAGTGAAGAACATTCTACAAGTTTAAATATATGAAAAAAAACCATCTCGTAAAAAATCGAAACGAAAAATGTCAAAAGTGAATTAAAGAAATAATTTGACAGCTAAATATAAAAAAAGAAAATATCGTGATTTTTTTTAATCAAAAACTAGCGAATAACATGAAATTCGTTGAGAAATAAGAGAAAAGAAATACGTTTACTGATCTTTTTGTCAGAAAAACAGCTGAGTGTGAAATCATTATTTTTCTCACATGAAGAGCCGAAAGTGAAACAAAAACAAACAAGGGTTAAATACAACGATACATTCCATAGCGTCAGAGAGTATAAAATAAAGAGAAACAAAGAAAATAAAAAACAAAAGAAAATGGAACAACTCTGTGTTAATAAAGTGTATGGTTAACTAAACGAAAAAAAATATAATAAACTTAGAAAAAGAATATCGACACAAATTGGTGAAATTAATTATTTTTTGAGTGATAACAACCTCTAATGTATCAAAAAATGGTTTAAATATTTAAAAATATTTCTCTTTAAATATATAGTTTTTTCTACAAAATACACGCGTCAGAGATATATAAAGCAGCAATAAAGCAACATTATTTTGGAATTTTACAAAGTCAGCAACCATCAACAACATAACACCATTGAAATAATTGAGAAATTAAAAACATAAAGAACAAAAATATAATTAAAAATTCTTAAAAAAGTTACTACATGAAACACGTCCAATAAAATTTAACATCAAATAAAAGCAACAACAATTGCAGGCAGAGAAATAAAAAAAGTATATATAATTTTTTTTTTCACTCTTCAGTCGACGACAACAATAACAACACCGATAATTCAACCTAGAGTGTAAAAGAAAATTTATTTTACACACAACAACAAAAGTAAGCAAAAACAAAGAAAAAAATACAATTTTATTATCTCTCGATTTTAAATTCATAAAATCAAAAAAAATTTATTTATACCAAATATAGGGATTTTCTTGGTATTTTTTTTTTTGTGGAAAAAAACATTTGTTTTTTTTTAATTTAATTACTCTTTTTTTCCAAAAGTTATGAAAAACCCCTCCAATTTTATTAATAATATGTATGGAAGTGATTAAGATTAAAATAATTGTGGAAAATGTAATATAATTGTAAATTTGCAATGTTATAACATCAGTGTTTTTATAGCGATTTTCAATTCCAAAAATTACAATCAAACCATACGCGACACAATATTCTAAAATATGCAATTATATACCTATTATTTAATAAAATGTTTAAATCATTTAATCATTAGGAAGGCTAGGTGAGGTTAGAGGTCGTGTTCTTGTCATTGAGACAAGTGCAATACCCAGAGGCCAACTGACCCATTATAGACGTCCTGCTAAGTATATGTAGAAACAAATAAACAGAAGGAGGAAAAAGAGAGAATGATAGAAAAAATAATATAACTTTTATTGTAATGAAGTAAATTAGGTATATAAATTTAAAGTTTATCCCTTGTTTCTTGTATTCAAGATTATGAGACTTTTTTCTTGTCTTGAAGGCGACTGTAACGCATTTTTTCATAAACCGTGTGATAGATCCTATTTTATGTTGGAGACGCTTTTGCTTAGGCTGTCATTAGAAAGGAATTTGATTTTGAAATATCGCGAATCCACATAATGGTCAGTATTACAAAGCCGGTTGGAGATGATTTGTAGAGCGAATCTTGCTACAACTCAGTGTTACCACCAACAGCTTTATAACTTACACACAACTGGCATCGAAATTACACATATGAAAAAAAATTACACACAAAATTCTGTTTTTGTCAATATTTCATACATACAAACATAATTGTTCATTACAACCCTTCAGTCAGGATTTTGACCTAGCTTTTCACACCACTTATGTTGTGTGCGTGAGTGGCAGGACCTACAGTTTAAAGTCGACTCCGAATGACAGATTTTTGAGAAGCCCTTCATGGCAATTTTTTTAACCCTCAGAGTTTTTGCCAGAAATCTACTGAGAGGAAGACGCCGAAGAAATATTTTTCTATTTTAAGAAGAAAAATCACACAAAAAAGAAGGATTTAGGTGATTGTTTTTGCAAACTAATGTTGGAAATTGCAATAAATTTACAAAACAAATCGGTTTTAATAAATTGACAGTTAAAAATTAGCGATTAAAGAAAAAGGTAGGACAAAAAGTAAAATTACACACAAATTACACACGAAGCTAATTACACACATGCTACACATACAATTAAATATTACACACAATATGTGTAATTACACACAAGGTGGCAACACTGCTACAACTACAAATTGCGTTGCCAGAATTACTCTCTCAATTGAGTGCTCACAATCTACGAAAGAAGGTACCAATACTTATTTACTTAGGTGTCAGCATAAACTATTATGGCTAGGTTAAGAATAAATTTCCAAGCGCGTCAATCTTGAACCGTATTTTGGTTTTATTCATTTTGTCTCCACCGGTGTTGTGGTTTTGACTGCTAGAGCTTCCATCGTGTTAAATATCAAATCATTTTCCCAACCCAGTATATAAACGTTACTCATCTATGTTTACTTTATTGTATAGGTTCTTAAATTTTTATATCAAACACCTTCATATGTCGAAGCAATTACCTACTATTCAACACTATAATCCAGCACGGCCAGTAAACAAGTACTTAAGCCGAAACAACACCTGGCAGCAAGAATGCACTTGGGCCAAGCAATAATTAATAACCGTATAAACCGAAAACTAACCATCAACAATGTTAGTAGGCCTCTAAGTAGTAAAGTTAGTCGACACCGAGTTATTGGACAGTGCTGCAATGTTAGCGAATCATTACGCTGATAATTTGGTCTTCACCATAAAATTTAGCAATAATTGACAACAGATCGTTTAGTTCATCAAGAAAAATGTTATCTAGGTGAATCCCACACTGTGATAAACAGTCTTCTTCTTCTCTTTCTAATTGCTCTTACTACAAAAGTTATTGTGAAGATGACTTGATTTTATCTTATGACACATAGCCAGAAAATCTTTCAAACAAACAAAAATCAGTACAGATCTCATATAACTCTAAGTATTCCAATTCGAAAGCAAATTAATGCGAATGTTACGTTGTTAAGCATTAAGTTTCGAAAATTGTTTATTCGTGTAAACAACTTCTTTGTGGCTGGTAAACGCACACGGCCGTAGTAGCTCGTTAGTCACTAAATGATCTTCAATTCCTAAACTTCATGTTTTATAAAAATCCATCCAACACCTTCATAGTCAGTTTTGATTTTAAATTATTTAAATAAAATAATTCGTATTATAAATTTTATTTTAGTTGTACTCTCTTTTTAATTATTTTTTCCTTCAAAATTTGGATCAGTTTTATCTAGTGTCTATAATAACATCATATATTTCTATTTTGTATAAGATTGCTTTCAATTTTATTAAAAAAAAGAAACTTATACAAATTTTCTCCAATATTTGAATATCGGCTTATCAATATTACAGGTATTGCATAACAGCTAAGCAATATTACGTTTTTTTAATTTGTTTCTCTCTCTATAAAAATTATAATTTTTATTTCTCTGAAACAAATTATTTAAATATACATACTAATTTAAATATCTTATTACTAAATTTATAACAAACGAAACGAAAATAAAACGTTCATATATAAATTATTATTCAAAGAATCTTAATATTACTTCAAGCTCTTTATTTTGTTAACTTGTTATGAAAGTTGTTAAGTATCAAGAAAAGAAAAAAGAAAGTAAAAGTTTAAATTTTTATATTAGAAACGATAGATAATTTTCTAAAAATGTACATACATACATGTATACATAAATATACAATACATATAATAAAACATAATCATTCGCAAGAAGAAAGAAAATAAGATTAGAAGAAATAACGAAAGAGTAACTTACAATGTATGTGTATGTGTGTACATTTTATCGGTTAGAAGTGAAGAAGAACATAAAAATAAATAGAGATTAGAAATACTACTTACAAAATATAATACATACATATTTATAAATTTTTATTTGACAGATATGAAATTTTAACTTACACTCAATATGTGTGTGAATACACTTGTTTCACGTTATTTTAGACAACAACATGGATATTCCTTGCTATAACGGTGTACGGAAAAGAGCTGCATTGTTTAGCTAAATAAAATTTGTTAACGATCACTTAACAATTAAAACAAATTTCTGCGTAATGCCAGCCAAATTAGAGGTATATTCCTTTAATTTAGGTTTGCGGGATTTATATCTACACATACATTTAATTTCATACTTCTTCTATTTCAAATATAGAAAATTGGTAAATATAAAAAAACTACCTTACTGTTAATACCACAAGTGTACTACGGTTTAATCTTCGAAATCTGGAGATTTATGGGTGAAAATTCATTTTTATTGCATACTTACTTAATTGGTCACTACAACCATTTAAGGCCGTGACTGACTATCCTACAAAGCTGTGCGATTATTTAAGAAAAATCTAAAAGATTTCCGTCCTACTTTAAGATAATCGGAATAAAATACGTATTTTGTTGCCACACTGTCATACAAAACAGACGCAACAACATGTTTTTTTCTAATGTAAATTGGCACCATTTTCATTTAATATACATATATTCCTTAAAATTAATTTTTTTATACGACTGTGACTAGCAAGTTTTTTGTACAGCTGTTCCAAATAAAACAACTCTGATCACACAGAAAATATTATTTAATGAAATTTTTCAAAAAATTATGAAATCGGACAGACTGTCCAAAAATCTGTCACACACTTTCACTTTTTAGTACGTACACACTATCACTCTTTTTGAAAGGTCGAACGACTTAATCTAAATCTAACTTAGTCAGGATAACGCATTAGTTTCTCACACCAACAATGTTGTGGGTGTGAGAAAAGAAAATGTAGGCGTGGCCTACATTTTAAAGACAACTTTTTGCCATAAGACTGCTGAGAGGAGGTAGTCGAAGAAATATTTTTTCATATATCGGTCTTGAACCACGTCTTAACGTGTAATAAGCCAACACACTAGCTTATGCACTACGGTAGTGTGTTAGCTCAAAATAATGCATTCATGTAGAAATATAAAACAATTATACGGATTATTTACTAACATGTAAGAAACGGAATCGATATATTTATTTTTTGATGAATTTCTGGAGGTAGTCATATGTGGCACTAAAGTCTTATTATTTTCATTAAATATTCCTTTTCCCTCAACATCAATCCATTTACCGGAAGGTTTGTTTCACGTGTTAGCAAACCACTTGTATTGAATTTCGCAGCGATTTACGTTTCCTGGCCCATTATGCCTGTCAATCTTATTGTGTTTCGAACAGTGTGTTTCCCAACATTTGTTTTCTATTTAATAAATTAATTTAATCTGTCGTTAATAATTAAAATATGTCGTTTGTTCTTAGGCAGCTCTGTCAATACACACGAAGTATGAGAATAAAATTCTAGCCCTTTATCTAACCAAAAGATACGAAATACTGAACAATTACATTCTGAAGTTTAAATAAACCGAAGTGCTTTTTAGATACACGTTTCAATTCAGAAAACTCGTCATTTTCTTATCTAAAATCCTCAAATCGTTATTTTAAAGCTTTGAGTAATCGGCAGTTATGGCAAGGTTGGCAACATCCACGAATAATTTTACGAATGTCACCATAGCCCACAGTCAACCTACCCCTATTTGCTTAACTCGCACTCGAATGTTTTAAACTAGCCTTAAAGTGAATACCTTTTTTTAATTTAAAAAACCAACAGCCTATAATGTTAGTTACTAGCTACTAAGAACCATTTGACGACATACATAGTTCTTTACTTACGTGAACATCAATTATATTCTCTAGGGTTTTCAAAAAGAGAAAACAACGTAAATTTTCTTAATTATTTTGGGCATGAAAGTATTTTCGAAATTCGAAGCTTTCAAATATAAATAATGTGATTGATACATATATATATGTATCATATATATATAAATCGTTCTGTAATCTTTTCAAAGCTTATAGTCTGATACTATAGTGCATTTTAAGTTACATGTTTATTTACAGTTTACATCAATTTATCTACATTGCTTGAATATCCATGACACGATGTAAATATAACATTAATAAATGATTGAAGAGAGAGAGAGAGAGTAAAAGCTTATGTTTTGTTTACACTTTTATAATTGCAAGAGAGTCAGATTTTTTGATTTAAACGAATAAATATTTATACAAGAGAGCCAAAATACTCTTACCGAACAATATAAAATTGCAAACTTGTTTTTGGACATTTTTTCTTTTGATATTATTATTTAAATAATGTCTAGCAGCTGAGCGTATACACCGTCATAGTTGCGGTGGTAGTGTAAAAGAAACGAAATTTTTTACTAATACTAAGAAGTTTCTGAACGACAAAAAAACAATATATACTGTATGAAAAATATGATCAGCTTAGGCAAGTGATACAACTCACGTACACACAAGAAATGAATGGTGGGGTATATTATAATTTTTGAGATTGAGTACTTATGAGTAGAGTATTATTATTGTTGTTGTTCTCTTTATTGTAACATTCAACTAAATACAAACATACAGTAAAGTGTGGCTGTGTGTGAGTTTGTATTTTTGTTTTTATTTGTACAAAATCGACATAATTCTTCATATAGTATCTTTAATTTATATATATTTGTATGTGTATGTGTAGAATACCGAAGAAACGAGAAACCACTTGAGAAAACAAAACAACTAACCAACTCGTTACGAATTCATATAGACATGAAAGAAAAACAACGTCAACCTCAGCACAACCAAAAAATACACCTTTCAAATTGAATCTATTTCTATAGATTGACATTACTTTGTTCACGGTTTAAATTCCTATTTGAAAAAGGTTAAAAAAAGTACCAACTGATAGAGATAAAGTGCAATATTTAGCAAAGAAATTTAAAACAAAGATAATTTAAAAGTTTTTGTTTAAATTTTGAGAATTCTTTCAACTTTACAATATTATTAGATGCTTTTTCTGAACAATAATGACAAAGACTAAGTTTTAAGTCATTTAAGCCTCTTCTAAGTACATGGACAAATTGTGTAATGTTGCATACTAAACTAATTTTGAATGCCCCGTATTAAAGTAGTAATTGTAGATTTATTTAAAGTTAGCCTTGATTATATGCCACTAGAAAAACCAGATATACATAATTATAAATTGGTTTGAGTAGTTAACCTCTTTGTCTTAAAAGGATATTTAATTTAGCTATTATGTCAAGCTTTAATAGCAAATAAATACATACTACCAGTCTGTTCTGACGACTGTAAAATAAAATTCAGATTCAGAAATTTCTAATACGAATGGAATTTAGTAATATCCAGCACATATTCGACTATCCGATGATATCCATACATTCTCTAACCCAGTTAATTTCTCAAAATTATTATTTAACGAAAACATTTTTTTCTTCCACTTTTAAATCCTTTAAATAATATCATACATGTCGTTATTTTTTAAGAAATCTATAGACTGTACAGTGTACAAATACATATGTTTATAAAGTAATTAAAAAAACAAATGCAATAACCCACGAAATTCAAATTACCAAGAAAATCAAATATTGTGAAGAAAATGAAAATCAGTCATTTTAATTTAATTTAAATATTCTTACTATAAATTTTATGGAAATTTAAGCGAGAGATAAAGAAAATATGTTTTAAAGAGAATCTCTTTATTTAACAAAATAATTAAATGAATGAAATTTAATAAATATTACAGCTCTGCCTAACCAACAGTCCACCACCATACAGCAACATTCAAAGAGAAAATATATACTCTCCAAAATTTTAAGAAGTCACAATAAAAAAATACGTTTTTAACTCTGAAACACCGTCTCAGTAAAGAACTTTAAGAAATATAATAAGTGACAAAGCAAAAGAGAGAGAGAGAGAGCGCGTAAAGCTTGCCAAAGTCAATCAATTATAAAGAAAAAAAATTGGAATTATTACCGTTTAAAGTCAAATATCATTGCACTCCTTAATTCAGTCCAGAGCATAATCAACAATTAACGTAGGCTTCCATGCTTAAAGATCACCATAAATCAAAGGTGTCAAATTGAAAGTGTTTAGAACTTTCTAAACGATTTAGAAAAAATAAACACTGCAAACAACACAGTGTCGAACACATTAAATCTACAACAAAAGAGGGAAACTTCTGCAAATTAGTTTATTGCAATCTTAAAGGAAAAAAAAGACGAAATTTAACATTATTTTTAAAAATACATCTGAGTAAAGTAAAACTTCCAAAAAACACAAAAAAGTAAAAAAGAAACTCCACAAATCTTCCTTGCAATCTCTACATTTTGGATAAAAAAAAAATAATAAATATTTTTAAGTTATAACCCACACAACTTTTGCCCATTTCCATTAGTTCAATCGTAAGGAATAATTGCTTGGCTAGAGAAACAAGTATACAAAAAGAATATTTTACAAAAGTTATCGTCCTCTCTTGTGCAGTTCGCTGAGAGGCGTTATGACAAATTCGATTGCGTCTGCAAAATGCCCGTCTGTTCTTACGTCCGGCAAATATGGTATGTCACAGCATCGTAACATTACCGACGATTCTAAAGAGTATATTTTTGTTAAACTTACTGATTCGGCATTTCGTGCAATTGAGGAATATCAACGTAATGCTCAATCGAAGCGTTTACAAAAAGGACAATGCGCCAAAATTCAATTTATTGGCAATGCTGGAGTTATTCACTTTCCTCCAGCAGCGTCGGAGGGTTCTTCTGGTCCAGCCGATGGACGTAAATTTGGGTTTGCCATTGACGACGTTGAGGGCTCTTTGGAATGCATTCAACAGTCAGGTGCTGATTTGGATGTTTTGGGATCTCTTAATTATCGTATGCGCATCCATGCCAATGATGATGTCTACGATACGACAAGAACAAAAATGGCCATTGCCGAGGAGACGGAGAAGAGCAAGTGTATACGAGAGATTAAACCTAACCAAACAGACATTGGAAGAAAGGTGAAAAGGCCCGTTTCGGCTGCTTCTATTCAGGCTTATACGAATGGAACGACATCATCGTTAAATGGTATGAGTAATGGGAGCAGTAACAGCATTAGTAGTAGCATTAATGGCAGCAGTAGTTATTTAAGTAACAGCAACAGCAACAACCATAGCAGCAATAGTAATAGTAATAGTCGTAATAAGATATCAGCAACAACGCTCAATCAACACTCACCGCCATCGAGTGGTGGCAGTGGAAGTGTTAATGGTTCCCGAGTGTTACCGATTGCCTCCTTACGTTCTTCGCCTAATCCCTCTTTAATAGGTGGTAGTGGCACTGTAAACGGTAATATTAATAATCGGTACGGCAGTCCTTCAAATCTCTCTTCCAATTTACCTTCGTTATCCTCAAATGACGTTAACGCCACGGGTGGTTATTCTCCACCAGGTTCTGGTCTAAACACGAACAGCAATAATCATATGCCAGTGCAACAAAAGAAAGGCGCTTCTGGTAATGGTGCGAACAGCAGAGGAAACGGCTCATTGACGAGTGCAGGAAAAGGCTCCATTGGAGGTGGCAAGGCAAATGGCATCTCGAATGGCAAAACTCTTGATGTTTCGCGAAGAAAAATTCGGGAACGTCTGATACATTTGTTGGCTTTAAAACCTTTCAAGAAACCTGAATTATATGCGAGACTGCAGAATGAAGGCTTGGCACAGCGAGAGCGACAATTGATCAGTACGATACTGAAAGACATATCGACATTGTCTCGTGACAATACTTATAATTTAAGACGAAGCATGTGGAACGATGTTGATGAAAATTGGCCATTTTTCTCCGAACAGGAAATCCAACAATTAAAAAGACGTAAGCCTCAGAATCTAACACCACCAATGAGTTCAGATGCTGGTAGTTCAACATCGGGTCAAAGCCCTACATCATCTACTCATACGGGGAGCCCGCCACCGTTAGTAGGTGCCGCTAGTTTAACAGCACCAATGATAAATGGCGGAGGAAGTGGCGTAAAACGAACTAGTCTAGAGCCAGACGTGTATGATGGGGCCTTAACCGTGGGTATGCAATCCAAAAAACAACGTATAAGCCATTACAAGAAAGACGGAAGCAACAGTAGTAGTTTAACAAACAACAGCAATTTGGGCGCTGGCGCAAGAATAGGTATAGGAGTTAACGGAGGAATAGGAAACGGTAATGTTGGAGGAGGCGGCGTATCAAATGGTTCCGCGTATAATCAAAATCAACGATCGTCTTCTGCTGCTTATTCTCCACACAACTATAATAATACCAGCAATAACAATGGCAACGACGAGAATTCTGGAAATTCTGATTTGACTTTTAATGTGCTCAATAATATGGATGATTTTATACAGCATACAGCTTCAGTGGGTGGAGACCAAAATTTTGCGGGTCGTAGTAAAACTACATCGAGCAATAACAAGATTCCAACTAACACTGTAAACGGCAGTAGTAACAGTAGTACAACACCATTAGTTTCGAAAGAAAAACGCAATTCTGGTGGTAGCACCAGTAGTTCTAGTGGTTACTGTAGCAATCGTGAATCTTCGTCAACGTCGTCTTCAGCCATGCGTCGTAAAAAGTCTCCAACGCCATATGTTAATAACTTTGTGCCTGAAAGTAAAATTTCATCTAACTCTAATGGTAGCAACAGTAGTAGTAGATTGAAACAGCAACAAATACAGAGACAGCAGAAGCAGCTGTCTCCAAACTACAATAATAATAACAGTAATCATCACTCACATAAATCAACAAATCAGTACAGTAATAGTGTCATACCAAACCTAAGTGACGACTATACAACAGTACCACCACCACAGGCACCTCCAAATGTAGCGTCAATTCACAACACATCCTCAAATCGATCGCGGCATCATTCATCGTCGTCTGGAATATCAAATGTACGTAATGGAGAACCATCAAATAAACATTCAAGATCATCAACACCAACTCAAAAGCATTCTTCCAAGCATACTAAGCAATTGCAAAATAATAATCATCAACACCAGCAACAGCAACAAGAAGAGCAACAGCAACAGCAAATATTGTACGGAAATGCTGCCCACACACCACCCCAAACTGCCTCGCATTCATCGCAACAACAAGCCCAACAACAGGAACACTCTTCGCCCACACAACAAATTGCCGCAGCTGCCTCGACTTTTTCGTTAACCAATCACCACTCCACATCATCCGGGGATACGCCTCGCTATGATTTTAGCAGCTACACGCCTATAACAAGTATCGAGCAGAGGCGCAAATACAAGACTGAATTTGAGAGTGATTATGATGAATATCGTAAACTTTTGGCACAAATCGAAAGTGTTGGAGATCGGTTTCGTGAATTGGCTGATCGTTTAAATCGTGTACAACAGGGTTGTTCTGATTACTATAATATTAAGAATCAAATTCTTTCTGAATACAATCGCATAACCAAGGAGGAGGCCATAAATCGTGATAAGCAAAGGTTTGATTATTTGCATGAAAAATTGGCACACATCAAACAATTGGTTATGGATTATGATAAGAAATTGACCAGTGGTATGGCTGTGCCAACCTCAGCTTCAAATCAACAACAACAACAGCTGCAACAAACAGATCTACAAAATCAACTAATAACGACAACTACGGTTATAAAAAATTCAGCTCACTTATCTCCCATGTTACAAAGTAGTGGTGAGAGTAATCATTCGCCGCCATTAGTTGTAATAAATTCTACTAATGCTACGATGCCTAAAAATTCTTCGTGTCATACGAAAAAGAGTTCAAAACATCATCCGAAAAATCACCAGCAACAACAGCCACAACAACAAGAACATTATCAACAGCATCATGAACCTGAAACGATACAAATTGATGAAGACTCAATACAATACTATTTTTATAATAATGATAATGCTGCTGGTGGCAATCATTTTAATCGGCAACAACAACAACAGCAGCAGCAACAGCACTTACAAATAACACCTCCCGCAAATTATACATCATCATCGTCATCTGATAAGCGAAAACTTCAACAGCAACAGCATCATGAGCAACAACAAATACAAAATCATATTAATAATGATCAAAATAACAGCAATAACAACAACAATGATTCTGACTCTGACAGTGATTCTTCGTCCTCATCTTCATCTAATGACGACGACAACTCAGATGATGATATTTCTGATGGCTCAGACGACGACGACGACGATAATTCCGAAGATGATTCCAATGATGATGATAACGATGACCAATGATCAAGACCATAGCAATGTACCCTTGTTTTATCGATGATGACCAAACTCAAAGAAAACACTCTTATTATTATTGTTCTTAAACACACTACTACTTCTTTGGTTTATATGTGTAAAATAATTATTTTTTAATTTTTAAATAATATACATAAACTGCAAAAACAAACAAAAATCGAAATATATAAACTAATTCAAAAATAAACGCTTCGTCTAAAACAATTCCAAAAGACTTGTTCTAATGTGAAACAAAAATTAAATTTTAGTTGAATACAATATTTAATATCATTAATAAATCAGCATTGCACAATTTTTTTCTTTCTTTTTTTTTATTAGAAAACCCTTTTAAACTTTTAATAGATCCAAGAAAACAATACGTAAATAAAGCATTTCAATTTATGAATTTTTTTATTGTTTAATACATACTTTGTCATATAAATGGGTAAATTGTTTTTTTTTTTTATTTTATTTTTTTTTTTTTTTTTTTTTTTTCTCTTTCTCTTAAACATTTACATTATAGACAGTATAATACAACTGACATTTTCAAAAATAACTTTAAAATTTAAAGCCCTTACACTTCTTCTGTAAATCGAAATCATGTGATGTTGTAATTGAGTAAAGCTACGTTTAAATGTACTCTCCAACCTCCAAAGATCTTAGTATTTATTCTATTGTTATTTATTTATTTTAGATAACATTTCATTTTCAATGTCTGTCAATTATGCCTAATTAAATAGTTGCAGAAAAATTTGATCTAGTTACAACGTTATTCACACTATTTATTTTAATGATTAAAATGCCATTGTATTTCGGATTTTCTCATGAGGATCTTATGTTTAAAGTATTTAAGTACACTATTTAAGTACTGAGTAAAGAAATGTGAAATTGTCAAAAACCCCCATTGACATACATATTTACTCATATATCTTAAAAACCAAATAAAAATTTTCTACAAAAGATCACAATTTTTAATTATTAAGTATTTTTTTTTAGTGTCACACAGTAAATTGATGTATGTATTAAAATTATTTAGTCTTTGAAATTAATTTAACATACGAAGTCGTCTTATTTATGAATTAGTTTATGTATTTCCAAAAAAATAAAACATAAATACTATATTAAAAAAAAAAAACAACAAAAACATTAAGCAAAAACAATTCAAACTAAATACATAAATAAAAGAAAAACAAACTATTATGTTGAAATTATTTGTAAGCATAAGTGAACTTATTTGCAAGCAAAAAAAAACTCAAAAAAATTATAAAAAATAAAAAAGAATTTTTTATAAACTATATATAAATAAACTTATGTTTAATTATTAAATATTATTAATGAAAAAAAAATCGATCCCCAAAAAAAGCAGAACACTAAAGTGTAAAACGTAAAAGTTGGTAACCACATACATACATAACAACATCTTACTTTTTTAATGATTGTGTAATAATTAGCAATGTAAGCCTTTTATCATTTATTATTTTTTAAGTTACAAAAATATCTGTTTTATTTTTCTGTTTTCAAATTAAAATAAACAAAAAAGCAATTTTATTGTTTTTCATTTTGTATGAAAAATTTAAACTCTGTTTCTTACTAAAAATTATACAAATTTATTCGTTCACTATCATAATTACGATGGTATTGACGAAACCAGATTTCTGAAAGTTTCTGTAGATATATATTCCAATTCTCTCTTTTAAAATTGTGTATAGCTGATAAACGAACAGAGCCCTCATATTTCAAAATCTCCACTTTAAGAAAGTCCATAAATGTTCGATTATTTTCAAGTTTAAGGACTTTGGCGAATTACAAAGTTTCTGTTTTAAACAACTGATGATCCGTATCAAAAAAAGAAAAATTAGTTTAATTTTAATTTCATAAATTTTAACTGTGCGACCACAACTTAAAGTAATTAAAATATAGACCACAAGGGCATAAATATGACTTATATTTACGTTTACGTACGATTGAAGTTAAAATTTTTAATCAACAACGTATTGCATTAACATATACAAGAACTCCATACGCCAATTTTCTTTGGAAATTATCTTCTAATTTTAGTTCTTTACTTCCATCATGAAAAATCGCTAATTAAGTGTAGTTTATATGTACATACGAATAAATTTCTCCCTGTTACGCCATTAATAACTTAATAAATTTTAACGCGCAGATTGATATTTCTTTTTGTTTAACAATCTTATTGATATTAAGCAAAATGTAAAAGTTATCATTGGAAACAAACAAAATGGACACCAAGTTATGATCAAGTTTTTTAATATGATATTCTAATACGTATCTTTGGTTGTAAATGAAATCCTTTTAAAATGAGCAATTGTAGTAAGGGAATATCGCAGAATTAGATGGAACTTCCAACACCATCTGGAACATATGGCTAATGGTGGCGACACCGTTCTTCTAAACATTGAGACATTGGAAGCAGTTAAAGATAAATTCGCATGATCCTAATGATAATCCTAAATTCGGCGGTCATAATTATCTCAGTCGTGTTGTCGTTTCGGGATGTCCAATGCAGAATATCAAAGGCTTAAGACGATTCAGCTCTTATGGATAACATCCTTCATATCGATATATAGAAAAATACAGTTGTTTCACGCTAATATTAAGTCGAAGCTTGTTATTTAACAAAACTAAGAAAAATTTTCAAAATATAGTGGAGGAATACATACATTCATCAATATGTATCGAGATCTATAGGTAGAATCTCCCTGCAAAGTATCAGAGCACAAATGAAACGCCTACAGTAGAAAATGTATCATTGAAGCTAAAAATAGTGAAGGACTGAAATAAAAGGCCGTCAAAGGGACCCAATAGACAAAAGACAATTGACATTTAAAGTGATAATGGACACAATTACAAAGTCTATTTACAAACTATAAAGTCCTTTTTTTTAATCTTAGGCTTATTTCCTTATTATTTGATCTTAAAACCAAAATTATTTAAAATATTCGTAGACGACATGGTATTTAAAATAAATAAATGAATAATAAGCAGTTGTTTTTACACCATTTGTTATGCAATATTAATTACATTTCATTCAATTTTCTTTTGTTAAGCTTTTGGAGAGAATTTTATATTATTCAGTCGTTATATTATTGCTATTTCTCTTGTAATATATTTTTATTTCATTGCTGAATAATATGCATAAACTTTTTAATTAATATTCGTGCAATATTTTTGTTTTTCAATTTCCACATACTATATTTAGATTTTTTAAAAACGCTTTAATAATACATTCCCACGAGTTTTACAATTTTATTTCACATAAGCAGTGCTATTTTATCATATCTGAACTTTGACTCTGATGCTCGCTCAGAAAACGTGATCCGATCTGTTTAAAATTTTTAGAACTGAACTTTTATTTCGGCTGACACACTATGAAATTAAATTAAAAAAAATGTATATAAATTAATATAAATTAGAATTTCACACAAGCGCATATACATATGTATGTACATATTTTGATCCTGCGTCCGAGGTAGTATAGATGATTTGCTCTCCAATATCAATCTGTCTGTATTTTTTAATTTTTTTTTATAATTATTCAAAAGGAGGACAAATCTCAACATTCGATAGAAAAAATGTGCTTTATTTCTTATAATAGATGGTGATATAAAGCTAAATATGATAATCTAATAACCATTTTCAGGTATACATATAATCTCAAAATCACTTTCTAAATCGAATGGAACATATTCCTGAGTTGCAGGACGAAGTAACAACTGTTTGATTATACTTTGACACAAATTTTATTTATTTTTTTTTTCTTTTTTTACATATTCACAAAATTATCTATTTTCCTGTTCGTTTTTTTATAAAAAGTGCTGATATGCATATTTCATTATAAATTGGAATATTGATAGCTAATACTGCAATTTAGAGCGCACATACAGTTTTGGCTTGCCTCAACCAATCTTTGTCTAGAAACTTTGTTTTACGTATGCTTACAGTAACATTTTCCTGAGTTTCAGTCGTAAATGGTCTATTTTTTTAGAACTAACATTTTTACCGCTTGAACTGTAGTTTTAAACAAACTAAACATTATTATTAGTAAATGAGGTATTTGTGTGGTAGATATTCGTTTTAGAAACTCATATAATTAAATGGTTTGAATATGGTTTCAGTTATTAATTTATGACATTTCAACTTGTTGAATGTTGAATAAGCTAAGCATAACGGATTTTTTACGTAATTCATGACCTATCGATTGAAAATTAAAGCAAAGGAATTATTTATTTTGAACCTATATTGCAAATTTATACCTAAATATTAGTTTTCCATATAAATTAATTGGTTTTATTACTCAAAAAATACATAACCACAATTATAATTCATACATATATACAAAAAAGAGTACAACCCATATATTTTTTATATAACTATTAAATTATTAAGCAGGTAGTTGGAGTTATAGTTTTTTATTTTACTAATTATTACACAAGAATGTATTATAATATTGGTATTAAGTGGCAACATTTTTCAAACATTTTAACTCTTAAATTATTAATAATGTATGTACATAAATAAGTAATGATAGTAAAACAGGCAAAAATGTCGTGTTAAAAAAGAAAACTTAAATTGAGAAAAAAAACAAACAACTATTTACAATGACAAACGAGTAATAACACAAATAAATCCTATTTTATAAAAAAAAAATAATGACACAAACATTGAAAAGGATCAACTATTACTATAAAGAAAGGCCACTTAAAAAAGAAAATATTTCAAAAAAGTAGTTTAGTAAAAACAAAAAGGCTGCATAGCATGTTAAAATAATCAGAATTAACAAAAAAAAATGGGACTAAAACAAACATTTATGTTCAATTTATCAGTTAAAATACATCCATTGTGTTTCGTCCATATACAAATTTTTTATAAAAAGATGTGTTTAAAATAATAAAAAAAAAATAACAAATTAAGGCATTAAAAAGTTTTCATCGATTAAAAGAATATAAATAATACTACAAAAAATGAATACAGTTTTTTATGGTTAGATAAATAGTTTTTTTTGGAAAGTTTTAAACCCAAAAAAAAGATTTAATAACGAAGGTCTTTAAAACTTAATTACTTCCATGAGGATATGCATAGTCTACTTTCGAAGTTATCACCTAACCATATGTAAAAAAGAATTGAGTGCAATAAATCTATATATAGATACATCCTGGCTCCCAAACTAACGTCAATATTTATATCTAGAATTTTAGGGAGTGAATTGTACCTTATTTAGTCCGAATCAAAAAAAAAAAAAAAAAAAATAAAAAAAAAATTGCGCTAAACCTCCTCTTTCTGAGTACAATCTTTCAAACTGTTTGTAATATATATAATCATATATGTATTTATAATAACAATACAAAAGTACTAAATAAAATATAAAGAATTTGTCTATAGACTATTGTGTCCGAAAGCTGTTCAGATTATTTTATTATTGAAGGTTTAATGCAATTGATATAATCTTATTTCCCACCTTATACTTTATTTAAATTAAAGGAGAGATTATATTGTATATTCGAAGTTATTAAATAATTAGTATTCAATTTGAAATAATTAAATTTTTAGAAGTTTTAATGTGGCTATCTGTTAAAGCTATTCTTAACAATTTAGCGATACCGACAGTGGTACTTTTGCTAATAAACAGTTGTTTTGAATCATTTCCTATTTAAGCTTGCAGCATTCAAATGCACACATTTGAAATGTATTTTTTACAACATATATACATTTATACATTATGTAAAACTATTTGTGGTAAATATTCCTATATTTGGTTTAATTCGGAAATGATATTTCGAAATCAATGCTTTATGTTTTAGAGCTTCTATTATTCCTATTTTCAACTCATCTAATCCCACCATTAAGTTCTCAAACTTTCGAGAATCTAAAAAGTCTAAAATGTGTAGTAAACAGTAGTAACACAAGAGTAATTCGAAGGTTTCTCCATACACTTTCCAATATGGAAATATGGGTGTTCTACACCCAAGAAAATATTTTTTAAGCATCCTGTTGTTATTCAATGAACTAATAGAGTTGTCGACGTTACTGAATGTCATTTGACTGAAAAGGTTCTACCAACTGAACCTTGTAAGAACTAAGAACCAAATCATTGCATACAATAGGTCGATCGGCTTTTCTACACAGCGTCCACATTTTCAGTTAAACGAAGAAGCACTGGTGTTTTAATGTCTTGTCCCAAGCCAGATGAATCAAATCCTTGATATATCCATAGAATATGGAAATATACATAATTTTCAATAATTCATCAGTGTGATAGTGGTTTTAATGAATTGAAGACCTTCTTCATGACATACGAAATAAAATTTTTTGAATGCATTTATAGGTTAAGGTTTTTTCGAAAGTAAAAAATACCATCTGTAAAATTATTATCTATAACAATAATTATGACATCCTTCTACAGTTCATTGCATATTTAACTAGATCGTTCTTTATTGGCATTTTATTAATTAATAAACTCATTAAGTCAAATTTATTGAGTTGGAAGAGGATTATAAATTAAAAATTAATTCTAAATATTTGGGAAAGGCAAACCGATGTTTGTTGAGAGGCTATGTTGAAATTTACAATTAAAGATTTTAGGGAAAATTTAACTCATATCAAATGGAATTTAATGCACGACAGCAGTATTGTAGTCAATCGTTTTGAGATAGTTTTGAAAGGAAAACCGTTTAAGAATTTTCAAAAACCTATTTATCTATGGCATTTTTTATTTAAATTTATGAGAAATTTTCAAATTTCAAAAAGTAGAATTCATTAAGGAAAGTCATTTTATATACAATTTGATGGAACAAATTTTTTTTGTATAAAATAAATTAAGTTTCTCTCGATGGTTATAAAATTCATAAGTAGAAAGACAAAATATAAATAACATTGAAAAAAGCTTATTTAAATGAAAATAATGAGTGAAAAATATGATTTTTACTGAATAAAAAAATATATATAATTTTTATTATAAAACATTTTGCTCATTTATTAAAACAATAAATTTAAAGACGCATTTAAGTTTAAATAAAAAGGTTGGCTTCATCATAGTTAATTGTAAACGATTTTTTTCTCAAATTTTTATTTTATTGTAAAAAAAAATTTTATATATAAAAATATATATTTTTTTTAATTTAAAAACCAAATATGTATGTATTTTGATGGAGTTTTGGTCTGTGACTTTTGGTTTCCACATTTTATTATTTTAGAACTACACAAATAATATACAGGGTTTCAGACATTTTTTTAATATTTTCTTTTATATTTTTATTTAAACAAATTATTATAAATTGGGCAATCTGTTTTTCATATTCGTATTTCATAACAAAATTTTTGTCTGTCTCTTTAATGCAAATGATTTTTGATTTT
The DNA here is from genome assembly GCA_930367235.1 of Sarcophaga rosellei. Classification (NCBI taxonomy): domain Eukaryota; kingdom Metazoa; phylum Arthropoda; class Insecta; order Diptera; family Sarcophagidae; genus Sarcophaga; species Sarcophaga rosellei. The sequence continues at coordinate 41,935,521 of OV884020.1, read as the reverse complement.
CTTTTAATTTTGAATTGCATTTATATTTACGGGATATTTCCTTATTTTGGCAGACTAACATATCTTTCATAAAAAATAAACAAGAATAAACAATTAGCTTAACAATATTATTTCAATACACATCTAAATAGATCTCTAACAGAATCTAACATTTATATTATTATTACATTTGTTTATTTTTCTTTAACATATTTATATACAATTTCTAATTAATTAATCATACATACAAAATATAAAAAAGAAGAGTATCACAATTATGGAAGCAAGTAAAATCTAAAACAAAAAACCTTAGATTTAAATCAATTATATTATAAAACTACAATTATTAAACATTTACTTTTAAGTGGCAAACTTTGCTGACAAAACCAGCAATTAATGAAAAAAAAAATCTAAAAAAACGTATATATATATCATACAAAATATGATAATGTTATTATGTAGTTTATATTATTAATTAAACGAAAAAATATATATATATAAATAACAAAAACTCCCAAATGAAATAACATAACGACGAAGAAAAAACTATAAGGCAAAGGATCACATCCTAGAAGAAAACAAGTAAAAAATATTTAAATAAAATTTAAAACAAAATATTGATAAAAACACATTTCAATGTTGTTTTATTCAAACAAATTTATAAAAATGAAATTGAAATGTAGAAAATATTGATAGGTTTATTATACAAAAACTCGTAATTAAAGTTAAGAACAAGTCTATTCAGAAACTTTACACAGTCTTACGGAAGTCTACATACTCTTGCATATTTAAAGTTTTTTTATATTAAGCCTTTATTGCTTAGAATGTATTGATTAAATACACAATTTATTTTTAATTATTGAATATTATAATTTAAAGTTAATAATATTTTTACTTGGTTTATAAAGACATTTTTTTTACCTCTCTACCACAACACTTTGTTCCTGACGCTTGTATTAAAATGTTATTAATGCATTTTGTGTTTCTCTTAATGCTACAATATTAGACGATTGTTTCTTTCAGGCCATAACATTGTAGTATCCATGTACGTTCTCTAATTGAATAAGAATGTCTTAACAAAGCGACTTCGTAAACTGTAGACTTACATTCTGAGTGGCAGCTTTCTCTCTGATACTTTATAATTTTTTTTTTTTAATTTAACTATAGTATCAATATGTTCTGATGTTTCTATGTACCGAGTAGTCAATTCGAGTTTCGCTTTTAGTTTTCGATTTACATATCTCGATTACACTTCTCTTCGTTTATCGACAGTGCAAGTGCGGCCAGGACGTGGTTAATACTCGTAATTTTTATTTTCTTCAAATTTTTTTGTTTTTATCTTGATACTGTTTAAATTTAATTTTTTTCTCATTATAGAATTTGACATTGTTCTATAACTTAATGCCTGTTCCATCACTTTTAAAATTTCATTGATTTTAAACAACAATGAAAATTTCTTCTAAAAATTTTAATTTAAAAGATCAAGAAATTTTTCGAGGCGTTCTAACTATGTATATCATCATACGTCGTTATGAAAACTTTTGTAACTTAAAGTTAAAATTTATGTGATTGTAACATATGTATGTACGAGTATGTATGTGCTAACAACATTATTTTGGAGTATACTATAATAGAATTATTTTTACTTTTGAGTAAAAGAATATAAAGAAAACTTTAAACCAATTTTCGTTATGAAATCAAAAGTTTGTAAACTTTTATAAGACGGTGTTCACAAAGAAAGTTTAAAGAAACAACTTATAAACATATTATATTATTGGATGTAATTTCAACACTTTATTCCATTTCAATTCTATTCCTTAAAGCGATTATTATATCAATTAAATTTAAATATATCATTAAATTTTAATAAAACAAAATAAAAATTGGCCATTACAACCCTTCAGTCAGGATTAAAACCTAGCTTTTCAACACCACTCATGTTGTGTATGTTAATTTTATACATACATAAGTGGCGGGACCTACAGTTTAAAGGCGACTCCGAACGATAGATTTTTGAAAAACTTTTCATTGCAATTTTATTTACTCCCAGAGTTTTTGCCAGAAATCTGCTGAGAGGAAGTCACCGAAGAAATTTCGTTTTTTCATATTTCGTTTTGATGTTTGATCGGGGATTTGAACCGTGGCTACGCGTCTAATAAGCCAACATACTACCTACTAGACTACGGCGACTACATTTGAAGCACCTATTGATGTCATTATGCCATAATTGAAATGTCCGCCAGGGCTTCTTTGGGTGATGCCTATCATAAGTGTCCAATTTTTCATGATTCTGGCGCATACTTCAGCCTAAATTTGACCGATGGCGTGGGTTATGTTAGTTTTGAGGGAGGTTAACATGCCCTCAAATCGCCTGTTGAAACCACATGTCTTTGGCGTCCAGATTATCTAATGCAGGCCTAAAGAAGTTGGTAATCATCGGCGCTATATTTTATTAAATTAATTAGGAAGGGCATATTAAATATTGTTAAAAAAACATTAACATAAACAATCATGTTAGTCAACATCCAAATAAACAACACTCCTATAAAATATAACCTGTTTTATGTTTGAAAATAGGGATTGTATTTCGTATTTATTCTGTTTTTTTTTTTACTTTTTTGCAACATAAAAAATATTTATTTCTATAATACATACTATAAGTCATAAACGTTAAAAATAAAACTTATGAAATCTTACTGTCATAATAAAAAACCTACCATTTGCATTTTATAACAAAAATAGGGAAATGCAACTAAAACAATTAGATAGAAATTATATACATATATTTATATTATTATGACTACAAACAGTTTAATGTTCTTCGATAGAGAGAGAGAGAGAGAGTGAGAGCAACATCAATGCGCCAGATGCTAGACATTATTTCTTTTTGTTTTACATTTAACTCACACCTGTTGTTTATATACTTTGCCCATTTGTGCATTCCTTCAGTCTCCTGCTTCTTGGATTGTCTGCGTACTCTCGCTGTGGCTATAGCTATTACTGTTGTGTAATGCTCAAAACTCAAAAGAATGGTTCAATAACCCCCCACTAATGTTTTGAGCTTAGCAACTGTGTAGACTATAAACAATGAATGTTGTTTTATAATTTCATGATTAGTTCATTGTCCTCTGAAGTGATCTTTCCTCAGTTAATCCCTCTACTTTTGTGGGATATTTAAGTAATACAAAACTAAACGAAGGCGACAATTTAAGGGTAAGTATATACATACATACATATATACATTTTAAACCAAAACCTATTATGTACATACATATGTGCATAACACATGGGTTTTTTATTATTTAATTTTTACACTAGGGGTATACTTTCTGTACACAGTCATAACTATATTCCAAGTGCCACAAACGTTTGTTCTCTAAAGCCACATGAAAACTTTTGTACTAATTTACATATACTATATATATTTTATTGCATAATTATTTAATAATGTCCGTTATCTATTAAAATATAGAAGAAGAAGATGCTTTGGACGAATCGGCTCAACAGGCAGAAGTTTCTAATGATTCGGATGCTCCTTTAAAACCCAATGTAAGTATCTTTAAACTAAAGTTAACAAAGAAACTATATATCGACAATAAATATTTAGAATCTGAAATACAATATGATAAAAAAGGCTATTGTTCATGTCATTGCTGGCTTTAATTAGAACAATTTAAATGATTTCATTCATATTATTTGTACATCGTTTTATATATGTTTTCAATAAATATTTATCCATATTAGAAAAAAAACTGAAACAATACGTTTGCATAAACTAGTGATAGTTCCGTAATGTAGAGTGTTTGTATCAGGATTTGTTCATTATTATATTTCTGAAGGAACAGTATCAGCAAACAATATGGTTGTATACCGATAGTACTTCGGTACTACACTAAAGAAAATATTTTTTTTCCAATTAAGTCAATAGAAGTTATAAAATGTATTTCAAGGACAAGATCTCTTGATGAAACAGAAAATGATAAAGAATGCAAAGCAAAAATTCGCTGTCCTACGTTCTTTTATAATTTCCAAAACAATGAAATATGTACGAACAATACGTTTGCATAAACTAGTGGCAGTTCGTAGTTCGTAACGTAGGGTGATTGTATCAGGATCTCCCACACTCCTACAGGAAATAGTAAAAATTTGTTCATTTAATTTTTCTGAAGGAACAATATCAGTAAACAATATGGTTTTATACCGATAGTACTTCGTGGTCCACTAAAGAAAATATTCTTTTTTCAATTAAGTCAATAGAGGTTATATGATGTATTTCAAGGACAAGATGTGTTGATGAAACAGAAAATGATAAAATGTTAAACATAATACAAAGCAAAAAGTCACTGTCCTACGTTCTTTTACAATTTCCAAAACAATGGAATTTTATATGAATTTTTGTAATGTAAAATGTTTGGGTACTTCTTTTAAAAATGTGCGAAGTAGAAGAGAATTATTCTGGATGATATCCAGAATAAATAAATACCCTGCATCAGGGATGGGAAATTGATCTTAACAAATTGTACTAACTTTCACGAAAAATTGTACTTTTTTCAAATTCTCTTTTTTCTTTTTTAAACTTTTTTTAGTAAAAATTAAGTATAAATATAAATGACAATTCATTTTACATATATTTATGGGCATATATGTATGCGTAAAAAACATAAAAATTAACAAAAAGGTACATTGCAGTTTCTTTGTACTAAGTACTTGTATATATAATAGGTAAACATAACAAGTTACTTTAATACTTAACTTTATGAGATCTTAATTTTAAATCACTATTTATGATAAATTTTTTGCTAGCAAACTATTTGTTATTTCAAAATTGAACGAATATCCACGAACTAAATGACTTCAATAAATCCCTCGTTTGGATTAAATTGGAAACAGTCGACGCAAACAGTTTATTTTTTCCTTTGGTTCTTATTAAATTTTGGTACGAAAATATCCTTTCCACATTTGCAGATGAATGTGGAATGGAACTTTTGAAATGTCATTGAACATTGGTTCATTTAGTTTATTTTTTATTTCTGACACCTTCGACCAAAAGGTACATATGTTCTTATTTTTTAAAGCTTTAATAGTTTCTAAGTTCGAAAGCGCCCAAAATTGATTACTTATTAATTCAATATTCTTAATTTCATTCATTTTTAATATAAATGGTACAATACTTGAAGTTTTGCTGGAAACAACATTTTCTGGTGTAAATTTTTTAAACCATAGTAACATTTCATTATTTAAATCAACTTTTGCTTTTAAAACTTCACAAAATTTTAAATACAATTTCTTTGCTATTTCTTTAAGCTCCAAAGTAATACTATGATCAATATTATGTATACATCAATTTCTGTTCCACAATATATTTCGCCAATAGATTGATATTGATTTTTAATATATCATTTTCATCTAATGCATCATTTTGTATAAAATTGCGAGCTATTTGGGTGAACAAAAATTTTTGAATAATGTAATAAAATAGGGAAAATTTTTAAATAGTGCTAAATAAGTCATTGAGGTGCTATTGTGTTTTTGACTTCCAAATAGTGCTAAAAAAAAGTAAAATTGTACCAACTTTTCCATCCCTGACGCTGATACAATGTTGAATAAATCCGATACAAAGAAGTAATTTAAAAGGATTGTTCAAATACACCCTTTTCAATGTGGCGGAATACCCGCGAGGATGTTAATTAAAAATCCGCTGTTTCTTAGTTTCTTTCTATGGCCGTAGTGTTGTTGTAAATAAAATTTTACACAAGTGTTTCCACTTTACCTTCAAAGTGCATTGATACCTAGAGCATAGTAGTTGAAAGAAATAATAATTTCACATGGAGTTAATGATCGCAATTTTGAATTTGTGTCATTAACTAAATCAGGGTTTATGTGGACGGATTCTTCTTTCAAGGCTCTGATAATTGACTATAAGTTCGAGTCCTTCAAACTCTCACTCACTATCACTGAATCTCGGCTTGGTCACCGTTTGTACCGATACACCTGATTCAACTACACTTAATTTCCGTAGACGTTGTACGGAATATGGGATTTCCTTCCATTAGTATTTTCCGGTTAACAGTTTTCCAGCCTTATATGAATAGAATTTTTTCAATATTCCCTTCATTTGAGACAGGGAATCGTAGCTAACGATCTTTAACTTTTCCTCTGTAGGTCAATTTTGTTTATTTTTATTTATACAAGCGCCTACGTCATATATTAAGATGAGGTCTGTGCTATTGATGAAATAAAAAAGTTACAGGCTGTCAGCTAAGACGACTTATAATTGAAATTAATTTTCATTAACATTTAACATTTATTTTCTTAATAAAAAGAATGACGAAGATGACGATTATGATCCCGAAGATACGCGCAAAAAGAAGAAGGGTAAAAAGCGTAAAACTAAAAAGGGTGAAGAAAAAGGACGTAAGAAGAAAAAACGTAAGAAGAATGAAAGTGAAGAGGATAGTGATATGCGTGATGACGATGACGCTGACTACACAACTACATCATCGTCTTCAAAACGAGGCCGTAAAAGGAAGGACGCCGATAAATCGAGTAAAGAAAAAGAGGCTTCCTCGACTGGTAAGTAGACAATCTCATTTTTTTTTTTTGTATTTTGTATTGAAATTAACAGCTTAAATTTATTTTCAAAGGTATGCCTTCCGTGGAAGATGTGTGTTCTGCGTTTAATGTAACTGATGTAGAAATTGAATATTCCGAAACGGATTTACAGAACTTAACCACATATAAGGCATTTACCCAGCATGTTCGGCCTATTTTACAGAAGGAGAATGTTAAAGTACCGGCACCAAAGCTAATGATGCTGGTAGATGCTAAATGGCGCGAATTCTGTGAGGCTAATCCTAATTTGCAAGCAGAGCAGGCAAAGAGTGAGGAAGCTGATGAGCCCAGGTCATCTAGATCATCAAGAAATGAAAAGGTTTGCTTTTCTTAGTTTAAAAATCAAATTAACCAAATGAATAAATAACTGTATATTTTAGCCTGATGATTTGTACGAAGAAGAAGAGGAGGAGGAAGAAGAAGAGGAAGAAAAAGAATCATCTTCTAGTGGTCGTCGTAAACGAGGTGGCAGAGGTCGTGGTAAGAAGGGTAGACGATCGGGAAAAGTTCCCACATTGAAAATTAAATTTGGCAAACGAAAACGCGGCAGTTCGGATGAAGATCAGGATGCTTCAGGTGCATCCGAACGTGACTCTGATTTGGAGTTTGAAAAAATGTTACAAAAATCTGATGACAGTGCTGATGACATACCAAATACATCAACAGCTGCTGCTGCAACCAGTACCGCAGGTACAGACGGCCAAGGTGCTACGAACGAAGATGGAACACCTGTTGTAAGAAAGAAGGCTAAGGTTAAGATTGGCAATAAATTTAAAAAGAAGAAGAAGCTTAAGACGACTTCCCGTTTCCCTGATGGTGAAGAGGGAGAACACGAACATCAAGACTACTGTGAAGTATGTCAACAAGGAGGGGAAATTATTTTGTGCGATACTTGTCCCCGGGCTTATCACTTAGTTTGTTTGGAGCCGGAACTAGAAGAGCCGCCAGAAGGTAAATGGTCTTGTCCTCATTGTGAAGCCGATGGTGGTGCCGCTGAAGAGGAAGATGATGATGAACATCAAGAGTTCTGTAGAGTTTGCAAAGATGGCGGAGAATTGTTGTGCTGCGATTCATGCCCTTCGGCATATCACACGTTCTGTTTGAACCCGCCGTTGGATACTATACCAGATGGTGATTGGAGATGTCCCCGTTGCAGTTGTCCACCGTTGACTGGTAAAGCGGAGAAAATTATATCTTGGCGTTGGGCCGAGCAACAAGATTCAGGATCAAAGAAAGCTAAAACTAAAGCACGTGAATATTTCGTTAAATGGCATAATATGTCTTATTGGCATTGTGAGTGGATACCAGAAATTCAAATGGAAGTTCATCATCCATTGATGATAAGATCATTCCATCGCAAATATGATATGGAAGAACCACCTAAATTTGAAGAAACTTTAGACGAAGCTGACTCTCGATTCCAACGTATTCAACGTCATAAGGCCAAGGGTGGTATTCAAGCCGATGATGAAGATGAGCAATATAAGAAGGATTTAGAAGAACGTTTCTATAAGAATGGTGTTAAACCCGAATGGTTAATTGTACAGCGTGTTATCAATCATCGTACAGCCAGAGATGGCACTACTATGTACTTGGTTAAGTGGCGTGATCTGCCTTATGACAAATCGACTTGGGAAGATGAATCCGATGACATACCAGGCTTAAAGCAGGCAATTGACTACTATTTGGATTTGAGAGCAATGTGCACGTCTGAACAAAGATTGGGAAAGAAGAAAAAGGGACGTAAGAGTAAGGTAAAGGAGCTGGAAGATGAAGACCGTCCAGTTAGGCGTTATACTCCGCCTCCAGAAAAGCCCACATCAGATCTGAAAAAGAAGTATGAGAGTCAACCACCATTCTTGGAAGGTACTGGCATGCAATTGCATGTTTATCAAATTGAAGGTATCAATTGGTTACGTTATTCATGGAGCAATGGAGTTGATACCATTTTGGCCGACGAAATGGGTTTGGGTAAAACTATTCAAACTGTTACATTCTTATATTCTCTATACAAAGAAGGCCACTGCAAGGGCCCTTTTCTGGTAGCAGTACCACTTTCCACTATTATCAACTGGGAGAGAGAATTTGAGCTATGGGCCCCAGATTTCTACTGCATTACCTATGTTGGGGACAAAGATTCTCGCGCAGTTATACGTGAAAATGAATTGTCCTTCGAAGAGGGAGCCATAAGAGGTGGCAAAGCGTCACGCTTACGTACAACGCAATACAAATTTAATGTCTTGCTTACCAGTTACGAATTGGTCTCTATGGACGCAGCCTGTTTGGGCTCAATTGAATGGGCTGTTTTAGTGGTAGATGAAGCTCATCGTTTAAAATCGAATCAAAGCAAATTTTTCCGTATTCTGAACTCATACAATATTGCCTATAAATTGCTTTTGACCGGTACACCCTTGCAAAACAATTTGGAGGAATTGTTCCATTTGCTTAATTTCTTATCCAGAGATAAATTCAACGATTTAAACGCTTTCCAAAATGAATTTGCCGATGTTTCAAAGGAGGAACAAGTAAAACGTCTTCATGAAATGTTGGGACCACATATGTTGCGTCGCTTAAAGGCCGATGTATTGAAGAATATGCCTTCTAAATCTGAATTCATTGTAAGAGTTGAATTGTCGGCTCTTCAAAAGAAATTCTATAAATTTATTTTAACTAAGAATTATGAGGCTTTGAATTCAAAGAGTGGTGGTAACTCTTGTTCCCTCATTAATGTGATGATGGATTTAAAGAAATGTTGCAACCATCCCTATCTCTTCCCTTCGGCAGCCGAGGAAGCTCAAACTACTGCTGGAGGCTTATATGAAATAAATTCTTTAACTAAAGCTGCTGGGAAACTCGTTTTACTTTCGAAAATGCTCAAGCAGTTGAAAGAACAAGGTCATCGTGTTTTAATTTTCTCACAAATGACAAAAATGTTGGACATTTTAGAAGATTTTCTGGAAGGTGAGGGCTATAAATACGAACGTATTGACGGCGGTATCACTGGAAATTTAAGGCAAGAAGCTATTGATCGGTTTAATGCACCAGGAGCTCAGCAGTTTGTTTTCCTGTTAAGTACTCGCGCTGGTGGCTTGGGTATTAATTTAGCTACCGCCGACACTGTAATAATCTATGACTCTGACTGGAATCCTCACAACGATATCCAAGCTTTCTCTAGAGCTCATCGTATTGGTCAGGCCAACAAGGTCATGATATACCGCTTTGTTACACGTAACTCTGTCGAAGAAAGAGTAACCCAGGTTGCTAAGCGCAAAATGATGTTAACCCACTTGGTGGTTCGACCTGGCATGGGTGGCAAAGGAGCTAATTTTACAAAACAAGAATTGGATGATATTTTACGTTTCGGTACCGAAGAACTTTTCAAAGAAGATGATAAAGAAGAAGCTATTCATTATGACGATAAAGCAGTTGCCGAATTATTGGATCGATCCAATAAAGGCATTGAAGAAAAAGAGTCCTGGGCTAATGAGTATTTGTCATCTTTCAAAGTGGCCTCTTATGCCACTAAGGAAGAGGAGGAAGAAGAAGAAACGGAAATAATTAAACAGGAGGCTGAAAATTCTGATCCTGCCTATTGGGTAAAACTGCTACGACATCACTACGAACAGCATCAGGAAGACGTTGGTCGTACTTTGGGCAAAGGTAAACGAGTACGTAAACAAGTTAATTACACCGATGGCGGTGTAGTAGCTGCCGATACAACGCGCGATGACACAAATTGGCAAGATAACAATTCCGAATATAACTCCGACTACTCCGCTGGTTCGGATGAAGATGGTGGTGACGACGATTTTGATGAACAAAATGGTGGAGAAGGCCGAAAGGCGCGTAGACGTGTTGAACGCCGTGACGATAGACCACTGCCTCCCCTTTTGGCTCGTGTTGGTGGCAACATAGAAGTTTTGGGCTTTAATGCCAGACAACGTAAGAGTTTCTTAAACGCCATCATGCGTTATGGCATGCCTCCTCAAGATGCTTTTAATTCGCAATGGTTGGTACGGGATTTAAGAGGAAAATCGGAACGCAACTTTAAGGCCTATGTTTCCCTATTCATGCGTCATTTGTGTGAGCCTGGTGCAGATAACGCAGAAACATTTGCTGATGGTGTTCCCAGAGAAGGCTTATCTAGGCAACATGTTTTAACACGTATTGGTGTCATGTCGTTAATACGTAAAAAAGTGCAAGAGTTCGAACATATTAATGGATACTACAGCATGCCCGAATTGATTTTAAAACCCTGTGAACCTGTTAAAAAAGAAGAAAACAATGAAAATCCCATTAAACCAGAAGATAAGAGCGCAACCACCAGCACCAGTGCTACGCCAGCCACTAGTGCGGCACCCAGTCCAGCTCCAGCGTCTGAAAAGGCAGATGAGAAAAACAGCACAGCATCTGATAAAAATGAAGAAATTAAAAAAGAAGCCGAATCCGAAGATAAGAAATCAAGTGATAAAGACGAAGATAAAAAAGAAGAAAAACCAGAAGCCACACCTGTCGTCAAAGCCGAAAAGTCTGATAAAGATAAGGAAGGTGCCGCAAAGGAGGTGAAAGCGGAAATATCTGAAACTCCTGATGGTGAAGGTGAGAAAGTGGAAGGCGAAAATAAGGAAATCAAGGAAGAAGCTAAAAAAGACGATAAAGAGGCGATTAAACCAAAAGTCGACGATGATAAAACCACCGAAATCATTGACGATGATGATGATGACGTACTGATTGTTAAAGAAGATGGTGAATTGGAGAAACCCAATTCCTCTGGTAATAAGGCTTCAGTTACAGCAACATCAACAGCTGATAAGGATCCTAAGGATGCAAAACCGAAAATTGAGGAAAGTTTGGAAGTACTAAAACGTAAATTTATGTTCAACATAGCCGATGGCGGTTTCACCGAGTTACACACTTTATGGTTAAATGAAGAAAAAGCTGCTGTTCCTGGTCGTGAATATGAAATTTGGCACCGTCGTCATGATTATTGGCTTTTGGCTGGTATTGTCACCCACGGTTACGGTCGCTGGCAAGATATACAAAATGACATTCGATTTGCCATCATCAACGAACCATTCAAAATGGATGTTGGCAAAGGAAACTTTTTGGAAATAAAGAATAAATTTTTGGCAAGGCGTTTCAAATTACTCGAACAGTCGTTAGTAATTGAAGAACAGTTGCGTAGAGCCGCGTTCCTAAATCTGGCGCAAGACCCTAATCACCCAGCCATGTCGTTGAATGCACGCTTTGCTGAAGTCGAATGTTTAGCCGAGTCCCATCAACACTTAAGCAAGGAATCCTTGGCTGGCAATAAGCCAGCTAACGCTGTTTTACACAAAGTTTTAAATCAACTGGAAGAATTACTTTCCGATATGAAGAGTGATGTTTCACGTTTACCCGCCACTCTGGCACGTATACCACCTGTAGCACAACGTTTGCAAATGTCGGAGAGATCAATTTTATCACGCTTGGCTGCAACAGCTGGAAACGCTACCAATGCCGGTAAGTATTTCCTTATTTATTCATGTTTCTTTTTTGAGCTACAACAACACATTGTAAATTTGTTAGGCATCTTAACGCTTTAGAAAGCTGCCATTCTGAATAAAAACAAAAGGCTAAACCATATTTCCATATAGTGTTAGTAATGACGGGCAGGAAAGGACTTGTAAATGATCACCAACCGTACTACAGTTCAAAGAGTAATAAGTCAAAACGTAATAGGAATTAATTAACTGTACAACAAAAACCTAGTTACTCTCAAACCATTTTATGGTTCATATGAATTTTTGTGCAAAGATTAGATTGCCTTGTTTACAGACAAAGGTGGACAATGACAGAGGAAGAGGATGACATTATTCGCTTCCACTTCGTGGGTCACTCTGCAATTACGGTCTTTAATAAACCGACTGAGGTGCATCTCCTCTCCATATATATATATATATATATCTGAATACCAGTCTTTCTGGTCAAATATAATACTGTTTTCAGAAACAGCTCAAAAATTGTTATGGGATGTTTGTATCTTCTCTGAAGATTTCTGAATTTCTTAAGGGTCGTGAACATAATGGAGTTTAGCACATGCATTCAGTCATTGTAGCTACTAGATGAAAATAGATTGAAACTAGTTTAGTACTGGGACACTCATATTTTCAGTTGCATTAGAATTGGACCATATATATGTATGTATCTTCTTGACGGAAACTGGTGTAAACTTTCAACACGTGTAGCTCTCGAATTCGTTGCGACCTAGACAGATTCATAATAAGACAATACAACTACTAAATTTTTGTAAATGTATTATTGCTAATTGTGAAACACTTGAGACGTTTCCTCTTTAAGGATTCCACCAAAGTTATTTATAAACTTATGTATTTCAAATAAAGTAAAACGTATTGATCATTTTAGTCGTATACGAACCAATTAGTTTAATGGCTGGCCACCGAGAGAGCTTGCGATATTTTTACTAAAATAAAGCAGTTTTACATAAATAAAATATATGTGCATACGAATACAGTAATCCCACGATTTACGTCGCAGTTGGTTCCAAAAAAAGGAGTCGTAAATCGAATGACGACGTAAATCGAATTTCATATTGCTCATACTACGAAGTAGTATGTTTTTAACAAGGAACTTAAAAAAGTTACAGTAATCCCTCGATTTACGTCGCAGTTGGTTCCAAAAAAGGCGTCGTAAATCGAATGACGACGCAATTTGAAGTTAGAGGGAACAAAAAGTTTGACGACGTAAATCGAAGCAACGTTAATCGAGGCGATGTAAATCGAAGGATTACTGTACACTTTACTGTTTATAAATATAATCTATTAAACTCAACGTTGATTGTGCTCTAAGTATTTAGTATTTTATTTAATATTGTTTAAACAAATATAATAATCGTAATATTGTTTAAATAAATATAATAATCGTTATTCATTTCAGCTCAACTAATGGCTCAATTCCCGGCCGGTTTTCAAGGAACCGCGCTTCCAGCATTTACAGGTGGTCCAGCTGGCAACTTTGCTAATTTCCGACCTCAATTTTCTGTTCCTGGCCAATTATCGAATAACTCAGCAGGACCCAATGCAACCGGAAATTAAATTAATTCAAAACAGTAATGAAAATATGATTCTCTCGTTTTAGTTTCGTATTTATTTTAAAGCATAATTTCTATAAGTTTGCACAAATTGTGCAAGGAATTTTTACATTATTATACATATACAAATTATTTTCGTCTAAACATAGTTAATTTGATTTAATAATACAATACATCTTATTTTATAATGTCGAATGTTTCTTTATTTTTCTGAATATTTGATTTCATTTTTGGTTAGATTTTAATATTGTTTTATTTAATTTTTCGTTTACAATTCTTACAAAATTGATTTTAAATTATAAAACTATAATAACAATAATAAATGTATTATTAATCACATACCTACATATATATTCATATAAATTAGATGTCCATTAAGATTGGAAACGTATCTACATACATATATACAAAATTATTTAAAAATCCCATAAAGTAATACAATATACTCGTATATAAAGTAATTACTCTTTTTGCGGTAAAATATTGTCACGTGTATCAAACTACATTCACCAAGTGAATATTTATTATTTATGCTGCATAAAAAATAATATTGCATTGGTGGAATGCCAATGATTAATTCTTTTATTACAAACATCCCAAATAAATACATATATCAATAAACTAAATACATTAAGAATTGTTTTTTTTTAATATAAGCTATAGTCGCTCGGAAAATGATAGAAACCTACTGTCTCTGTTAGGCTAAGATCGGTGCTAAGCTGTCTCGCAGATATTGGTCACACGATTGATGTTACGTTTTCTTCAGACATGATACGTAAAATATTGCAAATAAAATGGATCTAGAAACCGAGCCGGACGGCAATGATCATAAAAACTAGTGCCTTAGGGTTGAGGTGGTGGTGTTTGTTTCTAGATGTCTATGGCCTGCTGTGGACAGTAAGAGAACAGGTTGTAAGCTGGGCTTGGATAAGTCCAGCTCAAGCTTGGGTGTCGGTTTACCACGGGACACTGCGAGATTAGCCGAACTATTGCAGGGCATGTTGCGGTGAGGAGGAGTTGGAGACTATCGAGGTTAAGGATCCTTGGCAGGGCCTTTTTTGAAAGTTCGAATTCTGTCGAGAGCCGACATCAAGGCTCTCCACAGATTCATTAGGCTAGTTGAGAGGTGCTAGGGCTTTATTAGTGTAGTCGCGCTCTCTCTTTTTGTTGTATCTGGTCTGTGTAATACCTCCGCTTCCCATTCTCCCCTTTCCTAAACCGTCTCCTTTTATCCTATTCCCTCTTTAAGGACGTTGTACAATGGGTCAGGTCAATTCGACCTCCGGGTACTTTACTTGTCTTAATTGGCAAGTACACGTCTTCTTACTTAGCCTGGGGTTGAGGTGAGCACGAGCTCCTGGCTTGTACGAGAAGGATAGCTTTTCTAACCTAGCAAAACTTTGAGTATAAATAAAACTTCCATGAAAAGTTTTTCAAAAATATGGCGTTCAGAATCGACTTTAACTGCAGATAGGTATACATATAAAGTTAACACACACAACTTAAGTGGTGTAAGAAGCTAGGTCGTAATCCTGACTGAAGAGTAGTAATGACCAGTTCTGTATGTATCATAACAAAGTGTAGGTTGTACATTGTACAGTCAATTCTGTTTATTACAACTTATTACATTCTCAACAGCCTAGCAATTTCTATCTATGCATGTACATATATGCAGACAGTGCAGTGAAATATAATGCAGCTTCTGCTCCTACTCTTAGGACTAGTTTGGTACCGGTTTAGCCTTAAATCTTATTCAACCCTACAGTCCATTATAATTCCAATCCTAATGGTGCTGATCCTGATCTTGCCAGTTTATGCGCCTCTTTGTTGCAAGTAACATAGCAATGGCCATACATCCAGCTTAGGATAATTTAACAATCCAACATAAAGTCACTTAACTGCCTTTTACATTCCCAGACTAGATGTAATATGTTCTCCCAACACCATCAGAATTGCCTCATTATCTATATAAATTTTTATCCGTCGTCTTCGATATATGTTTCCTAATTAGTTCCCCCGCCTTAACGACTCCTAGAATCTCTGCATGAAATACACTAGATTCCGCTGGAAATCTACACCACATATTTCAAAATTTAACACGTAAAATTTTTTGGCAACTTAAGGCCTAACTACGGGTCCGCCAAATAACTTTTTTTTGTAAAAATGCTTTAAAAAAAACTACTTAATATTTTCTCAAATTCCTTGTTTTATTTGGAAGTACAATCCTTCCGGTTAATAATGGAAATTAATTTCATTCAAATGGCTGGCCATGCAGTAGCCTACACGATCGGTCCAATTTTTAAGCACATTGTCGATTGTGTGCAGCTGTATTTCACCAATGGCTTCACGAATATTGTCCTTTAAAGCGTCAATTGTCTCTGGCTTGTCGGCGTAACGCTTATCTTTGACGGCACCCCACAAATAATAGTCCAACGGTGTCAAATCGCAACTCCGAGGTGGCCAAACGACATCAGCTCTGCGGCTGATAATGCGATCTTCAAAAACAGGGCGCAAAACATCGACTGTAGCTTCGGCTGTGTGTAGCGCCGTCCTGTTGAAACCAAATGTTGCCAATATCCTCCTCTTGAATTTTTGTGAACAAAAATTCGTTCAACATGGCCCGATAACGATCGCCATTGACTGTAACGGCCACTCCTTGCTCATTTTCGAAGAAAATTGTCCAATTATGCCTCTGGACCAAAATCCGCACCAAACAGGGACTCGTTTTGGGTGCGTTGGCTTTTCAATGTATGCGTGCGGGTTTTCTGTGCCCAAAATGCAACAATTTTGCTTGTTTACATACCCGCCAAGATCAAAATGAGCTTCATCTGAAAAGATGATTTTTTTGGCCAAAATCGGCATCTTCTGTAAGTCGATCGCAGGCCCACTTAGCGAAGCGAAAACGCTTTGGATGGTCAACTGGCTTCAACTCCTGAACCAATTGGACTTTGTATGGCGTCATACCAAGGTCTTTATGTAAAATTCGCCTCAATGATGCCTCCGAAATGTTCAATTGTTGAGAATGACGGGGAATTGATGTTGATGGCGCTTCACGCACACTTTCTGCCACAGCAGCAATATTCTCGGGGTACGCACTGTTTTTGTTATTTCACAAGATAACGAACATACGGAGCTGACGGTGCTTCCCTTCTTCCAAAATCCGTACGCAATTTTCGCACACATTCTGCAACATTACCATGATTTTCAAAGTAATGTCGCAATATTTCCCAGCGTTGTTCAGGCGTATACACAACCATATTCGTTCAGCGGAAGGATAAAACTAATTATCTGTCAAATCAGACATGAGCTAAGTGTTACCATTCACGCAATAAGCACTAGTTGAAAAAAAACGTTAGATGGCGGACCCAATATATACTATAATTTGCTAATCCAATTTTATTCAACTCTGCGAATACATACAATTCCCCTTGCCAAACCAAAACATGGTAAGTAAATTTTTCGTCAAAATAAATTTCTTTAAAATCATAACGAAACTGATCGCAATTTACTTAAGGCCTACTAACTACAATATGCTAATACATACATACATAATTGGCCATTACAACCCTTAGTCAGGATTACGGCCTAGGTTCTCAAGCCACTGATGTTGTGTGCCTTAATTTTATACTTGAGTGACGGGACCTACAGTTTAACGTCGACTCCTCAACAATATGCTAATCCTACTGTCAAAATTTAAAGAAAGTCTGTCAAATGCGTAAGAAATCTTTTTAAGACTTTTAAGTGGCTATTTATACTTTTTTGACTTTAAATGCTAGACGCACTAAATATATAAATCTAAACTTATCTTTGTAAAATTAAAATAATTTTATAATTGTGCTGTAGAATTAATATTAAAGTAAATATAAAAGACCATAAAAATTATTTGTCGCGTCCGTTGCAACTTGTGGTTTCTTTTCTATTACTTCCACTTTGTATACACCTGCCATTAACGGCAGCATTTAACGAAAAGTTTACTTAGCATGTTTTGTTTTGCCAAATAGGATTGTGTGTATTAGCAGAGTCGGTCAGAATTGGATTAGACGATTGTAGTTAGGCTTTTATAAATATATATGATAACATACATCAAGTTGTAACGGCTGCCGTTTATGTGTATAATATAACCGTAAACAATATTTACAGCAAATAGTGAAAGAGTTTTTTATATCAACTTTTATATTAATCCTAGCATTTAAATTAGAAATAACCACTTTAGTCTTAAATAAAATTTTCTACGTAGTTAACAGACTTTTCGTTAAATTTTGCCTTTATGATTAGCATACTGTAGTTATTTATAAAGTTTTCTATTCCCTATTCTGTGTTCCCTAGATGGTAGAAAAAGTTCGGTTGCCAGATGGCAACTCAACGTAACACTCGTTAAGTTGCCAGATGTCAATGCAACTGAAGTTTGGTAGCAATCTATAATCGACCCATTATATTGAAAGTGTATTTGATTTGTACGTGATGTAGATGTAAATATTTCATTTAAAAAGACAATTCTAAAACGCAATATTTTTAGTCTATTTTGTCTTTTAACTGTATTTCAAATTTCGTTAATAACATCAAATGAGACAAAATCTAGTAACGCACAAATAATTGTGTAACAATTAGCTTCTATATACAACCTATTTGTCGTCGTCACTGAACATACCATTCGTTAAATGTCAAATTGAACGAAAAAAAAAATAAAAATAACGTGAAGTAGGCTGCAAAATTCCCTTCTTTCTTTCCGGTTGTCAAAAAGGTACGAAAGCAATGATTTTGCTGCTTAAGCCGAATAAAAAAAATATTGTTAAAAATAATGAACATCTTTAAATTAATAAGTGAATTCTTCTGTTATTTCAGTGCAAGGACGACAAATACATTAAAATATGGCTGACGTTGATGTGTAAGTATTAATTTTTGTTATGATTGGAGGAGAACAAGCGCCAATTTCAAACAAGTTTGAATTGTCATATAAACTTGTGAAAACCTGTATGGTAGATAGGTTTAACAAATTATCTTTTGTTTTATATACTTTAGAGATGTACCCTCAGCTGCTCCCGCTGTTGGTGGAACCATGGATATTAACCAAGCTTTGCAAGAAGTCTTGAAGAAATCTTTGATTGCCGATGGTCTCGTACACGGTATTCATCAAGCTTGCAAGGCTTTGGACAAGTAAGTCAAAGATTTTCTAAGTGTACAATAAGCTGGTACTAATTTCGTTTATTTGCAGACGTCAAGCTGTTTTGTGTATCTTGGCTGAGTCTTTTGACGAACCCAATTACAAGAAGCTCGTTACTGCCCTCTGTCATGAACATCAAATCCCCTTGATCCGCGTCGATTCCCACAAGAAGCTCGGTGAATGGTCTGGTTTGTGCAAAATCGACAAAGAAGGCAAGCCCCGTAAGGTTTGCGGCTGTTCCGTTGTTGTCATCAAGGACTTCGGTGAGGAAACCCAAGCTTTGGATGTCGTCAAGGAGCACCTCAGACAAAACAGTTAAACTTCTAATTCTACTTGTAGTCTAATCTGTAAATGGGGTTCATCATTTTCGATGATAACGATGCATCTTGTTTTTGTTTTTATCAAAAACACACCAAAATAACAACAATAAATATGGCTTGAAACATAGATGTATAAAAACAAACAAAAAAAACTATTCTTGTATTTAAGTTAAATCAAGATGAAAAAATTTTTTATTATTAAAATTCATAAATATTAAAAACAAAAAAGTGAGAGTGGAGTTGAATATAATTTGTTTTTAAAAAGCATCGATATTTCCGTACCCTTGCTGAGTGGCATGTTTATACACCTTTAATGCATTCCTTTTTGTGTTTGGGCCAATCATTCAACTGACATTCCCTGTGAAATAAAAATAATTATGAACATTAATAGATTGTGAAGTGGCTAAAATATAAAGCAAATTGAAACTCGAGATTTAACGCTCGATTATGGAAAGCAACTGAAACTTAGTTGCAAAAAAAGTTTCAATTGTAAAATGTTTTTTTACAACTATTTTGTTGGGAGTTGACACCGCAACTGAAGCACGGTTTTTGTTCATAGTAGGCAAGTAAATTTATGAATACATATCGGAGAATTTAATAGTAAATGCTTTAAAATTAAGTTGTGTCTTTCATGTGTTATCTAAAAGTTAGCGTTAGAAAACTACCATCCGGAAGGCAATTTTTTGAACTTGATGTCATTCGTTTTCTATTAAATACGTTTGATCCTTAAACAAAGCTTAATAGGAATATTACAGACATTTTAAAACCGATTTCTGTGAAATATGCAAACACGAACAAAAGGTTGACAAAATGAAAAGGTTAATACATACAAACACATACTTGGTATGTTGAAATAGAGCGAAGAAAGTATACCACATTCCCTTAGGTGAAAACTAATTGATCGAAACAAACACTGCTTTGTGTTCTACATGTGTACGCACATATTAGCATAGTCGTTTACGATCATAACTCGTCATCTAAAGTGGGTGGTGGATAAAGGAAAGGACAATACGAAAATTTTAATGTATAGAAACATATTTGGCATGTGAAATAGAGCTAAGAATACCATTATTTTTGTTGAAAACTAATTTATCAAAACAAAAACCGCTTTGTGTTCTATATACATACTTATTAGGGTAGTCAAACTTAAAAATTCCCATCTGAAATGAGTGGTGGATAAAGGAAAGACGTGGTGCATCGCCTCTCAAGGTGGCACCTGTTGGTGAACTTTTTTAAAATTTATTTTAGAATACTATAGACATATCTTTCTGCTATCATCTTATTAAATTTAAACTAATTTCAATATGTTACAAGCAATCTGATTATAAAAATTTGGATGGAAATAGTTGCAGCAGCATTGGCATTCATATTCTAAAATCAATGAGTTTTAAATAAAACTTTATTATATGTTTTTCTGAATACTTTAGCTATAATAATACGGGGGAAAATACTATTTATAATGGAAAATCTTGCAGTATGGTTGGACAAATGTAAAATTAATGGCCGTGACGCAAGAGATAGATGAGTTAGTAATAACAATCTTTTATTCGTAGAACTTTCTTAGAGTTAAAACTGGATCAGAAATGAATTGAAGACCAGAAAGTGATCGATTCAATTGGGAGTAAATTTGCATCTTACAGTCCAAAGCAACTACGTAATATTTGTAAAAAATTCTGAAATCAAGCATAGTTTTAATTGATGGTACAGTTGCGCTGTTTAACTTCCGAAAACCTGAAGCGTTTCATCATGTCCGCTAGGTGTTCGGAAGCTATTTATTGCCTTAAACTATGTATTTTTATTTCGAAATTAATACAAACCAACATAATGGAAATTTAACAATATTAGTTCGATTATATATATATTTGTTATAAGGGTATACCTTAAAATTTTGATACAGGACTAGTTGCAGTAAAAGCTGCCACACCGGATATAAATTGCTTTTTTGATTGATTTGAATTATTATAAAAGCATTGATGACAAAAAAGCAACTATATTTGCTTCAATTCCAGAAACAATAGCATTGATCCTAAAGTATTATATGGGTCAGAAAATTTTATGTTGCATAAATCTCGATAATTCTACTCAACCTGATCGTAACTTCTCACGTATTGCTCCATCAGAACTGAACGAAATCTACCGTCATTGTTTGGACAGACACTGTAAAATTTTGAATTAAATCTTTGTCCGTTAGATCTTCCTCTTATCTAATTAATACATCGGAAAATTTTTCAACTTTCAAGAAAAGACATGCATTAGAAATTATATGTATATTAGATATTGAATTGTTGGCTGAAAGTGACATTGAACTCTATAGCCTTTAGTGTACGTTCTGGAATCATTACTGCTTCCTCTCTTAAAAGAGCATAACATAGAACTGAATAAGATAGCCGCGAATCTAGAAAATGACCAAATTCAAACGGCCCGTGTCAACGCACATTTGATCATCCTACGCTGATTAGTGATAATTTGAACTCTACCTCGCCAAATGACTTCAAGCACTAGCAATTGGAGGCAATCACTCCAAAATCAACGATATCGCTCTTTACATCATGAACTAAAGAAGTAAGGTGAGAATTTGACATCTCAGTCGAACATAACCAACTTCCCACAGTTAGAAATCCCAAAAATCTTAAGGTAATAGTGTCAACAGTCTCCTTCATTTCTTCTCGCATGCGACTTACATCAATCAATAAATAAAGACAAGGAACAGAGTCCTAAAAGAATTGGCAGCGACATCTTGAGGCGTCAACAAAGAGACATTGATTGCAATGTTCAAGATTGTAGGGCTCTCGCTCCGCAATTATGCTGCACCTTATCAATGCCCGAATGCAGAAAGCTACGGAAAATGTAAGAATGACAAGAAGAAACCAAGTTATTGCCAATCATGCATCACAATACGCCAAACAATACTTGGTGACATGTTAACAGAAGGAGTTCCTCCTACAATAACCTAATACCTTATCATCTTTTCACCAAATCTAATTTCTGACATCATTTCATTTGACAGAGAAACAGCAGAACTATTATAACAACTATAGTCGACATCGAGTCTTTAACGTTCCGAAACTCATGACACGAAACTGAAAGGTTATAAATTTTCAATTTTAACAATTTAAATGGATTAATTAACAATTTAAAATGCAAAAAAAAAATTATTGAAACAAATGCTAATTAAATATTATTTTTTATTGCTTTTGGTTTAAAGGTTAATAAATAAAATTCTTCAAATGCGAAATAACATTCGAAAACAAACATAATAATGTATGCTAATTTTAGGAATTCAATATAAATTTAGATCTGATCTACTGGAATATTAAGATTAATTGCTTTTATTCAAATTGGTAGGTCTAAAAATATTGGTGTACAAAGAATTACTCGGATTTCTGTAATATTGGGGCTTTAGATAAATTGATTTTTATTATTTTGAGTCATTCAGTCACTATAACGGTAATGGTTGTCCACTTTACGCATGTAACTTGCTTTTTGTTTTTGGCCACTTTATGTGATTGTTTTATAAATACATTCTCTGTTATAAAAACAAACATATAAATAAAGAGAAACTAAAGTGAAAAATAATTATGCCTAGAGGCAAAGGTGCTGGTCTTAAAAGGCCAATTATAAATATATCGAACATATCATCTGCTATAGAAGATATAGAAAAAGGTATGACCATTGAAACTGCTGCCAAGAAACATACAATTGCAAAAACGACCTTGTGGAGACATTACAAACGACATCAGTTGTCTGGCCAGCAGCAGCAGCAGCAACAACAACAATTGTACAATGGTTATGTCTCAAACATTAGCAATAACAACATGCACATTTTTACTGACGAAGAAGAAATCTTCTTGGCTGAATACATTAAGACGCTTGCTAAACTCCAGTACGGTCTGTGTGGCAATGACATAAGGAAGTTTGTATATCTCATAGCCCAGAGAAATAATAAAAATATGCCAAAAACATGGATAGAAAATGAATCGGCAGATATTGAATGGTTAGTTGGTTTTATTAAAAGGCATCCGAGTACACCATTAGAAAAATCATCCATAGCATATCCCCCAGCAATGGCAACAACGGCAACAAGTTCCCAGCAAAAAATAGATTTTAATATCATTCCAAACAATCTGAATGACTCGATATCACTTTACCTTTTTAGTCAAATTTATCAGTTGATGAAGACAACTAATAGCAGCGCTTCGGAAAAATCAGTAAATTTGGAGAAATAGTTGGACTAAATGTTTATACCATAATGGTAGATGTTGGAAAAAAAGGAAAAACTGTTGAATTTTAGACAAAAGAGGAGAAGTCATTAAAAAATTTACTTTCGCCAAAGATGAAGTACAAAATTTAAACTGCCTAAGGCCACTAATACGACTAGGAATTAAAAAAATGTCAGAACGATACACTAATTCTACAATTTCTCGGTTTTTACAATTTAATAATATAATTTAGTAATACTTAAAAATTTATTATATTAGTTAAATATTGACAAATTAGTTTTCATATTCTCCTATTGAAACTTTTTAATTAAGAAAGATTTATACTACTATGAACTACCAAAAAATCTACTAAAGAAGTGCTAATGATTTAAGGCTTCCTCTGTGTTAATCCTAAATTAAATTAAATTTTAAAAATATCAACTTTTAACTTCGGCTCAGAGTTCAGCTTCCATAATAAGTGTTTTAAGTAAATGAAAGCGCTATTGATTTCAGTGTGGAAATAGTGATTATGAATGAAAATAATTTCTGTCTTTATAAGGCAAACAGTTTCAGGTGAAGGGAATTCTTTTCATATTAATTTTTGATCGCCTGAAAATACTTGTCTTACAGAGAACAAACCAAACTGAAATCCACAATACATAACAGTTGGTCTGAAAAGTTTATAGGCTAATGCACAGAAGGTATTACTAGTAATAAATCCATATTATTTTTAGTTATCCAAACTTTCAAAAAACACGTCTAAACATTTTACATTTGCCGGACCATTAGTTTGTGGAATAGAGCACTTTCGATGAAGTAACTTTTGTTAGTTTGAAGATAATAGAAATAAAGAAATTTCGTGCGTTAATAAAACATTGCTTTTTTGAAGAAAAAAAATACTGTTAAAGCCAAAGCTAAGTTTGATAAACATTATTAAAGTTTTGCACAAGAAAAACCAACCGTTAAAAAGTGGGTGCTAAATTCAAAGGACACTTCAAAAAACTTCACAAAATAATTTGGTAGACCGCAAAGTGAAATTGATCGAAATAAGTGAAACTGTAAAGACATCAAATGAATGTTTTTTTAGAGTGTACGAGAGCAGTGTTTGAAGCTACCATAAACGATCTGAATTTATGTGTCAAAATGTAACAAAGGAAGAAACATGACTCCCTAATTGCACACCAGAACCACAATGATTATCATTATATACTGCGCATGGTGAGCACACTCCAAAGCGTGCAAGGACACAAAAGTCGTCTGGGAAGGTTATAGTATCAGTATTTTGAGATGCTCATTATCGACTATTTTAAAAAGGGGAAAACTATCAACTTTACATTACTACATTGCGTTAGAAGAATATGTATATGTTAGCCTTTGAACTTTTCCGTCCAACTGGTATATAATTTAATTCCTTTTTCCTACAAGTTATTAATTTTTCTTGTAGATTAACTAATTGAAAAATAATTAAAAATTATTATTTGATACATTAGCTTATACTGATACTACATAGATGAGTACATACGAAGCAGAGATAATATGAAATAAAGATTTAATATTTAAAATTTAAAAGCAAAAATGGTTGCCAATTCCAAAACTTTCACTTTAACCGATAATCAGTATAA
This sequence comes from Sarcophaga rosellei, assembly GCA_930367235.1. Classification (NCBI taxonomy): domain Eukaryota; kingdom Metazoa; phylum Arthropoda; class Insecta; order Diptera; family Sarcophagidae; genus Sarcophaga; species Sarcophaga rosellei. The sequence continues at coordinate 41,910,538 of OV884020.1, read as the reverse complement.
AGGATATTAAATTACAATCGTAGTAAAAATATACGGCATATGATAACTAAAACTTCGCTCAAGGTAATACTTAAGTTGGGGGATAACACCAATGCTGTTGTTTCATTTAAATTTCGGTTTTGAACTCAAATGTCAGTCAACTTTCGCAACAGTTGATGTAGGATTTGGATCTTTTTGGATTCTTATAAAAATGTTTCTTTATCAAGCTCCGTTATTTATTGATTTAAGGTCTGGTTATCAAATTTTGTTTTTATATTTTTTTATCTTTGGATTTGCGTATTCTGTTGTAAATTTATTAACTAAATATTAAAAAAATAAATAAAATACTTTGTTAACAATAACTAATAAATAAGTTATTGTTATTTATTACTTAAAAAACAATATAATTAAAATATTCCTAATTGTTGAGAATAGGGGAGCAAATATATGTACATATATACCAACTGAAGTATAACAGTTCAGAGTGTCTGGTGGAACCAAAACAATTTTCGATGAAACTCATCAAACCAGCGAAAGATTAAATTATAAAAATAATGTAAATAATAACTAATATTTTTTACAAAAAGAAATTAAGTTTCAAATTTGTTTTTAAAATAAGCAAATTTTTTAAAATTAATTTCAGTTGTAATCGAATAAATTTTTTTGCCCTTATCTTGGTAAAATGAACGATTTCAGAAAATTGATGATTTTTATGAAAATAACAATTATTTGAGTAATTGAGTGTTTTACATATAAATTTTCGATTGTCTGAAATCACTCGTCTTACAAACCAGACTTTAAATATATTTTTATATTACTATTATTTATTAAAATAGATAGTCTTTTGACATAAGACAGTGTCAAATTAAACTTGTTTGAAGTTTACAAAGGTACGTTTCTTATTAAGTTTACTAAGATAACTTTTATTTAAGCAAATCGTTAAAGCACTAATGTCTGGATTTATGGAAATCATTCAATATTTATGTATTAAAAGGAATTTAAATGAACTAAGTAAAAATTCCAAAAAAAAATTTCGTTATTAATGAGTAAAAACGTAAGTATTCTTAAAGGTTTAGAATCTGTTTACATTTTTCAGACAGTAGCTTAGGTAAGATTTTTTATTATTCAATTAAAATGTAGGTTAGTTTTAAAGAGGTGATTAAGGTCTCGATTATTACATTTTCTTATTGACATGGTATTTTTTTAAATTTTATGTCATCAAACTTAATTTTGTGAAAAGCTAGGTCGTAATCCTGACTGAAGGGTTGTAGTGACAAATTATGTATATATACATATATGTAAACTTAGTTTTAAAAATAAATATTATTGAATTACCTGCAACAGTAGTATACTTTATTACAATTGGAACATTTCTTTTCAGCATCTCCAAAGCAATTACCACACTTGTGCTCTTTTTCATTATCAGCAGTTGTATCTTTATTTTTGTTCAGATTTTTTTCCAATTCTTCCGATTTTGCTTCCAATTCTGCCAATAGATCTGTATTGTAAGCAGTATTCAAACGATTAGCCATATCTAATATGTTATCTTTATCTCTGCTGAGAAATATTTCTTCCTGCAACTGTGCAATACATAAAAAACCGCCGACTTCTTCAGTTTCGCTTATAAGATTCTCTTTTATAACAGGAACTTCTTCCATAAGTAAATTCGATTTTTTAAAGGAACTTGTGCCAGACATTAGAATTTGAGAAAGTAATTGTTTCAAATCAATAAGTGGTGGTAACTGATCTAATAAGGATTCATGTAATAGCCCTTGACACTAATAACATACACTTGTAATTAAAAAAATTTCCTTTGATAAACACTACTTTTTTGATACTTACTTTAGCTAGGTGTTTACGTCTTTCGTCGTTAATTTCATATGATGTCATTAAATTCTTATTGAACAGAATTTGACGCAAACAAAACCAAGCTTGGGCTTCATATTTAATAACTTTGGCCATAGCTTCTCCCTTAACAATTACCCATTTACCATCAATATACTTTTTGATACCACGTTTGGTTCTTTTTTGCCACGGTCGGAAGCTTAGAAAATCAGCCATTAGCCAAGGTACATCATGAGTGACTACCATTCTTCTAGTAGCACTTAATGGCAAGGAATTTGCATTATCAGCCAAATAATTTAAAATAGATACACATCGCAAACCGATTTTATATATTAAATCTCTTTTCTGACGTTCCAACTCAGTAAGTACTGACTCATCTACATCGACATTAGTTTCATTCTCGTGATAACCCATGCTGAAAGCCAATCATTTAAAAAAAGTTTTTTAAAGAATCCAACGTAAAGTACAATTTTACCTCGCTAAGCCAATGACTTGGGCTACACCTTGAGCACAATAGTCAACTAAATCAATAGCTGAGTCAGACAATGCTTCACAACCACTTTCATGATATAATGCCATATCAAGTAGAGACATTACAGCTTCCTCATGATAAAACACGGTATATATTAAAAAAGTAGCCGAAGGATTTGGATCAATATCCAATAAATGCGGTAAAACTCTGGTCTTCCATAAAAAGATGCAATAAGCCTCGTGTATAAGGACTTTAAGTTTATCTCGGCTTATTAACATCTCTTTGACTTCTTCTTCGCGATGTTCTGAAGCTTCCAGCAGAGCTTGTTGGCTAAGTTTAATAATCATTTCGTGAACATCGAGCCACTTTGTTGAGCCAACATCCTTAATTTGAAAAGGACGTATGCTTTCAATGAAATATGTCAATTCTTCAGGATATACGAAATTAGACATTTCTTGTTGAGGAGTCAGTTAAAAAAAAAAACTTTTAAAATCGTAACGTTGACTTTATGTAAATTATTTTTCATTTATAAAAGTTTTTCGGTTGCTATGGTTTTCCAAAACATATGTATTGCCTTGTTTCCAGGGTTCACTTAGATACATGTTAACTATTGGCTAGGTTAAATAAAACAGTCATAATCCCCAAAAACATTATCTGGATATGCCAAAAGAATTGCATTCTCTTTATATTCTCCTACAATTTCAATCATTACAAATTCCACAGAAAAGAAAGAAAATTTATTTTATTCTCATGAATTTCCACAAGATCGTTTGAGGACGATCGACATCGTTTTGAGGATCGGGCGAACTGCTATGAGCTTCAAATCAAGCGAAGTGATATTTTATTGAAGAGAATAACTATTCTTATTCATTTAACTCACACCGTCTCTAACTCATAGTCAACCTCCAAAGAGGGTCGATTTTAACCAGCGTAAATCCGATATTGCAGTCAGAGGCTCTGGATTTTCTGGACTTGAAAATTGAATGCGATGTTTGCTGGAATGAGCATTCTTTTGAAATGTCGCAAGAAGCAATCAAATAACTCGGTTTCTTAAGATGGTGTAAGAAATGATTCATTCCATATGATCTTACTATTTACATCACTTATGAGGGACAGTGCCTTGAAGTCTATTTTGAGACTTGTCGACCCAAGGCATATTCAATAAGGTGATGGCAAGAATACAACAACTCAATTCGCAGTGTTTTTTAACAAAAACAACATGTATTTTCTGTTGTTTTTGGGTGACCACTAATGTCAAATTAAATTCGCCGTAAGCCAGAAATGACAAAGGCGAATCCATATAATGACATAAAGTTGTTATTTTGTGTCATTATTTCTCTTTTGTTTCTTTTCGTTTATAAAAAAAAATTTAAAACAAATTTAAAAAAAATTAATTTTATTAAATACGAGCTGATTTGTGCTACCACTAAGGTATGACGACCTTCAGAAGAATACTGGGAAGCATAAAAGCAGATTCTACAAGAAAAGTTGTGCCCAAACATCCAGAATATTTAAATAAATTATAAATTGTGTAGAATAAAAATGTAAAGGGAAATAAAAAATAAATAAACAAAAGAATGTATATACAGTGAGCAAAAAAAATTTGTACACTTATTAAAAAAAACTAACAAATAAATTATTCCACAGGATTTTGTTTAACATGACTTTCTAGGAAACCCGTTAGCCATAGTCAAAAAGTCACCACTTTTTTGCCTAAAAATGTGGGAATTTTTTAGTTTCGACAATTATTTTCTTTATACTTAACCAATAGAGAAATGTTTATAATCAGAATATAGTTTTAAAGCTTTTTTTAGCCTTAAGCACAATAAATTTCCTTTTATAGATAATTTTTTGTTCAAAAGTTATTTCGAGGTAGTGGGTGTAAGTTTTTTTTGCTCACTGTACTCAAACAATATGTTTGACATTTGTGTGGACTGAAAAAAGCAATCAGCTGGGCTTTTAACACTACCTTATTGAATTTGCCTTGTGTCGACCGTTTACAGCAGAGAGGAGATATATCAAATTGTAAAATATAAAACTCTCTTCCTGTCAGTTTTCATTGAGTGTTTGCTGTAAATAAAAAACTTTAAATTTGTTAAATTTGTTATTGCAACGAATGATATACATACATATGTATACTTGTGACCGTATTGCGTTCAGCTGAGTCACTCGTTGTTGAATTAAATTTGGTCCATTGTTGGCCACACATTAGCTTGCTATTAATAAAAGTTATAAGAAATTATTCCAAATATTTTTAAAATATGTACATAAATAATAAAAACCATCCTTTTTGAACTATTTGATATACATATGTTTTGAATAATTTAGACAACTACTTTTGAATAAAGGTGATGGCCAGAATGTAAAAAATAATACATACATATAAAAATAATTTAAACTACTGTAATCGAGAAAATACGAAATAATTGGATGTGTAATAAAAACTACTGGGTTGTAAATCATTTAGGTAACAAAACTTGTTACCATAATTTACTTGAATGGGAACATTTTCATTGAATGTGTTTATCAAGAGATATTAAATAAATTTTCCGAAAACATATTTGTAAATAATTACCTTTTTCAAACAGAACTATTTTGTTTGTTTTTTTTTTGTGACTTTTATTTATCTATGTAAGTATATTTATTATGTTAATAATTTATAATAGCAGTTGTACATACATACGTATATTTGTAATATGTACTTGTTATATTATAAGGTTTAGATATAAATTTTTGAATAATGGTTATAAAACTTTACTTAAAACATGATTTTTGCAATTATAACTATTAAATTGGTTTTTACAAAAACAACAAAAACAAAACCGCACAATAAGGCAGAAAATAAAAACTAAAATTAGAAATCGAATTAAAAAAGTTATACGCCAGACTATTTAAAAGTGTGAAAAAATAAGATTTTTTTTTGAAATCGAATAATACTTATACTAACAAATTAAAGCAAAATTTAGTTTTGAATTTTTAATTTGTAATCGTTTTTAGAAGCTAAACGCTTTTAATCAGTCTAGCTTATCAGTATTTTGGAATACGACAAAATGAGAGCAAAATCCCGTTAGAGATAAAAATAGTTTTAAAGTAAAAGAGAGAGAGAAAGTTGAGCTGAAAATAAATGATAAAATGTTTTCTTATTGACATATTCAACGAAAATAGTCAACAATATAACTTAATTAGTAAATACAGTCGAAGTAGGTGGAGGAGTAGTGTAGGGGTTTACACTTGACGTGGTAGGGGGTGGCATAATAGGAGTTGATATCGTGGTTGGTGCCATAACGGGTACTAAAGGCGATGTCTGTTGTGTTAATTGCTGTTGTTGATGCTGATAAGTGGCCATTTGTGGTGGCATGGGTGTTGATTGTGTTGGATATAGACCGCCCATAGAAGGTTGCATTTGTGGATAACTAGGAATAGTTTGTGCAGCCGGATACGACAAAGCTGCAGGAGATGACATGTACTGCTGCATACCAGTCGAATACATTGGTATAGTACTTGCTGCATTTTGAGTTGGCGGAGCAGTTGCTTGTGGATAGGGTAGTTGTGCTGGTGGTAACGTCATATTAGCAACAGAGCTGGGAGTTTCGATAACGCCGGGTATATAAAGATTCGAAGGTGGTGGCAAAGATGTAGCAGGGACATAATTAGTTTCCGGTACAGTTTGCGTTTGTTGCACTGAACTATTAGTTGGTGTAGTATTCGAAACTGATGGTGGTGGTTGAACAGCTTCAGTTTCTGTTGGCTGCTGTAACAATTCGTTTGGCTTATCCTTATCGTTGTCAATGGCATTTGGTTCAGATTTGGTTATAAGATCCGGAGTGTTGTCGTCTGGATTAAAATAGGCTTTGAATACACTTTGCGTAGGAGCGCTTATTGTACTATCCTGTTGGATAGTTGTGGGAGCAGTAGGAACTGCTGATGTTGCTACTGTGGGAGCAACAGTAAACGTATTACTGAGTGGAGGCACATAAGGCAAAGATGGCGCTATGACTGTACTTGAAGCTGCTGTTGCTGGTATTACAGGTGCTGGCAAAGTTTTTGTCATTGGCGAAGAAATATTAGTTGAAGAAGGTATAGTAGTTGGCGGTTTAGCCACGGCAGCATTACCAGCTTGTATAGGAATACGATGCAAATAACCATACCCAATGCCACAGCCTAAAGCTCCTTCGCCTCCCCAGTGGGAGTTCGGCTTAATGGTAACCTCTCGGCAAGCATCATCGTCTATGTTGTATACATACATTTTCAAGGGTTGCTGTTCGTGGGTTTCAATTAACGTAAATAAATCATCATTTTCATGTCGAATTGCATCAGCGCCAATAACATAATCTGAGTAGGCTCTTAAGCCGGCAGCTTCAGCTGGAGAATTAGGGTGAACTTCTAAGATATGCCAGACGTGTTCATTGGCACCTTCAAAAGAGCAGAAACGAATACTAACACCCAATAGCCCCTGACCACCCCAGCCAGAACTGGGTGTAAGAGTCAATTCACGCACTGTTTGGGTTTTACTTGAGTAAACCACCAATTTCGCGGGTTTGTCTACATTCTGTTTCAGTAATTCCTTTAGCATGTCATTATCTTGATCCAGGCGAGTACCAGCAATGGCAATAATAAAATCGAAAAAAGCCTCTAAGCCAGCCTTTTGTCCAGGTGAATTATCTTGTACCTATAATATCGATATATATATATACAAATACACTTGTTTTTAGAACAGCTTTACACTTAAAGTTTAATAACATTTACCTTTAATACGTGGTAGCCCTCAGTGCCTCCTCCGGGTATTTCTACACTATGACTTGAACCCATTTTATTTTACCTTAAATTATCTAAATTCTTCTCCAAAATATTTTAATTAAGCGTTTTTTTAAAAATAGATTTTCTTATACTTTTATTATCTCACAGAGAAAAAAATCAACAAAATTCATTAACAATTGCGTGGCACTATCAGAAAAAATCCAAATAATTCTATTCATCTGCCAGTGTTACCAACGCAATTATTTAACGTTAATCAGAACGCTTTTTTAAAATAACAAGGTGTAATTACTTTATAAGGTGGCCATAAGAATTTAATAGACAGTTTTTAAATGGATAGAAAGTTGCCATCATTTTTTATTTTACTGCAATTAATTAAAATTACAGTAGATTCGGTTCAATTTAACGCTGATAATATGATACAGCATTGGAATTACATAAGCCACAATGTACTTACACCAAGTATTTTCTCCTTCAGATATAAAACATTACGGATCAAAATTCGAATAATAAAATTCGCACAGTGGCTTAATGGGTGGACATGTAGGTAAGCGGTCGTGTACTTGGTATTTACATCCATACATAATTGGTGATTATTATCCTTCATCGGGATTACGACCTAGTTTCTCACAACACTTATGTTGTGTGTATTAATTTTATCAATGATGGTGAGACCTACAGTTTAAAGTCAATTCCGAACGAGAAAATTGAGAATTGAGAAAATGTTCATATTAATTTTTTGATTTGATGAAATATTTTTTTATATTTAGTTTTGTTGAAGATGTCTGACCTGGACTTTGAACCGAGACCTCACATCTAATTAGTCAACACACTACCTACTAGACTACGGGGACTTATGGCATAAAGGCAAGTACAAATTTATTCATTTATTATTTGACCCATTGTGAAATCGTCTTAAAAAAAAGGATAAAATTAAAGATAAAGAAGGAAATAAAGAGAGAGAGAGAGAGAAAGAGCACTCGAATAAAAAAAAAGAGAAAGAAAGACATAAGCAAAACACACAAGATAATGTTTCAGCAAGCACAATCCCGTTACAAATCTCACGAGTATCGAATATTCGCTCTCGATTCTCCAGCCGGGATAGTCAATCTCATCCTACTAAAGTCTTGATGGTTACTGAGAGTGTTCAATAGCCTCCAACTCCTTCTCGTCGCTACACTGCAATAGATTGGCTGGAATTTATTTCAGATCCTTGTCAGGAATCTAACATAGAAATACCCTGTAAACAACTCATTAGGGTATTTATTAATTAATTTTACCTTCGATTAATCTAAACCCAGCAGAAAGACACCACAATTTGATCTTTCTTCTAACGTTTCTGCTCCGTCTCCCGACAAGACTGCATAAGACCCAGAATATAATTGATATGTCCTAATTTTGCTTCGAAACACGACTTTGCACGAAACTTGCTTAAGGGCCTCGTTTTGTAAAATCAAGTGAATTTCTTTATATAAATAAATTTAGTTTTCTATATAGGCTCGAAAATAATTTGTTTTTATAGCAATTAAGAGACACCTTTATTTAAAACCTACGTAATTTTAAAGCGATTTTTTATAACTTATCTTAAATTATTGTACCATTTATTGCGTTTAAGAATCGCTAACATTTCAAATGAGACTAGAACGAAAAAAATAGTATATGGTATACATATATATGCATCTTACACCCCCAAAACCTATTATCGCTCCTCAAATTTGGTAGTACTCCTCTCCTATAAAACAGTCTTACCATTACGAAAGATAGGGCTTTGAATGATGCGGTTTAGTTCTCGATATACAGCGTATGGGGGAATGTAATTTATTATTAATATAATTATTTCCCTGTTCTGTTAATCGAATATGATTTAATTAATTTTTTAAATGTAACCCCAATTATCCTGATCATAAATAGCATATCTTAAACATTAAAACTTAGACAAAAGAATGATACCCCTATTTCACCTTCTTCTATTGATTCAAATTCAATATAAAAAATTTAATTATATATAGAATACAGGAAATTATGTTATTATAGGGGTGCCCTGGTAGTCTAGTGGGTAGTGTGCTAGACTATTAGCGTGAGGGTCGTGGGTTCGATTCCCACCAGAGACTCTGGTCTGTGACACTACACCGAGCATATGGTCTTGTTACTCCGCTCGTATAAAATTAGAATATAATTTGTAATTGTATTGTAATTAATAAAAATAAAAAATAAAAATAAATAAATATGTTATTATAGTCTAGAACAAAGCTCAACCAAAGCCAATCGAATTCATCAGTATTTTTAAACAGTTCGATCCATTTAAACTATATAACACAGTTACTTACTTACTCAAGTGAGTCCAAACCACAATAATAAATCATCTGAATCCTGGCAATTATAATTTACATTGGTATATACTACTACTACTCCATTATCAGATACGACATATTTAGATGATTTGTTGTATTTTTTGAATAAAAAGATTTTTTAAATTTAAACGTAACTTTCAAAAAATGTATAGGCCAAATACTCTGTTTATATTTACTTAAAGCATTATACACGGAAAAATCGACTTCATTTAGAGATACTATATTTATTTCATCGCAGCTGCTAATTGATATTGTTGTTGGAGTTTCTGCACTGCCTCACGGTGTTTAGTTATATCCTTTTCCACACTCTCTAAAGTATCGGTTGAGCTTTTCAATTCTTTTGATATATATTCAATACGTTTGCCAACATTCTGACGTGACTCCTCCAGTTCTTGTTTAACCAAGACGGGTCCATACAATTTATAGACTTTATTTTCTGGACCCAGGAGGTTTAATTCGTCTAAAACGCATTTATTTTCATTCAATTGACTCTCCAGAAGTGTACGTTGTTTCAGTAATTTAACACATGCTGAAAGGCAAGAAATATAGAAATTTGGTTAAGGTGTGTTGGCCCGGCATGAGTGAAACCTATTTTTGTACCGTATTACATACTTTTCTGTAAGTTTTGATAGGCTTCTAATTCAGATTGCAATTTCTTTACTAGAGCAGCACTGTTTTTATCCATTTTATTTAGTTTTTATTAATAAATCTTATTGTTTTCAACAAATTTCTTGAGCAGATGCTGCTTAAATTAAATGCAAAAATTATTTTTCTTATAAGAACCACCGTTGCTAAAAGGTGTACTTTTTTAATGTTTAAAAAAGGAGCATATATCATCATGAATCATCAAAGTTTAGCAAGCGTGAACAATATTATAACTTACACCTAAAGAAACTAAATTGCACATTTTAACACTCCATTAACTCCATTATTATTATGAGATGTTATCACAAACTTAAAATATTAACTGCTCGACATTTTTTAATTACTAATTTTTTGGTATTTTTAATCTGCCAGTCAGGTAACTTGTTATGAAAATGTAATATTTTTGAATGCTAATAAAGCCACAAGGATTTTGAATAAATCTAATAAAAATAAAGATTGCTATTTTTAAATTGTCTTTATAAATATATTTCCAGTGTATCGAAAGACATAGCTCCCTTTTTGTTCGATTTAATTGATTCGCTTTGCAACTCTGTTGGCTACTCAGCAAATATAAACATAAAATTCGATTCTGGCAATACCACTGCTAATGACAAACGAAAAACGCACTGTAATTGTTGAAGTAGTGGAATAAAGCAATTTTTTGCGATACAATTTTTATAATTTTAACTAAATTTAAAAAGGTAATCACGACAATTGAACTGAATATTAAATTTTTACAATGTTGAAGGAATTTAAATAACTTCTTCGTTTTGTTTTAGACTTTTGAATTAATAAAGAATCAATATGCCAAGCGAAGCCGCAAAAACTGAAAAGAAACCTGCCACTGCAGCCAACGAAAAGAAAGAACAAGACCCTAAAGTAGCCGACAATAAAGATGCTAAGGACGAAAAGGAGCAAGAATTATCTGATGAAGACCAACAGTTGCAGGAGGAATTAGATATGCTGGTACTACGTTTGCAAGAAACTGATACGAATCTATATTTGCCAGCTTTGGAGATGATGGCTAAGTTGATAAGAGCTTCAACGACGTCAATGACCTCAGTACCAAAGCCACTTAAGTTCATGAGACCCCATTATGAAACTATGAAAACCCTATACAAGCAAATGCCTGATGAGAAGACTCGCCATCTTTGTGCCGATATTATATCTGTACTCTCTATGACTATGGGTAGTGGCAAGGACTGTTTGGCCTATCGTTTCCTATGTGACCGCTCACAAAAAATCGGAGAATGGGGACATGAGTATGTTCGTCACTTATCGGGGGAAATAGCTGCCCATTATTTGGATACGTCGGGAGAATTCCAGACTCAGTTGATTGAGTTGGTCAAGCAAATCATTCCTTACAATATGGAACATAATGCTGAAGCCGATGCTTGTGATTTACTCATTGAAATCGATCATTTGCATTTGCTCCAAGAGTACGTGGATGAATCTGCTTATCCTCGGGTTTGCCTCTATCTTCAATCGTGTTACCCTTACGTGCCAGAGCCCGATAATACTATAATATTAGAAACTGCTTTGCAATTGTCTCGTAAATTTAATCAGTATACACAGGCTATGCGTTTGGCACTAATGTTGAATGATATGGAAAAGATAACTGAAATCTTCAAGGAGACCAAAGATCCTGCTATACAAAAGCAATTAGCATTTATGCTAGCACGTCAACAAGTATGTTTGGAATTAGATGAATCATTCCCAGACTATGATGATCTAATGGAGATTATGTCAAATGCCAATTTGAATAAGCACTTCTTAAATTTGGCTCGTGAATTGGATATTATGGAACCGAAAACACCTGAAGATATTTACAAATCTCATTTGGATAATGCTCGCAACCGATTTGCTTCAATTCAGGTGAGTTGAATTAGCCAAATTTAAAAAATAACTTCAATTATAATATAAGGTTGACGGTTTGCAAATATGTACCCATTAATATTCCCATTAAAAAAACACAGTAGTTGTCTTTGTCGTAATGGAAATAAAACATATTTTCTGAATTCATTGTTAAAACTTTTTAATTCATTCAGTAATGAATTAATTCTTACATAGGTAAAATGTCGAATAAATTGCGTCCATCTGCGGTCAAATATTTTGTCTTCGCACACATTTTTAAAAAAATTTTAATTTAGGCTGGAGATTTGTAATTTGGTAGGCAAGTAAACAGTTGTTTTGTTTGCACTTAATTACACTGTTCCCCCTCTCTAGAAGAATTAAATAAACATTAAAAAAAATAATAAAATAAGAAGTTTTGTTAACAGACAGCATGACTTTAATCAGACTGCGTTTTTATTTTTCAGGTGGATTCTGCTAAACAAAATCTAGCTGCCAGTTTTGTAAATGGTTTTGTTAATGCTGGTTTTGGCGTCGATAAGCTTCTCTCCGAAGATGGCAATAAGTGGTTGTATAAAAATAAGGAGCATGGCATGTTGTCTGCCACAGCTTCCCTAGGTCTCATTCTTTTGTGGGATGTTGATGGTGGCTTGACCATGATCGATAAATATCTGTATTCTACAGAAGACTATATTAAATCGGGTGCTTTGTTAGCTTGCGGTATTGTCAATTGTGGCATACGTAACGAGGTGGATCCAGCCCATGCTTTGCTTTCTGATTATATCCATAATCACAATACTTCCATGCGCATCGGAGCTATTTTAGGCTTAGGTATTGCCTATGCCGGTTCGAATCGCTCGATTGTCATTGATACTTTAAAAACAGTATTTTCGCCAAGTGACAAAACAACCCCAAGTGTTGAGATAATGGGCATAACGGCTTTGTCTTTAGGTTTGATCGGTGTGGGTTCTTGCAATGCGGAAATCACAGAATTTTTGTTGCAAACCATTATGTTCCTAAATAAGAACGATTTGAAAGATACTTTCACTCGTTTTCTGTTTTTGGGATTGGGTTTGCTTTATTTAGGCCGCCAAAAGGCCACCGAAGCTGTAATGCTTACGTTGGAAGTTTTAGATGAACCCTATAGATCCATGGCCACAACTATGGTAGACATTTGCGCCTATGCTGGCACTGGCAATGTTTTGAAAATTCAACAACTGTTGCACATTTGCTCAGATCACTACGAAACTTCTAATAGTAACGAAAGCGATAACGATAAAAACAAAAAGGACAAAAACAATAAAGAAAAGGTAAGCTTATTATACTATTGTACATATGTACAGTATTAAAATAAATTTATTTAAATCTTTTATTTTATGATTTGTAGGACAAGGCCGAGAAGGAAAAGGAAAAAGAGAAAGACCTGTCTGCAACTCAGGCTATTGCTGTTCTAGGTATTGCCCTTATTGCTATGGGTGAAGATATTGGTGCTGAGATGGCATTCCGTTCATTTGGCAATTTACTGCGTTATTGCGAACCCTGTATACGTCGCGCTGTACCCTTGGCTTTGGGTTTGATATCTGCCTCTAACCCAAAACTTAATATTTTGGATACTTTGAGTAAATTTTCTCATGACAGTGATGCCGAGGTAGCCCACAATGCTATTTTCGCAATGGGTCTTGCAGGTGCTGGCACCAATAACGCGCGTTTAGCCGCAATGTTACGTCAATTGGCACAATATCATTCAAAAGATCCCAGCAATCTTTTTATGGTGCGTATCGCTCAAAGTTTAACGCATTTGGGAAAGGGTACTCTTACTTTAAGCCCCTATCACAGCGATCGGCAACTAATGAATCCCATGGCAGTCGCTGGTCTCATGGCTACACTTGTGTCATTATTGGATGTTAAAAATTTGATTTTAGGACGTTCTCATTACTTGCTATATTGTTTAGTACCTGCCATGCAGGCTCGTATGTTGATTACTTTCGATGAGGACCTTAATCAATTGCAAGTGCCAGTACGTGTTGGTATGGCCATCGATGTTGTAGGCCAAGCTGGTAAACCCAAAACTATTACTGGCTTCCAAACTCATACAACACCTGTACTTTTGGCCATGGGTGAACGTGCTGAATTGGCAACAGAGGAATATATTTCATTGACACCTATTATGGAAGGCTTTGTTATATTAAAGAAAAATCCAAATTTTGTGAAGTAAAAGTGATCAAATTATCTTTGGCTAAAATTTGTAATTTTAATACAAACTAAATTATGTATTTTGTGCTTTTCTGATTTCTAATATAATATTTAAGACTTAATTGGTGTTATTATTTAAAAATGTAAATTGTAATTAGAGCCAGTTAATTGCAATACATAACATGCATATTTTTATTTACGAAATTAGTTGAATATAATGAAATCAGTATTTCAGGATAAGGTCTTTTTCACGCCAGTCATATTGTACTTATGAAGTTCTACATCAGTTAATTAGATATTGAGTGCTTTTGTCAGAAGACTGCTGCTGTGTGAAGGTGGCTCAAGCAAATATTTTTTCATATATTTTTCTTTAAGATATCAAAATTAAGGTTTGAACTCAAATAATGGATTCAATACTTTAAAGAATTTTTTTTATCTTTATAATTTAAACATTTTATTTTAAAAAAGTTTTTGTTTTTTGAAACGAAATAATTACCTATTACATTAAAATGATATACATATAGATGTATATATATTTTCTAAATATTTAAAATATATTGCACAATAATCTAAGATGCATACACAAAAACTTTAGTAACTACATTTATAAAATACATACTATATAAAAATATTTTTATCTCTATTCAACATACAATCTAAAACTCTGAGAAACATAACAAGTTGGTGGTTTCTGTTTTCGATTTGTGAAGTCATGGGAAATGTAACATTTTAACGGTATAAAGCTAATTGAGCGTTTAACTCTGACTCATCGATTTCTTTCATATTTAGCTCAGCTTCTTGTTTCTTTAATAGTTCAAATATTGCAGCCAACTGTTCACGTTCAATCCTAGATGTAAAAGAAAGAAAAACGATTTGATAATCATGCAATATACATAAATAAGCTGTCATAGAGAAAAAATATGTTATTCCAAAGTATGCATCACAAATAGTATTTTTTGTTCTGTATTTGAAATTAATTAATTAACGATCGGTCCAAATTATTATTTTTTCTTGGAAAGGATAGGCCATATACGTTTATACGCCTGTGTATAAATTTACAAATAATATAATCAAAGTACAAAACGTACTTTTATGATTTCTAGTATAAACAATAGCATAGACCAGGGCTAATTTTCCTATGAAAACCTGGAATTAAAAAAAAAAATATAATCTCCTTTATAAACTTCACTGTCGTTTATGTGATTCGACCTCATTAATTCCCACGATCAAACATATATTATAAAAATATTATTAGATTTACTTGATTGCTCCAGGGCTAAATACAACGCTACCAATGACTTCAATATATGTATTTAAATGAGAGAGATGAGATTAAAAATTCATTATAGCAAAAATAAAGCTTTTTGGAAGTTATCTTTGTTTATTTCATTCAGAACCCAAACTTATCGAAATAATAAAAAATAAGAGCCAGCATATAAAATATTGAAAGTAAATTTTAAATTATTAACACGTTGACTGCCGCGGCAATTTTCAGAAATCTGGCCACGCACGCCAACATTGACTTTTTGTTCTTTTCCCAGAAGCCATTTATCGGTAGTGGCATTGATATAAAACGATTTTATTCGTAGCTACACAAAAATGTCAGGTTTAGTGAGTACGAGATAATTCGTAGTTGGCACCATGGATGGGAATGCAATCTACGAGCTAACCCGTAGTCGGCAGTCGACGTGTTAATAGAAAATTGAAAAAAAAAAAATTATAAAATTGTATTCACTAAGTTGAACATAATGGTATAATTTTTGATTAAAAATTTTTTAAAACACTTGAACAAACATATATGAAAGCCGACAGACTTATTAACCTCTTATGAACAGCAACCGAACTTCGGTTCTGTCGTCATTTGGCAATCAAAAATTTATAGTTATCGAAAAGTTTTTATTTACAAATTAAATTTTAAAATTTTAGTTGTCAAGGGCCAATGCAACTGAAATTCAGTTCATTCATAATCGATATACATATGTATGTATATATATTTATAATAGAGGTCTCAATTGTGGTATCAAATGTAAATTCGATTTGTCTTTTACACCTTTTGTTTATAGATTCAGAGAGAATTTTTTTTTTGTTGTTTTAGGGGTTTTTTTGTTTTGTTTTTCTCTTTAATGAAAAAGAAATAAATTCAAGCACAGTGAGTGATATACTGTGTGGTGTGAATCATTTACTGCTATTTTGATTTGGTGCACTTATGATTCCCCATACACATATGTATGAATGAATGCATAGAATAGTGAATACTATTGTTGGCATACAATATTCAAAAATATGTATGTTCACATAAAAAGATCAATGAAATCACAAAAATAATGCATTTTGAAGCGAATGCACAATTTTGCGTATTTATTGACATTTATGCAGGTCTCAACGTTATAATCGATAATATATTTTTATATAAGTTGCTGAAAATTATTTTGTATTCAAATCAACATTTTAAAGTAATTTCTTCTGATTGGTCTATATATCGAGATACACCTCCAACTCGTCATTAATAACTATTTTAGCCAACATTTAATTTTATAAGTTTGTAAAAAAATTTACCTCTTTTCCTCTTCTAGCTGATCTCTTGTTAATTGCGCTTCTAATTCTTTAACTCTTTTAGATTTCAGTTTGCTCACCAAACCATCAACTTGTATTTCATCGCAATCAAATTCATCATCTGAATTTTCATTGCTGGAGATATTTTTGAAGCTGTTGTTATATTCATAATCACTTGAGTTCTCCAGTTCATCATTATGAAATTGCCTTTTTGCTTCCTGTTGCAGCTGATAACGATTTTCCATTTGAGTTGTAGTACCATTTAAATTATTAGCCGTTTCTGTTGCTTCCTCTTCGTCTTCATACTCTTCACCTACTTCACGTAATACTTCTTTTAATCGTTTTTCCTAAAAGTTGCGTGTAATTAGTTGATGTTATCATTAAACGGCCCATAAAAATTAACAACCAAAACTTACACTTTCGTCCTTGAGAAAATTACTGCAATATAGCGCTATTATAACCGCTAAAAATGCCGTTGCAATACTTATCAAATAAATGTTCGAAACTCCATCAAAAATTGAGTCTGTTGCCACATATTTATACATTTTTTCAGAATATTATTTTTTATTACAAAAAGGATTGTTATCCTTTCTCTCTTTCTGTATAATGTTTTTCCTTTTTTGCAATAAGAATAATTTGCCAAAATAAATCAACAACAAACAAAATTATTTGTTCCCAAAAGTAGTTGTAAATTTTAGTAGTAAAAACTGCCAGATTAGGGTGGTTCATATTATTGTAGTAACTGTAGTTTATTCGTTTTGAAAAATAACTTTTTTTGACGGGTTTTATTACTTTTTAATATAAAAAATAAAGGCTTGGCGAATAGATTAAGACTAAAACACAACCCACAAGGTCGAAATATGTGTCTACATATTATTGGGTTTTTTTGGGTTCATAATTTTTAGTTGGCAACACTGCTTTTTTTGACAACAGATTGCAGCTTTTTGTTTAGTTTGGTTCACAAAAAACACAAAATACAACAAAAAATTTAATTATATGTGTGATCGCGGCTTGTAATTCACATTACAAATATATTTTCTTGCAGCTATAAAAAACACTCGGTGTATAATAATAAAAGTCGACTGCAGGGAAGAACCTGTATGTATAGACCGAGTTTCCATGCAATTGGTTTATCTGAGGAGAATTGTGTCAGGTATCGACTAAATTTATCATACATACATAATTGGCCTTCACCCTTCAGTCAGGATTACGGTCTAGCTTCTCAACACCACTCATCTTGTGTGTGTTAATTTTATACATGAGCAGCATGACCTACAGTTTAAAGTCGACTCCGAACGACAGATTTTTTGAGAAACTTTTCATAGCCATTTTATTTACTCTCAGAGTTTTTGCCAGAAATCTACTAAGAGGAAGTCGCCGAAGAACTATTTTTTCATATTTCGTTTTGATGTCTGACCGGGGATTTGAACCGTGGCTTCGCGTCTAATAAGACACACACTACCTACTAGACTACGGCGATTTTATCAGAGTGATCAAAATTTAGTCATATGTTTAGCGATAGGAAATCATAGTATTTAGATAAGGCACTTCTCTGCGGATAAACTCCTCATTCGGCCCTATACTATAAGACTGTCTGAATTAATCAACCTAATGTCAGTTCTAATTAATAGGAATGGTACTGTGCTCCTTATAATAATATCATGAAACAGTCTTATGTTTAGTATATCACTTGAAGCTCTAGAGTTTTTGACTGAAAGCGTCTTCTGCACTTTCCTTATATTGTGGACCTGACACCAACTAAGTATTTACTAAGAATCAATTTCCCAATTGTATTGAACATTTCCTCTTTGTGTGCATGTAAATGCTTCGACCCAGAAAGAAATTACTGATTTTATTTGTGGTCAGTTCTTTATATTAAATGTCCCGAGTAACTGTTTGCACTAGCGTTGGGAGATTCATAGGTTCTTTCGAAATATTAAACGTGACCTTCGATACCGTCATCATTTGTCTCAGAAGTATTGGTTGGGCTTCAAGGGAATTGCTTGAAAAATTAGCTAACAAATATTCAAAACATTTTTATTTGTAATAAATGTAATTATTAAGAAATCATGAGAAAGAGGTGCCAAAAATTAAAACATAAAACTACAACAAGTGTATTTAAATACAGCAAACAATTTTTATGTGGCCCTAAATAGCTTATTTGGAACCGTCCTTATAAAAGGAAACTACGTAACCTATAAATCTGCTTTCCGAATTGCAAGATGATAAAAAAAAACAATTTCATCTGGGAAGAAATCGTTCTCTCGTCAATGAAATTTTGATATAACTTGGCAAAGTATTCTGGTTTTGAATACAATGTATTGGCTTCTGTTATCATAAGGATTATAGGGTACAATTGCCATCTGAAATATATCGCATTGGAGACTGCTTCGCTGTATATTTTCGCTAGCTCTTTGCCAAAGCTGAATATTTCCAGGTTTTACAATCCTCACATCTGAGGAAGTAAAAGAAACATTGTTTACACGTTAAACTTGGGATCACACTGCATGTAGCAGTGATAAAAATCACTACCGTCGTTCGTCAGTGCTTCGCTTATTATGTTGCTCAACATATTTTAAAGTTCATCTGGTACTCTTTTTTATTGAACTTCCTGCAAGATAGCTTGTGATGAAACTTGTTGAAGGCGAAGTCGATAAATATTAGGGATTATTTGTTCACAGAATATTCCACTTCTGTTTTTAAGATTATGTGTGGATTATAATTCGCAGGAAATAGTGTTATACCTCCTCAATTTTCAACTCTATTAGGTTATCCTTCTTGAGCATATCAATTATCACTCTTTTATTTTATACCGATGTAAGAGTAGAATGATGCAAAGGCTTTATTATTAAACCGTTATAACTAAAAATTATGGATTAGTCCTTAACGCTTTACAAACACAATAAACTTTCGAAGCATGCATAAAACACAAATTCAGATCTTCAGATTTTTTTTGTTAATTTTTTATTTTTTGACTTAAAATTCTGTATTTCGAGTACAATACTTACTAAAGTCAAATTTCCAGATTGGAAAAGAAAACATATACATTTCGTATCAAAGTAATTTTCCACTAAACCACACATTCAGACACTGTTTTATAGATTTTATCTTTGTGAGATGTACAATGTACAGCCATGGACATTAAATTAGCACAAAATCCATATATACTTTGATTGTGATTTTTTTCTCATTTGTATCTTAATTAGGCCAATTGTTTTGGTCTCCAATGTTGCACGATAACATCTAGCTGTTGTTAACCAAAAATATTACCATTATCGCATATATTTTTTGTTTTGACTGCTAATTTGCATCGGTACCTAAATTCGAGCTGGACAGTAAATTAGCACAACGTGCCTAAAAGTGTTTTAGGTACAAGTTTTGTTCGAGTATTTTTATTTTTACGGTATATTCCTTAATTTTGTGGCGTTTAAAGTAATTATTGGAAAAAAATGGTACGTGGAAAAGATTGCTCTCCAGAGAAGAAGCGCATTATCGTTAACTTGTGGCATGATCTGGAAAAGCTGGCTGAAATTGCCGAAATTTCGAATTGCTAGCGAAAAATGATTTATAACGTCATCATTTCCTTTAAACCAAACAGAATAATATCTCAGAAAACAAAAATTGAAGGCCACGTGTCAAGAAAACAAACCGAAGTCGTTGGTCTTGCTATTGTCCGGAAGTCAAAGAAGGAGCTTCTTATATCGTCACGCGATATTTTGAACGAAATTAACTCACAATTTAGATTAAATTTATAGGACAGGCTCCTATAAAGACGTCTTAATCACAAAAAGCTCTTTGGACGCTCTTGCCGAAAGAAGACACTTCTACCAAAAGAAAAATTTCGTCAAGCGTTTAACGTTTGCTCGCACCCACAATGCTAAAGACCTCCCGTTCTGGAAAAAATATTTTGGAGTGATGAAACAAAGGTAAATCGTATGGGACCGGATGGTAGAGTGGTTGTTCATTGGCCAAAATGTCAGACATTCAATCCACGTTATGCTCAAAGGACCATAACGCATGTTCGAGGAAACACAATGGTGCTGGGAGAATTTTCAAAGCACGGTGTAAGTCCCATTGTAAATATTAATGAAAAAATGGACTGTTATCAGTATTTGGACAATATAAAGAACAAAATGGAACCATAAGCTTTTAAATACATGCCAGTTTTATTCATATTTATGAAAGATAGTGGCCCCAAACACACATTTAAGCAGGCAAAGGATTGATTTTATGAAGAGCACATTCCCGTTTTAGACTGGCCATCGCAAAGTTTTGACCTAAACTCGATTGAAAACCCCCCTAGAACGATGTGAAATGTACAATTACTCAACAAAAGTACAAAAATTTGGACGATTTGAGCATTGGAATACGGAACGCTTGGTACTCGATTCCTAAAGAACTTTCCCGAAGAACATTGTCCCGTAGATGCCACGCGGCGCTTGAAAATAGGGGCTACTCTACTAAATATTAATGAAATAAGCTGAAAACATTAATATTTTTACTATTTATTACAGCACGTCATTTTTATTCCAGAAATTTTAATTTGTGCTATTTTACTGTCCAGCTAAAATCAGGCGTTTGGTACGTTTCAGGTCTTAATGAGCAGACGACTGGCAATATCGCCAAAATTTTTGTTTCTTTTTAAAGAAGAATATGTGTTTTAAGTTCCTATGTTTAAATTTGTTTATGAGTAGACCTAAAATACTATAAAAAATATGATTATTTTTATGACGAAGTTTTGTGCTAATTTAATGTCCATGGCTGTATATGCTAGTAGTAACAGCTTTTTTTTTATCACGAACAATAATTAATGCAATTTGTTTATTTATTTATTAAAGGATATTTTAAAAAATAAATTTACAAAATATACAAGAAGATGCGCCGGTTATCGAGACCACATGCGCATGCGTCGTTAATATTCCTCAATGAGGAAAGTTCTAGATATCCGTAATTTCATGTCTTGCCATGCCCATCTTAATTTTGCCAATATTTAACTCAATTTGTTTATAATTTCTAATTACATTTTATTTTTATTTAGATTCATTGT
This sequence comes from Sarcophaga rosellei, assembly GCA_930367235.1. NCBI lineage: Eukaryota > Metazoa > Arthropoda > Insecta > Diptera > Sarcophagidae > Sarcophaga > Sarcophaga rosellei. The sequence continues at coordinate 41,888,847 of OV884020.1, read as the reverse complement.
AAAATAAATTGAAAGCTTACATTTGTACTTTTGCATTCAGTATACAGAAAATACTTAAGATATTAAAGACTTATAATAAATAGGTGTACATTCAAATAATTTCAAAGCAAAGGATAAAATCATATTAACACTTCTGAATAACATAGGACGTAAGTTTATATGTGGTAAGTTTCAAATAAAAATTCATAAAAATTTAAGAAGACAAATTAACGTTACAGAACATAAAAAAACTAAGAGCATATTCAATTATTCTAAATCTTTTATTTTTAAATATATGACGTAAGTTTATATGTATGTGGTAACTTTCAAATAAAAATTCATAAAAATTTAAGAAAACAAATTAACGTTACAGAACATAAAAAAATTAAGAAATTAATTCTCGACCTAATTTCGAATTATGATTTCTGAATAGGAATTTAATAATTCATTAAAAAATTAAACTAAAATAATTCGTACTAAACCGTTTGAATATATTTTCGTATATGTTTTTATTATTTACTTGTAAAAGGGAGATGAGATGTTCAAGGAGATCGATTGAGAATTATGGATTGAAGCAAGCTAAATATATAGTATATGCTAATACTAAATTATTAAATGGTATTCGCTAAATAAGCCCGTAAAATAATCATCCAATTATATACAAAAATATTGTGTAAGACATGTGCAGAATCACAATGTTTTGCCGAAAGTTTTTATTATAATATTACCGGCGAAGTAAGTTGATTCTGTGACCATTTTTAATAAACGATCTCCACTAAACTTAATGAATAGCAACTTTCTATTGCTTTGATGACACTCGACATTGGAGTGGAAAGGGTTAATGTTTAGTTTCAAAAATACAAACTGAATTGGGAAGTTTTTACATATGTACATAAGTACATATGTTGGCACTTTATATGTACAGTTTTAAAAACAAAAATCTATTATAGTTTTAATGTTTTCTGCAGCATATTTCTCATTTTGTAAAATTTCTCCATAAAATCAAAGCCAAGATATATTTATACATGTAGTGGCACCTTTACAACAACTCATTTCGCTTTGAATTTTGCCACATGACCAAGATATATTTACAGATAGTGGAAGCATTACAGCAAGTAAAAGCTATTCTTAACACTGGTGGAAGTTATTTATCAATAGGATATCGAAGTAAATTATGTTACAGAAGAACTATATGAATCTCTTGCTTGGCAAATTTATGCCACCAAAGAACCATATATTGGATATATTGCCTTTCGAGAAAATTTTCTTTTTACATAAATGCAATGGGGCTTAACTACGACTTAGGCCGACATGTTTTTATTAATAACTTTCCAAAAGACTTTGTTAGAGGTATAGCAATTTCGCGTAAATATAAAGTTTTGTTAGCAGAATATAATAGCATACATAACTCAAATCGTGTGTGATATACATTTTTTTTTTGAGAGGCTAGGCCGTAATCCTGACTGAAGGGTTGTAATGGCCAATAATGTGTATGATATAAAATTTTAGAAAAAAAAAAAAAAAATACCGTAAGGTATTAAGGTTTAAACGTGCGTTACGTAAAAATTAAAAGATACAATTCTAAAGAGAAAATATTATCGTAACGCTGTTGTTTCCATCGTGTGGTTAAGCTAATTTTGGACCAAAAAATTTAAGAGATAATAGTAACGTAATAAAGTAATAATATGACAACAGATTTGCCCATTTACACCGTTGCTTGTTTCTTTGCTGCACAATATTAAAGATTGTTTAGACTTTAAAATTTCTTTTTAAAAAGTTGTACGCTTTTAAGCATTTACGTGGTAATAATTTAATACATTTCATAAAAAACTAAAAATTATCATATCCTTATATTACCTATTGAAAGACTTATTTTACTTTGGAAGCAGTGCATATGAAATAAAAAAATTTTTAAAGCATCAAATAAATGCTCATCTAAATAATAAAATTATTTTCTATAATTCTAAAATGAATTTTAAATATTATTTCTTAAGGTCTAGACTGTTTAAATCAATATTTAACTTGTCTTTCCAATTACCATGTGGTTGTATATGTTCAAATCCTGCACGACTGTTTGGCTGTAATTGTTGGCCTACTTGAAAATTATCCTCATTATCGCAAAATGTTTGAGAAAATTTTTCACACTGATGATAGAAAGATTTAAGCATATATTCATGCAATAAGTGATCATAGAGTTTAAGTTGAAATGCAACTTTTTTCGAAATAATCATGCGTTGTTCATAAGGCATTGGCCTTTGGTAGCTATTTGTAATAGTCTGCAAAAAAAATGAAACAAATTTATGAATATCTATAATTTATGCTTTAAGTTTCATACAATTTAACTTACTTCCGATTCTTGTTCAGATTGAAAGTATACATCTGATATGTTGAAGGTTTTTTGAATAGTTTCTTCTAAGGTCAGATTTGTTTTCTCTCCCGTTACAACACAGTACGCCAAAAACGTGTCAAACACACCTTTAAGCAATACATTGTGACGATATTTCAAATGATCTGCTACTTTATGGCTATAATGTACAGCTTTACGTGGTCTTTCGGATTCTAATATTATTCGTAGCTCTTTGAATATTTTAACCAATGCCAGCATATCAAATATATAAATATTTTGTGGTGTTGATACTGCCATAACTGATGTCTTGCAGTTTCTTCCCAATTGTATGGGATCTATTAAAAGACCAATTATAGATTGACTTTTTATATCATTTAAGGCTTTATGGTACTTTTGATCAGTCTGTTTTATAAATATCGTTCCGTCTAATTGATTTTGCAGTAATTGCAAGTCCAAAGCAGAAAGTTGTATATTCAAATTGTTCGTTAGCTTCTCTCTGTTATCAAAGCTTTCAAGGTTGATAGGCCTTGAATCATTAGTTGTTGAGGAATCACTACTTTTTTGTTTTCCCGTGACATCATCTGAATCACTTTCTGTACTTTTCGTGTGAATTTCATTTTCATTTAAAACCAATTTTATACTTTTCATTTGTGCATAGGCTAATATCTGTGACGATTGATAAGTATAGTTCGTTTTGATGTCTCGAACGTTGTCCAGTTCGATCATAAGGTATTTCGTATTGATGCTTTTTAAAGTACCAACTAGAAGCTCACCTGCATTCGTTTCGACAAGGAGTAATTGTCCCAGTTTAAGGGACATCATTTTGTTTGCTGGTGAGGACATAACAATTTTTTTTTATCTAAAACAAAAGCATTTATCAGAAACATTAGGTATGTTTTAAATAATGTAAATATGTACTTTATTATTCACATATTGATTGACAATATTGGTTCATTGACCAAATTAGTTATTTTATTTTGTTATATGAAAAACGTTAATAATTGCCTTATCCTCAACGAAGAACAATGTTTGAGTTAGCTGTCGTACGGAGTTGATTTTAAATTGAAGGTCCCGTCATTTATGAATAAAATTAACACACGCAATATAAGCGGTGTGAGAAGCTAGATCTTAATCCTGACTGAAGTGTTGTAATGACCAATTATGTAAGTAAGTAGGTTTCTCATATTTGTTAGTTGATGGTTTGGACCGCAAAAAGTATTATATACAAAAACTCACCATTAACAACCCAATTATCGGATTTCGGCCTTGACACATCCTTCGCCTTCGCCCGTTGGGCACACAAATCGATGACAGGACTTCATCGAATTGGTTCTTCTAACGCAAACAAGGTCATCCTCTTCGCCGACTTCCGCAAACCTCCCCATACAATACATGTCTCGCCGGAGCATCCTCATCCATTCGAACGATATGGCCGCGCAAGCAAAGCCGCTGGATGTTAATACGATGCACAACGTCTAAATCCTTGAGGAGTTCATACAGCTCATTGTTGGATCGAATGCGGAAATCATCGCCAACTCGCACTGGACCGAGAATCTTACGTAGGACTTTTCTCTCGAATATTCTCAAGGCTGCTGCATCAGTGCTTACGAGTGTTCCTGTTTCTGCGCCATAAAGAAGCACGGGGAGGATGAGCGTTTTGTAGAGTATTAGTTTTGTTGTACGAGAGAGGTCTCTGCTACTCGATTGCCTATTGAGAACACCTGTTATTAAGAGTGATCCTACGCTTGAGCTCCAGACTGACATCATTTTTGGTGGCAGCGGCGGAGCCAAGGTAAACTAATTCACTGACTATATCGAAAGTATAGTTATCGGCCGTAATCTGGGATCCAATATGGCGCATGTACCTACTTGTCGAAAACGTACACTTCGTTTTGATCTTATTGGTTTAGTTACTGTTATCAAATATAAATACAACAATGAAACTATGGTCTCAGTCATTCGAATATTTACTCTATTTACCTACTGAACTTTTATTTACAACTACAATTCAACATAGTATGTATTTGTTGTAATATGTACCGTTATCGAAAAGAAGTAAACATGAGTAATTAACCATTGGGACGGTTGCTTATGTTTACTTTATTTAATGAATTTTATGAGTTTTTGGGCTTCGTATTTTATATAGCCTCCGTTGGCATTAATTGCTTTTATACAGCATACAATACCTATTTTGCGGACTCCACAGAGGTGTTTGATGCGCGTGAAGATAGAACGGCCGATCAAGAACTTTGTATGGTTCTCACTAAGCCATTTTTTATGTTTGGCGGTATGCTAATGATAATGTCCCTAATCATGTTGGAAAACAATATCCATGCTCTGTACTCCGTATTAATTATTCTATACACTATTCGCCTTCCCTTAGCCGACAAGCATCCTTTTACCTTCACGGATGCACCGTCAAACATTAATATTAGTAAAAAAAATTTGTATTAATAAAATTCAAGGCCTATCGTTGAAGTTAGCGGAATAAATTTAGAAGTTCCTGCATTTTTACACGGTCAACTGTACGTCGAATATTTACGTGTTGGGAAGCCGTCGTCTTTCTTATTTTTTTTTTATAAAAATGGTTATATATAAAATACCGCTTACCACCAAGCGCTGATAAAATTTTTTATTTGTTTTCACTTTCGGAAATTCAAGTTTATTCAGAAAATTATCAATTCGAAATTTATTGTACCAGTAACTGAAAAATTTTGTAATTTTTTACAAACCACTAATAGAATGAAAGTAAAAAGAAGAAATGAATTCTTTGCCGTTATTCTTGATATCATTTGATACAGTGTTCATTTTTTTAATTCTATACTCTATGTATTTTTATTGTTGCTACGGTCAATTGTAAAAAAGGAACTAGAAAGATAACAACTGCGAAAGAAGCTGAACGTGTTGATTTTAACTTCTCGACTACAATGAAGGATCTTATTTAAAAGAATTCAATAGTAATATCAGAATTGTTTCTTAAATCTATATATATAAAAATGAATGTTTGTTTGTATGTAACTTATAGAATCATAAACTATGCATTTTGTCATGTTATGATCTTCAGCAAAGTTGTTGCGCATGAGCCGGGGAAGGTTTCTAAGTTGGTATGACCTATTTCCGACAGGTGGCGCCACTGAAAATTACTAAAAATGAATAACAAGCGATTGGTCAACCTACACCTCAAGCACGGAAGAAAGGAACATTACGAGCCTCAGAATCAGACGAACAACGAACATTGAGACTGGAAAATCTTCGAGTACATGCCGCTGAGGCCTGATCATGAATCATCTGGACAACGGGAAACAAAATCAATAAAATGATTCAAAATTAATTGGATATTTGTGTAATGTCTTTCCTTCAAAAATATTTTAGTTGGTGGCGTAGCAATGCGCGCAGTGTACAGCTAGTTCTTTAAATAAAATATAGTATTCATACATACAGTGGCTCAAACGTACAATTGGACACTAGATATGAGATTATTCAAATGCCGATTTTCCACTTCAATGGAAATATTTTAGAAACATTTTGATGGGAATTTATAGATAATTATGAATAAGTTACAGCTTCGCAAAGTGTAAAGTGTGCTTCTGATCGTTGTCCTGGTAAAACAAATGTGTTCAATATATCTAACTTATCGAAAACAGTGGATCATATTTTTTGACTTGGTCCTCATCTGCAGGTACGTAGGAAAAAATTGCGAGGTAGTCGATTTGTTGAGAAACTGCTGACTTGAAGACCTGTAGGCATGAGGTTCTAACAGAGTACATGACTGGCTAGGGACGTTATGTCTAGTCTATTACTCACTTCCAGTTTCTCTTTTCTTTCACTTTTATTTTTTCTTTTTTCTCGCCATTTTGTATTTCATCCTTTCACTGTCCGAATTTAATTTTCTTTTCTATTTACCGTGTGTTCTCATTGTGTTGTCTTTTCATTTTCTAAATAGTTACAACGGATAAATTAGTCTTTGGGTGAAGACGTGTCATTGTAGTAACTTCAGCTCTTTCTCTATAAATTTCATTGTTGATTTTTTATTATTAATTATTTATTAATTATAATATAATTACAAATTATATCTAATTATTACGAGTCTCTGGTATAACCGAATCCAGGACACTCATACTAATAGTCTAGCACACTACTTAGTACCAGGACACCAGCTTTGTTGATTTTATTGTTTAGAAGATAAGCCCTATTTAGAATTATAAGGAAAATATAAAAATATCTGAGAACACGCAACAGGTGGTTTAATTCCTTTTTCCCAAACAATTATCGAACCCACTTGGTAACTATTCCTATGCGTTTGATAAACCGTGACTAGATATTTCTTCACAGCAATATCTTTTCATACATACATACATAATTGGACATTACAACTCCAAAGTCATGATTACGACCTAGCTTTTCATACCACTTATGCGGTTCTAGCGGGACCTGCAGTTTAAAGGCGACCCTAAACGGCACATCTCGACAAACAATATGTTTTCACTTATTTTTAATCGTATGGTAAATATTTTTTTACTTACTTCTTTGGAAAATGTTGTTATTATTTTATTTTTTCTACAAATTATCACAGATTTCTTTATAACAAACAAAAAATAGCAGACAGTTTATTTTCCAGGTTTGGTAAAAATATAAACAAAAACATATTTTCATAATTCAGGGTTGTATTCCGTATCAGAGTTATATTTAATAGTATGATTGAACCATAATAATAGGTTCATGTCTGTACTGAATAGAAGTATACAACAGGAAGTAATGTAAATAAATTAAATTGTATACTTTAAGTTGAATAACGATAGATAACTATAACCAATTATAATTTGCTTACAGTAGCTTAACCAACTCTATGAATACATACAATAAAATGTGTTTTACCTAGAATCGTGTTATAGACAACAACGTTTTGAGCCGGTCTCTTAATAATTATATTTAATTAATAAATAAATTGTACCAACATAAAATTGTTAAGTGTTTCAATAAAAGGAAAGATTCTTTCGGCCATTATTGCTAAGAGAGACAAGGCGGCGAAGTCTCTTATTAACCACAAATCCGCATCCGAATTCGTGTTTATCAACATGGCAGCTTAATATACATCGCAAGATGCCAGCCTTTTGCATCCTTGGCCTATCGATCGCATTTCCTGAATCGCAGTGATATCCGTCCTACATTTCATGAGAGCATCCGCTAGCTGGGCGGAATCACCTACCCTGTGAAGGGTGTGGACGTTCCATGTGCCTATTTTTAAATCGTTGTCTTTTAAAAGTTTGCCGTGATCGTCAACTTTAGAGGCGATCTTTTTCGAGGCTGTTTTTGCGATTTTCATTGCATATAAGTTTTACGTGGTAGGTTCCAAGCCCTACGCACAACCCAAATTTAACGTCCAGGGTATTGGACGCGCTGCACGCATTAGTTAACATCTAGCGAGTGTTAGAATTCCACCCGGGCGAGGCAACGAGGAGACTGCGTGTCAACTTGAATACAGCAAGACAAGGATCGTCTTGGTGGTCGCTACGTTGGCCAGAGTCAGAAACTTTACCTTGTTGGCATTCATTCCATCCCTCCTCCCATTGACAATAATTCGAAATTTTTTTTGTTCCAATTTTAAAAACTGTCAATGAAACAATTGTAAAATAAAACAGTAAACAGTAATTTATTAATGTAAACTTTCTATTGACCCTCACTGTATATATATAGTCTTGATGCCTAACAGAAAATTGGAAGAGGCTCTCCTCGACATCACTTAAAGGGGTCAAGAACGGATCTTGTGACAGCATTGGGGGAACTCGTGAGTGTTTTCCAAATATGGAAACAGCTCAAATGTGAAAAAATCCAGTTTCAGACACTAGCGTATATCTATAGTATAAAGTGGCCGGAAACTCTGCTGGATTTTGATCCCATGTGAATGGTAGTGCTTTGGAGGCTAGTATGTTGTCTTATTAGAAATAAAGCCACGGTTCAAAAAAAGTTCCTGAAACAAACAACAAAATATTTCTTCGATGACTTCCTCTCAACAGATTTCTGGCAAAAACTCTGAGAGTAAATAAAATTGCCTTGGAAACTTCTCAAAAATCTGTCGTCTGGAGTAGACTTTACCTGACTACCTAGATTATAAAAGTTTTCGGTGAAAAAAACCGTTGCAAAAATCTGCAAAAGCGGGTAACTTCTCGCGTTCGTAGACCTTGGGATTATGAATTTATAGGCTCTGTGGATTTTATGCGTTCAAACAATCTTTCGAGGAATTTAAAAATTTAAAAAATTTTTGTGTTTAATTCGTTAAGTTTAGCAAATGTTTCAAAGGAGTGAATGTTTTATTTTCTAATGCATTTCACCAAAACGTGCTTGGGGAGACTGTTTGTATTCGGTGGTTTTCATTGTATATTTTGTAAGCGATATTTTATTAAGTAAACGTGACTGAGACGATAGCACTTATAAGCAAAAAGTTTGTCTGCCGTTTTTTTTGTTGTTCATTTTCTTAAAGTGAGATAGGGGAGAGTAACTTAAATGTTGTTGTTTTACATAAAAAAGAATTTCTTTAAAAATATTTGATATTAATTGATGTTATAGATCAGCACGTGCTTTTTGAAAATTTTTCTATTTTTTTCTGCCTAAATTGTTCTCTGGCAACAAATTGCGTAAATTTCACAAAGGACCCGTCTCTTCTGAGCTTTATAGGTCTTGCAGAGCCAACGTAAAATTAATACTGGGCAATGAGACGGCGGATGCTCTTGCTTGGTTATGTTTGCTTTCTAAGGGCGATTTAATAGTTAGTCCTGACCCCCCAATAGGTTACCTCTACGGCCTCATCAATGGATGGGCCAGGGGGAAAGAGTAGAGGCGTAGGGGAAACGGATCGAATTGTTATGTTTCTAGATGTCTATGGCCTGCTATAGACAGTGTGAGAATAGGTTGGCTGCTGGACTTGGATAAGGCCAGTTTAAGGTCAGTTATCGGATTTATCAGAGGGCACTGCGAGATTAGGTCGCTGACGGGGATCTGTTCCAGATCCCAGCCGAACTTTTGCAGGGTATGTTCCGATTAGGTGGAGTTGGAGACTTTCGAGCACTTCCTCTGTAATTCCCCATAGGTTGAGGTTGAGGACCCTTGGCAGGGGCTTCTTTAAGGGTTTGAATTCTGTGTCGAAGCCGATATCAAGGCTATCTACAGATTCATTAGTAGCTTGAGCTGGTTGAGAAGTGCTAGGGCCTCATCAGTGTGGTCGCGCTCTCCCTATTTGTTTTGATTGGTCTGTGTAATTCCTCGCCCATTTCGCAGTCGTGTAGTTAGGCAAAACATTCGTATTTCATAAGAGATTCAATGACCGATTCACTTTTTTCGTTAACATCCGAGATCCTCTACATCAAGTGGGGCTCACGGTAATTAGCATCAATTACCACAGACCCTCCATTTAGCCTGGCCTTAAGCGCCTCAGGTAGCCGGTTGATGTAGAGGGCAGTATTAACAAGAAAACATATAGGTTTTCTGAAACGATTAAGAATAAAATGATTAGTACAATTTTTAGTATACAAGCTGTATTCTTATTCGTACCGAAAGCAACGATTAGTTTGCACGCATTTGAATTGAGCCCACCAAGCTTTGACGCTTTGTGAAGTTAAATGTCCGTGTCTTTATCGGGCAATACACTTTCCACGTCCTGACAACGATGTTAGGGTAAAAGTCCGACGAGTTTTCACTTCCACAATCTCAACCTAAGTAAGTGCCTATATAGCAGCATTTTCTGTGGGAAAGGCTTTAGATACAATATCCCAATCAGTCTTTCGTACTTTAAAGGACATCTTGCCGCAACCGTAGAACATTTTCTTTGTTTCTTATACGGTTCTCGTGGACACTAAGGAATTCCTTATTTTATATACCGAGCTCGTTTTTTGACCCATTAGGCTGGTTGATCATCGTTTGACATCCTGATAGTCGCGAGAGGATCTGCAATATTTGCAGCCATGCCTAACCGCGGTCCATTCTATTTCTATTTACGATTTATTGCTACAACGGAATGAAATAGAACAATTTCTGAAGCGATTGATTAAAGGCAATGAAAAACGGATCGCATGCAAAAAAATTGTGCGAAAGATAATTAACGAAGCAGGTTGAAGTTTCACAGAGGGTACCGAAGTCAGGATATTGATACCTAGAGATGAAATGCTAAATGTTTGGTGGGATTGATTCCGACCTCTACATAGTTACATACATATACAATTGGCCATTACAACCCTTCAGTCTGGATTAGGGCCTAGCTTCTCACACCACTCATGTTGTGTGCCTTAATTTTATACTTGAGTGGCGGGACCTACAGTTTAACGTAGACTCCGAACGACAGATTTTTTTAGAAACTTTTTCATGGCACTTTTTAACTTTTTACTCTCAGAGTTTTTGCCAGAAATCTGTCGCCGAAGAAATATTTTTTTTTCATATTTCGTTTTGATGTCTGACCTGGGGTTCGTACTCGGGCTTTACGTCTAATAAGCCAACAGACTACCTACTAGACTACGACGACCTCTACTGTAAAGAATTCTTGATTTTCAGTTGGAATGATCAACAGAGAAGTGATGTGTTCCGTTATGACAACACTAGTTTTGCATTTTTGATAACATCTTCGATGATTCGTTAGAAACTTGGTGAGCATAGCTGTGAAGTTCTGATGAATTCGCCATATAGCTTGATATAATTGGTTTTGCTTAGAAAACCTATAAATAAACCACAAATAGTCCCATGTGTAGCTTTATTAGGCTTGTTCCAAAATTAAAAAAGATGTTTTATTTTTCATCAAATGGTCACAAAGGCTATTTGTTGGTGGCAATTTAACACTGTTATAAAGATCTTTTGGTATGTACATATGTATATGTTTTCTTATATTCGCAGAAAATAAACAAAATTTAAAAAATATAAAACTTTTTGTAGCTCCTTATTTTACACTTTTTTTTTTATCAAGCTCTGGTAAAACAAAAACAAAAAATATTAAGGGAGCTTCATTAGTGGCTGCATAAATGAAAGACAAGTAGAAAGTGTAAAGAGAAAAAGTAAATGGAAAAAATTATACTAACAAATGACATCCTAGTAATAGTACTAAATGGAAAAAATGTTACGTTTAATTAAAGAATAAAAACTACTATTACTTCGTTAATTCTCTTTTTAATTTGAAGTGAAGTTTCACTGACATTTCAGCACGAATTAAGACCGGTGCTAGCAGCAAAATATTTTTTTTTTTATAATTTATTCAAATAAAAAACATGAATCAAATAGAGTTGAATTCCCTTCATTCTTATAACTTTAAAGTTTTCCATACGATTTAAATATAATAAAACTTGAATGAGAGAAAATAATCTACGATAGGTTAGGTAACAGTGTTGAAAAATTAAAATTTTTAAATGGTACTGAACTATAACTGAAAGAGTACTTTTTCGCCTCGAATGGTACTTTTGTAAAAAAATACACATACATTACAACGCTTCAATCAGGATTATGACCTTCTCACACCACTTATGTTGTCTGTGTTAATTTTTTTATATGAGTAACGGGACCGACAGTTTAAAGTCGACTCCGCACGGCAGATTTTTGAAAACTTTTTCATGGCAATTTTATTTACTCTTAGAGTTTTTGACGGAGTGAGGTCGCCGAAGGAATATTTTTTTCGTTTCGTTTCGTTATGTTGGAGATGTCTGACAAGGGGTATGAACCGCGGGCTCACATCTAGTAAGCCAGCACAGTACCTACTACACTATTCATTTAGTTAATTTTTATTCACGTACGGTACTGAACAGAAAAACTAACGAATTATACGTGTTCCTCACATATAAAATAAAAACTGCGAATTCTGAACGTAACAAAACGTAAAAGTTCCGTGTAGTCAAACGTTGACGGAACGTTACACTTTCGTTTGTAGCATATAAAGAGCAATGTAAATGCAATTACACATTACGGTTCGGCAAGTGTTCTCATTACTTTTCGTATTCTAAAAACGAACGTACGTTCCGTGGACGCTTGGCTTACCGCGGCTAAAGCGGCTAAAGGTACTGAAAAAAGTACTAAAGTACTGAATTTTCAAACACTGTTAGGTAAGGTTACGAAAGGTAGCGTGAGATAAAGTAGAATAAAAATAGAAGCTGATGTTGACAGAGAAAGGAAGAGAGTATGGTAAAGAAAGGAAAGAAAAGATAGCAAAAAAAGGAAAAAGAACGGAAGGAAACGGAAAGGGAGATGTATACTCTTGATTTTCCCCTATCCAGTCAATTTCATAACTCTATAAGGTTCTCAAACTTACTATTTTTGGTCTAATAGTCCAGATCAGGACAGTAACATAAAATATGATGAAATATTCATCCTGTCTTTTAACATAACCTACAAACATCAGAGATATTACTGTTTCATCTATTGATGGTAGGATTTCCATAATAGCTCTCAATTCCCACCTATACATTCTTAAGATTAACTTTGTACCTGCAGGATTTAGCTTTGGCCATAAGCCTCTTGCGACCCTATAGTCCGATCCACATTGCCAGGTACGATTTTTGAGCGAATCGTTGTTCCAAAGAACAAGCTTATTTATGTTGTCATCAGTGTTGAAAAATTCAGTACTTTTGTATTTATTTCAGTACTTTCTCATTTCAAAAATACCACAGTACCCCCGCTACGCTTTCAGTACTTTTTATTATTACATATTTTATGCGCTTTTCAACTATTAATGCATTGGCAACACGTTCAACGCAATGCTAAAGGTAGAATTAGGCTTTAGCCCCGGTTAGCCAAACGTCCACGGAACGTACGTTAGTTTTTAGGATACGAAAAGCAATGAAAACATTTGCATTGCTCTTCAAACGAATGTATGTTACATTACGTTCCATTGACGTGGCTAAACAGGGCTTTTACGATTTGTTTCGTTCTGAATCAGCTGTTTGTGTCCTGTATGTGTATTAAATATATATAAATAGTCTATAGTAGGCATTTGCCGGCTTGCTAGACCTGAGTCCACGATTCAGACCCAATAGCAGACATCTCCATCGTTCGGAGTAGACTTTAAACAGTAGGTCCCGCCACTCATGTATAAAATTAACACACATAAAATGTAAGTGATGTGAGAAGTTAGGTTATAATCCTGATTGAAGGGTTATAACGACCAATTATGCATGTATGTATGTATGTATCTTTTACAAAAGTACTATTTGATGCAAAAAAGTACTTTTTTAGTTATAATTCAGTACCATTTCAAAATTCCAGTTTTGCAACACTGGCTGTCATTCCCAGTTGAATATCCAGGTATTTTTTGGGTAGGTAACCTAAAAGTATGCTGACTCATACTAATTATCCATGTAATGCGTTACTCTTGAATTCTTGGACACATGGGAGGCTATATGGTCCCCTGATATTGCTTTCATAGTTGAAGATATCTGCTGTTAATAGAAAGCAATTAAAGCTGCAAAATATTGTTATAACTGTCCTAAAATATGAAAAATGCAAAAGAATCCCACCATCTCTTGTCCATATTGATACACACATACATACATATGTATGTATGAATGTAAACTTTTATTTTACAAATATGGTGTAACCAATTAACGTAACACATAACTTTAATTTTGTATTTGAACCACTCGTAACATAAATTCATTTATTTATTAAATCGTGTACAATTTGTTTCACTGGAATATATGTGTATATACATACATATGTATAAAATGTATTTACAGCGTTTAAGTTCATATTTTTTTCGTTGTGCTTCATTTGTATAGCACAGGCAACCCGTTGGTTTCTACAAATGAATTAAAAAGTTATGTGTTCCTTCAATTTAAAGGGTGTTTTTGTAGGAATGCATTTTTTCCATTTTAAAATAAAACTACGGTTCTTTTTCTTAAGTTAATTGCCACTATTTTATTGTGTTAGGTTAGGTTAGAGGCCGTGTCAACTGGTCAATTCGACTAGTCGCCGTAGTCTAGTAGGTAGTGTGTTGACTTATTAGACGTAAGGGCCGAGTTCAAACCCCAGATCAGACACCTAAACGAAATATGAAAAAAAATATTTCTTCGGCGACTTCCCCTTAGCAGATTTCTGGCAAAAACTCTGAGAGTAAATAAAATTGCCGTGAAAAAGTTTCTCAAAAATCTGTCGTTCGGAGTCGACGTTAAACTGTAGGTCCCGCCACTCACGAATAAAATTAACACACACAACATGAGTGGTGTGAGGAACTAGGCAGTAATCCGGACTGAAGAGTAGTAATGTTCAATTATGTATGTACGTTTTGTATGATTTGGTTGCTAAAGGCAAATCTAAAGAGGTCTTGATATTGTTAGTCGTTGGTGCGTGACAATGAGCCTGAGTATAAACCTGGGCAAGACCACCATAGTGACCTTTACAAGAAGAAGAAAAGTTCCCAAATGGAAATTTATCCGATTCCTGGGTAAGATATTAAATATCTAGGAATAACACTTGATAAAAAATTGATATGGAGGGCTTATACGGAGAGAATTATGAAAGGCTAATCATGCCATATTGGTATGCAAAATGATTGCATGGAAATCCTGGGGATACAACCCATGTATTATGCACTAAAAGTATACCATGATGATTAGATTAATAGCGACCTAGCTGGGCTGATAGAGTAAATCTAAAAAAGCTCAAATGAAGTTGAATAAGATACAGAACCTAGAGTGTTTTGGACCAATGAGAACCTGTCGTACTACAGAAGTGAACATGGTAGCTAAGACTAAAGCTTTGGAGACTAAGGTTAGGCTGATGGGCAACATCCTTAACTGTGTTCTGGACAGAACAAGTAGACTCTATGGCCTTAAATCGAATCGTTAAATGGCACCGTTTGAGAAAGCTGAATCAGCTAGGTAAAGAAAATATGGTTACTCTCTGCTGGTCCTTAGGTAGGAAACATCGCCAATGAGTAACTAGACGAGCTTCAAGGAGGAGAGCTTTCACGCTGTTGATGGGATCAAAGGAAATTTGTGTTCAATGGAAAGGAAGATAATGAGAGGTAAAGATTCTTCTCAACACTAACTTTGTTTGTGGCAATCAGAACTTCTATCGGACGTTACAATAAGAGGTATTTCATTAGACTATCTAAGGGTAACCTGACGTTGTTAACCGGTTTTTCGACTGGGCACTGTACACTAAGAGTTCATTTATTCAAATCGAGAGTTGTCTTGATTCTGTGATGATGAGAATGAATCATTGGAACGCATTCTTGAAATGTGTGGGGCATTAATGTATCTTAGAAAGAAACACCAGAATGGCATGGTTGAGTTTGCAGGGCAATAGGCTTCGAGGTCTGAAAGTAGGACGCACAAAGTAGGAAAAATATTTCTTCGGTAACTAACTCTCAGCAGATTTCTGGCAAAAACTCTGAGAGTAAAAAAAATTGCCATGAAAAAATTTCTTAAAATCATTTGTTTGGAGTAGACTTTAAACTGTAGTTCCGCCACTATTGTATAAAATTAACACACACACACACGTAAGTGATGTGAGAAGTTAGGTCGTAATCCTGACTGAAGGGTTGTCATGTTTGCATCATAGGCTTGGAGGAGACATAATACGGATACCCATACAATTCGTACCCATTCATAATAATTATAATAATAATACCTTGCTCCATTAAGCACTGAACGAATTGGAGGCGCTTTTCATGTTCTGTTAATTTGAGCTCTTGAGTTAGCTGAATTTCGTACTCAAGAAGGTGGCGGTCTTTTGTCAAAAGTCTCTGCCTAGTGGTTTGTGAAATTTGAAGTTCTTAAGAACAATGCCGAATTGATGTTTTTGGATTTTCGGCGATATTCTCAATTATAGAAGTAATGATTTCAAATGATTTCGCCGTAGTCTAGTAGGTAGTGTGTTCGCTTATAATACGTAAAGCCCGGGTTCGGGCCCCAGGCCAGACATCAAAAACGAAATATGAAAAATATATTTCTTCGACGACTTCCTCTCAGCAGATTTCTGGCTAAAACTCTGAGAGCAATTTAAACCTTCCATGAATAAGTTTCTCAAAAATCTGTCGTTCGGAGTCGATTTGAAACTGTAGGTTCCGCCACTCAAATTTCAGAGTTGTCTCTTGCACAAAAAAAAATTACACTAAATTTTAAAAGTTCACTCTTACTGAGATACCCTTTATTGTATGTGCACATTTTTCCAGCAACCTATAAAATTCATATTGGTGTAGGAATATGTATAATCAAGCCACTTTTTCATTATTGTGGTAAATGGCTGTATGTTTTTATACATATGGCAACAATCGTTTCCTATTTGAAAATGTTATTTTAATTTTCAAATAACTATCTGGAGTTTAATCCAATTTTAAAAATTAATAACTACTGTTGCATATTAAATTGAGAACCCTGTACACATAGAATCTGTGAGAGGAACGAAAACCCCAGTGATTTGATTACGGTTGCTCCAACAGTAGTATTTGCTTCTGCTGCAACAGAAGTAGCTCTGGACGTGTTAACCACAGAACGTTTAATATTCGAATGTGGTATGAAAAAAAAACAAAGAATTAAGTGTAGCAAAAAATACTGACTCAAATACCGAAAGAAAAAGTTATAAACTTTTTGCCATTAATTTCTTCCCTCATGCATTTTGTTTTTGCCCATAAGTATTCGCATACAAGAGAAAAATTTTAAATGACAACCCATTAAGCAATATTAAACGTGACTTTTGCGAATTGTTTACATACTCGAATACTTTTACATATAATTTTATTATGTTTTGCGCTTTTCTACTACTAATGCGTTAGCAACATGTTTAACGTAATGCTAAAGTAGCCCCGGTTAGCCAAACGTTGCAAATTTGCTGTGTATGCTGCGTAGCGTTTATTGTGTTTATAGAATAAGTCTTACATACGAGGATTTGTTGTTTGTATTCCTTAACATGCAGTAGAGGAAAGTAGTTAAAAATTGTTTTCTTAACTTCAATTCTTTTAATTCAGTGTAAGGTAGGTAGGAAGGTAGAGGTGGATGCACATCCAAGAAAATTTGGATGATCACACTTAGACCGTATTGGGGCCATTGTGTTACCACAGTTATCCGCTATCCACTAGATGAAGTGATTTAAGCTGCCAATATCAATCCCTGACAGTTCCTTCAGATCATCCATGAAGTAAGCACCCAAGTACATCTTTCTCCTTTGGCAAAGAGCCGGGCATGTACCCAGCTGGTGAGGGGCAGTCTCCTCCTCTTCCTCATCTCTGCAGCTTCTGCAGAAATCGTTAACAAGGTGTCCAAGACCAATGCCCCTCGCATGCGTATTCATAATGCAATGCCCCCTAATGACACCGATAACCACACTGAGGGCACCTCTTTGGAGTTTAAGTAAACTCATTGTGCGCCTCTCATCCAGCCTTGGCTAGATTTTACGAGCCGTTCTACCCATGTCCGAGGCCGCCCACCTGTCGTTGACGGAAACGACGATCGCATTATCAATTATGAGCCTGCAAGTCCTCTTAGGGATGCCCAGATTCGAGACTTCATCGGAGAGTTCGATGGTCGTATCCCGCCTGGCAAGTTCATCAGCTCTGCAGTTGACCGGAATACCTAGAGCCCTTATAGCCTCCTGGCTATCAGAAAGTATGGTGACGTTCCGCTTGGAGACCCTTTCGTCCCCAATAATTCTCACCGCAGCCTCTATTGCCACCACCTCTGCCTGAAAGACGCTGTACTGGTCTGGTCTTATAGACTGGGCTATTCCAACCGATTCCGAAAAAATCCCACTGCGAACCGTCGGTCTAGATTTGTACGGAGTCCCTTCTAGACCTTGTTGTCCGGGACTGATGTCTTGAATCTCTCCGTGAAGTCGTACCGCGGTGTCATGTAGCCACTGCTCCCGCCAGCTCCAGGTTCCCTCAGTATCTTTGCGTGGCCGATATACGAGTCATGCCACTGTCCAGTCACTCAGAGACGTTAACTTATTTCAGGAGCCACCCCCCTGCAGAAAAGGTGAAGCGAAAAGAGGCCCAAAATTATCTCCAATGCATCTCTATAACTTATTGATGCACCACTTCTTTTGCCTACTGGGTAGTTCCAATTTTATTTCCCTTTTAAATAAAATACTTTCAAATGCATTTGTATTTAAAGTTGAAATAAAGTGCTCTTAAATTTACAGGCTTAATTTAAACCCACTTTTGTTTGTTACTAGTGTTGTTGCTATTTTTAAATTGCAACAATTTTTAACAACATTTTGAAAATACAAAACGAAAAAAGAAAATAAGATTCAATCAAGGTCGACTATAATGTTCGCCACATCACTATGGCGCACATCATAAATTTATTGAAGGCGAGTTCTAGTACTGACTGATATACACTTATGTATAGTACATAACGAAAAATTTATTTCAGGCTTATTTTGCTAGCCTCCAGTGTTGCAAAATTAAAATTTTGAATTGGTACTGAACTATATCTGAAAGAGTACTTTTTTGCACCAAATGGTACTTTAGTAAAAAAAATACATTCATATATACATAACTTCTCACACCACTTATTTTGTGTGGTTTATTTATACATGAGCGGTGGGATCTACTGTTTAAAGTCGACTCCGGAAAACAGATTTTTGAGAATTTTATAGTGGCGTTTTTATTTTCTCTCAGAGTTTTTGCCAGAAGAAAGTCGAAAAGAAAAATTAACGACTTATTCGCGTTCCTCACATACAAGACAAGAACAGCTGATTCGGAACGTAATAAAACGTAAAAGCCCCGTTTAGTCAAAGGTCGATGGAACGTAATGTTTTTAACATATGAAAAGCAATGCAAATGCTTACCGAAATTACATTACGGTTCGGCAAGCGTTTTCATTGGACGTTTGGATAACCGGAACCTAACTCTACCTTTAGCATTACGTTGAAC
Source organism: Sarcophaga rosellei (assembly GCA_930367235.1). Classification (NCBI taxonomy): domain Eukaryota; kingdom Metazoa; phylum Arthropoda; class Insecta; order Diptera; family Sarcophagidae; genus Sarcophaga; species Sarcophaga rosellei. Next base: position 41,869,684 of record OV884020.1, on the reverse strand, counting down.
ATGTTTCTAATGCAGACATAAAATATGTAATAACAAAGAGGTACTGAAAGTGTCGCGGGGGTACTGCGGTATTTTTGAAGTGAAAAACTACTGAAAAAAGTACAAAAGTACTAAATTTTTCGACACTGCTAGTTTCCATACATGAAATACAACATCTGCTCTATTAACATACAGTCCACAAGCATGAAGCCAGAAGCCTTATCCTACGGCATGAATCTGATCACGTTCCGAATAGATAAAGAACAGTTTCCTCCCTTCCGCTTCTCTCCCTTAGAACTCAGTACCCTGACAGTTGACTGTCAATCAGGAAGTATATGAAAATCTCTTACATAGATTTTATCATTCTGGCGGGAGGATGCTGAAATAGTCTACCATTTTATCGAAGGAGCTATACTTGCAGACATCGAAAGGATATCTTTACTCCATCTTTAATCATTGAATCTTTAAAGAACAATCTCTAAGTGTAGGATAAAACTTATCAACCTTTAGAAATGTTACAATGATTTCTCATTGCACATTTACTGGTGTATACAAATTCGAAGCAAATTACAAATATTTGAGCTGGTGTGTGGAATGAACTTTAATCTTATGTGACCCATTTACATATAAAGTGTGTTCATGTGTACATGTAAACATATGTTGGTTGGTACATGTTATATATTTTGCAATTAGTGCAATTTTGTGAACATTTGTATAAAAACGTATTTACATTATATATACATTATATATGTATGTATGAATGTGTACACATGTATGTTAACAAGTATATGGAATGAGAATTGAATTAGAGACTGAGAAAATGAATATATTGTTATGCGCTCCGAATGGTACTAAAAAATAAATGCATTTATACATAATGTGTAGAAAAAATATCGAATATTTTTCTAACAGAAATAAAAATTTAAAACTTATGGCGTTTTCTTTTCTACCAAAAAATGTGCACTTAATTTTAAAAAATGCAATTTTGTGTTTGTTTCTTAAAAATGTTTCTCCCTCTAAAAGGGTGGTATGTTTTATTCTCAATAATTCGCACTTGAAAATGGTGGGGGCATTGCATTTTACGCCCTGTATAAATCGAGAGTGCTGATAATGCCCTGTAAAGCAAATGACTTTTGTTTATTTATAGGGCTACCAGATGAAATTTAAAAAAAGTCGCCTACTATCGATATCCAATTTTGAAGTTAATTTTTTCATTGTTTTGTGGGGTAACCTTAAGGGAACATTACATTATTAAAGCTACATGGTCAGTAATATAAAAAATTGCATTCAGTGTTAGAACTGTGTTAAAAAAATTTTATTTGGTTATAAAAAAAGCCCTAAAAAAATTAAATCGAAAAATTAGCGATCTGGTATCACCTTTTTCATGTTTACATATTTTATTGAAAACAAATCAAAAAATACAACATATTTTTAAGTGAACGGGGCATATTTTTTCATATTTGTGTTATGTTCATCTCAAATAAAAATTACATTATAACAGGGTTGGTCAGCAATTTTTTTATGCACCTTATAAGAGGGTGACATTTTCTTTGTAGAAAAGAAAACACCATTAGTCTCCTTTAAAAACAAAACTCGTATTAACATTCAATTCTGTGAAGTTTTATTGTCTTCACTCGTAATTATGAGGGTTTATAAGTGCAATTGATAAATATTGTAGGGTTCGGACCAGAGATCAGCAATGAGTATTCAAAAAGATGAGTAGATTCGAATCATACTCATAAATTCTGATTCTTATATACATTCATACTTATTTCAGTATCATACTCATACTACTCATATTCCAAGTTTGAAGTACTCAACTTAACAATACGCATGATGTTGTTGATTTCGACTCTCCTTTACTCAGCATCTACAAGAATCACAAAATAAGTATGATTAGCGTACGAACTCTACAATACTCACTAGAAGGTTGTGTGTTTGCTTTGCTTGCTGTCTTTTTCGTTCTTCTTTTTTTGTAAATGCAACAACAACTAAGACTGTAAATTTTGATGAATGATTCGAATCACTCGAATCATTTATGAGTACTATAGGTATTTTTCTAAATTTATGAATCTGAATGAGTAGGCGTATGAATCAAACATATTTCGAATGTTATGAGTTTGATGTCAACGTTGTACTCATACTCATTACAACCTGTACTTATAAATCAATGTTGTAGTGAGTACGAATGAATCAGAGTAGTTGAATTTCAATACTATTGACTCACTCATACTCGAAATTTCATAGTCCTAACTATCGGAGGATTTGTTCTGGCAATGAGAGGATTAGTGCTGTCAATAGAGTAACATACAAGCAATAGGGGTTTTAAAAACGCAATGTATGAAATATAACACAAAAAACGTTTTAGTGCCACCATTAATAAATAATTAATGAACTGTCTATTTTCTATTTCTTTTGCTTACGCTATTCCGTTGCTGGCTTTAGTATAATTAATGCATATGCAGCTTACCTAAGGCTACAATTGAAAAACTGTTGTGTTCCCTGTGTTGCGTCTATTGTGTTAATAGCATAAGGGCCAATACAATTTCGAATCACTTGAATAAGGCTATATAAACAAAGAAATTTGTGTTTTATGTGAGTAAACGGAAATGACCGAATTTCGATCCGCAAATCTCTAGTGTATTAATAGTCTCATTCCAGACTGATTGATGCAATGCGTTCCACTTATTACAGTGATTGGGGTCGATGATCCTTAAATCGGGCTTGCACTGTCAACATTTATAATCAAAATAATCATCTACAAGCAGTCAGGTTTGGTCAATGGAAGAGAAACAGTCGTTCATAATGAGAACTCAAGGCGACACACTTCGATCGTGACAGGGTCGAAATCCAAACTCATGATAACGCTTGTTACACAATAACTCTGCAACTGTAAATGTAAAGAATTCGTGTCTATGATAAATACATACATACAATTGGCCATTACAACCCATCAGTCAGGATTACGGCCTAGCTTCTAACACCACTCATGTTGTGTGCGTTAATTTTATAAGTGAGTGGCGGGACCTACAGTTTAACGTCGACTCCGAACGACAGATTCTTGAGAAACTTATTCATGGCAGGTTTATTTACTCTCAGAGTTTTTGCCAGAATTCTGCTGAGAGGAAGTCGCCGAAGAAATATTTTATTTTTCATATTTCGTTTTGATGTCAGGGATAAGAACGGGCTTTACGTCTAATAAGCCAACACACTACCTAATAGACTACGGCGACTTCTAACAATTTATCAGAATTTAACTTCTCTAATGAACGATCCTTTGGCAGTCCTAATTTGAATCCGCTGGATAACAAATTGTAGAGAGTTATCGAAAACCTCGTTTCGCATATAAGATACTCCAATATTGATTTCTTGAAAAGATGCGTGCGGCTAATGATGATTGATCATTCCGACTTAAGCATGTGGGCCAAATACGGGCATTTCGAGTAAATATTTGCTTTTTGTATAAAATATATGTTAATAAATATGTACAAATATTGGTTCACACCCATCAACATTATATTTAATATTGTAGCTTAAAATTTATGTAGCAGTATTTATGGCTCTTCTAAATGAAATGATAATTTACTATGAATAAATTGTAGAATAGAAATTTTAAAAATACTTCAATAATTTACTATTTAATCATGAACTCTCTTGATTGATAAAATTCATTGGCTATACATATTGCTCTGATAATTCAAAAAATATTCAACATTTTTGAATAAGTTGGCCAGCAGTTACAGTTCTGTCTCATAAATCAAAACAGACAAAGACTGCAACTGTAATAATGACTGACAATTTTGAATTATTGTCATTATGGGAAACACAAAATGTAAATAAATGCAGTGAAGGAATTAAGCGATACCAGTAAATAAAGGAATAACAAAAACCGCACACAAATTACGACATCGCAAGCACTGCTTTATAATGAACAGCAGTTTGACGTTAATACACTGAAAAATTATACTGACACACAATGACATTGATGAATGTCATGTCCAAATGTCATGTTCACTACAATCTTTTTAGTCAGGATTAAAACCTAGCTCCTCACACCACTTATGTTGTGTGTATTAATTTTACATGGGTGGTGGGAACTACAGTCTAATGACGACTCCGAATAACAGAATATATTTTGTCATATTTCATTTTGCTGGAGATATCTGATCCAGGGGTTGAACCACAGGCTGTCGTGTAATTAGCCAAAGCACTAGCTATTAGACTACGGTGACTCCAACCAATCATGCCACAAACTACAAGTAAAAAGGAAAAAGCTATAGAATGAAATAGATGTACTTAGTTCCAATTTAATTTGAATAACTTATTTTTAAATATCCAACTGTAATAATTGCAGGCATTTCTGGATCTCCCCACAACCGGCTGTTCATCCTCCTGTTAGTTACATACATAATTGGCCATTACAACCCTTAAGTCAGGATTACGGCCTAGCTTCTCCCACCACTCATGTTGTGTGCTTTAATTTTATACGTGAGTGGCGGGACCTACAGTTTAACGTCGACTCCGAACGACAGATTTTTTTGAGAAACTTTTTCATGGCAGGTTTATTTACTTTCAGAGTTTTTGCCAGAAATCTGCTGAGAGGAAGTCGCCGAAGAAATATATTTTTGTTTCATATTTCGCTTTGATGTCTGTCCTGGGGTTTGAACCCGGGCTTTGTACATTTACTTCAATTTTTCTTTTTATTTATATTATTAAGCTTAGCAAACAAACAATAACAATTATGTATAAGTTTAGTCGCATTTTAGTAGCATATATACATTCGTTTGACCGCAGTATTAATATGTGCCATTCAGTGTCCCAAGAAGAAACTTTTTAGAAACTTTTTCGTATAAAATGAAAATTTGCTTTAAAAAAAATGAGAAATTTAGTGGAATGTGAGGAATGAACAATGGGTCAATACGACCTCCGGGTACTGTACTTGTCACAGTTGACAAGTACACGCCCTCTAAACTAGTGAAATGTGAAAGTAAACAGTTTTGGCTCGGGAGAGCGATTAAACGGCAAAGAGAAGAGCGTGAATTTAAAGCGAAAAAGAAAGATCTGCAGAAAAGGTAGATTCAACGTTACTAAAAATTCTTTATCATGTTGAGAAATGAAGAAATAAGTTGTTCTTCCACTATCATCCTACTCTTAAATGCAACCCTATTGATTAGGTTAGGTTAGGTCGGAGTGGTAGCTCTGATATCAAAAAGCTCACTTGAGAACGCATAGCGGCCCGTTGTTATACCACGGGTGAACGCAGTCTCTGTACTGACCAAGTTCCACCAAAATCAGGGAGAGGAAGAATTTGGTCAGCGTAAGGCCTGCACATCAAAATCACGACTGCCCTACACTGGAAAACCAGCCAGAAAGTTTGATAAATGAAGCTTTATCCTTGATATTAATAGGTGATAGCTCCATCAAGCTGACAAGAAATGGAGAGGCAAATAACCTATATGTGCACCTCCCAAGAGATGGGCACTGACAAAGAAAGTGGATAACAGTCTCTTCTTTCTCAGCGGATCTGCAGCCACGGCAGAAATCGTTAAATGGGAGCCGCATCCTTTCCGCGTGTCTACCCATAACGCAATGACCTGTAAGCATGGCCACTGTGATTGAGATGATGCCACGACCAAGTCCAAGTAACTGGTTGGTACGCCTTCTATCAATCAGGGAACCCTATTGATTAAGTGGAGAAAAATAAACTTAGATTTTGCCCGCTGAGTGAAAAAAGTTAATTTTTACGAACGAAATAGGTTTGGGCCAAGCAAGCGTTATACGATCCAAGTAATATTTTGATAGAGAAAGCGTTATAGAAAAAGCGTTAATCGAGAATGAATTCGACAATATCTTTAGAACGTATAGAAGATATTCTTTTCACAAAACTTGACGAAAATTTTGAAAATCAACGAAATTAAGAGGCTGAGCAGAGGTAAGTCAGTTTACTGCGGTAAATAAGCGATAAGCGTAAATTAAAGAATACTGGTTGGATATTGAAATTCTAATCTTTCAAAGTGTTATAAACTCTATGCCAAATAAATGTTCAGATAAGATTTAAAAAATTTTTTTTTAACAATTTTTTCTTTTTTTAATTTAAAGGGAACTGTGTCCAAACGAGAAGCTAGGCCGTAATTCTGACTGAAGGGCTGTAATGGCCAATTATGCATGTGTCCAAACGAATGATCTAAAATTTTTCCATGTTTAATGAAGGTAATACGTAGGCAAATTATTTGGTTAATTAAAAATTTGCGGTCAAACGAATGTCTATGACTGCGTACTGAAAAACTTTCTCTAGGTTTAGGTTTTAATAATTGGAAGTTAATGCAAATTAGTTCTCATAATGTTATGGAGAACAATTGTATGTTGCTTTTAGATTAAACGTCGATAAAAATGAAAATTAAAATTTTGTCTTAGCCTCACCATAAAACCTACAAGTTAAAATTTTTGCCAATTTACAATGATATTTTGAATTTATAATCAAAGGAATTCGTAGTACAATGGTAATTTCGTTGAGTGCATTTATTATGATAATAGCGGCCATCGTGATGATGTTGATGTAAACTGTTAAAACGATTAATATTTCATATCACAGCAGCTTGCTGTATCGTATACGTTGTACTAGAAAATTCATCACCTATAAAGGGATAGGACTGCATACTGTTATCCAAAATACAGTTTCGTTTTTGGTATGACTATATGTGATTATAGTGGATTTCCCTTTTTTTTCTTAAAAACTTAGGTATATTGATGGAACAATATTTACTAGACTTTGCATCGTGACATGGGCCTGTACCCGTACAATTGACCCAGAAACTGAAGGTAAATGACCATAGACAAGGACGTGCATGAAAAATCATCTTCAGGGATTTGGCCTATTTCTAGATGATTTGTTGAATTTGGAACAATACTATCCACATGGGATCTAAAAGTGAAAAACTACTGTTTAAAGTGGATTTTAGGCTAACGGCGACATCGGTGCACATTTTTTAAAAACGACTTTGGCTAGGCCATAAGTGTCATCACGTCGAGTACTATAAGTCAATACTGTCAACTTCTTTTAGTCTGAATTGGATGATCTGGGTATTAAAGTGACTGTGATGAGTAATGCCCACTTCTTTCTTGTCGGGCCACAACCCCAGTGGTCCTAAAAGCTAAAATAACTCATGCCGTCGGTCAAATTCGTACTCCAAAGTAATGAAAAATTAGATATTTCAACCCAGAGAAGCCGTACATACGTACTGGCATCAATACGTCTTTCAAACGAATAAAAAATGATATTTTACACACATGCATACATAATTGGTCATTACAACCCTTCAGTCAGAATTGCGAGCTAACTTCTCACAATACCCGTGTCGTGTGTGTTAATTTTATACATGAGTATCGACTTCGAACGACAAATTTTTTAAAAACATGTTCATGGAAATTTTATTTACTTTCAGACTTGTTGCAGTAAGTCTGCTGAGAGGAAGTCGCCGAAGTAATTTTTTTTCATATTTCATTCTGTTCGAGATGTCTGACGTGGTATTTGAACCGTAGCCTTATGGTCTAATAAGCCAACACAGTACCAAGTAGACTACGGTGACTTCATTTGTTTTACACGCACTTTGTTTTATTCAGATTTACAGAAGAATTCTGGAAGTGCTTACAAAAAGACCAGAAACAACACTGTATATAGAAAAAAAGGTGCCAGGTGTAAAATAAGAGAATATAAATAAAGGAAAATGCAGTGTTGCCAGTTAGTCATAAGTTAGTCGTTGTCGACCTTTATTGTAAAAAAGGGCAACGTTATACACAGCGGCATTGTACACTGAGTGTTTAGTCCTGGTGATAAAGGATCGCGATTAGGTAAGGCTGTAAACGCAGTATCATCGATTAAATTCTGAGGATATATAAATAAATAAAACCTTTATAAATAAATAAATAAAAGAATAAAGGATTAACTTACAGAAATAAGAGCAGAGATTAAAAAGGAAACTAATCATCGAAATTATGAAAAATAAGCGTTTCGAGAAACTGAAAAACGTATCGCGGGGGATACGTTTCAATAAGTTCCAGCGCTAAACGAAACAACGTTAAACAAGGCAAATTGACACGTACATATGCAAACACATACATACATATGTACATAATGAGAATCAGTGAAAACGAAAAGAGAGTAAGAAAATTTATCAGTAACATATAACACACATACTTGGCCATTACAACCCTTCAGTCAGGACCACGGCCTACCTTCTCACACCACTCATGTTGTGTGCCTTAATTTTTATACTTGAGTGGAGGGACCTACAGTGTAACGTCGACTCCGAACGACAGATTTTTAGAAACTTTTCCATGGCAGGTTTATTTACTCTCAGAGTTTTTGCCAAAAAACTGCTGAGAGAGAGCAGCGTTAAGCGGGTCTTACTGTAAATGACATTGAACAGACCAGAGATCAGCAATGAATCGTTTTTTCACTACTCATAAGTACTCATGGAATTTTTAGTATGAATGAGTCAACAGTATTGAAATTCAACTACTCTGATTCATTCGTACTCACTACAACATTGATTTATAAGTACAGGTTGCAATGAGTATGCATACAACGTTGACATCAAACTCATAACATTCGAAATGTGTTTGATTCATACGCCTACTCATTCAGATTCATAAATTTAGAAAAATACTTATAATACTCATAAAAGATTCGAGTGATACGAAACAATCATCAAAATTTACAGTCTTACTTGTTGTTGCATTTTAAAAAAAAGAAAAAGGCGAAGACAGCAAGAAAAGCAAACACACAACCTTTTAGTGAGTATTGTAGTGTTCGTACTCGAATTATACTTATTTTGTGATTCTTGTAAATGTTGAGTAAAGGAGAGTCGAAATCAACTACATCATGCGTATTGTTAAGTATGAGTAGGATGAGTACTTCAAACTTTGAATATGAGTAGTATGATATTAAAATAAGTATGAATGCGTATAAGTATCAGAAATTATGAGTATGATTCGAAACTTCTCATCTTTTTGGATACTCATTGCTGATCTCTGGTACAGACTACTATAGTTGCATTGAAATTTTGTAAATGAATTAATACATACATACATCATACATAATTGGCCATTACAACCCTTCAGTTAGGATTACGGCCTAGCTTCTCACACCACTCATGTTGAATAAATTTTTTTTTAACACATACATACATTGTATTTAAAGGAAATAGTAAACAAATGTAAAACAGAAACTTTAAATAATTGTAATGAAAAAGTTCTGCAAAATATCATCAGGTAATTAAAATTATAGTAAAATTAGGTAATCCGTAACTAGTTAAGTGACTGACAAAATGTGAAATAAAGACTGTCGAATGCATGTACAGAATAGACGTAAACTTTAAAAGAAGTACAGCGGGAAAAAATGAATAATTTCACATATTCAAACACATACAGCACATACATACATACATAGATAAGTAAAAATGACTTATAAATCTAATAAACAAAGGAGAGTATTTATAGCATTTAAGAGTATAATTTATGAGCATAATTCTGTTGTAAATTTTTACCACAAAAACCCCCAAAAATGCAAATATAGAGCAAACTGAATTCATACCATATAAACAAGCAAACCTAGAGAGAGAGAGAGGGGGAGAGAGTATGAAGTCAAAAATGAAAACAAAAGCAAGCGGGTTATTTATTGATAATAAAAGCATTTAGGGAATATGTACGTTAAAAACAGTTGAGTTCATAAAACAACAATGTACATACGAAAACATAAACAACTAAAACACACACACACTATTTTGCACACATACATATGTAGTAATTTTATGCAAATTATTAAATGTATTCATACATAATACCCACTATGCTCATAATATGCACTATGCAAAGGCCTTACAATTGATTAAGTATGTATATTAGACTTGTGACTATACTTGTGGCATTTCAAAATATCATTTTAACAATAACTGTTAATTGTACTGATCGATTTACAATTATTTTAATGAAATTAATCTAATTTAATTGAATGAAACATGTTAAATGGGTTATTGCCTATAGCCATCGTGAATAGGTGCTAGTTATAGTACTATGACCATACGATGCATTATAGTGCTCTTAATCTCACAAATTTCTGGATGCTATTCCGTGCCATCACCTGTAATGCCCTCAGGTATTTCTTTCTGAATGTATTAATGCCTGACTGGTTCCAAGTATGCGCTCTGATGATTAATTCTTATCATCACAGAATCTATCATCATTCTGCACAAGTGTACTTTAAGTCTACAGTGCCCGGTTACAAAACTCAAAGTATTTTTCAATAGCGTGATGCATGACTTAATAATCCTCCTATTATAATTTCCCAATATATGTTTCGATAGTGTCATACCAATTTAGTCTGAGAAGGGTATTTGACCATCCTTATCTTTACTTTCGTTGAGCATACTCTTCCCAACTTCCTCATTCCATTCCACAGAAAAGTTCTGGCACCATCAGAGGCATGTAAGCGCTTTTCCTCATAAGATTACCTGAAATCCACATAGAAGCTAGGACAGCTAGAGCGTAACTCTAGTTTCATTATGTAGGTAATTTAGCTTCCCCAGACAGTTCCATACTATTTTTGACTTAGACTCATGAGAGCCGCGTGCTAGGATGATCAGATAGTATTGCTAGTATTAAGCACATCTGTTGATGCGACAAAATCTGTTCTTCGTCAATCCGTATACCACAAGTGTATGTATCCTTGAGGTAACATTATTACCTTTTGTTACTGAGTCTTCAAATAATAGTATTTTGGTTCTGTGCAGGGGTCCAATAATTACTCAAGTGCTGGACTTGTCTCCCATTATCCTAACCATAGTCTCCACACCGTGAAGTCGCCGTGGTCTAGTAGGTAGTGTGTTGGCTTATTAGACGAAAGGCCCGAGTTCGAATCCCAGGTCAGACATCAAAACGAAAATATGAAAATCTTTCTTCGGCGACTTCCTCTCAGCAGATTTCTGGCAAAACTCTGAGAGTAAAAATTGCCATGAAAAGCTTCTCAAAATCTGTCGTTCGGAGTCGACTTTAAACTGTAGGTCCCGCCACTCATGTATAAAAATTAACGCACACAACATGAGTGGTGTTGAGAAGCTAGGCCGTAATCCTGACTGAAGGGTTGTACTGGCCAATTATGTATGTATGTACAGTCTCCACACCTCTGGTCATCACTACAATGTGAAACGGACACAGTGCCGCTGCAGGGCGGCTGGTGTTACCCTGAACACCTTGGCAGTTCCGACATCTATTGTCGGAAGGTTAATCTTAACATGCGATTGGAGAATACTTTCTTCCTCCTCTACCGATCTACAAGCTCTATAGATTTCTTTTCGCGTACATACGCAATACGTAGGGACACGTGAGAATAAATACAGAGACAGAGACGTCCCTACGATTCTGTTTCAATAGCTTATTGGTACACTTCCTGCCCTATTTATGCCAAGCAAGTCTGGAAATGAAGTAAAATTTGTCTTTAGTGCTGGATTCAGGAGAGAGTTAATACCTTGTCGAGTGGACAGAAGTAAGAGTTATACCTGTTGTTATATGTGGATGGATATATGTATATGTACATAGTAGAAGTGTGCTTGCTCTAGAAAATTCATCGGCTACACAATAACTTGGTATGTTCCTGCGACCTGAAACTCATATGACATATGAGATGGACAGTTTAGACCTGAAGATTATACTCCAAAAAGACCAGATTGGCACTTGGTAGTGTGATAGTGTATTTAGTCGCATTGTAGCAAGTACTGCAATTGTCTTGCAAATAATCTCGATACAAACCAATTAAGCACTCCAAAAAGCACGCTTTTATAGGAGCAGAGTATAAATCACCCGGCATCTGTATCTCAATAGAACTCCTCGGTTTATCAAAGAATATCACATTGTAGTTTTCAGTGACAGCTGTCTACCGAAGTCATACCTTGAACGCATTGCGAGGTCGTCAGCTTAAGCAACGACTTTGTTGGTCTAGAAATTAGGTCGAACAGGAAGAGTGTTAACCACAAATTTCCAGTGAAGTGGAGAGACAACCTGATATTGCAGGATACCTCTGCTTGCCACACTCTGACACTGATTGTGTCCAAAGGAATATGTAACAAGTTTAGAACTTAACTGGACCCAAATCGATTTTAAAATTGTAAAGGGCGGCAACAATCGCATTAGGGAAACGTTGTTTCTGACGCCCATATAGTCAACAAACTAAATTGCCAACTACTATTACGTAGTGTAGATCTTCTGGAAGGATTTAGTATTATAAGTGGAAGCGGATATTTTCAGTAAATTCTTCTGCAAATTTGCTCCTATTTAATAGAGCATTTAAGCTTCATTTTGTTGACTTTATAAGGCTTCAGTTTACCAACTCTTACAGTCCTGTTAAAGAGTGAATCAAAGAAGATTCACAAGTATATGATTCTTCTAGGGTGGCTTAGACTTACCCATGTATATAGAGGCTTAGTTCAAGAATGAGTTAAGTGCAGAAGATAATTAATTTATCCGTATCCAAGGAATAATAGAATATTCTTCCTGACCAGTTGAGAGGTCTGCTGGAACAAGGTCAATATTTGGCCAAATAACCCGTAGTCAGTAAAGGCTTGTCCGAAGGCTACTGAAATTGTATCTGAATTAAAATCAATTTAAATAGTTGGAACCAGATAGGTTCATATGAGGAATTCTTAAATTTCTCAATAACGCACATAGCATTTCTTATAAAATGTCACACAAATATTTCAAAATAATTTATATGTCATAATATATACAAAGTTCATAACGAGTCTGTACATAAAAGTTTCCAGTGTAGGCTACTAGGTACTCGAAACTGGCCGCCTACAATTTCCTTAATTATTCTGTTCATTTGTGTGCCTATCTTTAATTGTGTTTGTTATAGATTTTAAATATTTTGCAAATATGCATGTATCTAAATTTGTATATATGTATGTTATGTTAAAACATTTCATTACTGTGAGAGGGAATGCGTGTTTTATATGTGATAATAAAATACACACAAGTCAACATTGCCTTATATGTTGTGATAACCACGCAAGTAATAATCACTACGAAAACAACAATATTATGGTCATTGCAACATAAACAGCAAAAGTTAGTAAAACAAAACCAAGAAAAAAAAACTAAAACAATAATATCTTAGCAATAGAAATTAAGGACAATTGTTTTGTTATCTTGGTATTGTAAGGGACAGTAAATTAAACTGGAATTTAAATACGCAATTCAGAACCATTAAGAAATGGCCAATAGGTCTAAACTGATGTATTAATATCAAAAACATATCCTTAAAAGGTTACTTAGAATTTATTGCCAGAACTTTTTAGTGATTGGAAAAAAATCAACCAGGAATTTATATATAAATAGACTTATGCTGAAGTAGGTATACTTCAGAGATCAGCAATGAGTATTCAAAAAGGTCTCATAATTTCTGATACTCTTATACGCATTCATACTTATTTTAATATCATTCTCATACAACTCATATTCAAAGTTTGAAGTACTCATCGCACTCAGGCTTAACAATACGCATGATGTTGTTGATTTCAACTCTCCTTTACTCAACATTTACGAGAATCACAAAATAAGTATGATTCGTGTACGAACACTACAATACTCACTAGAACGTTGTGTGTTTGCTTTGCTTGCTGTCTTCACTTGAATTGTATTGTATTGGATTGGCTTGGTTGGCTGATGCCAAACGGCTCTTCCTAATGACGGATGTTGGCCCATTTAACTTTCAATAAAATGTGATAATCATGAATGGTGACACCACCCAACTTAATCTTTTTCAAATCTCCAACTTCTTTTCTTTCCTACAAAAAATTATAATTCGTTTGTCTCCACTGCAAGAGAACACAAATTATGTAAGACATTGTGAAGATTTCGTGCCGATTTTTTCATCTTTTGACCGTGTGCCAGAGAAGATTTTTTTCAAATCGTATTAATTTTTATCAGAAGAAAAGCTAGGTAAAAGCTATACAAAATGTTTAGGTTAGATGGGACAGCACTCTTTAGCAGGTTCACATGGACACAATTACTACCCAGGAACAGCCACCAATATTATCTGAGAAGCAAATTACGTATTTCTATCCATGTTCTCCCAGTAACACAGAATATGTAACAATACAGAATGTTACCAATTGTCTATCCTATTATCGGTCCTAATTGAAATTTTTGTGTTAATTATATATATATATATATGTATATATGTATATATATGTAGATTAGAGCGACTCAAGTTGTATGGAAGCAAAATTCGAAATGAACCTTGGACTTTTTTAAGATGACATCTAAAATATTTCGGCTCTAGCTTTGACCTCTCGTGAGCTGGACCATTTTGAAAAAGGGTATATTTTTGAATGTTTTGTTAATTTGAGAATTTGTTTCCTAACCAACATATAGAGTATGGGTGTCATAAGAAAAGTTTTTCAAGGCGCGTCCAGCGGTATATACAATTTGTCCAAGGACAATCATCCATGCCCTTTTTTTAAGGATATTCTGTAAAAAAACGGTTTTTGAATTTTTTCTTTTCTTCTTCTCTAACCAACTTAACTCTAATATGATGGCGGATTTAGTTTTTAGATGATGTTTGGATGAAAATAGGACTAAAGAAAGAAAAAAAGAAATCATCCACGACTTTTTGTGGGCATATTTTTTCCCAAATTAAAAAAAGGTATTAAATTTTTTTGTTTATATTTACAAAACTATACTCAAAAAACGCAACCTAGGGCGAATTTCAAAAAAAGCTGAGACTCGTATTTAATTAAATCAACTAAAGATTAAAATATGATAATTTGGCATTTTTATCACAAACAACCCCGAAGAAAAAATTCAAAAACCGTTCTTTTTAACAGAATATCATTAAAAAAAGGACATGGATGATCGTCCTTGGACAAATTGTATATACAGTTGGACGCGCATTGAAAAAACCTTTCTTATGACACCCATATTGTATATGTTGGTAAGGAAACAGATTCTCAAATTGACAAAACATGAAAAAATAGACCCTTTTTCGAAATGGTCCAGCTCACGAGAGGTCAAAGCTGGAGCCGAAATATTTTAAATGTCATCTTAAAAAAGTCCAAGGTTCAGTTTTAGGAGGGTACATCGAGCACTTTTTTTGGTGAGTCGCTCTAATGTAGATATATTATCTAAAATTTTCTAAGTTCTTTTTTATTTTCCAAATTCAAATGGTTAAAAAATCACCCCTTTTTGAGCTGCTTTTATAAGGCCAAACTTACAATTCAGCGTTGTACTGTCAATTATAGAAGCGTTTAAAGTAATCTATCCTCGGAAAACAGTCTGTTTACAATAGAAGCTGAATTTTGTTCCATAAGGAGATCTGAGAATAATTATATCTACATATTGTTAAGTTGTTACCTTTACAAAAACGTTTAAAATACGATTTCGTTGATTGCAAACAAAATAAAAACAAATATGTGTTTAGTTTCAATTAAACTCCTTATTGTTCGCACTATTTTTGTGAGCCACCGTTTACAACTTGACGAATACAACAATAATTGCTTGTTCGCCATTCTTCTTTGCTTACAACGCAGATCTTTTCAACGGCGATCTTAAAACCACAACTGTTCACTTCACACGCAATGTGTCTTCACAAAAGACTGACTGAATTCTTACTACTGGTTGCCTTTTTATATGCCCACGTAATCAGTCTGATGAAGGTTCTTCAAGTCGAACGTTCGGGGTTTCGCCTTCTTGAGAATTCTATCGCAACTTTATTGCTGTTTGTGTATTTTGTTCATATTGCTTGTTGTTGCGTTCTCGCTTACTTGTCTATCCCCTTTTTCTCCATACTGATGCTGTTGGTTTACTTGTGGCATGTTCGTTGTATTTGTTTGTGTAGCTTTTTTTCCAACCACTAGAAAAGCTCTGTCAATAAATTCTAACTGACCAAAGTGAAGTGTATGCCAACTTTACCTCCGTTGAAGTTCTTAGTGCATATACAAAATTATCAAATTTGAGGTTTAGAAAACATATGTACCCACAACAAGGAACTACCTGGTATGGCGGTGTCATTGGGCCCCACTTTTTGAAAATGCCGAAGTTATAATAACTGTGTGCGATATTAGTTACAGGAACGTAATAGCAGAATTCTTGTGACCTCAACTAGACAACATGTGGTTTATCTAAACTCGGTCATGGAAGTTGCCATGAAAAGTTTTTCAAAAAATCTGTCGTTCGGAGTCGATTTTAGAACATAGGTCCCGCCACTCATGTATAAAAAAATAACACACACACATAAGTGGTGTGAGAACCTACGTTGTAATCCTGTCTGAAGGGTTGTAATAACCAATTATGTATGTATGTATGTACATATGTATGTATGTATGTAATAAATGAACAAAGTTTTCGTTTAAAAAGGTTTTGAATGCTAAAAGGAACTTAAATTAAAATATAAAACTACTGTGATCAAACAAAAGTGAGTCATAATGTGCCATTTTATCCTCAAAGTAGAATTAGTAATTCTGTCGGTACACTTTTCCTCTATCTGTCGATCATTCTATCTGTACAGAAAAAATTAAAGTGCTTGCTAGATGTCTTAGCACGTTCAAAGTTTACTTTTTATTTTATTTATTTATTGATTAACTCCAGTACAACAAGCATTTAATCGTATTTAATAGAACTGTTTATAGAATGTTATGATTAAGTTAATAGTTATATATATATATACATATACATATATGTAAGTGTTACAAAAAAAGTGAAAATTATATTAATTATATTGAATGAAGTTAGCCTTAACTTGGATTAAATTAAACGGTTAATTCTAAGGAAAAGAGAAGTGTGTTGAGATTGCAATTTTAAATTGCATTACATTGCTTTCCAATTGAATTTCTGTCTGAAGTTGGTTCCCTGAACGAATTGCATTAATATAAAAGTGCCTTTTAGACATTTGTTGCCAGAACCTTACGGCGTTTATGCCCTGGTTACCCAACCGTAGGAAACGTAAAATCGTAACGTACGTAACCTTAAAAACGTTTGTGTAGTTATCAAAACGTTCAAAACGGGACATATGTCAACGAAGTATGTAAATAAAAGCGAAACAGAACAAAAGCAACACACAAACGAACACAACACAATGCAAAGAAATTGGTATACAGACTCATCATCAGTGTTGCCGTTTTTTGTTCAATGTGTAGATTTTTCCGGATTTGTTTATTATTTTTTTTATAAAAATAACTTTTGTTTTGTTTGTTAAAATTAATTAATTAGTAAGATCATAATTTCATTTTGTTATTTTTTGTTTCTTTTTTCTCAATTATAATTTAAGTTTAAAAAAAAATAAAATAAAAAAACCGCGAATTTAATTTTGGTTATATTTTTCCTTATGTGGTGATTTTTTTGCAAATGTTGGTTACAATATTTTTTTTTCGCGGCAACACTGCTTATCCTCTCTCATGTTCAAATGTCACGTAAAAACGTGAGATAAAAAACGTCTGGTAAATAGATAATATGGCCCCCTGAATAAACAATTTTGTGTAGGAAAATTAGCATACGATATTTAAACAGGCTTTCTAGTGTCATATTGTAGATTTTGTAGGCAAAATACGATATACTACTATATCTACTGCGTCCAAAAATATATCTTGCTATGTTATTATAAGTTGACCTAAGTTTTTTCCTGCGGAGGGAGTCCAAACCCGCAAAAAGCTCACATCCATATAAGAGGGTTGGAATTATTTATGTCTTCGCCAAGAGCATGCGTATATTAACAGGCGTAAAGAACTGAGTCCTGCAAAGATTCTTCGGCATAGCATACGTCTTCCCATAAATCGTATTAATACGGTCAGTCCAGGAGAGTTGACTATTTAAAGTAATACCCAAGTTTTTGGCATATTGTACGAATTCTATGGGCGGGTCCCCAACAACTAATGGTGGCAGTAAGTTCGGCAAAACGCCAATTTTTCCACTTATGATAGCCTTCGATTTATTAGCGTTCAAGCAAAGACCATTTGCAGTAGCCCATTTAGATATATTGTCAAGATCCTATTTCAGTTTTAATATACAATTGTCGATGTCAGTTTTAAAACAGCTAATGTAGAGTTGGACGTCATCGGCATACATTTGAATTTCACAGTGAGTTATACGAGAGGGTAGGTCATTTGAATACATCATGTAAAGCAATGGGCCGAGGATTGAACCCTGTGGTCAGTGTTGCCAATTTAGCACTTTTGGTGCTAGATTTAGCACTTTTTAAACTCGTTTAGCACCAAAAAAGTAATCTAGCACCTAGCACTTTTTTTGGCATTTTTAAATTTTTTCTAGCATTTTCTTAGCATTTTTTTACAATTTTTAGTATTTTAATTCATCTATATCTACTCTTTTTGAAACCAATTCTACATGAAATACAAACTGTTAACAATGTCTTTCAAAGCAATGAAAGTGACCCAACTCGTCTTTTAAAAGAAATAACTCTATTAATTAACTTTCTTAAAAAAAGATTTTGGATGACGAAAATATAGATTTATTATACGACGATTTCGAAGATAAAGTTTTGTACACTTGTAGTCTTGGCCATGAATTTGAAATTCAGGTGGAAAAATTGAAAAACACAAATAAAATTCGTAAAAATAAAGTACAAGAAATAAGAAATAATTGCATTAACTTCGTTGTTGGATTAATAAACCAATTAAAGCAAAGGTAAGATAAATATAAATATAAAAAATACATAAACTAATCCCTTCTTTATTTAAGATTACCAAACAATATAAAAGTTTTACAAAACTTAGATTTATCTTTACAAAACGTTTTAAGTTCCCAAAAAGGTGATATTTTACCAATTTTAAAATTATTTTGTATAAGCGCGGAAGAAATTGGAAAAATAATTGATAATATTCCAACATTCAATATATAAAATGGATTAATAAAAACAACACAGTATCATTCTGGTCAGAGGTAAAAGCATATAGAGGTGCCGGAGGAAACAAGGGATTCGAGGAGATTTGTTTTAAAACTTCTCAGTCTTCCATGGTCTAATGCAGACGTAGAACGTGTGTTCAGTCAAATGAACATCGTAAAGACAAATATAAGAAACCGATTGCATCTACAGAGAGTAAATTCTGTTTTAGCAATTAGGTGTAACTTTAATGTTAAATTTTTATTTCTTAATTTTATTATATAATAACATTTTAGATACGGACTAAAACGAAGCGGAAAGTGCTGTTACCAATATGAAGTCCCAACGAGTTATTTGAACTTAATGGGATCTGGTGAAAGTTATGATAATAATGATGAAAATGGCGATGATGATGACTGGACTTTTTAAATTCATCAAATTATCTTAGTCATCTTAAAACTTATGTGAAAAACTATGAATTTAAAAGTTCATGTTTAAACAGTAATTTAAAGACTTTTTGTTTTTTAAGAATTTACTTTCGATTTATTGTTTTTAAAAATGAATTGAACATGTTATTTTTAATTTTTTTTTTTAATGTAATTTCAATTTCTTTATTCATATTTAAGTATAAAAATGAATTTTGAAGAAATACAGATCTCATAATTAACTATAAATCAATTTTTTTCTATTAATTTTTGTTAGCACTTTTTTTTTGGCACTTTTTTAAAATTTTTAGTACTTTTTAGCATTTTTTTAGAAAAATCTAGCATTTTTTCTCAATAATGTTTTGGCAACACTGCCTGTGGTACATCTCTGCGGACCATGATGATGATTTTGCATCGCCATAGTGCACTGTCTGACTTCTCTTATACAGGTATGTACGTAATGGTTTTACTGCTGATGTTGAAAATTTAAAGATTTTTTATCAACTTGTGACAAAGAATGTCATGATCAACAGTATCAAAAGCTTTCGAGTGATTTGGAAGTACCAGAATAGACACTATGTTCTGATCCATTTTTGACCTCAACTCCTCTACAACATAATTTCATTTCAGCTTTTTCTTAGACTTTGTTTCGTTTCTGAATAAATATGCTGGTGTCTGTTTACAGTAGAATTTCACAACACTGTGAGCAGTGTGTTGAGAAGCTAGGCCGTAATCCTGACGAAGGCTTGTAATGGCCAATTATGTATGTATGTATATGAGCAGTGTAGCGTGGACAAGTTTAATACCTTTATTTGCATTTTTGCAAGACGCTTACAGCAATAATGTTCTAACCATGTTGTTATTGAAGCTGAGCAATTATTCGTCTTAAACCACATTTTTTTTTACGGGGTTATCATTTTCAGTTTTAGTTTCGTGTCATAAATAAAGGAAATGTTGTTTTCCGTAGAAATTATCTGGTTAGTGATGAAATTGAAAATAGAACAATAACTGCAACAAATACAACTCATCAGCAGACTAGAACACGCAACAAAAGTTAAATTGAAAGTTAATTTTTTTTTCTGTGTTAAAATCATTTTATAATTAAAAACAAAATACCATGCAACACGAAATATGTGTCTTAAATTTATGAACAGACATGTTAAACAGGAAATTTAATTTGTAGTGAAGTATGGCATAACACGGCAGTGCTTGATAATGTTGCAAATAAAAAATTAATAAAAAGAAAATGTTAATATATGGAACTGTTATGATTTTGCACCTCTAAAGAAACCATGGAGAGAGATTACAAAAACATTACTATTATGTTGAAAGAATAAAGACAGAATAGGGATAGACAAAGATCAAATTACAGTAACAAAACTACAAATAAAGACCAGGAGAGATAAAGAAGAAAAAATAATAATAACAATAACAATAAAAAGTAAAGTTCTAGCAGCTGCAGTCCGAAAATATTTGGTACACCGAAGCGGAAAGTATCGTTGCCAGGAGTAGTAGCAGTAAATGGTGGGATGATACGCATATACATATACTGTTGTATCACACACTGTGAAGCTTAAACATTTTTAAGTTTGCTCTTTGTAGTTAAAGGATTGTGCAACAAAATTGATGACGCGATCTCACCAATTAAAGTCTGTGGTTTAATGTAATGTTTAAAATATTGTTTCAATATTGAATACACTTATAGAAAAATTAAAAATACAAAGTTATTATGAAATATGTACATACATAATTGGTCATTACATAATTGGTCATTACAACCCTTCAGTCAGGATTATGATCTAGCATCTCACACCACTTATTTTCTACAAAAGATACCCTAGCACTGATTCTCTTAATACACTTTTGATTGATTTTTTTAAGACACTCTTGATTGGTGCAGTGGCTAATATTCCAAATCAGGGGTTTGTGATTGGCCAGTCCAACTTAAGGCGTGAGTAAAGGCAAAAGATGGAATAAATATTGGCTTTTTGTATACAATAAATGTTAAATTATTTACTTATTTACGTAATTGGTTATAACAATTTTTTAGTGAGGACAACGTTCTTGTTGTGCGTGTTAATTTTATCCAAGAGTAGCGGAACCTACAGTTTAATGTCGACTCCTGATGACAGATTAAAACAATTTTATTTTATTCTCAGAGTTCTTGCTAAATGACTGCTGAAAGCAAGTTTCCGAAGGAAATATATTTTTTATTTTGTTTTATTCGAGATGTCTGAGCTAGGGGTTGAACCACGGATCGTGTCACCTACTACACTACGGTAAGATGTAATGCAGTTAGTATTAAATTTAAAAACTAAGATATAATTAGACAGATATCTTGGCTTTTATAAAAGAACAATTTGCTTTTGTTAACGATTGGTATGAAATAAAAAAATTATTAATTTCAATTATACCTTTCTATTATGCATTTTATTTGCTCATTTTATTTCTGCCTTTTTTGTTGAATGATCATAGTCTTTAGTTTTTCTTATAATTGATACGAAAGACAAAAAGTCTTATCGTCATGTTTTAAACTTCTCTTCAGGATACATACATACATAATGTACATAATTGGTCATTACAAACCTTCAGTCAGGATTACAACCTAGTTTCTAACGCCACTTATGTTGTGTCGACTCCGAACGACAGATCTTTGAGAAACTTTTTCATGGAAATATTTATTTGCTCTCAGAGATTTTGCTAGAATTCTGACGAGAAGAATTCGCCAAAGAACCTGACCTGAGGTTAAAACCGTAGCCTAACGTCTAATAAGCCAACACACTACCTACTAGACTACGGCGACTTCAAACTCTTCAGGATACATTTCATAACATCAAATACTTTTCGAAACTACAAATTTGTCCCATTTTCTATACTACAGTGACTATATGTGGCAATGTAACTTAAAATCAGTTGAGTTTGTTATTTGTTTTTATAACGAAAGGAAAAATTTTTGCATTCCTTTTTGATATTTTAGCTGATATTACATGTTTTTCTTTTTGAACTAGATAATTTCTTTCATTAATCATGTTCATTTTACTTTTGTTCGTTTTTTTCTGTTTTCCTGAAAATCGTTCAATTTATAAGGCTTTTACCCCTCACAGCCTTAAACTAAAAAAATTTAAGTCGTTTATGAATGTCAATATTTATTTTGGGTTCAGTTTTATTGTTTTGTTTCGTATTATCTTATATATAAAAATGAATGTGTGTTTGATTGTATGTTTGTATGTTTGAAGTTTATAGACGATTAAACGGCTGAACCGATTTTCTTGAAATTTTCACAGTATCTTCCTGTATGTCTGGAAGGAGTTATAGGCTACTTTTTATGTTGATATTCCAAATGAGCGAGGGGCCATGCCCATGTATACTACATACTTAATATTTAATTGCATTTGAAATATATTACTCATACGCATAGTTACCCCTAAAGTATGCTATCTATGATTCTTGATGTATAAAACCAAAGAAAATAAAGTATAAAGAATGTGCATTTTGGCATATTTTAGAAATTCACGACGCGGGGGAAAGATAGAAGGGAAGGAAAAAAATTTTGTAACCAACATTTGTGAAAAAAATCACCAAATAAGAAAAAATATAACCAAAATTAAATTCGTAGACTTTTGTTTTATTTATTTTTTTTTTCAGAAATAACCAAAAAAGGCAACATCATTACTAGATTCAATCTTGGCGGATTTTTTGCAAAGTACAATACATTTTGACTTTTTAGAGTTAATCCTTAAACCATTTGCAGTCGCCCAAAGAGTGACTCAGTGTTAAGATCTTTAACTCCAGTGTTGATGGAAGCTACAGAGCTATCAATGTAGAGTTGAATATCATCAACATACATTTGAATTCTAGAATGTTTAAGCTGCTCAAATGGTTGAGTTTGAAATTTTCAACTCATATACATAGTAAGTACTGAAATTCATACTATTTAAATATTTATTTGAAAAACATATACATATGTAATAGTTACGTTATTGTTTACTTCTAACAATGGGTAATTACTAAAAATATGATTTATTTGTTGCATATCTTGAAAAATAGATCAGGTAAGTTTATAATCAGCATTTTATTGGGTGATGAATGAGCATGTAACAATAGGCAGTAAAATTTTCATTCATTACTTTCGAATACCTAAGTAATAAAATGTAAACTCTCAATATTTTTTCCAAATAAAATAAGAAGTTGCAAAACTCATCAAAAAAAAATTACCTGCGACCGTCACAAACATAATTATTTGTCAAATTTAATTAGCCTAAATTTTTTTAAAAAGTTTTTTGACCTGTACCTATTTCATATTAGGTAAAATATAAAGGAATAAATATAACACGCATTCGGTTTTGGAATTCAGTTGAATCTTTGATTCTAAACGAGTTAAACGTTGAGTGACATTTATTTTTCAACAATTTATAAAAATGCCCCCAAAAAAGCATCGCTTTCCAGAAGCACTAAAAATGCATTGCATTTGCAATCCCAGAGAGCAAATGAAAGTTCGGAAGAGCGTGAAAGTTGCCTCAGGACTGAAAAGAGTCGAGCTTCAACCTTTAGAGCCGGACCGCCATCACAACGTGAAGAACGCCTTGAAGGCCTACGGCAACGTGCCACACCATCAAGAGCTACTGAAACACCTTCAGAAAGCCAAGAGCGCCTTAAAAGTCAACGAAATCTTACCTCTTTAGCACGAGCTTCTGAAACGCTGTCAGAACACGAACGACGTCTTGAAGGTCTTCGACAACATGCGACAACCGCACGAGGTACCGAGACACCGTTGGAACATGAAGGTCGGCTACAAAGCCAGCGAAATCGTATCGAAACATCACGAGGCACAGAAACGCCTTCAGAGCGTGAAAGACGTCTTGAAGGTCTTCGACAACATGCGACAACCGCACGAGCTACTGAGACACCGTTGGAGCATGAAGGTCGGCTACAAAGCCAGCGAAATCGTACCGAAACATCACTAGGCACAGAAACGCCTTTAGAGCGTGAAAAACGTCTTGAAGGTCTTCGACAACATGCGACAATCGCACGAGCTACCGAGACACCGTTGGAACATGAAGGTCGGCTACAAAGCCAGCGAAATCGTACCATAACATCACGAACTAATGAAACAGAAGTCCAACATGAATCGCGAGTAGAAAGTCAGCGGATTCGAACATCAACAAGAAGAGCAGCAGAGAGGATAGAGCAATATTATTTGCGTCGAGAACAAAATCGTAATCGAATGGTGGTGAATCGACGTAATGTTTTTCATGGATACTCAGGTATTGCATTTAACTATAGATCTGATATAGATTATACCGAAGACGAATTAGTGGCAATTGGTGACATGAATGAAGTTTGCCAATATTGCAATGCACTCAGGTACAAAAATGAAACACCTGGCATGTGTTGCTCTAATGGTAAAATCGTTTTGTCTGATTTACTTCCACCTCCAGAACCACTACAATCACTGATTTCAGGTAAGTTTTTCGAAATATATACTTTTTTAATTTAACAAAATATTAATAAATAATAAAAAACAAAATAAAAAAATGACCTCTTTTGGTGATACCAAAGTATTTCGAGACAACTTTATGCCAACGTTTCGTGTTCAAGGTCAAATTGATCATAAAATGGGATCATTGTTGCCAATTCCAAATGAAGATCCTAAGTTCTTACAAATATATTTCATAGGAGAAGAGGATAACAATGACCAAGTGCACCATCGCCAGCATTATAACCCTGACACAAAACAATTAATTGTTGCCGATTTACAAGTGATGTTTCATGAAATCAACGAATTGGTAAGGATCTTTAAGTTCACGATTAAGTTCAGATGACCACATAATCGCAATTCATGCTGATAGAACTCCAGCTGGACAACACCAAGGATGATACAATGCCCCAACAATGGCGTAACAATTTTGATGGTGGGCGATCCAGTTGCATCACGAGATATGTATTTAATTCCGATGGGGGTAGCGAAGCACACCGGGTATTAGCTAGTTTATTTATAAAAAAACATAAGTTTTAGATTGTTTTCTTAATTAGTTTTAATAAATAAGAATGCAACAATTGAACATTTTTATTTTCTTTAGTTTTTAATATTTTAGGAATGGCATTATGTTCGTACGCGAATCATACTTATTTTGTGATTCTTGTAAATGTTGAGTCAAGGAGAGTCGAAACCAACAACATCATGTGTATTGTTAAGTATGAGTACGATGAATACTTCAAACTTTGAATATGAGTAGTATGAGTATGATAATAAAATAAGTATAAATGCGTATAAGTATCAAAAATTATGAGTATCATTCGAATCTACTTATCTTTTTGAATACTCATTGCTGATCTCTGGTTGTTATCCTGAGTAAAGGGCGAATTAAGTAAAAAAAAATAAGTTCCAGTCTAACCTATAATTTTTCTCTATGCTGTTCTACCTACTTTACAAAATTCAAATATCTTAAATGATTTCATGAATGTTTACTGAAAACAGAATTAAAAGGGTGAAGGTTATGTCCTTACTTTATTCATTTTCTGTTACTTATTGATTCATATACATTGCTGATATGCAATCAACGAATATGGTCTGACATTTGAGTTAAACAGAATGCCAAAAGATTGGGCAGACATTGCAGATTATTTTCTATTTGCACAGCCTGAAAGTCATAAAAAAAGAATATTGACATGAAGCAGATGAGAAAATTTCAATGCTGCAAGCTGCACTACGTGATACCCTATAGAAAATGATTTTTAACAAATTTAGTACAGCCAGCACTTTTTTATAAAGATACATGAAATAAAAAATGAAAAAATATGCCGTCTGACAATAATATTGTTACGAAAATGGGAACGGTGTACCATCGTTTAATATTAAAACGATAAACAAAAGCTACACAAACAATTACAACGAACTTGTTACAAGCAAACCAACAACATCAGTATGAAAGAAAAGTGGATAGACAACTAAGCGAACGCAACAACAAGCAATCAGACCGATTACTTGGGCATATAAAAAGACAACCAGCAGTAAGCATTCATTCAGACTTGTGTGAAGACGCGGAGAGAACAGTCGTGGTTTGAAGATCGCTGTTGTAAAGGTCTACCGAACAGTTGCTAGTGCTTACGCGAACAGAAGTATAAATAAGAATAACGAACTAAGCGAATTGTTGTTGTAACATCAAGTTGTGAACAGTGGCACATAAAATTGTGCGTACAATAAAGAATTTATCTAAAACTAAACACATATTTGTTTTTGTTTTGTTTGCAATCAACAACGAACTCATATTTTAAAAGTTTTTAAAAAGGTAAAAACGTAACAATAATCTGACCGTTTTAGCCTCGATCATGTGCTCCTTTTCTCTAGTTTCTAGATCTAGATCATCTGATCCCCATCATACCATTGCAGTTTAGACCGCTCCAGTTGGCACAATTTAATGCATCGAACTACATTAGTGTCACTATAAAACTCACACGACTCATGGTTAGTACAACGTAATGATTTTGCTGAAAACTCTGTTCAATTTAAATGAAAACGTGAGTAAACAAAATTACTTTTTTAGGCATCAGAAATGTAGTGGGTGGTATATTTGAGCCATTTTTGTTTGAGTATGACCTGAAAACGCAATTAGCAGCAATGGAATACAATATCCGGTCATATCGGAGCTATATGGTTTCAACAAATGGGTCAACTAGACCTCCTGGTACTATACTTGTCTCATTCGACAAGTACACGTCCTCCAACCTTGTCTCGCCTTTAAATAAACCCACGCAAACAGTCTGATGAAGTTTCTTAAAGAAAAACGTTCGCGGTTTCGCTTTCTCGAGATCTCCATCGCGACTTCATTGTCTTTTTATGTATTTGGTTCACATCGCTTACTTGTCTATCCCCTTTTCTTTCACACTGATGTTGTCTGTTTACTTACAACAAGTTCGTTGTATTTGTTAGTGTAGCATTTTAATGTTAAACGATGGTACACCGTTTCCCTTTTCGTAACAATATTGTTACGAAAATGGAAATGGTGTTATTAAAATAATAAACAAAAGCTCCAAAAACAAAACAACGGACTTGATCATGTATAAAGTGATAAACAAAACCTCCAAAAACAACATAAGGCAGTTGTTTACATGATCAACAAAGACGTAAACATATAGCAACAAAAACAATGGGCTTGATCGCGTGATCAAAGAACAAACGAGAACATAACAACAACATCAGTAAACAAGGGGACAAAGTAAACAAGCAACAATAACATCAGGTATAAGAAGAGAAAAGGGACAAAGTAAACAAACAACAACAACGCTACAAGGATAGATGTAAACAAGATCCACTAACAACAATAAGGGAAGCGAGTTGTTTACATTTTTAGATTGTTCCCGAAGGCAGTCATTCTCTGCCAAGGGCATGCATTAGACTGATGATCCAGCGGTATAAAAGGCAAGACAAAACGAGCAACGATGAGTGAGTGATACTTCAGTCAGTCTTGTGTGAAGACACGGTTGCGTTCGAAGTAAGCAGTTGTTAGTGTTTACGCGAGCAGAAAGTTTGTTGCTTACAAAAAGGGTTGTAAGCAGAAGAGTGGTAATTCAATCAGACACGTTGCGTTGCGTGTGAAGAGAATCGAAGTTCGAAGTGCTAACGAACGAGTGTACCAAGGAGAACAACAAAGGGAATTGTTGTTGTGTACGAGAAGAATAACAATTAAGGGAAATTGTTATTGTGTACAAGAAGAATAACAATTTAAAGGAAATTGTTATTGTGTGAATAAATTTCAACACAGGGTGCACACAGATTTGTGCAGACAATAAAGAATTGATTTTGAAATTAAACACTAATTTACTTTTATTTCATTTGCAATCCACGAACTCATATTTTTAACGTTTTTAAAGGGTAAAAACGTAACAATATATACAATTATAACTCATTGTCTTTTCGTAAAGCGGTCCATTTTTAATAATCGAAATATACTTGCATGGGTGACAGCTGCCAAAATTTCAGAGTTATCAATTGCATAGTGAAAAAAAAATTAAAAAGTATATAGAATCTGTTATACGTTAACCTTTGACTTTTCTAGTTGATGGCAGAGTTGAAAGACATGCTTTCTTAAGTTCTTGGTTTCATTTCAAGTACGGCAACTTTTTACTTTTGACCTGCGTTGAATACTTTGACAGTTATTAACTGTTCGTATAGATTTTTAAAGTGTTTTTTATTGTAAGGAGGCAAGTCTAATCTACAGTCATAGGTAAAACTTCCACATATGCCCAACAAATCTTTTAAGTCACGAAAGACAATAATTTTTTAAAAACTAATGTAGATTTCCTTCAAATTCATTTTTATTAACAAGACTATTTCAAAAAATTACTTTTGCTCATGACTGTACGTCAAAGTTTTGACGTTAGTCAAAATTTTAAATTCTATTTTTATGCTGTTACAAACATAATGAAAAATATAACATACCTTCACTGTCTGTAATCTCATGAAAGGAAAAAATGATTTCCTATTTGGAAGTCAAAAAGGAGTTGTAATTGCAAAATATTCTTGTGGAAGTAAAATTTGGAATTTTTTTATTCTCTGACGCAGACAAGAAAAATAATTTGAAAAAGAGTCAGAAAAAATATGATTTGTGTTGGCAAATATTGATGTGAAATAAACGAGTAAATCTATTAAGAACCCAAGTACATTTGAAGTATTTTTATTGGTAATTGAATTCTGTTCTGTATGAATTGATAAGTAACGGCACGAAACCATGGAAAACTCATAAAATCGGGTCCATAATAAATAAGGTATACAACAGAGCACAGCAATGAGTTTTCAAAAAGATGAGTAGAATCGAATCATACTCATAATTTCGAATACTTACACTCATTCATACTTCTTTTATATTCAAAGTTTAAATCATCGTACTCATACTTAACAATACGCATGATGTTGTTGATTTCGACTCTCCATGACCCAACATTTACAAGAATCACAAAATAAATTTGATTCGCGTACAAACACTACAATACTCACTAGAATGTAGTGTGTTTGCTTTGCTTGCTGTCTTTTTTCTTTTTTTTTTTTGTAAACGCAACAACAACTAAGACTGTAAATTTTGATGAATGTTTCGAGTGACCCGAACCATTTATGAGAATTATAAGTATTTTTCTGATGTTATAAATCTGAATGATTAGGCTTATGAATCAAACATACCTATCTCGAATGGTATGAGTTTGATGTCAAAGTTGTACTCATGCTTATAAAACAACGTTGTAGTGAGTGCGAATGAATCAGAGTAATTAAATTTCAATATTGTTGACTCACTTATATTCAAAATTTCATTAGTGCTTATGAGTAGCGAAAAAACGATTTATTGTTGATCTCTATAAATCTATACAGGCGTACGCTTAGTGGTGTTAATTCTGTTAGTTTTAAGCTTTAAAAGGTTATAGGTTAGATGGAAGTTACCTCTCTAAATGTGCTCGAATTTTTATTATTCTCTGATGGATGTTAGATAAGCGATATTAATTGGTTTTAAATTAGTTTGATTGTGATCGTAATAAATCACATCAAACATCAGCTTATCATTGTGATATAAACTAATTTTTGGGACATTTCAGTCCCATAGAAACAATTTTCCACTCAGCACTGGCAGAAATTTCATTAGAAAGCTTTAGGCTGTTCTTCATTTCTCATATCAAGATTGTTATCTCTGAACCATTGAAATCAACTTCTACATGTTGTTTCTAATAAAACATGATCTAACTCGATAAGCATTCGATGTGTTTCTCGCACATTTTTCTTCAACTGAAAACGAAAAATTAACGCTTTTCGCAAATCACCCTTTTCTGATATAAAATTCGCCATCTTAACATGATGGAAAAGTATGTTCTTGTTTATTTACTAATTCGATGTATAGTGAATGTCTTTGACAGCATCATCGCCAACACAAAAACAAAACAAACAAAAAAATTAAATAATGATCGCTCTCAACAAATGTTCTTATGGAGACATTTGTATCTTGACCCTCACTTTATACCAGTGACTTGTGTAACTTTTAAAAACACCAAATTTTATAGAAGTAGTCAAATTGGGACGCTGCAACTTACAATTACTTTAAAATATTTCTTATATCAAATTCGAATAAATTTATCACTATGATTCGTGGTTACTTCATAAACTAAGCAGTACTCAAAACGAGAACAGATATAAAAAACTGTTATTTCTGGACAAAAAAAGTTTGTAAATTTATGACTTTTAGAATGTGAAGACAAACTAAAATTTTTGCATTGTCAGAGGATTAAATGAAACTCTACTCTAATGGGACACAATCTGAATTAAAAAGATAATGAATAGACAGCTAATCGACACAAATTGCAAACACAAATGTTTATATGCATGTTGTTACATTTTTACCTTTTTAAAAACGTTTAAAATATGAGTTTGTTGATTGCAAACAAAATAAAAATAAATTGATGTTTAGTTTCAATTAAATTTTTTTATTGTTCGCACTACTTTTGTGTGCCACTATTTATAACCTGACGTATACAACAATAATTGCTTGTTCGCTATTCTTCTTTGCTTACAATGCAGATCATTACAACGGAGATCTTCAAACTACGATTGTGTGCTTTGTCTTGCCTTTTTATATGCCCATGTAAACAGTCTAATGAATGTTTTTTAAGTGGAATGTTCGTGGTTTCGCCTTCTCGAGAAATCTATCATTGTTGTTTGTGTATTTCGGTCACATTCCTTGATGTTGCGTTCTCGCTTACTTGGCTATCCCCTTTTTTCATACTCATGTTTTTTTAACTTTTGTTTTTCATTTTAATGTTAAACGAGGTTACACCGTTTCCATTTTAGTAACAATATTTATTAAATTTGTTATATTATTTTCCGTTATTTGCCACATTAACAACTTTATAATTTCCTTTTGTTTAAATCATATAAAAAGAGAATTTTAGTTTATAAAGTGTGGACCATTTAAAAGTTTAAATTTAAAAATGCAATAAAACAAAAACGATTTGAAATTGTTTTCGTTAGAAATAGTCAAATTAGTACGTCATTGGATTGGACCAATTTTCTTGCACTTTTTAGGGTGTATGATGTCGTATCTCGGCAATGACGCTACGAATCTAGGTCTTCAAATGCTCAATTGTCTCTGGTTTGTCGGCATAACACTTTTCTTTAACGCCGCCCCACAGAGAATAGTCCAACAGTGTCAAATCGCATCTTCTTATCGACCAAACAGTGACTCGTAAAACCACGTGTGTCTTTTCTGAGCCCCAAATACGGCAATTTTTTTATTTATGTACCTAACAAGATAAAAATGAGCTTCATCCGAAAATATGATTGTTTTTTGGCAAAATCGACGTTTTTTATTAGATGGTCATGCGGGTTCAACTCTTGAACCAATTGAACTTTGTAAAGCGTCCTACCGAGAAATTTCCCCAAAATTCGACGTAAAGATAAGAACGATGATGCGTTGACAGTCTCAGCCACAGCTTCCATTTTTCGTATTCAGTTGCACTGTACTAGCACGCATCAAGTCTGAAACCAGTTTCACGAACTTTAGCAATAAACTTGCATATACCGGGCACTGTTAGTACTTTTCTGCGATCAAATTATGTACGACATTTTCGTGCAATTTCCGACCAATTGTCTTTGTTTTGAAAATAAATTACCAATAAAGGCCAACGTTGCTCAAGCGTAAATCGCTTCATTACGTTCAGTGGAGATGATATACTGCATTTTGTGACAGTATAGAATGACATAAGTATTGTCAGATTTGAAGTAACCGACGATTCAAATTTAAGCCGGTTTATGGCCCACCCGATAGACAATGATTTGTTTTTGAAGTATATCTTGTGAAATTTAGGAAGGAAATGGAAAAGGTACAGACACATAGATTAACTTTTAATGTGCATTGATTAAAAAAAATTCTCGCTTTATGATTCAATGTATTTAAATGCCTACAACATTTATTATAAAGCCAGACTAAGTGTCCTTTTTAACGTATTCGAAAAAAGACTTCTCATCGCAACGGTGTCTGACAGTGCTCGACAGAGTTTGGAGCTTATCTTGTCATTGCTTTTGTAAACTCTAGGAAAGATGTTTCAAAAACATAGAACACCTTTTGTGGTGAACGATTCTGTTAAAGCTAAAATTCGAAATTTTTTTAAATCTTTATTCTTATTAAAATTATTAACATCCACCCCATTGTGTTCAAACTGTATTATGTATATTCGATCGTGATATACATAACATCCACATCTGATAACCATGTTGCGTAAATGTCAGCTGTGATGCAAATAATCTAAGCTGTTTCGGGGGGAATTGGGGTAAAGCTCCAAAATAAAATCTTTGGCGAGATTGCGGGGAAATA
The DNA here is from genome assembly GCA_930367235.1 of Sarcophaga rosellei. Taxonomy (NCBI): domain Eukaryota; kingdom Metazoa; phylum Arthropoda; class Insecta; order Diptera; family Sarcophagidae; genus Sarcophaga; species Sarcophaga rosellei. Next base: position 41,837,054 of record OV884020.1, on the reverse strand, counting down.
AAATACAAAAGGTATTTGTATTAAATAATCTATTATTATTATTTATTGAGTACAACAAACGTACCTTTCGGGTTGGGGGTTGATCGGGTATTGATCTCTTTTCAATTATTCTTTATAATTCACAATATGAGAAATGTAATCACAGGGGTGGTTTATACACTTGAACAAAACTTATATCTAAACTTAAATTAGGGTGGCCAGCGTGAACATCCCGCCCCCCTTGCAACATTGCAACAAGAGAACCGAGAAGTCACCTGGCCAGAGATCAAAATTAACAATTCAGGGGTAATAATAGTATGATATAATAATACAAATGTTAAATATAGAAAAAAAGAAATATTTTGTTGTTAGCCATGAGCAAGTTCCAAGATGAGCCTGGTTGTGGGTTGCGCTCTTCCTTTGTGTGCTGCATGAGTGACTCCTCTTTGTTGCCAGCTTTTTCGAGTCGTTTGCTGCTTAGGCATTCGACAGTTAGCCTACGGGGTATTAGACTCTCTGTAAATAAAACGACAAACACACAACAGGAAACGAGAGAACGAATTAGTAATGCTCTGGATTAGAAAGCGACACGAGCTTCACAATTGGCCGTATTAGAACGCCATTTGCAGCCACTCGCACTTCGAATCAGGGACGAAATAAATCCATTGGATTCGACCAAATCGCCAATCTTTAGGGGTAATTTGTCATGAGGAATGACAAAAAAATCGACAACAACAATCTACGTGATTCCAAATGTCAGTGCCTACCTGGTCCACGATAAACGATACTCGATTTGCCGCAAAAGTTGCCCAATGGCACGGGGGTTTTTGAAACCAGGACAGAACGATAGTCGAATCTGAGGGTTAAAATTAACCCAACGGGGGATGTTAATCCTGTCGATGTACGAGTAATCATCGACAAACTCAAGCCATCTGTTAAACGTCATGGGTTCCAAACATTCGTCTCAATCTGTTCTGCCTTAACAAATATGTCGCATAAAATAATCCTAGCAACTACGATTTTAGGTGCCACTCACCCAACGGGGTCAAATAGCTTCGGCTATTTGAGAGAAGACAGAACGGTTTGTGACTATAGAGAAATAGGGCGTTGGAGCTGGCTTGAAGAAAAATGTTTCAATGCTCGCATTCCAACGAGAACCCAGAGTTTTAGTGGTGCTGGCGTCTGACAATTACAAAAATTAGGAACCTAGTGGATTATTCGGGAGGCAAACAAAATAAAAATCAATTATTTGACTTAAAACGATATAAAAGAGTGAATGAAGGAGAATAAAATAGTAACTGGAGGAGAATATACTAGCGTCATGATCGGCGAGTGGTCTAGGGAAAGGTATTCCCCAATAACTTCCTCGATTTAGGTTTTAATCTCGGGGCTCGGTAATAATCCGATCTCATATTTTGTGCAAACGCACCTTTACGAGAGGGTCTAAAGCCGAAAGTCCATACCATCCGTTTCATGCGGACTGCGTTACATGCAATTTTTGCTTTCTATGCGGTTCTTATTGCAAGTTACACACAATGCGTTTTATGCGACTGGCTTTTTGTGTGGGTGAACAATAAAAAAGCAAACAAGAACATTTATGCCATTAATTACAAATTTATGAGTTTAAATATGTGATATTTTGTGCTGTTAAGTCCTACGAAAATCCTCAAAAGAACACAAGACGATTGTTTTCGGTTAATTTATCCTCCATTTTTCATGTTTACAAATAAATAAATTCAAAGTAGATGACACTCAGTACATAAAAACAATCGACAACTAGTAACATGCATATTTTATTCATGAAATGATGAAATGTTCAGAAATGTGCTAAAAATGTATTTTTCTCTCAAATTAGTAGTAAACTTTATTATGAAATATGTTTTTATTAATATTTTTATAATGCAAAAAGAAAAATGGGAAAATAATAATGTCGTAAAATGTAAACATATCTATCGAAACCATTCACAATAGTATATAATTTGGCATGCCAAGTTTAAAAAACTGCTGACATTTTCCAACACTGCATGAGTCGCATAGAAAAGTAGAAAGTAGATCTACTTGATGCGTTCTACGCATCTATGCATTCTATGCATTTTCTTATGTTTCTTGTCACATACAACTACACTGATTCTACTTTTTCGGTATACGCATGTAATGCAAGCACGCATGAAACGCATGCTATGGACTTTCGGCTTAAGACTCAAGTACGTAGGGGATTTGAACTTAGAGGGAAACGAATTTGACTGACGTATTTTGCCAGTCACAATCCAACCGAAAACGGTTCGTTGGGCGATCAAAGGGCTTTTGGGGTCCTTTCGAACTCCAGAAAGCATTATCTGGGGGTATACATCTCCACCCAATAGCAAATCCATATGGGCGTATTTAAAATCTGTCAACGGAAGTTCGGGTGTATCAGCATGCTCCGCTAATGAGCATGTGGGTAACTGACCAGTGAGCTTTTCAACAACATATGCTTCCGTGGTCAATTTAAACGAGGGATCAATAGGAGATCCTAGCGAAATATTACAAACTTTCGTTGACTTTGCTACTACTGCGCCATTAAGGCCCACAACAGTGGCAGCAGGTGCCGAATAGGTTGGAAGATCTAGCTTCCGTTGCAACTTTCGAGAGATGAACGTAGCTTGAGACGCTGGGTCTATCAGAGCTCTCGCAGAAAACATCGCATTATTCAACTTTATATTTATATTGGGCAGTTCCTAACAGAACTGTTGAAGACGGTGTGGACTGTAAACGGGTAGAAAAGTTTTGGAAATTATCCATTATAAACTTCATTTCGCTTTTGTGCAGGAGAAGGCCGAGGGATTTCTGAAGAACTATCAGGGGTAGAAGGGTTAGCGGGGTAAGTTCCAGTCCTCGGTTCCCCCGGGGGGGAAGATTCGGTACGATGAAGTAGCGAATGATGTTTTTGTTTGCAAATATAACAAACGTTAGAGCTTTGGCATCTTTTTGACTCATGAGAAACGGCCAAACAATTCGTGCAACACTTATGATCTCGAACAGATAATATGCGTTCACTAACCGACATTCTCAGAAAATCTGAACAAAGACGAATAGGGTGATTTTGACTGCAAATTGGACACTTTCCGTGGGATATATTTGGGGCAACAGTCTTATAAGTTCCGTATTTTCGGGGGCTATGAGAAATGCCTTGGCTATCATTCCGAACTGCAGACTGGTTAAAATTATGGCTGCCGATAATGTCCGAGACTGATTCCAGAGTTCGATATCTGGCAGTCAGGAACGCATCCATTTTGCTCCACTTGGGTAGGTCTGAGCTAGGCCCTTGAGATTGCTCCCAAAGAACTAGGGTGTGTTCGGGGAGTTTCGTGGAGCAAATGTACACAAAAATGATGTCCCAATTCTGAGTTTCTATGCCCAGCAACGACAAATTCATTATACAATCATTAATCGTTCGTTGCAAACTCTTAATGGACGGGCCAGATTCTTTTGATATGGAAGGGAGGTTAAAAAGAGTTTTCAATTGAGAGTTTACCAATACTCTTTTATTCTCGTACCGATCGACGAGATTCTGCCAAGCCATGTCGAAACCATCATTCGTGATGGGGCACGTTCGTATTATGTCCCTCGCCTCACCTTCAGTTTTCTGCAAAAGATAGTACATCTTTTGGATATTGCTAATATGGAGGTTAGTTCCGTAAATGGCCGAAAACATATCTCGGAATGTTGGCCATGACGCATAATCGCCAGAAAAGGTCGGGGTGTCGCATGGGGGAAGGTGAATGGGAACTGTATTAGCAATCGGGTTCGCGGCCTTATTCTTAATGCTGTCAATCAGTCCGTCAATAAACGAGGCAGATTGATAATACAAAGTATATCCGGACATATATTTGGCCTTCGCGTCTTTTGTTGGGACTTTGGTGTCTTCGGCATTTTCCAACAAGTCTTCGTAACTGTCACGAAAGACTTCCCACAAACGGGTCAACTCCTGCCGATGAACACCTAGAGAGTGAACCGAATGTTCCTCTCGTGGAATAGCCTGAATAAAGCTTTCCAAATCGCTTAAGCGGTTATAATTTCTATTTAAATTTCTTAAAGCGGCCATTTTTGCTATCAAAATTCAGGTTTTATAATTGATTTATAGAGAAATAATCCAAAAATGGTTCGAAAATAAATTTTAATTAAGAAAAACTCAAAAAAATAGGGGGTATCGCAAAAAAACCCGAAAATGAAAATATCACTTCCAAGTACAAAATTTAAAGAAAGATTCGCGATAACGTTTAAAACGGTACGAAAAAATGGTTTGCGAAAACTTTCGAAACAAAATTCAAAAAGTAGTCGAAAAATTTAAATATAAGTCGATATATTTAAAATATATGTATATATATGTATATGCCAAAAAAAATTGCAATACTAATTTTAAAAAAAATAATAACGATGATAAAAATAACACGATTAATTAAAAATATTAAAAAATATGTATATTTCGATTTATATTAGCGTAAGAATATAAGATTCACAAACATCGCAACAAAAGCACAATATATTCAACAAAAACAGCGGTCACCTTAATTTGTGACAAACTTCCAACTGTTTATAAAAGAGTATGCAACAACAACAATACGACTATATTAATACACTGTCTTGTTTGTGTATTTTTCGTTTGTTTACTTTTTATGTTTTTCTTTTCTTATATTCTTACACTTTCACTGCACTATTATATTCTTTTCAAATAAATAAATTATTTCGCACCACACAAAAAAAATATATTTTACATACCTTGCAAAATAATTACAGAATATCAAATTATATTAAAGAAAATAATATGAAGCGGAGAAAAGAGTGTTATTTATCCAAAAACAAAATCCAATGTGGGGATCTTCAAGACGAAATCTGCAAATAAAATCTCGACAAATATTTTATTTTACTTAGGGGATAATCCGGCTCGATTGGACCAAATGTTTCGGGGGGAATTGGGGAAGCGATAAAATAAAATATTGTGCGAGAAGTAGGGTAAATAAATACAAAAGGTATTAGTATTAAATAATCTATTATTATTATTTATTGAGTACAACAAACGTACCTTTCGGGTTGGGGGTTGATCGGGTATTGATCTCTTTTCAATTATTCTTTATAATTCACAATATGAGAAATGTAATCACAGGGGTGGTTTATACACTTGAACAAAACTTATATCTAAACTTAAATTAGGGTGGCCAGCGTGAACATAAGCTTAGATACTTCTGACAATAAACGTCTCGTTAAACATGTATTGCAACATTGTTCTCCTACATGTATAAAGTTGACAGAGTTTATCAACAATGTTGCCAACGTCTACTTTGCAGAAATGGATTTTTCCATTGATGAAGAAATTAATTTAATTAAATTTGTTTGACATTTTAAATGTTGCTTAAAACCAAAAAATCCCATTGAATGTATTTTGAATGTTTATGATTGATGTCCAAATATAATATTATGGCAATTCAATTATATACATAATATTTTATTACTATTCGTCCGGTCAATTAGTAATGTTGTCACTGACTGATCAAATATTTAGCATGCAACCCTAATTAACTGTAAAATTCCAACAGATTTCGTTCTATCCAATTAGAATCTTTTCAGATAGTTACCTGGGCTTCATCTATATTTGGGAACGTTCTCTTTCTTTTCATCTTCAAGCGAAACTCGTCACAATCAGTAGTTACATATTCAAATCATAAGAAATTACAAAAAGTTTAAAAATATAAAAAAAGTGTATTTAAGCTATCATTTTTTTAATCGCGTTAAAAACATTAAACCGTAAAATTGTAATGCATTTGTATTTTGTTACTTTAGTACAGTTTAAGTAAAGAACTATTTTTCTTTGGATAAGTTTGAAATTAATTTTTTGATTCAGTTTTTTTTTTTGTAATTTAGCATCTATTTCATAATATAATTTTGTTAGATTGTGAAAAATTTTACGCAAAAAGAACCTGACCTTACGAGAGGTAATATATCGCGTGCCTTTGCCTATTAAGGGCACGCGCACGTCGTGATTGTTCCCGAAACATAAGAAATTTGTGAGACTTTTATCCTAACGGTACACCATAACCCTAGAGAAACTTTACCGTTAGGGTAACGGATTAGTCTGGTCAATGCAAATGGAGTATAGTTTGGAAAACGGTATTTTTTAGCTCCCGAAACTGTACCTATTTAAAACCTCTATGATATAGATCAACAGAGTGATCAACCATCTATATCGTTTTTTTTTCTAATTTCTAATTATAAAAAGTGTCCGTAGAAATATACAGTGGCGAGCAGAAGTGAGTGCATGTTCACGATACTGAGTTTCGTCATCCATAAAAAGAAAAACATACAAACAAAAAAAGAAATATTTTTTAATTTATTATTTTATTTTTAACAAACAGCAGTAAAGAAACAATAATTAAGAAAGAAAAAACGAAAATAACCCACACAAACTCAATTTTGCACGTTTCAAGAAAATTAATAAAACTAACCCAACTTCAATATTTGGTCCATAGACCCTTATTAGAAATAACTTGATTTACGCGGTTTGGCATGCTTTCTACCAAATTTTCGATAACATCTTTTGGAATTCGATTGCATTCCGCATTTATACGATCCCGCTGCTTCATACTGCCCGAGCCGGCTTTTGACGATTGGCCAAAGATTTTCAATCGCATTGAGGTTGATACTTTGCGCTGGCAATTCCTTCAATTGAAAAGTTTGTTTCCCAATCCATTCCTTTACAATTTTTGCTGTGTGCCTCGGATCACCATCCTGTTGAAAAACAATTTCATTTTCGAGATAAGCACATTTGTCAATAAAATTGGGATGATGGGTTTGCAGAATCTGTAAATAGTCTTCTTTTCGCATGATACCACCTACTAAATGCAGAGGGCCAACATGCCACCATGTAAAGCATCCCCAAACCATTATATTTCCGCCGCCATGTTTAACAGTTTGATTCACATGATGTCTTGGAACACGTTCCCCCTGCTTTCCATCTGATTGGAAACGTGTTACCTGGTCTGATGAATCCAAATTTAACCGCTTTCAGTCAGATAGAAAGCAGTACTACTGGCGCCAAAAATTATGTAATAATACTCTACCAATTATGCAGTAAAACTCTCAGAGGCAACGATGAAATTTCGGTTTCAGAAATCTGCGTTACTTTTTAGTCCCGTGTGAGTAGCTGCAGATTGCTGACATTCAGAATCTCCAGGATCTGTTCCAGGTCGGCATGGTAATATACCTATGAACACCTCGTTTAAATGGTGAAAAATGTCAATCAATTTGCAATTGCTTGAAGATGTGATAATTGCCCAAATTAAATGTTCTCTTCCTATGTTTTTGAAAAGTTTAACTGAGGCTTTAGCATCTAAATTTTTGATAAATTTAATACCACCTTATCAGCGTCAGATTTGGTGGGCTTGATTCCCATCTGGTTTTAAAGAATCTGACTTTGATTCGATCATCTATAGGCTTGTAGAGGTGCCTGGCGCCACCATACCACCAGCAGGGGTTCCAGTATTCGAATCTTACACTACCAAGCGAGCATTCAGACAGAGCTATAACTTGTCGTATGATAAGAAGTCAAAGAAAATAGGTCTGTAAGTCAAAGAATTCGAAGTGAAATATCTACTACAATTGACTTCGAGGTTGCGGAACAGTCTATTGACTTCGTTGCCACTGTAACTAAAATGAGTTGTCATTTTATCAGTTAAAAAATAACATTAGTTTTGACCCAAAACGGATAACATGTCTTGCTAACAAATGCTATTTGGGGTAAGGAGGCAGTTAGGAAACAAAGGCCCTCTATTTTATTGTAAACAACTTTAAGTTTGAAGTCACTGTTGAAACAGTTGACATATGTATATCCTACATCCGTATAGAAGGGTAAGTAACATGTAAGTTTTCACAAAAAGGAAGCTTGGCGGTCGGAATTGATGATATACGCCCTACTGCCTGCTGTTGAATATTAATTTGTAAACCTAACTATATGATTGTCTGTCCTGATTTATTTGGCTGTCATTATTTTGGAATATTATTATTATTATTATTATTATTATTATTATTATTATATTATGAAAATAAACTTCGCTTTCGAAAGATTGATGCTTAGTTCATTGCTCGCAGCCCTTTTACTGATCATGGCTAAATCACAGTTTATTTTATCCAACCCAGAGATCCACAATGAATCGTTTTTTCGCTACCCATAAGAACTCATGAAATTTCGAGTATGTCACTCATGTATGTCAACAGTATTGAAATTCAACTAGTCTGATTCATTCGTACTCACTACAACATTGATTTATAAGTACAGATTGCACTGAGTATGAGTACAACGTTGACATCAAACTCATAACTTTCGAAATATGTTTGAACACACAACCTTCTAGTGAGTATAGTAGTGTTTGTACGCGAATCATGCTTATTTTGTGATTCTTGTAAATGTTGAGTAAAGGAGAGTCAAAATCAACAACATCATGCGCATTGTTAAGTATGACTACGATGAGTACTTCAAACTTTGAATATGAATAGTATGAGCATGACATTACAATTCATTCATTACAACCATTCAGTCAGGATTACTACCTAGTTTCTCACACCACTTACGTTGTGTGCGTTAATTTTATACATGAGTGGCGTGACTATGAATGACACAAATTATGAATATGATTCGAATATACTTAGCGTTTTGAATAGTCATTGCTGATCTCTGATCCAAACATGAATGGATATTATTTGCCCTACTGTTATTGTAATAGTAGAACGTGATTTGAAAAACCAGATAATAATACTTAATACCGTATCGGAAGACATTCAAGACATTGTTAACAAATACAAAATCCATCAACCTATTGCCAATAATTACGATGAAAGATGACCAACACTGTCCCTATGAGGTCCAAAGACAACCCCCACATAGAATTTGCAATTTCATTTAGCAGTGATATTATATATGACAACGCATAAACCATGGGTATTATGTCGACATTAATGAAGCAGTGTTGAAAAATTCAGTACTTTAGTACTTCTTTCAGTACTTTTTCCTTTAAAAAATACCTCAGTAACCCCGCGACGCTTTCAGTACTGTTTTATTATTACATATTTTATGACTTGCGCTTTTCAACTATTAATGCATTGGCATCATGTTCAACGCAATGCTAAAGGCAGGATTAGGCTTTAGTCCCAGTTAGTCAAACGTCCATGGAACGCATGTGTGTTTTTAGAATACGACAAGCAATGAAAACGCTTGCCGATCTACATTTCGATAAGCAATTGCATTCCTTTTCTATACGTTTCATCGACGTTTGACTAAACGGGGTTTTTACGTTTTGTTATGTTCCGAATCAGCTGTTTTTGTCCCGTATGTGTATTAAATATAAATAAATAGTCTAGTTGGTAGTGTGCTGGCTTACTGGACGTGAGACCACGATTCAAACCCCATGGCTAACATCTCCATCAAAACGAAATATTCCTCCGGTGACTTCGTTCTGGAAAAAACTCTGAGCGTAAATAAAATTGCCACGATAATGTTTCTCAAAAATCTGTCGTTCGGAGTTGACTTTAAACCCTAGGTTCCGCCACTCATGAATAAAATTAACACCCACAAAATAAGTGGCGTGAGAAGCTAGGTCATATGTATGTATTCATGTTTGTTTTACAAAAGTATCATTTGATGCAAAAAGTACTTTTTCAGTTATAGTTCAGTACCATTTCAAAATTTCAGTTTTGCAACACTGATGAATAGAGACTGCAAAGGCTGGGATATGTTGTGCGGTTCGTGTTGTAAAGAACCGCTCGGTGTTTGGTGTATGAAATTGGAAAAATGTGCTCAAAACAGAAGGGCATTGATTTTTATGTTCGTCCCATCACCTTGGTTAACCTGTTACGTCATTCGTCAAACACTGATTAGAAGAATTTAAAATAATTTCGAACTGTTGTGTGATTAATGACAAAAAAGAGTTCCATCATTCATTTTATAACACTTTATCTGGTTACAAATATACATATATTTAAATAAACTTTCAAATTCGTTTATCGTAAACAATTGCAAGTCATATTATTAATTATATTTAATACCGTTATATTCATTCATCAGATAATATTAAAATAGTCGAGGGCAAGAAATCATAATTAACAAATAAATCATTTCTATTAACTAAACACCTAACGAAATTATTAATGCAAGTCAGAAAATTGTAATCAAAACAATAAAAAAAAAAATTGATTTGTTAAGCCATAACCAATTAATTAAAAAGAAAAACCAGCACGTGAATAAATAAATACAATTTCAACCTCTTATCAAGCACTATAAAATTTTAAAGTTATTCTGGTCGAAACTGAACAGAACATTAACACGAACACTAGTAATCGGTAGCAATAAAGAAATCAATTTTAATCAAAAGTAATTGAAAGTTAATCCCTCTCAAACGATAACAGGCGAGACTATAAATTTTAATGTCGGATACACGCATTACGGCATTTCAAACTCATTGAATGGTGATAATAAACCAGAGTACATTTTAGCCGTAATAAATTATTATTAAGACTCTTATAAATAAATGAAATACAAACAAAAATTATTAAAAAATAGTACATAAATAAATACGACATTAAAACTAATTTTAGCAGAGTACATATGGTAGAATAAATTAATAACTGAAGTGTGGATGCATTTCCGGAGGAGTATTATTAAAACCTTTCCTAAAGTTCTTCCACAGACAGTGGTGCCAGACCCAAAACTCCTGTAGTATATAAGTCTTCAACTGGTAAATCTTGAACAGTTTTCAAAAAATCTGGCACTGTGCATGCATAAGAGTAACCTTTCCTTAAGTCATCTTTGTTCCATTTGACAAAATCAATTTCATGACTGATGTCATTGCAAATCACATACTCCTCTTGAATTTGCTGCCAACTGGCATGAGGATTGTTAACACCTACTAGGACTATACCCTGACGACTTTGACGATCGATGATAACTCGATAATATATTTTGGGTACTGGTATCAAACCATTATTATTTTCATCAAATGCCAAATACAGTTCTTTCTCTAGTCCATTGACATTCGGCAAAGTGGCTATGCCCCAGGTTCCGGTATAACAGTCTGTGGTTAAAGAATTTTTTGAAACAAATTCACGTACACTATCCTCCACACGCTCCCAATTACCGGCATTGAAGACTTGCCATTGGGGAGCAGCATTGACAAAGAAAAAAGTAGCTCTTTGCGGTGAAGCGTATATGAAATCCACTTTGGCGGCCAAATGACCTCTCGCCAAATATATATTCGTGCCATTAAAATATGGTGCAGCATCCATGTTTAAGATTTCGCTGATGGTAATATTTTGCTGAACTTGTGTATAAAGCTGGTCAACATTTTTGCCAGCATAAAAGTTCCCAGTTTTGAAATTTGGCCGTGTAACTGAGCGCTGATAGGCCGCACTAGAGGGATTAAGTACATGATGCACATAACGGGTTACTTCATTTACTTCATCATGACAGGCATCCATAACTTGTAAGAAACCTCCATTTACCTCAAATCCAACTTTTAATAGATCAGTGCCACCATTGCATTCACGTCCCGTTCTTTGGACTGTATAAGTAGGCCAAGCTGAACAGCTGAAATTTTTAAAGTTGTATACCTCTCCCTCAACCAAAAACTGTTGGCCATTTAAACACTGAGCTGTGATTTTATCGTAGTTCTCGAAAGGCCATTTAAATGCTTTTGTACAATACATATCCATAATATCGCCATGCTTAAGTTCTACTACTCCTTGTGGATTAGGCAACAACCAATCATAGACTCCTCCGGCTGTTAATAAAGGAGCAGGATCATTTAAATCCCCATTTATTAGAAAAGAACAATTCAGTTGAGGCTTGTCTATACCCAAGACACCGTTGGTTGCTAGTTGTTCTACAGGCAAATGCTTAACAACTCTTAAGAAATCCGGTACCGTACATGCATAGGAATAACCCTTATGTAAATCCTCCTTATTCCATTGGAGCCAACTTATTTTATGGCCAATATCTTCACAAATTATATACTCGTTTTTGATTTGTCCTAAACTGGCATGGGGATTATTCACGCCTAAAAGAACAATGCCTTGACGTGTATCACGATCTATAACAATACGGAAATAGATTTTGGGCACTGGTATCAAGCCATTGTTATTTTCATCAAATGCCAAATATAGGCTTCTCTCTATACCATTTACATCGGGTAATGTTGACACACCCCATACCCCAGTGTAGCAGTCAACAGTCAGATTGTTTTTGGCCACAAACTGGCGCACACTATATTCGATGCGTTCCCAATTGCCGCCATTAAATGATTGCCATTGTGGTGCCACATTTACAAAAAAGAAGGTGGATCTCTGGGGCGAACCAAAAATTAAATCTGTTTTGGCTGCCAAATGGCCTCTGGCCAGATAAATATCGATGGAGTCATTGAAGTAAGGTGAAGCATCCTGGTTTAATATGCCACTAATCGTAATGTTTTGTTGAATTTTTGTATATAATTGGTCAACATTTTTGTGTGCATAGAAATCACCTTCTATGAATCGGGGCCTAGCTACAGAGTGTTGATAGGAAGCACTGGAAGGATTAAGGATGTGATGCACATAACGTGTTACTTCGTTAATTTCATCATGACATATGTCTAGGGTTTGTAAAAATCCTCCATTTACCTCAAAGCCAATTTCTAGCAAATCTGTGCCACCATTACATTGTCTGCCCGTATGTCGCGCTGAATATGTTGGCCAATCCGAGCAGCTAAAAGAGCTAAAGTTGTAACGTTCACCATTCACCAAATAATTGTAGCCACTTAAACACTGGGCGGTAATTTTGTTGGTATAATCAAAAGGTTTAATGAAGCTCTCAGTACAAAACATATCAATGGATTCTCCATAACGCAACTCCACTACTCCATTAGTATTAGGAATTATCCACTCATACTTCCCGGGTGTGCTGAATAACGGGGCAGGATCATTTAAATCACCTGTAACTTGGAAAGTACAACCGGGTTCTTCAATACCCAGCACACCTACCGTTTCCAAGTCCTCCAATGGCAAATGCTTGACAACTCTTAAGAAGTCGGGTACTGTACATGCATAAGAGTAACCCTTATGTAAATCCTCTTTATTCCAAGGTATCCAATCAATTTTATGGCCAATATCTTCGCAAATTATGTACTCATTTTTGATTTGTTGCAATGAGGCATGGGGATTGTTAACGCCTATGAAAACAATACCCTGACGTGTATTGCGATCGATGACAACTCTGAAGTAGATTTTGGGCACTGGAATTAGGCCATTGTTGTTTTCATCAAAAGCCAAATACAGTTCCTTCTCGATGCCATTGACATCTGGTAAAGTGGATATGCCCCAGACACCGGTATAACAATCAACATGTAAACCATTATTTGAAACATACCGACGTACACCATCTTCTACACGATCCCAATTCCCACCATTAAAAGACTGCCACTGGGGTGCTATATTTACCAAAAAGAATGTGGATCTTTGTGGAGACCCAAAAATAAAATCGGCTTTGGCAGCCATATGACCACGAGCCATAAAAATATCTTTGGAATCATTGAAGTAAGGTGAGGCATCCATGCCTAATATGGCACTTATGGTTTTATTCTGCTCGACTTTGGTGTACAACTTGTCGACATTTTTGCCAGCGAAAAAATCACCTTCCACGAAACGAGGTCTGGCTACCGAACGTTGATAGGCCGAACTTGAAGGGTTTAGAACATGATGTACATAACGGGTTACTTCATTTATTTCATCATGACAGGCATCCATAACTTGTAAAAATCCACCATTTACTTCAAAGCCGATTTCTAGCAAATCTGTGCCACCATTACACTGTCTGCCCGTACGTCGAGCTGTATATGTTGGCCAATCGGAACAACTGAAGTTGCTAAAAGGATAAATTGTGCCATTTACCAAAAAGTATAAGCCTTGTAAACACTGAGCAGTAATTGCCGTCCAATTAGCAAAAGGATTGGCAAACGATTGCGTACAATACATGTCCATATATTGGCCATTTTTTAATTCCACCACGCCTTCCGGATTAGGTATTAACCATTCATATTTGCCATGCAGTGTGAATAGGGGTGCTGGATCATTTAAATCACCCGTAACGCGAAAAGCACAATCACCTTTAACTACAACTCCCTGATGTTCAGTTTCAGGACCTTCTGTAACTGGTGGTGGTGGAAGAGTGACATTGTTGGGTCCTTCCGTTGTTGGGTGAAAAACGTAAGGATAGAAATTTAAAGCATTTAAAGCCGCTTTGCTACCGACGATCGTTATTAGGAACAATAAAAACTTTATGCTGTCCATTCTTTTTTTTATGAATTGAATTGAATTGCTCTATAGCTTGAACAACATTTGGCAATCGAAGCCAAAACTGTACTATTTCTTTGAAAGTCAACGACGTTTTATTTAAATTTCTACTTTCATTCGCCATCACGTTTACACTCTCCCAATAGAAATCCAATCTTATCGTTGTCGGGATAAGAACAAAACAGTGAAACAATTTATGATTCTTCGACTATCTAGCCCATATAGAATCGAAATTTTTACGGACATATGTATTGGACCTTATCAGTTGAAACGTAATAGAAATAGTGTTAAATTGGATTAGAATAAAACTATTTTTAGATTAGAATAAAACTATTTGTATACCATTATGAAGTTCATCTATTTCTTTGATTATTGCCTCCATAACAGCCTATTTTTGATACTCAATTACAATCAATAACAGTTTTAGCCAATAGTTGATTAACTTTCGAATGAAACTTTGTCACGCATCTGTATACGATTAAATTGATTAATATTTTAAGTGTTTTTAAAACGTTTTTTATTTTCTATTATAAAATGTTTTTCGTTTAGATCATATATCGTAAATAGAAATTATTTTAAGATTATATTTATGTGCAATTACTTGACAAATACAGTGGGCCAAAGACCATTTTATTTCTTGTTTGTTTAGATATTAACAGTATGAGCACAATATTACTATGTATAAACAGAATAGACGCAACGCTGCAAAAACACAGCAATATTTCAAAAATGGAATATATGGGTGCATATGGATGTGATTGTATTAACCTTTATGTCAACAGTTAAAAAATTATATTTACGTCAACAAAAGCATACCCTGGTATGTCCATACATTTTATACGGAATTTCTTTTGTTGCTAAGCTTAGTTCTGTACTGTCTTATTGTCTAACCATTGTAGAACCATTCATGTTAATATTATCCGAAGAAATGTGGTACTATCTTTCGTGAGACAAACAGAAAAGCAAATTGTTGCTACGAACATTATAATACTCAAAACCCAACAAAAAAAACCAAGTACATGAAAGTGTTAACAAAAAATGAGTTTGATCCATATTTGGGCCTTCTTTTGGAGGGTGGTGTTACACACTCTGGTTACGTACATACCAAAGGCTTATGGAAAATGACCCCACATCCCTTATATCGAGGTTCTATGAGGGCGCGGCATTTTTGGGATATAAGCCGCTTTATACGTTTCGACAACAGAAACACACGTCAACAGCGTAAAAAACCGACAAATCTGCAGCCATAACGGACTTATTTTTAATGCTAAATGATAACCTACGCATCAATTACGTAGCAGGTCCAAACGTAACAGTTGTATTGTATGTATTTACCCAATACATACCATCGAAGCCCGCCAAGTACAGAATTAAAGTATGGTGGGTATGTGACTCCGAGTCATCCTATCCAATGAAGGGACAAATTTATACTGGATTGGCGGCATCCGGCGAACGGAAAAAAAACTTAGGCGGGAGGGTAGTGAAGGACTTGTGCGTCAATCTTTTTCGTGGAAAGGGACGGAATATTGTTTGTGATAATTTCTTCACAACTTATAACTTAGCGAAAAATTTAATGATGAACAGCAGTTTATCAATTTTAGGTACAGTAAACAGAAGACGGGATTTTCTACCACCATATTTCGTTTTATCTAAAGGACGGGAAGTAGAGTCAACTACATTTGGTATCAGTGACAATATTACTGCTATTAAAGGTCTTAAAATGAATGAGATATAACGCGAAACAATGTTTAAGTGGCACCATTGATAAAGAATTAGTGAAATGTTTTTTTTTTTATTTGTTTTGCTTATGCTTTACCGCTGCTGCCTTTATTATAATTAATGCGCATGCAACTTTAACCGGACTATCCGTATGTGGAACTGCTGTGGTCTTTCCTGTAAGTTCTGATATTAAGAGCTTCAAATCTTGTGTTTGTGTACAACATTACTTCCTCTTTTTTCCTTTCCATAACATATTTATTTATTGGAAATGGGTAAAAATTTCGAAACGGGCAAGAATGCTTCGCAATCTGCTGAAAAATTTTGTTAATTTTTTTAAATTTTTATTTAATGAATTTAGCTCTACAAGACTATTATCTTATAACTTAAAGTTCATACATCCCATTTACAAATAGAAGGACGGGTAATAAATATGTATTAGAAATTAATTTTACAATGCTTAATCACGTCGAGAAAATCGTTAATATATTGTTACGAAAATGGAAACGGTGTAACATTAAAATTAGCAAAAGCTACGCAAACAAATACAACGAACTTGTTACAAGTAAACCAACAACATCAGTATGAAAGAAAAGGGGATAGACAAGTAAGCGAGAACGCAACAACAAGTAATCTGAACAAAATACACAAACAACAATGAAGTCGCGATAGAGTTCTCGGGGAGGCGAATGTTCGACTTCAAGAACCTTCATCAGACTGTTTAAGTGGGTATATAAAAAGTCAAGACAAGGCAGACAACCAGTAGTAAGAATTCAGTCAGTCTTGTGTGAAGACGCATTGCGTGTGATGAAAACAGTCGTGGTTTGAGGATCGCCGTTGTAAAGATCTATCGAAAAGTTGTTAGTGCTTACGCGAACAGAAGTGAAAAGAAGAATAGCGAACTAAACAAATTGTTGTTGTATCATCAAGTTGTGAACAGTTGCACACAAAAGTAGTGAGAACAATAAAGAATTTAATTGAAAGTATACACCAATTTATTTTTATTTTGTTTGCAATCAACGAACCCGTATTTTAAACGTTTTTAGAAAGGTAAAAACGTAACAATATGTATATGCTGAGTAATAGAGGTAGAAGTATTAAATCCTGTAGGACTTCTCTGTCTACATTAAAAAATTCAGACTATTTGTCATTTAAATAAACTGCTTGAAATCGTTCGGAAAGATAGCTGTCTTGGAGTTGTTTAGAGAAATTTTTTCTCGTTTCGTCAATTAAATTGCATGACCAACAGTATCGAAAGCTTTACAGTGATCAAGCAGTACTAGGAATGACACCATACCTATGTCTAGTTCAGCTCTCTAATGTTTATCATGTCCGTAGGAGCAGTAATGCAACTTCTGTCCTTTACAAAGTCGGAAGGTCTATCAGATAAAAGATTTTCTTGTTCAAGGTATTCGGTTATTTGCCTGTACAAAATATATTCCATAACTTTAGACAGATAAGACATGTTCGCTGTTGGCCTATAGTCATTATTTTTCTTGAGTAGGGGAATGATTTTGGACAATCTCGCTTTGTCCGGATAAACTGACACTAACTAGTTGTTTTCCATTTCCCCTCTAGGGAGCATATGGCTTCCACAAAGCTTCTCCATCCAGTAAGTATTGTGTTGAAAAGGCACGTGCCAAATGGCAGAGTTTTAGCAATACAACCCCTAGAAAGAAACATTTACACCATTGACAATAATAGCTATTAATTTAATTGATGAAAAAATTGCCAAATCTTCACATTATAACGTGACGCCACGAAAACTGAAAGTATTCTCTATGGGAGACAGACACAGATCATTATATGAATTGTGTGTAGCTTTCTGGATAGTAATATTCACAAATCTTCTATTCAAATCGTCAATATTTGTTGTTCTCCCTTCTTATACCAATTTTTCGAATTTCACTTCATCTACTGCTAATCCATAAAGAAAATTTTCTTTCATAGAAGCTGCGTTTAGCTTCTTAAATATGTCTAATAACTTCTCTTCTCAAGGCCTGAAATATGCTTTGTAGCTCAGAGGTTTTGAACCGCTTGCGTCTATAATGATTAATTTCCCTAGTGAAGCAAGGTTTCTAAATCTTTTTCACGCGTTTATTATTTATCGGAACACTCACATCAAATAATATCTGGCCATATAGAAGAACATATAGAATACATTTTAAACAAGCAAAGGTCGATTACCTAACCGGTGAAAATGTGTTAGTGCGTCTGTATTCACAGGAACCTGGCCAAGTGGTAATATTAGACAAATAAGAGGGTTATGCGTGAATAAGTTGTTATTAAGATCATCAATGTTTACGACGTCAGTGTACTGGTCAGAAATAAAATTTAAAATATTAACGAGACTATCAAAAGGTAAGCCCCTATGAGGTCTATAGGCATTCCCTAATATGATTTCGTTCCTTTTTTTCGTTTTTTTTCGAAATTTATGAATCTAAATGAGTAGGCGTATGAATAAAATATACATATTTCGAATGTTATGCGTTTAATGCCAACGTTGTATTCATACTTATTGCAACCTGTACTTATAAATCAATGTTGTAGTGAGTACGAGGAATCAGAGTAGTTGAATTTCAATACTGTTGACTCACTCATACTTAAAATTGCATGAGTACTTATGAGTAGCAAAAAAAAAAAACGATTCATTGCTGATCTCTGGACCATACTAATTTGAAAAAGATCTAAGATAGTGCATTGCATCCCGAAAAAGTAACTATTTGGTGTGGATTTTGGGCCGGCAGCATTGTCGGACTATGTTTCTTTGAGAACGATGTTGGCTGGCTGTCACCGTCAACGGAGAGCACTCATGATTATATTCACCGCGGACGGCTCCATGTTTTCTACAGCTTATGCTACATTGGATATCTTGCAGGAGAGATTTGAGGGCATGGAAATTTCACGTGAAGATAATGTGAACTGGCCACCGAGATCGTACGCTTTTACTCCGTTAGAATTTTTTGTGGGGTTTTCTTAAGTATACGAATAGCCACAAAGCGCAACGGTTCTCAAAGCTCAAATTGCCCACAGTAATGGAAAATTGGATAATTCGAATGCACTCTACCCAGAGAAAACATGGCGATGTTATATTTCACACTGAATGGCATCGATAAGTCTGTCAAATGAATGCAAAATTTCTGTGATATCACATTTTGTTTTGTTTAAATTTAAAGATAGGTAGCGCTTAATGAGAAGAAGAAGACTCCAAGAAGTCGCCGTAGTCTAGAAGATAGTGTGTGTGTCTCAGCAGATTTCTCGCAAAAACTCCTAGAGTAAATAAAACTGCCATGAAAAGTTTCTCAAAAATCTGTCGTTCGGATTCGACGTTAAACTGTAGGTCCCGCCACTCATGTATACAATTAACACACATAACACGAGTGGTGTGAGAAGCTAGACCGTAATCCTGACTGAAGGGTTGTAATGGTTGTAATGTAATTATGTATGTTTATATGTATCCAACTAAAAATGAAAAGTGACTCTCTCGTATAGGTAATTGCATCGAACGGTTATAAGCCTCTCAAAGCGAAAAGCCAAAATGATACCGATTTAATAGACAATCGTTGTTAAGTATATGAATACAGAAAATTGCCTATTTTTACGTTTTGTTAGCCGCTTTATTCCTATGTGGAGCTCTGTCCCTTAGGATCTAAATAGATTAAAATCTAATAGACTGGAACTCTACTCCCTTTAATGCATCCGTAGACGTCATATTCTGACTGTTGATCCTAAGAAATAAATTTCGATTTCGTTTAAAGAGTTCGCTTCACTTTATTAAATATTCATTGGCTACTTAAGATAAAATAATAAATAAATTTGATAATAAATTTAACTTATAAAACATTTTCTATTACATACACATCCACACACACGCATACAGACACACATTAAATTAAAATGTCAGTTACATTTAATAGACTTTTGGGTAAATGGCCGACAGCTGTAACAAAATCTGGCACTTGGCAGGCATATAAGAATCCTTTTTTTAAATCTTTATTCCGCATCCAACGTAACCATGGCACCTGTTCATGTATGTCGTCACAGATTATATACGAAGCATTGATGTCTTTTAACGTGACATGAGGATTATTAACACCGACCAATGCAATACCACGCCTGGGATAACGTGAACGATCAATTAGAACCCGATAGTAAAGCTGAGGCACAGGCAAAATGCCATTATTATTACTGTCTACTGTTAAAAAGAAGTCACGGTATTGTGTGTTATTTGCTTTTGTTTTATGCGGTAATTGCAATATGCCCCATGTTCCCGTGTAACAATCCAGCGACAGTTGAGACTTTGCGGCAAACTTACGCACTTCATCCTCAAGTGCTGCCCATTGGCCACCATTGAATGCCTGCCATTGAGGTGCAACATTAAAGAAATTAAAGGTGGCTCTTTGTTGATTGCCATAGATAAAGTCAGCTTTTGCAGCTAAATGGCCACGAGCCAAAAACAGTGTATTGTTGTCGAAAAGATGTTCATGTTTGCCCTGCAACAGCATGGCTGCCTGTTCACGTTGATTCTTTTGTGTGTACAACAGATTCATATTGATATCCTTAAAATGGCCGGCTTTGCTGAAATTCAAGCGTTTAATGGACTTTTGAAAATGCACATTGGCAGGCAACATTGTATGTTGCACATAGAATGGCCGCAATAGCGTATCATCATAACAAATACGCATAGTTTCAAGAAAACGTCCGCCTGTAATGTTAAAACCAACACGGTACATTTGCGATATCATGGCTGCCCGGTCATCCATCATAGCAGGACATTTTTCATGCAGCTGTTCAACAAGGTATTTAGCCGGTTGTTGGCAAATAAATTGCTGAAACTCGTATTTCGTCCCCTGCCAAAGGAATGTTTTGCCATGCAAGCAACGTAGCCGTACGGTCCTTGTGTTCCTGGCCAACTTTAGGACATTGTTAAATTTAATAGCATTGTTGGTGTTGGTGTCGTTGTCACTGTTGTTGTTCTCGTCCGTTGCATTGGCAAATGATTGCATACAATGTAGTTCTATAGCTGCACCACGTGGTATTTGCAATTGGCCGCGTGCATTCGGTATCCAAAATTCATTTGTATCGGGTATAATATACAGAGGCTGTGCTGTATTTTTCTTTGGAAAATCCTTTTGTACATCCAGCAGACATGGAGGACCTTAATTGGCGAGAAAAACAATACACGTTAAATAAATATTATTAATGTGGGTTAATGGGCTAATTGTTAAATTAACGCATGCTGGAATGTTTTGTTTTATAGTTTTATTGTTTTACTTTTAACATATCGACTACAAGGGATGGATTTTTTTTTGTAAAAAAGAAATTGAAAAGATGTATGTGAACGACAAATATAAAAAGAACGTTTGCTCCTTATTTTTATATTTTTGCCTTAAAGCTTTGTGATCTATTTGGAGATAATTGGAGCGATATTTTGATATCATTGGAATAATGCTAATTGTGATCGAATCTAAAAATTTTACAATCGCTACTTGACTAAAAGTGTAATTGGATAATACTGGGTTGAGTTAGCAATATGTGATTATATACAGTAGTAGACAATCGTTTGACCGCACTTTCTTTGATTTAGCTTAGTTAACAAAACAATAATCATTGATGATCAAACAGCTTCTTAATAGCAAATGTTATTTGATTTGTAAACTTAATAAACTTATTGTTGTTCTTAGATTGACATCCGTTTGACCGCGCAGGTCAAAAAATTCATTAATTTATGACATACTATGTTCAAAAAAGTGTTATTATAATTTTTCCATTTAAATTATAATATAAAATAAAAATTAAAAGTAAAATGTTTCAAAGTCGACTCTGGAAGGCGGTTGGATGATACCGAAAAGGACTTAATCGATAATCTAAAGCAAAGGCGATATTCTAATAGAAAACACATACGAAATTACATAAAATTGGCTAAACTTTGGAATTAAATTTCCAACAAACGACTGATTTTTATTTAATTTTTTTTTGAGAAAGTTTTCATGGCAATTTCATTTACTCTCAGAGTTTTTACCAGAAATCTGCTGAATGGAATTCGCCTAAGAAATATTTTGTTTTCAAATTTCTTTTCGATGGCTGACCTGGGGTTTGAACCGTGGCCTTATGTCTAATAAGCCATTATACTACCTACTAAACTACCGCGACGCAAGCAACTGGACACTTTTATGGAAAATAGTGCCATTTCAATGCACTGCTGCATTTCGCAGAAAGCTCTCCAAGACGAAGTAGAAGAGATCGCATGATAAGGGATCACCCTGTGTAAAACCTCGCACGGTATCAAAAAGGTTGTAGAGGTCGATTCTTACTTTGACGGAACTGCAGGAGTTTGTCATTCTGCATAGCCTTGTCAGATTCACAGAAATACCGAGCTCAGACGTTGCGGCAAAAACACTATTCCTTATGGGGCTATCGAAGGCTGCCTTGTAGTCAACAGGAAGATGGTTTGTGTCGATTTGTTTTTCATGGGTCTTCTCCAGGGTCTGACGTAATGTGCAGATGTGGCTGACGTTGGACTTACCAGGTCTGAAGCAGAGATCAGAAATGAATCGTTTTTTCACTACTCATAAGTACTCATGAGATTTTGGGTATGAGTGAGTCAACAGTATTGAAATTCAACTATGTACTCTGATTCATTCGTACTCACTGCAACATTGATTTATACATAAGTACAGGTTGCAATGAGTATGAGTACAACGTTGACATTAAACTCATAACATTCGAAATATGTTTGATTCATACGCCTACTCATTCAGATTCATAAATTTAGAAAAATACTTATAGAACTCATAAATGATTCAAGTGGTTCGAATCATTCGTCAAAATTTTGCAGTCTTAGCTGTTGTTGCATTTACAAAAAAAGGAGAAAGAAAAAAACAAATACAGCAAACAAAGTAAACACACAACCTACTAGTGAGTATTGTAGTGTTCGTACGCGAATCATACTTATTTTGTGATTCTTGTAAATGTTAAGTAAAAGAGAGTCGAAATCATCAAAATCATGCGTGTTGTTAAGTATGAGTACGATGAGTACTTCAAACTTTAAATATGAGTAGTATGAGTATGATATTAAAATAAATAACAATGCGTTTAAGTATCAGAAATTATGAGTATAATTCGAATGTACTCATCTTTTTGAATACTCATTGCTGACCTTTGGTCTGAAGCCACACTGATAAGTTCCAATCCGTGATTTGACGATCGGCTTCAGTCGTTCACACGATACGCCCGTAAGAACCTTATATGTGATAGGATTAAGGTTTATACCCCTGTAGTTGGCGCACATCATAGGATCTCCGTTTTTCAGCACAGGATAGAGAACACTGAGGTTCCAAAATTGAGCATACTTTCCTCTAGCCATATTTTGTAAATAAGCTGGTGCATGCGCCTTACCAACTCATTACATTCTTTCTTAAACAATTCCGCGGGAAGGCCATCAGGACCTGCAGTTTTATTTTTCTTAAGTTGCATAATCGCGTCGTTGACCTCTTCATGACTAAGCGGCATTATTTCCATGTCATCATGATCGATTGGATTCCGTACATGATCATCGTAGTAAAGTAGAGAAGTGTTGTCTCTCTAGCCTATGCACTTCTTGCGAACCTGTTACCAAGTTACAGATTTCAATTTTGCAGAAATTCCACACGCTTTTCAAATAATGTCAGGTGTTTACGTTCATTTGACGCTCACTGTAGATTTCTACAGAACTCTTCTAATGGTGTAAATTTAAACTCCATAGAGGCAATGTGAATAATTTTTTGCTCAGAGAACGAAAAACTACTACAAACATTACAAAATGTGATCAATCAAAACATACAGTGGACAGCAAAAGTCTTACTACGGCAATATATTTTGACAAAAAAAGTTCCCACAGGCTTAATACTCTTGCACAAAGTCCCGATATGATTTCAAGAGAGTATTTTGGAGATAATTTAAAAGAACGGTTACGTAATCGCTAAACCTCCCGAAAAATTTGCTCATGGTACCACCAAAAAACACTAAACAAAACGTGGACATTCAATTCCAAATGGTTTAAATGGAGTGCTTGACCTTAAGGGATATCCTTCTAAATACAAGGGATAACATTTTCGTATATTAGGCCTTTGAATTTTAAATTTACTCAGGGTTCTCCTTGGGGGTATATATATATAATAAAACAAAAATAAATTAATAAAATAAATATATTCTAATATATAAAATTCTCGTGTCACGGTGTTAGTGGTTAAACTCCTCCGAAATGGATCGACCGATTTTCATGAAATTTTGTGTGCATATCGGGTAGGTCTGAGAATCGGACAACATCTATTTTTCATATCCCTAAATATTAAGAGGGCGTGGAAAATCGTTAATATCTAATATTTAGGTACATATTGATAGTAGGCGAATAAAATTTGGTGGGTAATCCCACCAAAAATAGGCGTGACAACCCTCCCCCTTCAAGTGATACCTATAACTCTTAAACTACTAAACCGATTTTAACCAAACCATAGATGGTTTAAAAAAATTCGATATAGCAAAAAGTAGGCGTGGCAAACCTTTAAAATTGAATATTTAGGGACATAGTAATCGTAAATGAATGCAATTTGGTGGGTAAGTCCGTAGAGTCGATATCGACAAACTCACCAGAAATGGGCATTGCAACCCTCCCCTTTAAGAGGCTAATTCCATGGTTTATAACTACATACATATGTACCTATATAACATGTATGTCAGTTAGATTTTTTTTGGAGTGAGTACAACAACTAAAACTTCGTCAGCGCTATTACAATAACTTATTACAATAAATACATATATAATGTGACCTGTTTTTGGCAATAAAAAAAATCAATTTTGGGCGGGACGAAGTTCGCCGGGTCAGCTAGTAAACTATAAATTCTTGTACAAACTTCTGGCTAAAATTCATGAAATTGCTATACAGTACTAAGACTTTTGCTCTCCACTGTACATAATTGTTTTAATAAATGATTCGTTTCGTTTGTTTCTGTTTTACTTAAACTTAAGAAAAAAAAAAAAAAAAAAAGAAGAAGCGAAACAAAATGTATAATAAGATTTTGCTTTAAAGTGTGTTAAAAATACAATGGATTTTCTTATTAAACGTTTGCAATTAATTGCCTTTCTTGTTCAATTAACACAGCCATAAATTGTAAAACCACTTGTAGTGACAACAAATAAAATAATTACCTTCGTTATCGATAATATTTAAATTATTTAATCGTTTAACAATGTCTTCAACATCTTCTGCTGGTGGAAGGGCACGACGACACTCAACAGCGCACCACAGCGTTAATATATTAATTAAAATGACAACAATGAACACGTCATTTTGACAAACTTTCACAAAAATCCGCGACACCATTTCACCAACTCAAGTTAACGGCAACAACTGATGGAGTTAAAATTAAGAGAGAAGAAAACTATGAATTTATTTTTAAACATTTTTTAATTTTTTCGTTTTTTGTTACGTTTTTAATTTAAAAATACTTCTGGTTTGCGACGGCTTCAAACTGTTTCGTACAATGACGTAGTATTTATCATTTCGCTTGTATTGTATCTTTTCGCTTAATTTGATTTTCTCTTTTTGTTTATTTTTATAATTTGTTGTTAATAAGATACAAATATGTATGTATGTATGTATGTTTTAAGATATAAGTTTTTTTTGGTTTAAATTTTTATGAGCAGAGAGAAAAAATCTTTTATTCATTTCCACCTGTTTCGCTTTTAGATTCGTGTCATTCTTATTGTTTATGATGTATTCATGTATACGTCACTTTAAATATTTATTATTGTTGTTGTTGTTTTTTTTCCAGATATCTTGTTAGAGAACGTTTTCTCTGATTTCATTTGTTTGTCTAGCTTTTACTCTCAAACATGTTAGGAAAGGTCATGATAGTCAGTTTGAACGTGACTATGTTGGCTCATGTTTATCAATTTTTTGTGTTATTTGAGAGAGATTTTAAGGTAATGGGTCCGCCATCTAACGTTTTTTTTCAACTAGTGCTTATTTCGTCAATGGTAACACTTAGCTCATGCCTGATTTGACAGATAATTAGTTTTATCCTTCCGCTGAACGAATATGGTAGTGTATACGCTTGAACAACGCCGGGAAATATTGCGACATTACTTTGAACAGAAGATGAAGATTTTGGCAAAAAAATCATCTTTTCAGATGAAGCTCATTTTGATCTTGGCGGGTATGTAAACAAGCAAAATTGTCGCATTTGGGGCACAGAAAACCCGCACGCATACATTGATAAGTCGACGCACCCAAAACGAGCCACTGTTTGGTGCGGATTTTGGTTCAGAGGCATAATTGAGCCATTTTTCTTCGAAAATGAGCATGGAGTGGCCGTTACAGTCAATGGCGAGCGTTATCGGGCCATGTTGAACGAATTTTTGTTCATAAAAATTCAAGAGGAGGATATTGGCAACATTTGGTTTCAACAGGACGGCGCTACGTGCCACACAGCCGAAGCTACACTCGATGTTTTGCGCCATGTTTTTGAAGATCGCATTATCAGCCGCAGAGCTGATGTCGTTTGGCCACCTCGGAGCTGCGATTTGAAGATAAGTGTTACGCCGACAAGCCAGAGACCATTGACGCTTTAAAGTACAATATTCGTGAAGCCATTGGTGAAATACAGCTGCACACAATCGATAATGTGCTTAAAAATTGGACCGATCGTGTAGGCTACTGCATGGCCAGCCGAGGCAGCCATTTGAATGAAATTATTTTCCATTATTAACCGGAAGGATTGTACTTTCAAATAAAAAAAGAAATTTGAGAAAATATTCAGTAGTTTTTTTTTAAAGCATTTTCAAAAAAAAAAAAGTTATTTGGCGGACCCCTTATCTCTTTCTCGTACTGAAATATATATAATCTGTAGTAAAAATATTTGGATTGTATCTCTTGTTATTTAAATACATTTAAACATGCTATGTAGTCTTAAAAACGATTTTTCGTACTAAAAAACTTTTTTCGTACTAAAAAACTTTTTTAAGAACTTTGTGACTGATTGTGTAGTGTAGTGTAGACGAAGCACGCAGTTAGGTTAAGAATATGGCATATATCGGTTGGCCATCTATCGGTTTACATTTGAAAAATTGGTTATTTCGTATCTGGCAATACTAATGTCATTCTATTCTGTCACGAAATTCAGTATATTATTTCCACTGAACGTAACGAATCGATTTACGCTGGAGAAACCTTGGGATTTATGGGAAATTTACACGAAATTGTCGTACAAAATTTAGTCGCAGAAAAGGGCCAACAGTGCCCGGTATACGCAAGTTTATTGCTAAATTCGTGAAACTGTTTTCATTGTTGATGCGCCCGTACAGTGCGTACCAGAGATCAGCAATGAATCGTTTTTTCACTACTCATATGTACACGTGAAATTTCGAGTATGAGTGAGCCAACAGTATTGAAATTCAACTATTCTGATCCATTCGTACTCACTACAACATTGATTTATAAGTACAGGTTGCAATGAGTATGAGTACAAGTTTGATTCATACACCTACTCATTCAGATTCATAAATTTAGAAAAATACTTATAATACTCATAAATGATTCGAGTGATTCGAATCATTCATCAAAATTTACAGTCTTAGTTGTTGTTGCACTTACAAAAAAAGAAGAAAGAAAAAGACAAATGCAGCAAGCAAAGTAAACACATAACCTTCTAGTGAGAATTGTAGTGTTCGTATTCGAATCATACTTATTTTGTGATTCTTGTAAATGCTGACTAAAGGGGAGTCGAAATCAAGAACATCATGTATATTGTTAATTATGAGTACGATGAGTACTTCAAACTTTGAATAAGAGTAGTATGAGTATGATATATAAGTATCAGAATTTGTGAGTATGATTCGAATCTACTCAGCTTTTTCAAATACTCATTGCTGATCTCTGGTGCGTACACCCGAAAATATCAACATAACTCATCATCGTTCTCAAGAAAAGAACATTTTACGTACCAGTTTATGTCGAATTTTGCGAAAAGATCTCGGCATGACGCCTTACAAAGTTCACTTGGTTCATGAGTTGAAACCGCATGGCCAACGAACAAAAATAATTTTTTCGAATAAAGCTCATTTTCATCTAGATGGGTACGTTAATAAGTAAAATTGCCGTATTTGGGGCTCAGAAAACGAGCACGTGGCCTTACGATTGACAGTTTGCTGCGTCTTGTGAAGTGGAGGCATCATTTGCTCGTTTTTTTGTCCACGCTTTTATTGATGTGTGTGTCAGTTTGCCATCGATTAAACAATCCTGTTTATGTCGCCAAGGATGGGAAGTTTGGACTATCAGACATAAACAATGTGAATGATGTTTAGTTTCAACAGGATTGTGAAACTTGCCACACATCTCACCTCACAATCGATTTAATGCGTCAAACGTTTGATGGCCTTTTAATTAGGCGATATAGTGATGATAATTGGCCTCCAAGGAGGTGCGATTTGACGCCGTTAGACTATTTTCTGTGCGGCGGCGTTAAAGCAAAGTGTTATGTCGACAAACCAGAGACAATTGAGCATTTGAAGGCCAACATTCGAGATGCCATTGCCGAGAGGCCAGCCGCGGCAGTCATGTGAATGAAATAATATATCATTTCTAACCGGAACAATTGTAGTTTGCTTTCTTAATTTAAACTTTTAAATGGCCCACCCTTTATATTATGCTGAAGTCCTAGTATTAATTCGGCTGCAATATTTTCAGAAATACAGAGATGCTTAAAAGAAAAATTGATACCAATTTAATCCTTGGCCTAGAGTTCAACGTTACCATTATGGCAAAATAGGATTGAGAAACAGTTTGAATTCTAAAGCAAAAACATTTTTTTAATTCAGCATTAAAAAAGCTCGCGGAACCACAAAAACTGTTTCTCCAAAATTCATTGATATGTAAGTTGAAGTATTCAGTATGAAAATAATTTTGTATTCGAACAGTCGTCATAAAGTTAAAAGCATTGCACTCGTTTCATTTATTTTATTTTAAATAATAATACAAGACAACAAAACTTTTAAATATTTTTTAATTAAGTTTGTCAAACAGAAATAATGAGCAATTCTCTTGTATTAAACAAATAAAAAATTATTTTAATTGTTTTTATTTCTAAAACGAAATAGAAGCAATGCCAGTAAAAAAACTATTTTACTGGTTCAAGTTTAAGCCTTTTAGATATTTTGCCTAATATATTGGACATTTGAACTTAGTTCTTCGAAGTAATTTAGCGATGACGGTAGTAAACAGGTATTCCGGCTCAATGCCGTTCTTAAATGGCGTTTACTATTAATTTGAAATATATCGTAATTTTCTATATATTTTTGCTATTTAACAAGCACGTATGGTTGCAACCGAAGACCTACGAACCTGATAATGTGTGTGGACAGTCAAGAATTCTAACCGGACACTGCGCTATTGGAAATTTCGCTATGAAGCTCGGTGTGCCTCACCAGGATTACTGCTGCCATGATGTGGAAGAAACGGAATCGGTACAATACCTTCTGTGTGAGTGCCCTGCACTTCAAAACATGCGTCATCGGTTTTAGGATGACAGAACGTTTGCAGATCTGGGCATGTTTGTGAACGCTTGGTGATTGGACCTTATTTTCTTGAAGATGAAGACGAAATTGCAGTGACCGACATTCTTTATAGGGCCATGATATGGGAATTCTTGTGACCTCAAATAAACTGCATGGATCTGGACAATAACATAACCGCGCGTTTAACGATTGTTTCATTGTAGTAGCGATTTTCAGAACAATTATCTCAAGTTTTGATGTCAATGATGGAAGCCCAAATTATGAAATTTAATGACTTGTGATTTTTTTTCTATTGAGCTTTGTAACATTTCGGGCTTACGCTAATAAGCCAGAAACAATTCCCAAGCTCAAGTCCGAGATCTAATGCGTCGTCGGTGAAATACAGTTACATATCTTTCAAAAAGTCATCATCATAGCCGTGGATTTCATACTTAATGGGTTTGTATTCTTTAAAAAAATTACATCTCTTTTAAAAAATACGTGCTTTTATTTTAAAATAGAATGTGCATCCTTACTGTGAGACCCGTTATAATTAAAACCGTTTCAAAATCATCTAATGGATCTTTCAGAATACTATGGAATAAGAGGATTGTACACTGTTTATATACCTCTGGTATGAAGGCCTCTATCTGAATAAGCAATAAATTTTGATAATAAATCCAGTGTTCTAAGTTTATTCTTAAGACGGTAAATCAATAATTTGTTGTTTGGGCTTCATTTTAGGACTTTGGCTTTGGGTCTCTCTCTATGTCGTATATAGGGCACTATGAAAGTAATGGATTATCTTGAAATCCTTAAATATTTTTGGCTTCTCTATGTTGTCGCCGTAGTTTAGTAGATAGTGTGCTGGCTTATTAGACGTTTGGTCATAGTTCAAACTCTAGGTTAGACATCTTGAACAATACGAAATATAAAAAAATATTTCTTCGACGACTTCCACTCAGCAAGAATTGATACGAAAAGTTTCTCAAAAAACAAAAAAAAAACAAATCGCATTTGGAGTCGTCATGAAGCTGTGGGTCCCGCCACTTATGCATAAAAATAATATACGCAACATAATAGGTTTGAGAAGATAGGTCGTAATTCAGACTGAAGATTTGTAATGACCAATTTTGTATGAAAGTGGCTGACAATGAAAATATTTCATATTGATGGGTGCTCTGGCAAGCAAAGTGCACTGAGAAATGGTTCGAAGATAAACAGTGTAGGTCACACTCTCTCCAGATCCTAATCTGATCGAGAATCCTGGCATCTAAGGAAAATGTTGCACAAATTTTGACAAGCTTTGTGAATAAGTTCAGTATGCCAATGCGTTTTTGTACATGTGTCCAGTATTAAACAACAGCGGAGTCCAGATACATAGTTCGTTGATACTAGGAGTATGATATTTGGGGACTTTTTATCAGTGTGTGTGTTGTTTTAAATCTGTTTTAGTTGGAGTTATTCTCAGTCTATATTTGTTGCATCATTCAGATAATAATCTCAGCCCAGATTCCATAAACTCTGAAAGAAATTTTGGATCTTTTAATGTATTCACATGGCATCTGGATAGAGGATAGTTTTCCAGCATGTTCTTTGCACGGAGGTATTATTTGAATTCATTTTCTAGAATAGTAAAAACACATTAACTTTAATGAACACACCTCGTATATGATTATTTAGATGTGTTTTCTTTATTTTTCTTTTTCGTGTTTCTATTCTAATACTTTTCATCTGGGTATTCTTTTATATTTTGATGATAAAATATCTGGACATTTCAAAATACAAAATAAATGACAGGAAAATCAGACAACAACAACAATCAAAAATTGTTGGAAAAGAGAACAGGAAATCTTTATAGAAATTTTTTTTGGACAAATCTATCTCGTAATTCATTCAATGCAGTACAGTATTTGACTTATTGTAAGGTTTCCTGTCAATTGTAATTGTATTTAAGCATGAATGAGCTATTGACAGGATGTTTTGGAAAAAAAAGTAGGAAGGAAACTCACACATCAAACACAATAAATGATTTCATGGATGAGTTCTTAAATTATTTAGACATTGTATATAAAGTTAAGCACATACATATGTAAGTAAGTTATTGCCGTCAGTCATGTCAACCTATTTATATACTATTTCCGCTATTTTTGGTATTACTTTTCTATAAATTTCAAGTACTATTAAAGTGCTTTTCTTAGATAATTTCCTTATTACAAATAGTGTTTAATTTCTTTTGAAAGGTGATCCTTTAATCTTTCCTTTTACCCGGTTTCTGGAGTAGAGTGTAATAACAATAATTAAAACCACGTACAGACGGATTCATTACGCACATATTGTAGATATTTTTTATGTAGATATAAGAGCTGCAGTATTCTTCTCATTTTAACGAATGTGAATGTTGTAATCGCCGTTGTCTGGTAGTTAGTGTGTTGGCTTATTAGACGTAAGGCCACAGTTCAAACCACACGGCGCAGACATCTCCAACAAAACAAAATATGAAAAAATATAGGTTAGGTTAGGTTAGGTTAGAGGACGTGTACTTGTCAACTGTGACAAGTACAGTACCCGGAGGTCGAATTGACCCATTGTACAACGTCCTAGCTTCTCACACCACTCGTGTTGTGTGCGTTAATTTCATACATGAGTGGCGGGACCTACAGTTTAAAGTCGACTTCGAACGACAGATTTTTTGAGAAGCTTTTCATGGCAATTTTTACTCTCAGAGTTTTTGCCAGAAATCTGCTGAGAGGAAGTCGCCGAAGAAATATTTTCATATTTTCGTTTTGATGTCTGAGCTGGGATTCGAACTCGGGCCTTTCGTCTAATAAGCCAACACACTACCTACTAGACCACGGCAAATGTCGCTTCAACAAGATGGCCGTTATCAACTGACCCAGTTCGAAAGTCCCTGATGGAAAGCCTTATTTTTATTTTAAATGTGTAAACAAAGCATAATATAAGCTTTTCTATTTCAGTTAGAAGTTCATGCAAATCGAATTATATGAAATTTTTCTTCACATTTTAAATTTTGTTAATGGTTGGTATAGACTTTTTGAGAATTTTGAAGATATCCTGAAGCCTAAACATACTTTACATTTAAATACATTTAATTTCTAAATAAATGTAACGTTTTGACTTTTAATGTACACTTATCAAAAACATGAGATAAAATTATAAACTCGTTTGACACATGATCCTAATCACACATCCTTTGAATTCTTCTCTACGAACATATGAATGCTTTACAACATATTGCAATGATTTGTTATGTTGTGTGTGCTATTGTGTTACAAACCCGTTCGTCAAACATTTTTTAATCAATCATTTCATATGGCACAAGAGTATTTGGTTTAAGGGATTTTAAAATCTATTGAAAATGTTTGTTTTGTGGTTATTCCGGCAACAGCGGAAACCGAAAATTTTTGCACAATTTTACAAATCTGTTTGCCATTTAATGTTAGGAAGTACAAAAACAAAAATGTATTTTTGTACTGATAAATGTTGTTTGTCATGTAATGTTTTAGGGTTTAGTTCTGTGTACAGACAGTAATCAAATGCGAATTTTACTGCCCGTAAGTACATTTATACAAATAAATGCTTCTACCCACAACTTGAATGATTTTTAATCCCAATCAATGGAGACAAAATAGGCTATATTTAGAGTAATTGTGTATCCCGGTAGTCTAGAGGGTAGTGTGTTAGGCTATTAGCGTGTGGGTCGTGGGTTCAATTCCCGCCAGAACCTCTGAGTCGTTGAGAAGCTCATAGAGCTACCTGTTGGATCGGATGCGGAAATCATTGCCAACTCGCACTGGACAGAAGATCTTACGTAGGACTTTTCTCTCGAATACTCTTAAGGTTGCCGCATCATTGCTTAGTAGGGTTCATGCCTCTGAGTTTTGTCGTACGAGAGAGGTCTCTGCTACTCAATTGCCTATTGAGACCGGTGCCAAGATAAATTCTTCGACTATATAAAGTGTATAGTTATCGTCTCTAATCTGAGATCCAATACGCCGCATGTCTCTACTTGTCGACAACATATACTTCGTTTTGCCCTCATTTACTGCCAGACCCATCTTAGTAGACCCCCGTTCAATAGCACTAAAGGTAGCAGTAACATCTCGCTTGGTACGCCCTATGATGTCTATGTCCTCAGCGTACTGCAACTGGGCGCTTTTTTGAAAAATAGTGCCATTGCGATGCACTCATGCCTTTCGCACAACACTCTCGCATGATAAGGGATCGCCTTGCCTGAAACCTCGCACGGTATCAAAAGATTCAGATAGGTCCATTCCTTCCTTGACGGAGCTGCAGAAATTGCTCAACGTCATTCTGCATAGCCTTATCAGCTTCGCAGGTATACCGAGCTCAGACATTGCGGCAAAATCACGATCCCTTATGGGGCTATCGAAGGCTGCCTTATAGTCGACAAAAAGATGGTGTGTTGTTTTTCGTGTGTCTTTTCCAGGATTTGGCGTAGTGTAAAGATCTGGTCGATGGTGGACTTGCCAGGTCTGAAGCTGCACTGATAAGGTCCAATCAGTGTTTTGACAAATGGCTTTAGCCGTTCACATAATATGCCCGTAAGAACCTTATATGCCATATGGAGGAGGTTTATACCCCTGTAGTTGGCGCATATTGTAGGGTCTCCCTTTTTCCGGATATGACAGAGGACACTGAGGTTCCAACCGGTGGGCGTACTTTTCTCTAACCATATTTTATAAATATGCTGGTGCATGTGCTCTACCAGCTCATTACATCCGGTCTTAAACAATTCAGCGGGAAGGCCATCAGGACCTGCAGCTTTATTTTTTTAAAGACGCATAATCGCGACTTTGACCTCTTCATGGCTAGGCGGCGGAATCTCCACGCCGTCATCATCGATTGGGTTCGGAACATCATCTCTAAAGACGGTATTGTTGTCGTCATCGTCTTGTAGCAGAGTAGAGAAGTGTTTCCTCCACAACCTCAGCACTCTCTGCTAATCTGTTACCAAGTTTCCATTCCCATCTTTGCGGGAACACGCTCCAGGCTTAAAAGCTTCGGTTATGGCGTCTCTCATCCCTTTTCTTCTCTCTATAATTCTTGACACTGGCTAGCGTAGCGGCTGACTGCAACGTTATCTTGCCGAAAATCTGAGAGTAAATAAAATTTCCATGAAAAGTCTTTGAAAAATTCATCGTTCAGAGTCGAATTTATTCTGTAGGTCCCGCCATTAATGAACGGAATTAACAAACACAACATTGGTGGTGTGAGAAGCTAAGTCGTAGTCCTGACCAATTTGATAAGTAAATAAGGTTATAATGTATACCCTTGTTGAACAGATAACCCAACAAAGTAGTATTCTTTAGCAGATCCCCTTGGTGTTGTATTAATTGTAGCGGTAATTTAACTCGCCATAGCCAATACTACAAAATACAAATACAAAATAGCCGCCGTAGTCTAGTGGTCAGTGGTTCGTATGCCAGGTCAGGCATCAAAACAAAATACGAAAAAAAAATATTACTTCGGCGACTGCCTCTCAGCAGATTTCTAGCAAAAACTCTAAGAGTAAATAAAATTGCCATTAAGGGCTTTTCAAAAATCTCTCTTTCGGAGTCGACTTTAAACTGTAGGTCCCGCCACTCATGTATATAATTAATACATACAACATAATTGGTGTGAGAAGCTAGGTCGAAATCCTGACTGAAGGGTTGTAATGACCAATTATGTATGTATGTATGTATAGCCAATACTATCACTGACCACCACTTTTATAAAACTAAAAACATTTAAAATAAATTATAATCCAGTGAAGTGTAATATTATTGGCTTTGACCTTATGATTACTTTTATTTTTTCTAATTTTCCTTTTCTTTTAATTTTTCTGTACTCATTTTCTTATCTCCTTCCAATAAGCGTTTTATTATGCAATTTCCATGACAATGCCTTGAAATTATATTAACGTCCCTGACTGATATCTGTGGTAAATCGCTTAAGGGTTGATTAAGTTTTTGAAGAATATTTTCTTGCATATCCAACTTTAAATAAATTTGGTTTACGAGGCTATCTATGTCGTCTTTATGCTCCTGTTGAGGCATTGAAATGTTTTGAAAATTTCTTTCCAGAGTTTCTAAACATTTAAAAAATTCCGTGATTTTTGTTTCCGTATTAGACAATCGCGTTTTTATTCCCATCAACTGTTGAGTATTATTTGCCACTTCGCCACAGTCTTTAAATGTTTCCAGTTTAAACAATATTGTCTCGATCTTATCCAAATGCTTATCATTGTTATTGTTCATCAAACGGATTAGATTCTGTTTCATTCTATTCAAACTGAATTCCAATTCATTAAAGTGTTCACTGGTTTCACATTGTTTCGAAGAAGTGTCCGCTTTTAAGACCCTTGCACGAATACTGTTAATTAATTCCGATTGTAAATGTAATCTATTGAGAAAACGATAAGATTAAGTTAAAAATAATGTTTTAATATAATTGTTTAATTAATACACATACCTGGATTGCAAGGTCTCTACATCGAAATCTAATTTCAGGAGATCGTCTACCAAAGATTTGTATTTGTCTGTTAACTGATTGTCCGTTAATGGGGAAATTTCATTGGAATTCAGATTCTCCTCTGCCATGGAAATGACGATAAATAGACAGGATAGAATTAACCTATTTAAAACCATTTTTAATTGCGTCTTAATCTGTCAATAACATGCAGAAAACTAATCACATATTAAAGATTATTTCTACATGTAAACAGATCAAAGAGAATGAATTGAAAGAGATTATTTTATTGATTGAAATTCCAATGAATTGCGATAATGATATTGACATGTAAATTCTCATAAAATTCATACTGAGTTAATCATTTACAGTATTTTTTATATACAAAATAGACAAAATAATTAAATTACAATTGATGTACTCGATTATAAGCTTGAATGATTTGTAAAGAATTAGCTGTACCCTGCGCATGTTGCTGTGCCACCAACTAAAATAAATTTGAAGGAAAGACATTACACAAATATCCACTTAATATTGAATCATTTTATTGATTTTGTTTCCCGTTGTCCAGATGATTCAAACGAACGGGCCTGAGTAGTACGCATTCGATCAGTTTCTAATCTCACTTATCGCTGTTCAAGTGATTCATGCCAACGCGTCTCAGCGGCATGTACTCGAAGAGTTCCAGTCTCAATACTCGTTGCCCGTCTGATTCTGAGACTCGTAATGCTCTTTTCTTCCGTGCTTGAGGTGTAGGTCGACCAATTGCTTGTCCAATTAAACACAACAGCATTTTTAAGTATTTTCCAAAATTAAAATGTTTCAAATTTCTGATTGACATTTTACGGGAATGAGTTATACTAAATGTTATTAAAATCATAAATGATGAATCCTAAAATGTCTGGTATTTGTCCGATCAAC
Source organism: Sarcophaga rosellei (assembly GCA_930367235.1). Classification (NCBI taxonomy): domain Eukaryota; kingdom Metazoa; phylum Arthropoda; class Insecta; order Diptera; family Sarcophagidae; genus Sarcophaga; species Sarcophaga rosellei. Next base: position 41,800,070 of record OV884020.1, on the reverse strand, counting down.
ACATGATCAAATGCATAGATTATATAATTCTCAGTGGGGCCATCTTTCGGAAATTAATCGCACTAACTTAGAAACCTCCATCGACTTATGCGCAACAACTCTGATAAAGATCATACCATGATCAAATGCACAGTTTACGGTTTAAATCATTTTTAGTAATTTTCAGTGGCGCCACCTGTCGGAAATTGATCATACCAACTTAGAAACCTTCGTCGGCTCATGCGCAAAAACTTTGCTAAAGATCATAACATGATCAAATACACAGTTTACGACTTAAAATAATTTTTGTAATTTTCAGTGGAGCCAGCTGTCGGAAATAGCTCACAACAACAGAGGAACCTTCCCCGGCTCATGAGCAACAACTTTGCTAAAGATCATAACATGATGAAATACGTACTTTACGATTCTATAAGTTACATACAAACAAACATTAATTTTTATATATGTATATAGAAGATTAAAAACATTTGACATTTTTCTGAGAAAGATGTTTAGGTTAGGTAAGGTGGTGGACAATCCTTAAAGGAAAAGGTCTCACTGAGGCCAGCATTTATGCCCTACGCGGCGATCAAACATTTTCTAGGTCAAACCAACAAGAATCCAAAATAAATCTTAACGTTATAGACCTCGTGGAGAACAAAAAATCCGCGTCACTTTATGACAAGAGCAGAGCACTGACAGCCGTAAAGGACTTACCTTTGAATGATCCGAACTATCCCTGAGAAATCGTCAGCATTCATAGACAAGGACGAACGGTGCAACTACGTTCGTTAGGGATCAATAGAAAATACCGCCACCCAATTGCCATGACCTCTGCTTAGAATACAGTATAACATTTAGTAAATTTAATAGAAGAACCATTAATCAATATACCACTGTCTACTCTGTCGCTCATCTTTAAGCCACCAGTGTAAACCACAAGGGTCTCATTAGCATTCTCCGGATCTTCAGACTAGAAGTCCCTCGTTGGAATTCTAAAATCGAATATTCTATTCAGAAAGTTGTAAGGCATTATATAATCAACCCCGATGTGTCTTTGTCTACGCTATTCTCGTAGTCCGTAATACAGATTGTGCTAGGATTTGACTTAATTGCGTCTTACTTCCACCAACTAAGCCCTGCAGAGGGCTGCCTAATGGGAGCTTAGAGGTGACTCAATTGAGTACACCAATGCATTATTTACTATACATATAAGAATAGCTTCTTACTTCGGCGAACTGAAAGGTTACTTTTCGCTTCATTTATTTAAGCACGGTTTGGCAATTTCAAGAACCTCTCAACTTGTTTTGTTATTTTTCCTTTTCTATATTTCATGGACGTTTGGTATTGTATTATCTTTATTCACGAAATATTGTTGTTGTTTTATTACGCACATTCTTTCGTAAATAAACATTTTTTCTCTCTCAGAGACCAGCAATGAGTATTCAAAAAGATGAGTAGATTCGAATCATACTCATAATTTCTGATATTTATACACATTCATACTTATTTGTTGATTTCGACTCTCCTTTACTTAGTGAATCACTCGAATTATTTATGAGTATTTTATGTATTTTTCTAAATTTATAAATCTGGTTGAGTAGGCGTATGAATCAAACATATTTCGAATGTTATGAGTTTGATGTCAACGTTGTACTCATACTCATTGCAACCTGTACTTATAAATCAATGTTGTAGTAAGTACGAATGAATCAGAATAGTTGAATACTGCTGACTCACTCATACTCGAGATTTCACGAGTACTTATGAGTAGCAAAAAAAAAACGATTCATTGCTGATCTCTGATACCAGAGTAACCCTGTCCGCTTTGTTGAACAATACAACTTTATGAATTCCCGTGTTGTAAGTTGTAACAGATTTTTTTGTCTTGAATTGTATCATTCTAATCACGTTATATAAATTTTTATTTTTTTCATGGAATAATTTCGGTAAATCAGATCTGGTAAATCAGATTTATAATATGCATCCGGGTTCCTACTTAGTTTAGGGATTTTACACACAACATATTCCTTACGCAACTCATTTAGTGTTTCGAACTTTAATTCTAAAGTTCATGCTTATTAAAGTCTTATTAAATAAAAATCAGTTTATATAGATAAGAATGAATATAAATTTCTTATTTTTCCAATGCCTTTAAATAATGTTTCTTTACTAAACCAAATACGCAAAAGTTAACAACAAATCGATAACTTCCTATCAGAGATCAGCAATGAGTATTAAAAAAGATGAGTAGTTTCGAACCATTCTTACTTGTTTTAATATCATACCCATACTACTCCTATTCAAATTTAGCAGTACTCATCGTACTCATACTTAACAATAAGCATGATGTTGTTGATTTCAACTATCCTTTACTCAACATTTACTAGAATCACAAAATAAGTATGATTCGCCTACGAACACTACAATACTCACTAGAAGTTTGTGTGTTTGCTTTGCTTGCTGTCTTTATGTTTTTCTTTCTTCTTTTTTTTGTAAATGCAACAACAACTAAGATTGTAAATTTTGATGAATGATTCGAATCACTCGAATCATTTATGAGTATTATAAGTGTTTTTCTAAATTTATGAACTTTGATGTCAACGTTGTACTCATACTCATTACAACCTGTACTTATAAATCAATGTTGTAGTGAGTACGAATGAATCAGAGTAGTTAAATTTCAATACTTTTGACTCACTCATGTTTGAAATTTCATGAGTACTTATGAGTAGCGAAAAACGATTCATTGCTGATCACTGCTTCCTATGTTTCGTGCTGAAATGAATACCCATATGAACAATACATTCACGTTTGAGTATTTCCATAAAAATTTCGTATGGTAATTCAACAAGTATTATATTGATTTGCACCCTGAAAACATTGCATATAAATTTTCAGAATTTTTTCGCCTTTATTTTATAATTAAAATTTTTGTGTACCGCTTTTTTTTACATACGCTTCAGTTTTCGAAGCCAATATTGATAAATGCATCACGGCATGGTGCAGTGCTACGGTTACATTTACATTTTAACTCAATCTTTCGAATTAACGTATTAGTGTGTGTTGTTTCAATATATTAACACATAAGAACGAAAAGAAATATGTTTGCCAATATTGGGTTTTTCAGGAAGCGCTTCCTACATACATACGTATGTACATACATAGCTGGCCATTACAACCCTTCAGTCAGGATTACGATCTAGCTTCTCACACCACATACATATGTTGAGTGTGTTAATTTTATACGTAAGTGGCGGGACCCACAGTTTAAAGTCGACTCCAAACCACAGGTTTTTGGGAAACTTTTTCGTGGCAATTGTATTTATTCTCAGAGTTTTTGCCAGAATTCTGCTAAGAGTTAGTCGCCCAAGAAAATATATTTTTATATTTCATTTTGTTCGAAATGTCTGACCTGTGCTTTAAGGCGTGGCCTCACGTCTGATAAGCCAACATATTTTTTAATTTAAATGAAATAAAGCGTGTGTGAGATATCATTGAGAGATCTATTGATGCCATTATGTGTGGAATATAAGATCCTTCAACATGTGTAAGTTGTACTCTTAAATTATGATATATGAATCTCCAAACAGGGATAACGATAACGATCATCTTGTTGAGGCTACATCACTCAAATTATTCATGGACGAATATAGCGTTTAATAAAGTAGTTTTATTGTAAAAGAAATGAATGTATTGCAAGCTTTCATCGAAAAAAACAATTTCAGCGATGAGACCAATTTCTGGATGAGTGAACAAACAGATTGTACGAATTTCGGGTGACACTAATTCACATGAAATCCAAGAGAGTCGAATGCATTCCGAGAAAGTCTTTGTTTTGTGTGGATTTTGCGCTGATGACATTATCGGTCCATATTTCTTTGAGAATTACAGGCCTTCACTTTCAACGGAGAGCACTATAAATCGATTATTACCGTCTTTTCAACACGACAGCTTTAAACTTCTGCATGGTTATCTCACGTGGAGGTGATGTAAACTGGCGGTTGAATTTTTTCTTTTATGATTTTTTAAACGTGCAGATGTAGCGTGTATGCCACAAACAACAGCGGTCCTCAAAGCTAACAGAATCCCCGCTATTGCTTAAATTCAGCCTGATTTATACCTTAGAGTAACGAAAAATTTTACATTTTGGAAGACACAGAAAAACGATTTGAACGATGGTTGGATTCATATCCAAACCGCTTCAAAAAAGACCCTGTAAAAGTAAGTAATAAATTATTGTGGGCTTTTAGTTTGACTGCAGTACTTCAAAAGTGCATACAGAATGCACTCAGCAAGATTCCATCAGCAAAGGAAATATTGGGCTGAGATAACTACTTTTTGTTCAATGAGGATGTATGAAAATAGTGCATAGTAGAGATGTCCACATACATATCGTTAGTCTAATTCGCAAATGTGTTAAGTCCCTTTTTTCAAATTTTACAGGAGACACAAAAAACATTATAGCTTTTTCAGTTTTTAAGATTTTTAAACTTTTTAAACGCAATTATTTTTACAAAATAGCTCTTTTTAAATGACCTAGTTCAAAAATCCATATCCACAAAACCTTGGGATGGAAATTCGCACTTTTTGGACTTAGCATTTTTTCTTTGTAAACTTATTCGTTTTATTGTGGACTTAGCACAATTTCCTACAATCAGTTTTAATTTTAAAAATAAGTTTGATTGAATTTTCTATATTAATTTTATTAAAAAAACGGAAACTTAAGACTAGTTTAGTTCATTTCTACATTAAATTACATACATTTTTAACTTAAAATAGAAAAAATTCGAAGGTGAGTAAATCATCGTAAAATTTGTGGTGTTCATTAGGTAAGGTTGATTTGAGAAATTGTAAGTCTTCATATTTTCTTATAGTAATTTTTCTACTTCCTTGATAAAGTTGCTGCAAATTTTCAAAGTCTATAGGATCAATTTTATCATAAATTTTCTGCGGTAATATTTTCCATACATCAGAAAACCGAATTTTAAAATATATTGCTTTGCTTGGGGTGTACTTTAATGCTCTAATATCTGTAACTTTACTATCACCTTTATTACGCCCAAGGTCTGATACTCTTAAGAAATTGAACGTTATCAAATATTTTAAAAATTTATGATCTAAATACATAACATCATAGGGCATTTCGAGCATTTTTACAAACATCTATGTATTCTGAAGGTATGTTAATTACTGTTTGTTTCATAGCTCTTTCTATAGTGGAATGAACGCTATCCGCGTCCATTTGTGTATGGCCAATTTCAAGAATTTCTATTTCTTTACAATCCATCGCTATAAAAGATTTTTTGGGATTATCGTTTCCACAAAGAACTTTTCTTTCTATAAAGTAAGCCCGAAGCTTGCGAAATCTTCGGAACTCAGACCGTCTTTGAAAAGACGCTTAGTATTTTTGTTTTCTTTTTAGATCTCCACTTTTCACGCCTTTAGAAAAAATAGACCAGAAAACGCCAAATTCAATTGAACAAATTAATATTCGTGGAGTTAGCATGTGCTTTTAAAATTTTTCGTAGTTTTGCGGACTTAGCGTTTTTGCAAACCACAAAATTACATTAACTTGAAATTACATAATAACATTTTGTTTGTTGTAAAATATATATTTTGTGAATTGTTACCGTTTTGCATTAAAATATCAATTTTGGAAAAAAGTGGACTTAGCGTCTTTGCGAATTATACTAACGATATGCTTATCTTATGAATCCTTTTCACAAATTGGAAGAGGATTTTTGTGCTGTAATAATTTCTTGGAATTACTCATACCAGTAATGTACGCGTGGCTTTGATTTTGCCCTTTTCAACAGTTGTAAAACTTTATCTCAACGTTATCTCCAAGACGAAAAAGACATCACAAAAATTCAAAATTGTGTGCAGTAAGATAAGAACATTCAGAAAAAAAAAATCATTTTGCGATGTTATGCCTACTCGAATGCAACCAAAATTCGAGGTTTATACACTTTTTGTATATGATATGAAAAGCTAGACATATGGAGCAATAATGCATAGTAGTCAGATATAGCACATCAAAAACTTATTGAACTTGTTCCTGGGTTAATCATTATTTAAAATTTTGTCGTCCTTTTTTATTGACGCGAACTATAAATATAATTAATAAATGATCGCTCATTTCCGCGTTGTTTTACACCAATTCCTAGTTAATGTTACTCTTGAAAATTAAATTCAGGCTAAAAAAGTAATGGACAAAGTGCTTGATTCAGAGAGGTCTACACCTGAGAAGCGTCGAATTAAAAATTCAAGCCGATTGTGTGACACGAACTTTTCTCCATATAATATCAATGTATCCTTGCGATGCACTGCATCGAAAACAACATCAATGTTTTCTTTTAATGTTCGTCAGTTTTTCAAAAACCATCACACTTCATAAGTGCGGTATTTCACTAATGGTGTAAAGGCATAAGAATCTGTCGTAAGTTTTTTACTTTTATTTTTAAAATACATACAAATGAATTGTGTAGTATTTCTCTCTGACTTTACGTACCTATACCCCTATCGTGTATTTTATTTTTGTATATTTTTTCTACCGCATAAACATTCATTCATTATATTTGATAAGTATAACCAGAGTTGCCGAAATCAGATTTTAATTTTACGCCGTCAGTATTTATTTCTTATTATTATTATTTCATTTGTTATAACAACAACCCGCATATCTGTGAATGGGTTAACAATTAAATTATAACCGAAAAACCTTTAGGCAAACGTAATATACCACTAATACGCAATGGTTGTGTGAGTTGTCATTTGTATGTTTCTATCAGAGATCAGTAATGAATCGTTTTTTCGCTACTCATAAGTACTCATGAGATTTTGAGTATGAGTGCGTCAACAGTATTGAAATTAAACTACTCTGATTCATTCGTACTCACTACAACATTGATTTACAAGTACAGGTTGCAATGAATATGAGTACAACGTTGACATCAAACTCATACCGTTCGAAATATGTTTGATTCATACGCCTACTCATTCAGATTATAAATTTAGAAAAAATACTTATAATACTCATAAATGATTCGAGGGATTCGCATCATTCATTTAAATTTACAGTCGTAGTTGTTGTTGCATTTACAAAAAAAGAAGAAAGAAAAAGACAGCAAGCAAAGCAAACACACAACCTTCTAGTGGAGAGTGCAAGTATGCCTATTTAATAAAAAAAATATTTTTTTATACAAATAGTTCACTCCATACATTCGTTAAATACAGGTATTGGAAATCATTTCTACCTTTTGTTAGTTCAACGACTACAAGCGATTGTGCGGTTGTTCGAAAATCTATTTACAATTTACTTGCGGTAATTTAATAACGTTCACTTAACACAAATAATTAAAACCAAAAGAACAAAATAAAGAGACATTTACACTGAATATGTCGGACGATGTCATCAAAACAAACAACGTGCCAAAATGGCTTGAGGCAAAGTTATTTGAAACAATTTTAAAAGAAAATTTCGACAAATTTAAAGTAATTAAAGAGTTTAAAAGAATAAAAGTGGCTTCAAATCGCAAGAACGATATGCGATAGAACGGTCAATTCACACCAGCCGTTGTATCATTGTATTGTTGGAAGAACATACAACAGTGTAGGATTGTTGTTGGTAATCTGATACACTTATACACATTTTTTCAATTCACACAAGCCTTTGTATCGTTGTATTCATTGTATTGTTGGAAGAACATACAAGAGTGTATGATTGTTGTTGATAATTTCCATATAAAAATCCGATACACTCATACACATTTTTTTCCTATGTTTTTGGAAGTTGTATTGGTTTCGTGCTATCAAATTGTGTGAATGAAAAAAATGTGTATATGTTTTCATATGTTGTGTTGGTTTCGGGCTATCAAATTGTTTGAATGCCACGAAATACACAATACGGCATAGCATTGAGCGTTCACAAACAAACAAATGTAGTCAATACAACATGCAGCATACAAAGTTGTGTGAATTGCCCACATATGTTTTTAAAAGTTGTATTGGTTTCGTGCTATCAAATTGTGTGAATGAAAAAAATGTGTATATGTTTTCATATGTTTTTAAAAAGTTGTGTAGGTTTCGGGCTATCAAATTGTTTGAATGCCACGAAATACACAATACAGCATAGCATGGAGCGTTATTAAATTAAATAAACGCTGTTATGCTTTGAATCTCATTGATATGGTCACCTATGTTTTTAAATACCTTATGGAGCTCGCTCGGTTGGTTTTATTTTAACTTTTCTGTAGTGTGTTGCACGATCCTATGAAACGTCCATCTTGTAACTGATCATCTTCATTCAATTTCGTAATGGAAAAATCTAGACACTGGTGTTTTGCTTTTACATCGCTTAACATTAAAATTACAAAAATAAACTGCAAAACAAAAACAATGAACTTGTTTACAAATTAGCGCACTGCGTAATATAACAACAAACACCAGCATGAAAAAATTATATACAAGTAAACAAAAATATACCAACAAAAACCAGCATAAAAAATGGTAAACAAGACAAAGTAGGCAACTGAGTTAGAAAAAGACTGAGTTAGTCTTAGTCTTGTGCGAAGAGAGTAATCGTGGTTAGAAGGTCTCCGAACAATTGACTAGTAATTGTTATTGTTTACGCAAAAGAGTGCAAAGAGGAATAACAAACAAAGCAATTATTGTTCTTTACATCAAGTTGTGAACAGTGGCACACAGAATTGTGCGAACAATAAAGAATTGAATTAAAACTAAATACAAGTTTATTCTTATTTTATTTGCAATCTATGAGCTCAATCCTTTGACAAAATTTCGATTTATTTCTTTTAAAATCTGAACTTGTAGGTTAATTGTGAACTTAAAACTTTCAGATGGTGCCACGCAAACCCAATTTTTTATGCTTAAAACTGAACATGAATCTGATCTGTTTAAAGAATTGGCAAATGGTATTGATAGTTTTGCTCAGGAACCCAAAGTTTATCAAGAAATTTTGCCATTCTTCGAAAAACTTTTTGAGGATGCTGGTCAAACTGTAAAATTTGGTGCGAAATTTTACAAGCTACCTGTAGCACAAAGTCATCTGTTGCTAGAAGATTTAAAACAAAATGGTTTTAAAAATGTCAATCGTTTAGAATGTCTGGATATGCATCATGCAAAAATGGTCTTAAAGAAAATGGCACAATGGCATGCAGCATCGGCAGTGCACAAAGAGAATATTGGTTCCTATGAGGAATCGTATAAAACTGCTCCGTACACGGATGTGGGTCGTAAATCCATGAGTGTATTCTTTGAGGGCATGACAAAATATCTTTTAAAATGCTTGCATTTGTATGATAATTACGAGTTGTATAGAGAGAAACTGGTAAGTTTTGGAATGATTCGAGTAAACATATTGAAACTGGGAATTTATTTTGCTTTTCAAATTTAAGGAAAAACTTTTATCCTGCATAATGGATGAACAGTTCAAGGCTGTGAAAGTTAATGAGGATGACTTTAATGTTTTAAATCATGCCGACTTATGGACTAATAATATCATGTTCCAATATACTGATGACGGTCAATTATTGGATACATTCTTTGTAGACTATGCCTTTCCTAAATATGGTTCGCCAGCACAAGATTTATTATATTTTATAATATCATCTTTACAAATTGATATAAAAATTAAACAATTTGATCATCTAATACAATACTATCATGAAAATCTTGTGGAAAGTCTTCAGCTATTGAAATATACCAAGAAAATACCCACGTTAAAGGATATTCACATAATGTTGCATAAATATGGAATATGGGGTGAGTATGGTACGCTGATAAGTAATGTGTCAAGTGAAGACAAAATTATTATTGTTGCAGCTTTTAGTACCGCTGTTGGTGTAATGGCTGTGGCCCTGGTTGACTCTTCAGAAATGTCTACATTTGTTAACTTTTTAGGTGACGGCGAAGATGGTGACACTTTCAAACTCATGATGTTTACAAACAAACGTTATCATCAGCATATGAATGTCTTATTGTCTTGGCTATTAAATAGAGGCTATTTGGATTTCTAGCCATTTAGCTTTCTACAATCCAGTATTTTTGCAGAATAAAGTATTTCCAATATTATTAAGACACAAGCAAAAATTGCACAGCTTTTATGAAGGCAAATGATTATACTCTTGTAGTTCAAACATAATTTAAGCTTCTGCAGGAAGAATATTCCACATGCGAGGGATGAATTCTCCTTGTGCGATTTGGCCTTCACTAATTGTTTAACGCCAAAACAACGCTTCCAAATTATGGAAATTTCTAAAATAAAAGAAATTTGTTTGCAAGGTTCATATAGCACTTCGTCCGTTTTACGCCAACATAATCGGCCTTATAAGTACATATGCAATTTCTGCAGTTTTAACCTTTTTTGCACTAATTTTTCTCTTCCCTATTCAAAACCATCAATAACCGACGAGAAGTTTATTGCAATAGTGTGATGTTTAGACTTCAAATGCTGGCCTTGATCCATGGAAAATTTTACGAAATTATCTTGCCATACTACACTGTATACAGCCAAACTACAACTGTATGTGTCGCATTTTTGCTAATTTGTTTCATTGGAAACTGGCCGAATATTAAAAAAAGAATAATTGTGTGTAATAATCAGAGATCAGCAATGAGTATTCAAACAGATGAGTAGATTCGAATCATACTAATAATTTCTGATACTTATGAGCATTCATACATATTTTAATATCATACTCATACTACTTATATTGCAAGTTTGAAGTACTCATCGTACTCATATTTAACAATACGCATGATGTTGTTGATTTCGACTCTCCATTACTCAACATTTACAAGAATCACAAAATAAGTATGATTCGCGTACAAACACTAAATGCAAAATTTTTTTGTTAATGTAACAACAACTAAGACTGTAAATTTTGATGAACCACTCGAATCATTTATGAGTATTGTAAGTATTTTTCTAAAGTAATGAATCTGAATGAGTAGGCATATGAATCAAACATATTTCGAATGTTATGAGTTCGATATCAATGTTGTACTCATACTCATTGCAACCTGTACTTATAAATCAATGTTGTAGTGAGTACGAATGAATCAGAGTAGTTGAATTTCAATACTGTTGAGTCACGCATACTTGAAATTTCATGAGTACTTATGAGTAACGAAAAAACGATTAATTGCTGATCTCTGGTTTTAATTACTATATAAATATGACACCTTATCGTATTTGGAGTGAAGTTACTGTCGAAGCCATTGGCGGAAACATTAAAATTCAGTTTTGTGTAAGGTTTAATAGGCCGTGGTCTAGTAGGTAGTGTGTTGGCTTATTAGAAGAAAGGCCCGAGTTCGAATCCCAGGTCAGACATCAAAACGAAAATATGAAAAAATATTTCTTCGGCGGCTTCCTCGTAGCAGATTTCTGGCAAAAACTCTGTAGGTCCCGCCACTCATGTATAAAATTAACGCACACAACATGAGTGGTGTTGAGAAGCTAGGCCGTAATCCTGACTGAAGGGTTGTAATGGCCAATTATGTATGTATGTTAATAGGCCTTTATTTCTTTCGAAATGAGATAGGAGGTGCGTTTACGGTAAATGGTGATCAATATCAAGTCTTGCTGACAGAAGATTTTCAAAAAATAATTCACAAAAATTCATCAGCTAAACGTCAATGGCACTTGGCTACAACAAGACGAAAGCTGGCCATACAGCGATCTTAACAATCGATTTCTTTCGGAATCAGTTTGGTGACAACTTTCTTCTAGAAGTGGCCTGACTGGTAATGGTGGAGCCAAGATAAGATTCAAGATACACTGACAATATCGAAAGTATAGTTATTGGCCACCATTTGAAGTCCAATAAGCCGCAAGTCCCTACTTGTCGACAACATATACTTCGTTTTGACTTCAATTATTGCCAGACCCACCTTGTTAGCGCTAAAGGAAGCAATAACATCTGGCTTGCTACGTCCTATGGTGTCAATGTCGTCTACGTACGCAAGCAAGTTTACACTTTTGTGGAAAATAGTGTAATTGCGATGTATTCCCACTTTCTATTACGAAGTTTAAGCGGTCGCATAATAAGAGATCGCCTTGTCTAAAACCCCGCACGATATCAGAAGGTTCGAAGAATTACATACATACCGAGAAAAACTCGATTATTTATGGCGATATCGAAGGCTACCTTGTTGTTCATGGGCCGTCTCCATGATTCAAGGTAATGTAAAGATTTGGTCGATGGTGGACTTAAATGGTCTAAATTCAAACAGGTTTTTAGTTCCTTACACAATACGCTCGTAATAACCTTGTACACGATACGGAGAAGGGTTGTACTCCAGTAGTTGGCATATATGTATAGTGGGTCCTCCTTTTTCCGGACAGGACAGAGGATACTGTGGTTCTGAGGTAAAATACAGAAGACATTATTGTAACAGATGATAAGTGTACTTCAATGTTTGCGTATATAAGTCTATGTAGATGAATGAAATGAAGAATCCTTTATGACTTTTGGAGGCCATTTATGTATTGTTTTAGCCAACATATGTTCCTTTATCATCGTTTTGCTGCCAAAGGATATTTTTATTTAATTGTTCTTTTATGTTTTGCTCTTCCAATTATATCTGGACAGGAATTTCCTTTCGAATTCGTTTTTTGATGATATTGTGGCATTCAAACTGTTGAAAAGATGACTTTAATTATCAACATTTGTTTGCAAATGAAAAAGTAAACACCGCAGGCGGGTAAGACTTAATATGTATTTTTCGTTGGATTTCTTTGAAAGTAACAAACGCAACATAAAGAAAAATAGTAAGAAAAGAAATACACGATGCATTTATTTGGGTGCAGAATTGTATGCTTCCCTTGATATTTGTCTCACTTGGGTGCTGCGATATGCGTCAAGAGCATGCATTTTGATGATGTAAAAGAGACATGTGCCTTGTACAAGAAGGAATTAAAAAGAGCTTTCCATACTGAACTATGCAGACGTACAACTGTATAACAGATTGAAGTGATGCGAAAATCTGAATATCCTGTATTTATATGACGAATGGCTTCAAACGAAAATGCAAAATATTTTAGTAAATGAAAATTTTTCATATCAATTTTCAATGTTCCGAATTTACTTTGCAAAAATCAACATATTCAATCGCCGTCACATAGGTCACCGATAAGATCTCAGCAATTGTGTACCATTTTGAGCTGAATCCTGGTTTAGAATTTCCCCAGTAAATTAATTCGATATATTAAACAAAATTGTTTACTTATCGCATCAAATACCCGTCTCACCGGAGCATCCACTTCCATCCGAACGACGGCACAGCCTCTAGATGTTGTATGCGAAGCGCAAAAAATTTATGAGAAATCGAGTATTATTTTAGATTTTAAAATCGTTGGAATTAAATTTAAACTCATCGTGAGAGCAGCATAGATTGAAAAATATTCCGAGAAATTCTTGAATAACTTATACTTGATGTTGATCGGGCATAAGCATTTGTTAAATTTTTGCCTGCGGAGTTTGATTAACTTTCCTAGTCAAGACGCAAGAGGCCGCGGTACCTAACCTTGCTATGATGCACCTTGTTGATGTCATTCTCTGTGCAGGGCTTCCTGGATAGATTACAAGAAGGGCATGAAAATTTCTTAATTCTTAAAATTTTTAATTTTGAAAAATATCTATTACGCTATCACCAGGATTCGATCCGGCTATCCCCGTGTTTGCAGCTAAACTTTTTAAACACTGCATCACGCCACTTCATTCGGTTTAAAAAATGTAAGCAGGTTTTCCTGCTCCTTTACTGAACATTTACAAGAATCACAAAATAAGTATGATTCGCGTACGAACTCTGCAGTACTCACTAGAAGGTTGTGTGTTTGCTTTGCTTGCTGTCTTTGTCTTTTTCTTTCTTCTTTTTTTTTTTTGTAAATGCAACAATAACTAAGACTTTAAATTTTGATGATTGATTCGAATCCCATCGGTTATGCTAAAGGGAAGACCATCCTACCTTTAACTTTTAAAGTTAAGTTTATGTTTGTCATATTATATATTATTTTCAATATGGCAACTTCAAATATAAACAAAATGAGCAAATATAAAAAAAATAAAAATAAAAAGAAGACCGCAGTTGCCACTGGTTTAAAAAAGCTTGTTTATTTGAGCAGTTTTATTGACATTGCTCCGGCACTGCCATATTTTTGAAAAAGTTAACTTTATTTTATCATTAAGTTATAACAACGAAGAGAAGTTAAAGGTGACTTTAAAGTTCACTTTAGCTAAAGTTACCTTTAACTAAACCCAACTTTAACGGCAAGTTGTAATAAAGGCCCTAAGTGTGTTTTTTAATATTTTTTTTTTTGTGACTTAATACTCAGAAGATAACCGCTTTTCATGCAGTGCATTATGTTAGAATATCCAAAATTGTGTTACAGGAGATAAGAAACAGGAGTGCTGTGTGACAAATTTATTTTGAATTTTTTGGATAAATTTAAAAATTTAAGAAAGTTCTAGCAATAGGTTCAAATGGAACCTACTACCCCGTAGGTCACAATTGTGTTCTCTACCATTTGATGTATAGAGCACTCCGTAAAAAGAAACTATAAAGTAAAAGACTCCTTATATGAAAACCTTTTTATTCCAAAGTCGTCCGGACGACTTCAAGAGCATCTTATAAGGTTTACATCACAATTGCGTGAAATAAATTGATATTCAAAATGCTTATTTTATTAAAAAGAAAACCCTGTCAAGAACTAACTTTCAGTGTTAAAACACCATTAGAGCGAAGTCATTAAATTCTTTTTGTATATAGTATAGTGATGTTGCTGCCCTTCTACTATTGTGTTGTTCGGAAAGTAATTTCGTTTTTTCCCGACAGAAGATTTAATTGTATTTTTTCGCATCCAACGTCACACTTAAGCCGTATAATTTTAATATGCTTTGAAAGCTCACATAGTAAGACTTGTATGTGAAAAATTCCAATTAATTCTACGCAGTAGTTTTTGGTTGGTCCCCTTTTAAATATGGAGAGCAACAAGCAGTATTTTCTACATATCTTACTGTTTTACTACAGAAAGGGAAGAAATGCTGTTTAAACCAAAAAGAAATTGGCCGATGTGTATGGAGAAGGTGTGTTGACAGTACGCCAGCGCCAGAACTGGTTCGCTAAATTTGGATTCGGCAATTTTGATGTCAAAGATGCAACACGTTTGGGAAAACCGGTTGAAGCTGCTAAAGATGCTTTAAAGGCATTAGTTGATGCGCACCGGCGAATAACAACAAGTGAGACCGGATTGAGGTTAAATATATATGGAAATTCAACAATCACGTACATCAAAAATGTTCGGTTGATTTAACCAACCATCTGCATGAACCTATAGTGCTTGCCGTTAACAGTGGCCAACGTCTGCCATAAAGAAATATGTAACGATGACGCTACCAGCAACTTTTTCTACTCATGCGAAATTCAATAATTATAATTGTTCAGGTATCCGTTCATCCAAAAAAGAGACTCATCATTGAAGATTCTTTTTCAAATATATTTAGGCTCAGTTGTCAATTGCTCCAGGGCGCATTCAGTGAACTCACGTAAAGGGTCCGCCAAATAACTTTTTTTTTTTTGAAAATGCTTTAAAAAAACTACTGTTTATTTTCTCGAATTTCTTTTTTTATTTGACAGTACAATTCTTCCGGAAATGGAAAATAATTTCGTTCAAATGGCTGCATCGGCTGGCCATGCAGTAGCCTACACGATCGGTCCAATTTTTAAGCACATTATCGATTGTGTGTAGCTGTATTTCACCAATGGCTTCACGAATATTGTCCTTTAAAGCGTCAATTGTCTCTGGCTTATCGGCGTAAGACTTATCTTTGACAGCACCCCATAAATAATAGTCCAACGGTGTCAAATCGCAGCTCCGAGGTGGCCAAACGACATCAGCTCTGTGGCTGGTAATGCGATCTTTAAAAACAGGGCGCAAAACATCGAGTGTAGCTTCGGCTGTGTGGCACGTAGCGCCGTCCTGTTGAAACCAAATGTTGCCAATATCCTCCTCTTCAATTTTTGTGAACAAAAATTCGTTCAACATGGCCCGATAACGATCGCCATTGACTGTAACGGCCACTCCTTGCTCATTTTCGAATTATGCCTCTGGACCAAAATCCGCACCAAACAGTGACTCGTTTTGGGTGCGTCGGCTTTTCAATGTACGCGTGCGGGTTTTCTGTGCCCCAAATGCGACAATTTTGCTTGTCTACATACCCGCCAAGATCAAAATCAGCTTCATTTGAAAAGATATTTTTTTTTTCCAAAATATGCATCTTCTGTAAGTTGATCGCAGGCCCACTTAGCGAAGCGAAAACGCATTGGATGGTCAATATTCGTTCAGCGGAAGACTAAACCTAATTATCAGTCAAATCAGACATGAGCTAAGTGTTAACATTCACGAAATAAGCACTAGTTGAAAAAAAACGTTAGATGGCGGACCCTTTAGTTTTCTGTTGCCGTTTATCTTCATTTTCTGGGTCATTTGAATTTTGTACGAGTTCAAGTCCAAATAAAGGATCAAAATTTTCTAAGTAGTGAGTGGCCTACGAAAATTCGAGTTCTCTATTGTAGGTTTTTTGTACCTTTTGTAGTTTATGGCTGCAGAAATTTAAAAATGCATTTTTAATAAAAACATTTTGAGTTGACACATAGTAGTTTCAATACCTACAGCACTCAGCAGGATTCCAGTAGCAAAGGAACTCATGTTCTCTATAACGTGAATAAAGGAAAATCATGAGTACTGCGGGTATTCATATACGTTTACTTTATGAATTCTTGGTGGATGAATTTCTTGGAATCATTGCTCGATTCGATGTCAGGTAATAAATTTTCCAATAGGTACATATGTTGCTCATAATTTTAATTTAAGGATTTTAATTTTTTAAACTGACGCCAAAAGGACATAGTGAATGGACGTAAATAGTAGTTGCCCATGACTTCCTTCATACTTCAACTGATTATTTTAGTAACACAAAATTAAACTGTAAAATAATATTGTTGTAATAATAACAGACCAAAAAATTCTAGAAATGAAGAGTATTAAACTCTCCTCCCAAAGAAAAAAAAAGTGAAATTAAACCCCCACACGTATCAATTTGAAAATATATTCACTCATCAGTATTGTATGTCATAGTCAATTTAGTGTAAAAACCTTGTGGATACTTTTCAAATTTCAACAGATGATGGTTCTTTTGCTTAATCAAGAGAATTCTGTGAATTTCAAATTGAAATGCAAAACTGCACTTGTAAGCCAAAATCTAAAAAGGAATCCTCTATTTCAACTTTTGTGAAGTAAATGAAGTGGAAAAAGTGCTAATGAAGCAGGTGTTGAAAGCAAAGTTTTTTTCCTCCCATAGTAGAGAGTGAGTCCGTTAACTTCAATGGAAGCTAAGAAGGTATAGTAAAAATAAATTTATAAATTACGGAATAAAATCATGATTGATGGAAATTGATGCTTAATTTGTCAAATTTTTTTTATTTATTTACTTATCAATTTTCAATTTATTTAATTCCTTAATTTCCGTTCAACAGGATGTCATATAATATTTTAAAGCACACGAAAGCAATGTATTATGTATTATGATAACAGGCAATACATTTAAATATTACATAAAAATAGCTTTAGACGGTCACATAAGTCGGTCGTACAACATGTAATGTTTTTGCGTAGATGAGAGGTGATAGAACCGTATAAATTTAATATGTAATGAGAGCGTACGACATTGAAAGAAAATACGGTATACGTAACACATATGGTCTCACATTACAATCAGAGATCAGCAATGAATCGTTTTTTCGGTACTCATAAACACTCATGAGATTTTGAGCATGAGTGAGTCAACAGTATTGAAATTCAGATGCTCTGATTCATTCGTACTCACTACAACATTGATTTATAAGTTGCAATGAGTGTGAGTACAACGTTGACATCAATCTCATAACATTCGAAATATGTGTGATTCATACGCCTACTCATTTAGATTCATAAATTTAGAAAAATACTTATAATACTCATAAATGATTCGAGTGATTCGAATCATTCATCAAAATTTACAGTCTTAGCTGTTGTTGCATTTATAAAAAAAGAAGAAAGAAAAATACAAAGACAGCAAGCAAAGGAAAACACACAACCTTCTAGTGAGTATTGTAGTGTTCGTTCGCGAATCATACTTCTTTTGTGATTCTTGTAAATCTTGAGTAAAGGAGACTCGAAATCTACAACATCATGCGTATTGTTAAGTATGAGTACGATGAGTATGATTTGAACCTACTCATCGTTTTGAATACTCATTGCTGATCTCTGATCGCAATGCACACAATCTTGATTCTATGACATTCTCAACAGTTCGGCTCATTATGGCGTATTTTGTATTTAAATTTTCACATCTACCGACATAAAGTTATACTAACGCAACAATTAATGCCGATCGTCGATTCACCATTGATTGATTGGATGCTAAACCAAAAGGATTGTTTTTAACTCGGTACCAACAAGCAATGCGGAGTATCGAGAAGTGACAGTGCAAAAGCCACTGCATCTGAGAAAAGTGATTGTTTGATGCGATTCTGATTCAGAACATTGTGAACGTGTATAAACGACTTTTTTTTTACTAGCAATTGAAGACTATAGAGTGGACTGTAAGTGGTTTGGTATAAGATGGTGCCATGAGCCACACAATAGGACCCACATTAAATTCATCGCATAAGAAATTTTCAATAAGAATAACTTCACATTGATGGCCAAATAATAATTAGATTATGACACAATCAGCGACTGGATGTCACAGAATTTTCCCAGTGAAAAGTATAGTTCCTCAAGGAACAGTTTCGAGACGGACACAAAATGTCTTAGAGTACTACCAGAATCAAAAATAAAGGCATCCTTTAAACAAAATTTTTCTTCAGCAATGAAGTTCATTACTAACTGGTATTGCGTATTATTCTCTGGACGTATCGTTGGATCATTTTTTTTTGAAATTACCCTGGAAGAACAGTTTAAAGAGTTAGGACCGTATGATAACTGATTCGTTTTAGCTTGCAATTGGAGATTATCATAATGCAATCGATCGGTACGTCAAGGACCGTGCCTAAGCAAATAATCTTTTAACCTTGGAGCATTTATCAATTTAACATTCAAACAACGGTACCTCCGAGATACGGCCAAAATGTACGAAAATCATTAAATGACATTGTACATATTTCGTTCATAATAATAACGTCTAACAGTATGGTTAAGTTTTTTTTAGTGTTTTAGTGCATATGGGCTTTGTAAGTATTGTAGCCTCGTGATTTATATGGTCTTTCAGTCATTTTATGCTTAGTGAACACCCTGTTGTTTTCATTTGCTTCTTCTGTAGCATCCATAGAATGTTTTTCTCTGCAATCAAATTAATGAAAGCCGATGTTTCTGCATTGTTGTTAGCGTTAAAGCTGGAGGTCCACACCACGAGTTCTACGCGTTTTCGCATTCTACGCTGCTGTCAAAAAAGTATAATTAATGTATTTATTTGGTGAAAGTTACACGCACAAAAGCGTAGGATGCCTTGACGCATAGAACGCGAAAAGTAGATCTACTTTCTACTTTTGTAAGCATCACAAGCGGCGCGCGTACAAAACAGCTGATTTTAACAAGTTGTTTTGTTTTAATTTGTTTAAATTTTTTGATGATCTCGTTCCAAGTACAAAAGACGCACCCAAAATCGTAGTTTGTGCTTTTGGAGCTTATTGTACACACTTGTGGCAGAAAATATTATATTCACAAACTCAATTAAAGCTATAAATTCTTCAAAATTTTCAATTTCATTTGCCATTTTTGTACGAAATGTTTATTCAAGTATTTTCAATCAAATGTTTTTATTTTGCTAACAGCTAATCAAAACAAACATTGGCGCGTAAAAAGCATTGCATGTAACTTGAAGCGTAGAATGCGAATAAGGCATGAAATGCACGCAACGCTTTGACGCGAAAACGCGTTGTGTGGACCTCCAGCTTAAGAGTTGTGTGAACTTTTCAGATGACTTCACAAATGCGGTAAGTAATGCTATTGGCTCTATTCACACGAGAACAATTGGCTGTTTCTAGGCAAGAGATGTGAAGAGAATGGTTTTTCGGTTGCGTAAAGTTTTTTCCAGCTACAACCCCGCGTTACCAGCACAAAACTAATGCATGCACATTGTAAAAATCAAATGAATGCAAAAACTCTATTACATACAAAGTTGTGTATATGTAAACACTTCATGCCAATCTAACATTCAACCCGTGTGATTTGAAAAGAACAAAAATTGTGCGACTAAAAATGGTTTCCGTGTGATTTTATTGATTTTAATTGTAGTGTTTGTAATATAAAACGTAGCTTATATGCTGGCATTAATTTGTAAATTATTATATAAAAATGTATTTTCGTTCTTGTCATAGATAGTTCCTGTGGATTGTTAGTTTATTCAGCTTGTGATTAAGTTCTGTAGCTGATTTATGTTCTTGTTGCCATTACTTTTTCCTTACCCGCTATAGTCCGAACTGTAGTGTGTACGTGTCCCTTCGTAATGGGGACGAGCCCTCCGCGGTCGGGTGAGGGTGGGTTAGTGTGTGGCCGGGGACGTTCGATAAAAAAAAAAAAAAAAAAAATTAGTCGATACGATATAACATCGTTGGAGATTTGAAGGTGCTACGTAGGTATAGAGAAAATAGCTCGGATTATCCGCACCTTTATTTCTCCAGATTTTGCTTGGTTGGAGTGTTAGCAGATTTGGTTAGTTCGTAGTATTCATAGTCTTCCAAAGGAAGTTGTCTGAGGTTTTGTCACAAGTTAAATTTTATAGTTTTGTAGTTAGAGATCTATTTTTGTACTTCACAAATTTGGTCGTTTTCTTTAATCGAATTGCATTTCTTTCTAAATTTTATTTTCTGCTTTTCTAGTTCAACTCTATCAAGTAGATTTCACTTATTACCATTTTTCTCGACAATTGTTGGTGTGTTTAATCAAGCTACCAATATTGTCAAACTGCCAGAATATGAAATCTTATCCAAATACTCTAAATTCATATTTCTTCTTTTTAAAAATTAGAAGAAAATGAATGCATCATCACTTTAGGTATGCCTGTACAAACTTTAAATATTTGTTGTTTTCGTTTCTTTATTATGTAAGCATCTTACGTGAAATGAAAATTCGAAAAACGCAAAAAAAAACCATAACAAGGTACCCCTATGAAGGAGTAATCAGAAATACCGTGAGTTATCCTGTCTTTTTAATTTGTTTTTCAACGCGTTTCATTATTTTTGCTTGCCTTTTATTTGCCTATCGTAGTTATGAACAGACATTCGCTTTCATTAAATGATGAATTAAGCAAACGATGCATGAAATGATGCTGATGGCGATTATTTTGTGAAAGTGCAAATGGAGCGCTCAATGAAGTTAAGGGAGTGTTTGTGTTTAAGACATTTCAATTTATCTTTGCAAACTGTAAAGCAAAACGCTAAAGAATTGAGTACACTGTGGTATAGTCAGCTGGTTTATCAGGTTTAAATTGGAAATGAGGAAAGAAAGGAGAAAAAATAGTAAGAAATACTCAAAAAAAACTTACACTGTAAAAAACAACTCCTGGATAAGTTAGCATCACAGAAACTGGTGGTAAAATATCTGGAATATGGTAGTGGTAGTAAATTGACATGAAGGACTCATATAAAAGCATAAAGCCAGCTATGCCATAATGATTTGGAGAATACTTTCATGACCAATAGTGTCGCATGGAATCATTTTCTAGGCTGACAGAACAAACCTGAAAACAGCTAAAATGTAATGGAACAAGATACAGGTAATAGCGTGTATTGGTAGGTGGTGTATTGGTAGGGACGAAAAAACTTGCTCCACTGCGGTATTGGAAGCTCTGACCTTCACTGCCCTGTGCAGAGACTACGGTCAGGCTAATGGATGATATAAAACTCACTGGACCTGACGAATCGAGTGACTGACAGCTCCCGCCCTAACTATCCCCTGGATAGACCAGTATACGTTGTTATTTTTAAAAAATAATTCACAATTACACTAAGTAACAAAAGTGAATCTGGAAGCTATATACTCTTTCAAAGAGAGACCATTTTGTGGTTTTCGAATGGGTCAAGAAAGGATCTTGTGACAAGAGTGGGAGTCTTTGGTTCCCCAATAAAATATGGATAACATGCGAGTATCTTCCGTTAGGAAGTATATCAAGAAAAGACGTCTTGGGTGGAATATACAAAATACGCAACATTGGCATTAGTATGCGACTAACTGAGAATCTGAATGAGCTACTTCGAAAAATGGCGTTACACTTTGCTATGTCCAGGTCATAGGGAAAACGAGCAAGCAGCTGAGCTTGAAGGAGAGTACTTTTCCCACCGCTGATATTAGCTTTCTGTGGTTTGGTGACAGATATCTGGAAAGGTTTACACAATGACAGATGGACATAAAGTGAGACAAATGGGTTTGAGTGAGACAAAGCTTTTGTTAATTAATTACAATTGAAGGAACTTATCAGATTATCATTAAATTAACATAGGACAACCAGATGTTAGTGAACGGTCTCTTAAGAGCGCACTGTAGCCACAAAGAACACTTGCGATAATCGAAAATTTAACTTTTAAAAGAATTTTACTTTATTCAAATTTGTTAAGTAATTTTAGCAACAATAGGAATATAGTAGCCGCCTGATTGGTGTATGGAAATTTGTTTAAATCCGTGCACAGTTCTTGAGATAAACGATGCCTAATAGATCAACCCTGTGAAATAATTCCAAGCAGCAGTTATGAGTTCTGGTTGCGGTGATTCGAGTTAGTAAGAATCCAACATTTACCAGAAGTTCCGGGGAATAAGCAAGATTTTAAAAATTTCCTTACAATTGTTTAATTAAAAATGCAGCTCTCATTATATACTCGTATTTAGCACTTAAAATAGAAACTAAAGGCATTTTCTCAATTATTTGATTATTTACTTAATGATTTACATATATTTCGCAGAATTATTTCAGCTTTGTAAATTATTTTATTCAAATAAAAACATTAACGTCCAATTAAAATTACATTAAACCCCCACTTAAATTATTGATGACTTGAGTTTATTTCCTCATAAATGAATTGCTGTTTAAAAAAAATTGTAAAAATTAATTCAAATTCAATGACATGGAAAATCGTTTAAATTAAATACAAACACAAAAAAAGAAAGAAGATTGTGAATTACAATAGAAAGTAATTCGTAAAAAAGAAAGGGAGGTGTCAGGAGAATACTGAATATAATGTTTATGTTTTTCAGGTATTTACATTTACAATTGTGTATTAGTTTGAAAGCAACATATATCAACTCCGATTTTTCAGATGGCATAGATAGGATATATTGGCAGTTTTGTTAAAATAAAATCTCACTTGAGCGCATATGGCACTATTTTGCGATACCACATGAAGTGTCACATGAACCGATAACCTAAAATTAACTGACAAATTCTGGGAGGGAGAACGAGGGAGTTGTATTTATAGATATCAGAATTATATCTGAGTGTACTGAAAGTGGCCCTAGTCTAGCAGAGCAGTGTGTTGGCTTATTAGACATTATGCCACGGTTCAAACCACAGATCAAACATCAAAACGAAATTATGAAAAAATATTTCTTCGACAACTTCCTCTCAGAAGATTTCTGGCAAAAACTATGAGAGTAAATAAAGCTGCGATGAAAATTTTTTCAAAAATCTGTCGTTCGGAGTCGACTGTAAAATGTAGGTCCCGCCACTGTTGAATAAATTTAACACACACAACATAAGTGGTGGGAGATGCTAGGTGGTAATCTTGTGAAAAAGGTTGTAATGAACAATTTTGTATGTATGTATCAGAGATCAGTAACGAATCGTTTTTCCGCTACTCATATTTACTCATGAAATTTTGGGTACGAGTGAGTCAACAGTATTGAAATTCAACTACACCAATACCCCGATTTGCGTCGCTTCAGGTTGCGTCGCTTCGAAGTTGCGTCTTTTTTTAAGTTTCTGGAATTTCAATGTTGCGTCGTTTTTGTTTCAGTTTGCGTCGCATGGCTTCGAAGTTGCGTCGTAAATGCTTCGATTTGCGTCGTTGATATGAAAATGTTTTTACAAATCTAAAGCAGAAAAAGGGGATTTCCCGTTTAGTAGCAAGCAAATTTGCAGGTGTGCGTTGTTTACATGTTAAGCGTAGTTATTAGTTTCGAATTATATGCCGTGGAGTGAAGTTCAGTCTGAAAGTTGAAATTGAAAATTCTGCTTCAGTTTGCGTCGTTTCGGTTTGCGTCTCATTTTTCCAGTCCCAATTAGCGACGCAAACCGGGGTATTGGTGTACATACTCTGATTCTTTCGTAGTCACTACAACATTGATTTATAAGTACAGGTTGCAATGAGTATGAGTGCAACGTTGACATCAAACTCATAACATTCGAAATATGTTTGATTCATACGCCTACTTATTCAGATTCATAAATTTAGAAAAATATTATAATACTCATAAATGATTCGAGTAAATCGACCAATTCATCAAAATCTAAAGTCTTAGTTGTTGTTGCATTTACAAAAAAAGAAGAAAGAAAAAGACAAAGACAGTAAGCAAAGCAAACGCACAACCTTCTAGTGAGTATTGTAGTGTTCGTACACGAATTGTACTTATTTTGTGATTCTTGTAAATGTTGAGTAAATTAGAGTCGAAATCAACAACATCATCTTCTTCGAACGTCCCCGGCCACACACTAACCCACCCTCACCCGACCGCGGAGGGCTCGTCCCCATTACGTAGGGACACGTACACACTACAGTCCGGACTGTAGCGGGTATGGAAAAAGTAATGGCAACAAGAACAAAAATCAGCTACAGAACTTAATCACAAGCTGAATAAACTATTAATAAACATGAACTACCTATAACTATAATGAAAATACATTTTTATATAATAATTTACAAATTAATGCTAGCATATAAGCTACGTTTTAAATTACAAACACTACAATTAAAATCAATCAAATCGTAATATACGTTAAAATCATTGCATAATCTACGAAAAGGAAAATTACATCCGTAGTTAGTTCTATAGAAATCTAAGGAAAGAGGACGATAGTGCCGTGAAAATCTTGCAGGAATACTGAAATTCAGGTTACGAAGCAAAAACTCAGAATCGATATCACCTCTAACCAGATTAAAAACAAAACAAACACCTAAAACAGTTCTTCTACGTTCCAAAGTTGGAAGTTTTATCAAACCTAATCTATCCTCATATGGCGGAAATCCATTGGCATAATCCCATCCTAAGCCACGTAAACAGAATAATAAAAACTGCCTCTGCACAGACTCTATTGCATCACTATGACAACGATAGTATGGATTCCAAACAATAGACGCATACTCCAAAATAGGTCTAACAAGTGAAATGTATAGCAATTTAGTTATATAAGGATCAATGAATTCCCTAGCCCATCTTTTCACAAAACCAAGAACAGCCCGAGCCTTGCCAATCATCATACTAATATGATCAACAAAAGAGAGTTTCATATCCAATAATACTCCCAAATCAAGAAATGTAGCCACAGTCTCCAAAGGACAAAAATTTATCACATAAGTGGGCGAAATCACACCACCGCGAGAGAAAACCATGCATTTGCATTTTTTTAAGTTAAGATCCATTAAATTAACTCTGCACCAAGTTACAAACAAATTAATATTCCGCTGAAGAACAACCTGACCATGATCATCATCAAAAGTATAAAATAATTTAACGTCATCAGCATACATTAGAATATTACAATCAGAAATAGCACAAGGAAGATCATTAAGAAACAATAAAAACAGTAAAGGACCCAAATGGCTACCCTGCGGAACACCAGAAGTAACATACACAATCTTAGACAATACTAAACAATACCCTCTGAGTCCTAAGGGAGAGGTAGGAGTCTAGCCAACGATGAATAATATCGGAAATACCGATTAATGACAGTTTAAGAAGCAAAATACTATGGTCAACCCTATCAAAAGCCTTACTGAAATCAGTATAAATCACATCAGTCCGAGCGCCTGCAAGAAAACCCCTGAAAACACGTGTAGTAAATTCAAGAAGATTAGTGACAGGCGACCTACCTTTTAAAAAACCATGCTGGAAAGGGGATATTAAAGATTTCGTATTAAAAAAGAGATAATCCGTCACGAGTTTCTCCATCAACTTGGGAATAGCACTGAGTTTGGCAATACCCCTGTAATTGGAAATATTGGACTTATTACCCGACTTATACAAAGGAATTATAAACGAACTCTTCCAAACAGATGGAAAATGACCAGCCCTCAGAAGCCCATTGAATATAAAGGTCAAAGGACCACTCAAGACAATAGCGCACTTTTTTAAAATACAGGCCGGTACCCCGTCAGGGCCAGGCAAGTATGTAAGTTTAAGTCCAGACAAAGACTCAAGAACAGACTTCTCATCAAATGAGTATATATTAGAAATAGAGACACTTCCCACTGAATAAGGATACGAAAAGCTGCTGCCCTGATCATGGCCCAAGTCCAACTGCCTATAAGTAGACTGAAAAAAGTCAGCAAACATATTCGAAATATCAAGGTAACTAGAGGATGATACGCCACCGTAAAACATCTCAGAGGGAAACAAAGATGATTTACGTTTAGCTCGAACGAAGTCGTAAAACGACTTAGGATCACTAGCGAAGTTCGACCTGACTCTAGTCAAATATTCCTCATAACAATAGTGATTCATTCTACGATAATCCGCACGCGCCCTAGAGTAAAGAGCATAATCAATATCAGTACCCGATCTAACAAACTTTTTAAATAACCTCGATTTTCTGTTCCTCAACTTGGACAATCTAGCCGAATTCCACGGAGGACCAGAACGCTCCAAACGACTATTTACAAACGGAACACACTCCCTAAAACATTTAAATAATACCTCATAAAAACCATCTAAGATCCTATCAAGTGAAAAAGAGTCATATGGTGGTGAAATAAGTACAGACGACCAATCTACAGAGGATAGTAGTGTATTCAAACGACTAAAATCCGTACGAATGGAAATTAAAACGCCCCTTTACACCAAATGAGCGATCAATTACAGGAGGTAAACAAAGATCAAACTCGACAGAAAGCAACAACGTAGGATGATAACCATCCTCAGGAATAGATATAGGATCAATGCGAAATAAAGAAGAAATACTTGGATCCTCTAAAAATACAAGATCCAAAATTCTACCCATTGAATTCAATACACCGTTAACCTGGAAAAGACCTAGATCACACATAGCGGACAGAATTTCATCATAGAATGGAACTGAAGAACATGGCACCAATGAGCCAGTCTCAGGTGAAAAATTCCAAGTTGTATGCGGAAGATTAAAATCACCAAGAACCACTAAAATTCCCTCTTGCCCCATTAATTCAATTACTCCAGAAATCAAATCGAAATGAGCCCTATAGATATGAATGTCAGAACAGGGAGGAATATACGAGCAGGTAATGTATATAGACTTTCCACGGTCATTGACCTTAACGCAAATGAACTCAATATCCTCAGAAGGACACAAGTTAATCAATTCAGAGGTATATTTAGAGCAAATGGAAATAAGAACACCACCACCATTTCTAGACTTCCTATCCCGTCTATAAATGTTAAAATTACTAGACATAATCTCAGAATCAAAAATATTGCAATTTAGCCAAGTCTCAGTAAGAGCAATTCCATCGAATTCAAAATCAAAGCTACTATTATAAAGTGAAGAAAGTTTAGACCTAAGTCCGCGAACATTCTGATAAGCAATTTGGAAATTAATAGACGATTTCGAAGTTAGTTTTTTTGAGAAATAGGACCAGGCAAGTTAGCACCATTCCTACGATGGCCCAGCCTGAGTACGAATTCCCGTACCAATACACCCTGTGGCCAAAACGCAGGATTAACAATTTCATCAAATCTTTCATCGGCAACATATAATTTAAACGAAGACATACTGCTATCCAAAGATGGCCTCATCTTATAGCAACCAAACTCAAAAGGTACCCCAATCTTCGATTTAACGAAACATTTTATATCCTCGACTGAAGTGTTACAAGAAAGCCGGGACACAAAAATAGTCTTCTTAGGTTTAACTACAACCAAGTCCCTTGGAGCAGAAGTAGATAAACTAGCGGACACTACACCTGAATGCGAAATAGAAGACGATTTGGAAGATGCACGAGAAGTGACATCATCCAGAGGCAAAGGTGAAGGAAACGGAGTAAACTTAGGACTCAATTCAACCGAATTTGCAGACTTCGGTATGGCACTGCTAGCTGACTTATCAGCAGTAGGTGGACAAATGTCAACAATAGGAGTAGCATTTGTCAATTCATTTATTGTCGCAGTCTCCCCTGGTACAGAAACCTGCGCCACATGCCCAGGAGCCCCCGATGAAAGAGGGACAGGAACCTTTTCAGATTCAAGCAATTTATCCAACAGGCCATACCCCGAAAACAACTGCTCAAATCGCCGAAATTTAGCAGAAAGAGATGCAAACTCAGCGTGGATCTCAGCAAACTCACGACGAGTTCCTACAAAAAACTTATAAAACTGGACGTCCAGCACCTTACACTTAGGGCAGCACCAACGCAGACCCAATGAACTATCCATCAATTGGTCCGTGGTGCGAGGCTGCAACCCAATACATTTGATATGAAACAAACCGTCACACAACCAGCAAGAAATCTGGCGTTCACCCTCTTTCTTTGCAATACACTTCGAGGCACTACAAATATTCATTTTAATAAATTAAATAAATAAATAGACTAACTGAATAAATTATTTATATATAAAAAAGAAAATAAAAGATATGTAATAACAAAAAACAAAAATAATAATAAATAAACAAGAATTGCAAGCAAAAATAAAAAGAAAAAAGTAAAAAAAAGGAATACAGATAGAGAGAAAATAATAAAAAACTGTAACAAGCTTACAAAAACAAAAAAATAATTAGAACAAAAAGCAATTTTTGTTTTTGTTTTGTTAAAATGAAACAATTATTATCAAAATTAACAAATAAAACTTACAATTTTAAGATAAAATTTCAAGCAAAACAAAAGAAAATAATAAAAACAACTTTTAAAACACTTATGAAAAATTCTAAACTTATTAAAACACTTAAAAAAATCAAAAAAATAAAATTTTAAGAGGAGCACTTCCAAAAATACACAACTATCACAACAGAGTTGCGTATTGTTAATTATAAGTACGATGATTACTTTAAACTTTGAATATGAGTAGAATGAGAATGATATTAACATAACTATGAATGCGTATAAGTATCAGAAATTATGAGATATTGCTGATCTCTGGTATGTTTTGAAAGTGGCAGGAAAATCATCCGCAGAGAGTTTCACATACGGATAGTGCGACTAAAGAATAAATTCTCTGTACAATGCATCCATTGGACTATCTACCATGAATGTATGCGAGACGAGTGTTGACACAATTTTCGGGAACAAATATCTTTAATGGCATCGTACATATTTCATTTAAAAAGTATTGAAACACAAGATTCACTGCAGTGGCAATAGATTTGGATATTCGTTAATGAATAATTTAGCGCTGTTTTGTACAAGGTCGCCGTAGTCCAGTAGACAGTGTGTCAAAACGAAAATGTGAAATGATATTTCTTCGGCGACTTCCTTTTAGCAGATTTCCGGTGAAAACTCTGAGAGTAAATAAAATTTCCATGAAAAGTTTCTCAAAAATCTGTCTGACTTTGAACTGTAAAGCAGTAAATATTGCGCTTGAATATTTAATTCGGTACTTTAAAAATATGCAGGTACCAGCGAACATCGCAGTGAATTTTAATGACTAGAACTTCTGGCTACTGGCTCCCTTTACTGTCATCTGCTAAAGATCATTAAAAGAATTCATCAAGTGACAATACCTCCATTAGACTATCGGGAAAGGATTTACCAAATGAGGAACGTCTGCCAAAGATGTGTATATGAATTGGGTAAATTGGTAATAATAGAAAGCTTTTCTACCCAATTTTAGCCAAGTGAGTCTGTCACTAAAGCAAAATACATCCCCAAACAAGCATTTGTCGGCATGCAATAAACACAATCTAGCGGCTTTATTTTCTGTCTAGACTGTAAAAGGAGAGGTATAAAGATATACATACATACATAATTTCCATTACAATCCTTCAGTCAGGATTACGGCCTAGCTTCTCACACCGCTCATGTTGTGTGCCTTAATTTTATAATTGAGTAGCGGGACCTACAGTTTAACGTCGAATCCGAACGACATATTTTGAGAAACTTTTTCACGGCAGGTTTATTTACTCTCAGAGTTTTGCCATTAATCTGCTGAGAGGAAGTCGCCGAAGAAATATTTTTTTCATATATCGTTTTGATGTCTGGCCTGGGGAGGTATAAAGAATGGAAGGCAAAACCTGTCTGAAATTCTTATTGCAGTCAAAAACAAAAGGACAGATTCTTAAATTCATTTTACAAATTACTGGCTCCCTTATGTTAGATGTACTTTTACATAATACGCTTCTGCAAAACGGGCGTAGAGAAGATATGGCCAAGAATAGAAACAACTGACAAGGGCGGCAGTTTTCTAGATTGTCATTAAAACGTTTTTAAACTTAAACTATTATTCTTGTTTAACGTACTACGTAAAGCCTTACAAATTAACATTTCTCTGTAATCAAAAATGGTGCACAAAATAAAATTAAAAATAAAATTAATTTTCTATAAATCAGTTGCTATGTATGTAATCACTACAAAGTTTGTGTAAAACAGAAATCAACCTGTAGTGCAGCACGCAATAGTGTGTGGTCACATTTACCCCTCGAGATTATAAATTTCCATTAAAAATAATATGAATTGTTATTATATTTAAATTTAATAATAAAAAACTTGATAACAAGTAATAAACATTTTCATATTATTTCAATATTTTATACAATTTAATTCAATTTTATTTTATTTAGTTTTGCATTGTTAATGGAAATAATTTTAAAAATGGAAAACAATTTCACAGTCGGTTAGGTAGATTAAATAATTTAAAAACAAAGTTCTTTATACCCTACACAGGGAAACTTTGTTATTTCTTTAGATTCATATTTATCTTCTGCGCAATAAATAAATAAAAAATGATAAAAATTGGTGAAAATAAATTATTTCTTTGGTACGATAAGATAATATCTCCTAAGGATATCAATTCAATATTCCTCTGCAAACGTGGACAATATGCTTAAGGTCAGGACAAGGAATATTTCCTAGTTACTGCAGTTTAGGGCATTTCACAGTTTTTGCAAAAGACATAATTTGTCTTTTGTCTTTATTTGCAAATAAAATTGCCATTTCTCAGAATAATTTGTCGTTCGGAGTCGACTTTAAACTGTAGGTCCCGCCACCCATGTATAAAATTAACACACACAACATGAGTGGTGTTGAGAAGCTAGGCCGTAATCCTGACTGAAGGGTTATAATGACCAATTATGTTCTTACGTATGTAGGGTATAACGTACTAGGACATAACCGTTACCTGTATTTTCTCTCG
This sequence comes from Sarcophaga rosellei, assembly GCA_930367235.1. Taxonomy (NCBI): domain Eukaryota; kingdom Metazoa; phylum Arthropoda; class Insecta; order Diptera; family Sarcophagidae; genus Sarcophaga; species Sarcophaga rosellei. The sequence continues at coordinate 41,768,506 of OV884020.1, read as the reverse complement.
CATTTAACACATACAAGTGCTGCAAGCTATTGGAAGAATTTAATTGAAAATTTTTAACTCCGTTGACATGAGTATGAAAAATGTAAAAAAAAAATAATTATGAACTCAAAATAAATGGAGCAAAATGTATGTATGTATGCATGGGAATGTATGGTAAACACAAATGGAAAAAACAAAAATTGAAACTTTCATTAGGATTAAAAAGAGAAGAAGAAATTATATGAAAAAACATACATTATAAATTGAAATTCATTTATGTATAAAACTTTAATCACATTAGGGCTGTACTCAGTTTTGTGATAAAAATGTATGGCAGCTACAATATAACGCGTACAGTGACTCAAACAATTGTGGGTACAGCATGTTATTGAAAAGAGCTGATTGATTGCATAAAGACAGAAAAGTTTTGTGGAAAAGTGTTGATAGTGTTAGACCAAGATCATCAGTTCAATGTGTGATTGAAAGTTAACACAAGATTACACGTTTGCTTTCAATTTTCCCATGAAGTGATGGAGCAAAAATGAAAGATGCATGGTTGGGAAGATTTGATAGCTTCATTTGAAAAAAACCAATGTTGTGCGAAAACGAAACCTATGTAAATTTATAAAAATTATTTCTTAAATGCACAAATCTTACGGAATTTTCTATTTATGAGCGAATGTAAGTCATGTTTTCCACGTGAAAAGCATTTTGTTTCAGTAAAGGATATGTCACAAACTATATAATAATAAGTGGAATTATTTTTGATAAATAGTTATATTCAGGGAGTTTGATGTCAACGTTGTACTCATATTCATTGCAACTTGTATTTATAAATCCATGTTGTAGTGAGTACGAATGAATCAGAGTAGTTGAATTTCAATACAATTGACTCACTCATACTCAAAACTTCATGAGTACTTATGAAAAAACGACTGATTGCTGTTCTCTGGTGAGTACCTAAAATTTTATGTTTGTTTAAATGATAGTGGACCAATTTTATTATTTAATTATTTTAAGATTAGTTATTGAAATTAGACCCATAAATTAGGCCATGCGATACCATATTAGATTTCTTCACTAACAGAACGACTTAGAACAGATATTTCTAGTAAATATTTGTTTGAAGTCGCCGTGGTCTAGTAGGTAGTGTGTTGGCTTATTAGACGAAAGGCCCGAGTTCGAATCCCAGGTCAGACATCAAAACGAAAATATTTCTTCGGCCACTTCCTCTCAGCAGATTTCTGGCAAAAAATCTGAGAGTAAAAATTGCCTTGAAAAGCTTCTCAAAAAATCTGTCGTTCGGAGTCGACTTTAAACTGTAGGTCCCGCCACTCATGTATAAAATTAACGCACACAACATGAGTGGTGTTGAGAAGCTAGGCCGTAATCCTGACTGAAGGGTTGTAATGGCCAATTATGTATGTGAACAGAACAGTGGCAGTAGTACAACTTAACAAGTAGCGCTGCAAGTTGTCACAAAACGGCTTTTCAAGTTGTTGTCAATAGAATACAAAGTTGTAGTAGTCGCTGCAGTAGAAGCTGATTTGCTAGATTCGAATTTTCGAACTGTGTCTTGTGACAAATAAAAATTGTAAAACAGTTTCCATATTTTTCAATATATTTAACATTAAATATGTGACAACTAAAATTTAATTTTGGCTAGAGATAAATATAGTTGGATATACATTCATTATATATAGAATTTGATACGTATTTTCTTAGAAAACTCACATAATATTCTTGTTTTATTCTGTAAGTTTATGAAAGGAATGTTTGGCAACATTATAAGAAAGCTTTACTATTCTATTCTCACTTTTTCATGCTACGCTACTCATTACAGCGTGAGCCTCAGCTTCTCTTACAAGTAATTCATTCTGTTCCAGGCTGTAGAATTCTTTGTTTGAGTTTTCTATTTAAAATATAAATTAAATTTCTTTACAAAACTTTGAAATTATTATAATGACAAGTTGAACTTTTTTTAATTACTTAAATGTGGTAAGTGGTTTTGAAAATTTTTTGAGAAAATCGTGTTTGCCTGCCATGTGTTTGAACAATTGCCTTTGAGTCAGTGTAGGTAGCTCGTAAGTGGTGTGTTGGTTTCTTAGACGTTAGGCCGTGGTTAAAGCCCCATCCCACACATTTCGAATTGAAGGAAATATAAAAAAATAGCGCTTTAGCGAATTCTTCTCAGCAGATTTCCGGAAATAAAAGCTCTGAGAGTAAAGGAAATTGCCCTGAAAAGTTTCTCAAAACTCTGTCGTTTGGAATGGACTTTAAACTGTAGGTCTCGTTAAATATTAACACCCACAACTTGATTGGTGTGAGAAGTAGGTCGTAAGCTTGACTAAATGGTTGTAATGTCCAATTAAGTATGGTTACATATTATAGTCATACACATACATATGTATTATATATGTTATACATATATTGTTACGAAAATGGAAACGGTGTAACATAATTTAACATTAAAATGAGCAAAAACTACACAAACAAAGACAACGAACTTGTTACAAGTAAACCAACAACATCAATATGAAAGAAAAGGGGATAGATAAGTAAGCAAGAAGGCAACAACAAACAAAGTGAACAAAATACACAAACAACAATGAAAGCGCGATAGAGCTCTCGAGAAGGCGAAACCACGAACATTTGACTTCAAGAACATTCATCAGACTGTTTACGTGGGCATATAAAAAGGCAAGACAAAGCAGGCAACGAGTAGTAGTAAGAATTCAGTTAGTCTTGTGTGAAGACGCGTTGCGTGTGAAGAAAACAGTCGTGGTTTGAAGATCGCCACTGTAGTGCTTACGCGAACAGAAGTGTAAAGAATAATAGCGAACTAAACAAATTGTTGTTGTATCATGAAGTTGTGAACAGTGGCACATAAAATTGTGCGAACAATATTTTTATTTTGCTTGCAGTCAACGAACTCATATTTTAAACGTTTTAAAAAAGGTAAAAACGTATATATTATATTGTTTATATTATAATTAAAATTTTGTCATATATGTATATACTCAACGGTCCCACTCTAATAACAAATTTTATTTTCTAAATCTCTGTTATTTTCCATTAGCAAACGTTATAAACTCATTCCAATTATGAAACAAATATTTTTTGTTTAATTGAATGAAAAACTGGTGGCACACATTTCAATTTTCAGGAAATAATAAATTAAACTTTGAGTGATGGCAGAAGCTGAATATGGAAATATAGCCATTCGATTCTGATATACGCTATCAAATAAGATGATTTCGGTTTGTCTGCTTTATTATATGTTAATCCTGAATGCGAATAATAATAGAATCTAGCATTACCGAATTAATGAAATTAATCACACATGTTTGGGAATAGCGTTAAATGAATTACAATGTACCATAATGTTAGTAATGGGATCCAGGTCAGTTCAGAAAATAACTGTACTAGATATAGGGGTGTTATTAGTGTGGAGGTCTGCTCAATGGTGGACTTGCCAGTCTAGTTTTTGATTTGCCAATCAATGTTCTGACGAGTGGCGTCTGTCGTTCACACAATACGCCCGTCAGGCGCATATCTTGGAGTCAGCCTTTGACTGGACAGAATAGAGGGCACGAAGGTTCCAATTACTCGGCATACTTTCCTCTAGCCGTGTTTTGTATATAAGCTGGTGCATGCGCTCTACCAACTCATTAGGTCCGGTCTTAAACGGCGAGCAGGACATCAGAACCTGCAGTCTTATTGTTCTTAAGACGTATAATCGCGACTTTGACCTCTCCTCCACACCGTCATCATCGCTCGAGCTTGGTACATCATCTCTACAAGCGATATTGGTGTCGTCATCGCCTTCTAGAAGAGTAGCAAAGTGTTTCCTCCATAACCTCAGCAGTTCCTGTGGATCTGTTTTCCTCTTTATCTCTCCAGGAAAACGATCCGGGCTAATAACCTTGGGCTCGACGCTTAACATTTTGAATTTTCGAGCCTCATTCCTACATAAATCACTTGTATTGGTTACAAATAACGGATCATGTTTGGACTGATGGTCACTTTTATCAAAGAATTGATTCGAAAGTATTTTAAAGACGTCAGTGTTAGGGATTTGCCAAGAATTCGTTTAAGGTATTAGTAGACATCAGAGATCAGTAATGAATCATTTTTTGAGTATGAGTGAGTCAACAGTATTGAAATTCAACTACTCTGATTCATTCGTACTCACTACAACATTGATGTATAAGTACAGGTTGCAATAAGTATGAATTCAACGTTGGCATTAAACTCATAACATTCGAAATATGTATATTTGATTCATACGCCTACTCATTTAGATTCATAAAGTTAGAAAAGTACTTATAATACTCATAAATGATTCGAGTGATTCGAATCATTCATCAACATTTACAGTCTTAGTTGTTGTTGCATTTACAAAAAAAGAAGAAAGAAAAAGACAAAGACAACAAGCAAAGCAAACACACAACCTTCTAGTAAGTATTGTAGTGTTCGTACGCGAATCATACTTATTTTGTGATTCTTGTAAATGTTGAGTAAAGGAGAGTCGAAATCAACAACATCATGCGTATTGTTTAGTATGAGTATGATAAGTATATTTGAACGTGAGTAGTATGAGTATGATGTTAAAATAAGTATGAATGCGTATGAATATCAGAAACTATGAGTATAATTCAATTCTACTCATCCTTTTGAATACTCATTGCTGATCTCTGGTCTACATACACACTATGCCTGAGTATCTGCAACCAAATGTTTATAATTTGTTCCTTTTTTATGGGGAATACTTTTGTTTGCGAAAAATTCGGATCAAATTCAGTCTACGAAAAGTTGTTTGAAACCATGCAAGTTATGTTAAATAACGCCTACCTCTATTACAACTTATACAATGCGCTTCTACATTTAGTCAAATGACATTTGAAGTTGTGTGGCAAAATTGGAGTTTAAGTAGTTTAAGGCTTCACTGTGCGTGTCGGCTTTTACATACCAGTTCGTAGAAAGCATTTGTTAAACTCGTGTTTGAGAAATTCTGTCGCAATGTCATCTATTTTTTTTTGTTGATTTGTCCACACAAATGTACATACCTCTCCAATAATTCCCCTTATTTCTCTACTAGTACGTTCCTACGATATGAAAAAATGAAATAAAAATTCCAAATATTTGTCCCATTTTCATTTAAATTCACTTCATTTCACACAAATTCACTTTTTATCATGCAGCGAGAGAGAGCAACAAAAATTCCTCTTTGTAAATGGCTTTGGTTTAAAGGATCTTCTAAATAATTGTTTCCGTATGTGTTTTTTTTTCAATTTCAATTTCCATTTCAATTTTCTTATTTCACTTATAGCGACACAATTTTTTTTTGAATACGTTTTTTCACAATAAAAAAAGAGAACCAAACTCTATGCCAAATACATAAAACAGAAATTCATTTGAGTTGTTGTTTTGGTAGAGATAAAGTGAAAACAAAAACTAATTCGAGTAAAAATGCTGTGGTAAAGAAATGCTTTCCTAAACGGTTTTTAAATTTCGTTTTTATGTTGAATTTACGTCCGATCCATAATGAGATCATAAAAATGGGGAGATAAGGTTAAATTACTTAGATTTTACATAAATACATACATAATTGGCCATTACAACCCTTCTGTCAGGATTACGGCTTAGCTCCTGAACACCACTCATGTTGTGTGCGTTAATTTTATACATGAGTGGCGGGACCTACAGTTTAAAGTCGACTCCGAACGACAGATTTTTTGAGAAGCTTTTCATGGCAATTATTACTCTCAGAGTTTTTGCCAGAAATCTGCTGAGAGGAAGTCGCCGAAGAAATATTTTCATATTTTTCGTTTTGATGTCTGACCTGGGATTCGAACTCGGGCCTTTCGTCACACTACCTACTAACACACTACCTACTAGACCACGGCGACTTCTTAGATTTTAGATTTTTAAAATGGGAATTTCAATAAATAGTTTTGCGAGAAATGTAAATGACGTTAGAAAACAAAACATTTAAGAAACTTTACTTTTAAATTGAATCAGATTCAATTGAAACCAATTTGATGATAGTATTGCGTTGTTTTTTGGATTGTAACAGTTTCCTCTTAAAATATTTGCATATTTCTGAAATTCCATATTTTTTCCCCACAGAGAAATCGTTTATTTAAGTTACAGAATTTTCTTAGATACCCTACTAACGCCCCAGCTAAGAGAAATGTTCTTTGTGATTCTTTGACTGTTCGACTTATATTTTTACATAAAACTGTTGTATAGAAGCAGTAATCTAGTAAGTAGTGTGTTCGCCCTTAAGTGCCCTGATAACCTAGTTGGTAGTATGCTAAACTTCATTAATCATATTAGGAAAAAGAAAGTGAAAATAATTACTAGACAGGACTTTTCGAAAAAAAAAAATTCCGAATATATTTCAACACAATTCACTGCATGAATAAAGGTCATATCCTGAGTGTTATTCTCCAAAAAAAAGCACAAATTCTGTGGTGAACGATTCTATTTAAAATTAAAATTTGGTAGATCTTATTAAAATTAATAACATCCACCTCACCGTTTCAGGTATGTATTTTCGATCACGATTTAACATCCACATCTGATAAACATGTTGCATAAATGTCAGCTGTCATGTAAACAATCCAAACTTAGATGCTTCTGACAACAAACGTCTCTTTAACATGTATTGCAACATTGTTCTTCTACACGTATAAAGTTGACAGAGTTTATTAGCAATGTTGCCAATGTCTACTTTGCAGGAATGGATTTTTCTATTGACGAAGAATTGATTAAAATAAATTTGTTTGTATTTTAAATGTTGCTTAGAGCCAAAAACGAAAAAAATGTTTATGATTGATATCCAAATACATGTTACACATACTTTTTTTATCAATCTTCGGCCGGTCAATTAGTAATGTTGCCACTGACTGATCGAATATTTAGCATGCAACCTTAGTTAACGGTAAAATTCCAAAAGCTTTCGTTCTATCCAACTAGCATATTCTTAAAAAGTTACCTAGGCTTCAACCATATGTGAGAATGTTCTTTTTCCTTCCATCTGCAAGCGATAGCTGAACGCAATCAAGAAATTTTTGAAATTTGGAAAATATAAAACAAAGAAAACAATGTATTTATTATTTTATTAAAATTTGAGTAAAGAACTATTTTTCTTTGGATAAGTTTTTTAAATAACATTTTTTATATGTATATAGTATTTTTTATTAAGTTAGCATGTATTTAACAATATAAATTTGTTAGTTTATGCAAAATTTTACGCTAAAAGAAAAAAAAAGAAAAGAAGAACCTTCCATAAGGTTAATGTTCTATAACGTATGCCTTTGCCTATTAAGAGCACGTGCACGTCCGGATTGTTCCAGAAAAAAATAAATTTTTGAGAATTGTATCCTAACAGTGCCATAACCCTAAGGGAATTTAACCGTTAGGATAACGGTTTTTAAAACCGGTATTTCCCAGCTCCAGTAGATCAACAGAGTGATCGACTATATTCTCATCTATACCCAATCTCATCTACATATACTCAACATCAGAGAAACCTACATATTTAGTGAGCAAAATAATTAATACCTTTTCATATCCCAAATTGGTAGTATAGAAGGGCTTAATTTGTTTGATTTATACTATTCAGGGCCACATAGAGTAAAGACAGCAAATAAAAAAAATAGGGAGTCTTTATAGAACTACTTTGTAATGCAACAGAGAGGCTCGATTAGGTCACGAACACCCCCCCCCCCCCCAACCGTCTGCTAGCTGGTAATTACAGGCTGCCTTGTATTGCATATCTTATTAAACTACGGTGATATCTTTCTGTGTACATTACAATATCTCGAACAAAAAGAAATATGAAAAAATACTTGTTTCTACCATTTTGTCTCAGCAGTCTTCTGGCGAAAATTATTTTCTCATTAAAAGTGACCGAGTATGGTGGTAAGCAAAACAATCACGGGATACCGGAAACCATTATCTCGTAAATAAAAGAACTCTATTGTAACTATAGTTCGGGGTTCGGGAATTCTCTTCCGGGAATTCCCGGTATTTCCCAGGAAATTTTTGTTGGGAATTCCCGGGAAATTTTTAAATATTCCCGGGAAATACGGGAAATTTTAAATCAACGTGTTCTTGTACACTTTTTTGGAAAAACTAGGGATTTTTAAGTTGTAAGTAAGTAAATAAGTAAGTAAGTTCAGGTTGTACTTATTCTGAAAGTGAATCTGATTATAGTCATGATGGTATATTTATTATTTGAACCTTTTTCAAATTACAAAGTCATCAAAAAGTTATAAAACCAATTTTGACACATTTAGTTTTATAAACAAGGATAAAAGTAATTACCTAGACTAGTAAATATTTAGTCAATAAACTAGTTCATAAAAAGGTCAATAGACTAGTCTGTAGGCTAATCAATAGACTGGTCTGTAGACTAGTCCACAGACTAATTGTTATAGTGAAGCCCCAAAATATAATATAAAAGTTCTTTAAACTTAATAATGCTGACATTTGCATAATATTTATTTAACAAATGTCAATTACCTTTTCTGTAGATTTCGCAATTTCCAATTTTTAATTTAACTTAAAATAATGTTAACTTTGCAATTTATTTATTTAGCAAATGTCAATTACCTTTTCTTTAGATTTCGCAATTTCCAATTTTTAATTTAACTTAAAATAATGTTAACTTTGCAAATGTCAATTACCTTTTCTTTAAATTTCACAACTTTCAATTCTTTGAATTAATACATTGAACTCCCGCGAATATGCAAAGTAATTATGTCAAATTCAAAATTGCAACCAAAGCAATTTATGTAAAACTTATTTTATAAACTTAAATATACAGTTTTTAGTTCAGTCTAGTTTAGTTCGGTCACGGGTTCAGTTAAGTCCTAGTCTAAGGTTTAGTGATAAGTTAAACAAACAAATAAATAAATAATAAAAGAAATAAAAATTTATTTTTTTTATTTCCGAAGAACATCAAAACTTAAGTGGCGCAGTCGGTAGGATACCGCAAGTCCTACCCAACATAAAAGAAAAAAAAGATTTTTTCCGTGGTAGAGCTGGGATTTTAATCCTTAATGCGGTACGATAAACAAACTGATACATAAGGTTGTATCAACACAAGTGAAAAAAAGAAAAAGATTTTCTTAACTGAATATCCTTTGTGCGGTACAGTAAACAAACTGATACATAAGATTGTATCAAAATAAGTGAAAAAGAAAAAAAGATTTTTCTTAACTGAATATCCTTTGTGCGGTACAATAAACAAACTGATACATAAGATTGTATCAAAATAAGTGAAAAAGAAAAAAAGATTTTCTTAACTGAATATCCTTGTGCGGTATAATGAACGAACTGATACGTAAGATTGTATCAATATAAGAAAAAAAAAGATTTTTCGTAACTGTATATCTTTTGTGCGGTGTAATAGAAAATTTTTTTTTTTTGCTACATAAGATCAGCTTAAGTGAAAAAAAAGGAAAAGAACTTATATACGTTTGATCGCGAAGAGAAAACCGAAAAATAATAAAAATATTCTGCGACTCCTACGGGACCCTCCAGAATACTTGACAAAATATAAATTTTTTTTCCCTGCACTTTCTCGTGAAAAGATTAAATTAAAAGTATAAAAATATAAATATAACCAAAATTGGAAAGAGATATATACATATATATAAACACGAAAAAAAAAAAACTTTTGAACAGTGAAATTGACATTTAAAACAAAACAAAACTGAAAGGAAAGTTTAATAGTGTAATAGTGAAGGAAGGGCCAAACCAACAACATCCAACAAAATTGCATAGACTGAAAAAAGGAACCAGCACGAGCGGACAACAGGGAGGATCAACTCATCATCATTTAAAAGTAAGATTAGTTCCTAAGAATAATAAGTTAATGTAAGAAAATTATAAATTAACGTAATAAAACTATTTAAACGAATGTTGAATTAGATTTTGCAAGTGAAAAAGAAATTTTAAGACATTTATTGAAATAAAATCACGGAATAAATATAATAAATATCTAAGGAATAAAAGTAAAAAAAAAAAAAAAAGAAAAAAAATCTCTGGAAGACCAATAAGAATATAAGCAAGGAGACTCATTTTAGAAAGACTTATTCATAATGACCGAGGAAAATCAAAAACTATCAGTTAGTATCGACCCACTAAAATATTTAAACCAAATTCCAGAATTTAGCGGTGATTACCATGATTTACAAACCTTTATTAACTTAATAGATAGAGTCTATCCCATACTTATTGCTTACGATGAACCGTCACAATTACTTTTCTCAGATATAATTAAAAGCAGACTTAAGGGAAAAGCAAGAGAAATCATAGAAATCAATTGCCAGGTACAATCATGGACAGACATAAAGACTGTATTAAATAACAATTTCGGGGACAGATGTGGCGTCGAGGAACTGTTCGATAAACTAAAAAGTACAACCTTCAAAACTAACAGTGTAGAATTTTATAATGAAATAAAACAACGACTTAGAAGTCTTAACAATAAAACAGTTATGACAATTGGCTCCGGACCAGTAGCAAATGAATGTGCCAAGAATAACATGAAAACTGCCTTGAATGTGTTTAGGGAAAAGATTCCCGAACCTATGCGTACGATTTTAACATGTAGGAACCCTCAGACCCTTGAAGTAGCAATGGAAATACTATTCCAAGCTGGCTATGCGTATGTCACGTCTTCAAATGAAATATTCCCCAACTATGGAAAACCATCAAACAAAATAGGACATAAAAATCGAAAAACATACAGACAAGTGGGTAACAACCAACACAATAATACAAGGACTTTTAATTACCGAAACACACAACCACAGTTTTCATATAATCAACCAAACCTTCGAAATCATTCAAATAATTTGGAAAGAAAAGACTATCGGAACTTTAATCATAACGGACAAAATCAACAACAAAATAACTGGAATCCTTTCAGACAACAAGATAGACAAAATATACAAAGTGACAACTATTTCCCTAAACCTGAACCCATGGACATTAATAACATCGAGACACCAATCAATCGCAAACATCCTCAAGGTGAAAATTTTCGGTTTTCAGCCTCAAGGAACTACCATATATAAAAGTAGAAACAAAATTGGGGCACCTGAAACTAATTATAGATACAGGTGCAACTAATTCAATTCTGAATCCAAATATATGTCACCCTAAATGGATACAGAAAGTTCACCCCATCCCCATAAAAACATTGCAACACCAAATAAATCTCAACAAAAGGGCAAAAATCCCTTCTTTTAAAGAATTCGGTAAAGGAATCGACACCATGGAATTTTATATAATTAAATTTCACGACCATTATGACGGACTTATAGGAAACGATTTACTTAGACCATTGAAAGCTAAAATTTGTTATGAGACGAATACGATAAATATAGGAGGAAACACATTACCTCTTTTTGTTAAAAGTGAAGATGAACAGGGAAGCCATCATAATAGTGACGACGACGAAACCTATATTGAGGAACTAAATGAAAATGGAATAACGCAAACCTTGGAAGTGGAAATTAATTTTGCATCAGATTTTAGATCCATTAGTGATCAGATTCGAGTAGAACATTTAAATGCTGAGGAAAAATTACAATTGTTATCATTGATAAATAAGTATCGTGAACTTTTCTACCGAGAAAAGGACAAACTCTCATTTACATCGGCGATAAAACACAAAATCAGGACGACAAACAACGTTCCTATATATAGTAAATCGTACAGATATCCATACATTCATAAGAATGAAGTGGAAAAACAAATCAGGGAAATGCTCGACAGCAATATAATTAGGCATAGTAACTCTCCATACTCCGCACCTATCTGGATTGTACCTAAAAAGACAGATGCAAGTGGAAAAACAAAATGGAGACTTGTCAGTAGTATGTTTATGTATGTTCTAGACCAAATTTTCCATACAAATTTGGGAGCATGCGTACTCTACAGTTGGTAGTGGTCGGTTAGTTGATATGTTTGTAACATGTAATGTGAAAATGTATGTACCTTCTAGAGCACTTTTTCCATACAAATTTGGGATCATGCGTACGCTACAGTCGGTAGTGGTCGGTTAGTCGATAGGTTTGTAACATGTAATGTGAAAATGTATGTACCTTCTGGGGCACTTTTTTCATACAAATTTGGGAGCATGCCTGCTTCTTCTTGTTCCTTTTATTTGTATTTCAAACGAATGATTGGACGGACAGAATGAGTATCTGTAACATGTAATGTGTGTGGTTGTTCTCTATGATGCATTTAGTTAGAATTACTTTAATTGAAAGTGAGTAGATTCGTCTCGAGTCTGAGTTCATGCTGCCGATGATCAGCGAGTACGTGATATAGGGTATGCTTTTGTTCATTTAATTTTTGGGGTGACTTAATGTTGAAGAAATAGAAAAGGGATGCACACATGTATAGTTGTTTTTTTATTTTTTGTGTGATCGTTTTTTCTTGTGATAATAAAATGCAGACACATTTTATGACGGTCAAATGTTGAAGAAATAGAAAAGGGATGCACACATGTATAGTTGTTTTTTTATTTTTTGTGTGATTTAATGTTGAAGAAATAGAAACATAGTTATACGTGTTGTTGTTGTGTTTTTTTGTTTTTAAACTGATAAGAAAGGAATGTATAGTTGTGCCTGCGGTTTTTTTTTCACACATAATTAGAATATCTATTTTTAAATAATTGAATTTACTGCCCATTACTTTTAAAATGCATTACACCTTTATCAACATTCCAGAGTATAAATAGACTTGTCTTTAGGACTTAGAATTTTTTAGTTTTACTGTTTAAATAAAAGAAATTATATACATATAATAAAGAGATTAATTAAAACAAGTTACTTTTTATTTTATTAGATTTTTTTTTCTTAGATATGTATTTTATTTTCAGATTTTGTTATTTTGTACATTACAATACATAGATCTATTTAATATAATAATAGTTAAACATTCGTTTATATAAATTAAAAAGTTTTTGAGTTATAATATATTTTTCATAAAATGTTTGACATCTACAAATGTTAAAAGATTCTGAGTACATTTTTTCACAATAATACAAATGTATGATATTATTAATACATGAAAATAGCTTACTTATTTTACTACTGCTACATATTCTTAGTTTATTGATAATACTTGAAAATAAATCAACATGTTGTTTATCAATTTGACTACTATGTCTATATAATATATCCTCTAACTCAGCTGTTGTCACCATTTTTTCCTTTCTTTAAAGACTCAATAGTACGAATACGAATAATACTCTGAATTATTTCATTTCAATTTATATTTATTGAATAAAAATTTTAAACACAAGTGCCCACAATTAAATGTATTAAATTTTTGTTTTCATTCATAATTATATTCAATGGGGAATTTTAGGTAGTTGACAATCTCAAGTGGTGGTTGTAAGTTTCCAAAGCTATCAAAGTACTCTTTATAGTTGTGGTTTTTATAATATGCTACCCAATGTGTTCCCATACCATTTGAATCATCTAAATTAACAATGCCGCATTCTTGTTTGAATGGTTTTTTAGGTAAAGAATCACGCATGAAAACACCCCTAAAATGTTTGAGATGTTTACCATATTTTCTTATATCTAAATCTGTTAATGGGCGCTCAGGTAGGTTATCTAGTAGTTTTTTGGAGCTGGACTATAGTAGAGACCATATCCAGTTTTATATGGTTTGAGATATAACCCTTTACCCATTGCAATTGATTCCATATATCTATTATGACGGTTAGCTTCCGCCAATTGTTCTTTTCCATTTTTGATAGCATTTACTGCTTTGACAATAGCAGATCCTCCACTTGCTAAACCACCAAGCGCTGACAATGCTGTTAGTACGGGAATAAGTGGAAGAAATCCTCCAATTTTCGGTACAGGTATAACTCTCGGTATTATAATGTTTGCTCGCTTTTTCCCTTTAAAATTTGAATGAATAGTCTTTTGAGCTATTTTAACAGCATCATTTATATCAAGGGGTTTCTGTTCTTTCAATTCTTTTAATGTTTTTCTCACAGTAGCCGTGAATAATTTCTTACTACATTTATTCATTTTTCCTTTTCTCATTATTTTCTCATTCTTTCTATTCTTATGTGTCTGCTCCTTCAAACCTAATCCAAATTTCACTTTAGCTTTCATAGCGTTTGTCACAAACCACGCGTTAGCACGTTCTTTAATATCACTATCTTTAGATTTAACTCGTTGCCAGGCCTTTTCAGCTAAAATTTGATCTGCTTGATGTCTTGTGTCTATATCTTTTGATTGTGAATATGCAATATCGTGTTCCTTACAAGCTGCGTCTAATAAATTTATTCCTTTATCTCCTCTTGCTAATCGTTTTTCAAGTTTCGTACCAGGTCCGCAAAACTGATAACCAGGCAGATGTAATTCAACAGGTAATTTATTTATTAAGTTGTTTACAAATCCTCTTCCCATCTTACACTGACTGGGTTTTTTATTTTAACCCCAGATTATAACCATTTTCTTTCGTTACTTTTATACCTCTTCACAAAAATATCTGAAATCACGACGATTTCCTACATATACACCAATTTATACGATCACTGTTTCAGTATATCAATTTTTTGATATTGATTTTGATCTGCTTGGTATCTGATCACGATCTACTTTATATCTGATCACGATCTGCTTTACATCGGCTCACGATCTGCTTGATATCTGCTTTAATATCTTAAAAACAAAAATTGTTTTTGTTTGTTGGTTTTTGTTAGTGTGATATATTTTCATCGTATGTCTTTTGTCTATGTATTTTATTTTTTATTTATTTTTTTTTGTCATTGTCATTTTTTACCTCAATGTTTAAATTGTTTATTTGATCAATTACATCATCATATTTTTTGTTTCGAATTTTTTTTGTTTTTATAATTATGTATATCAAAACTTTATCTAATAATATAAATAATCTCTTTCCATCTTCTAATAAATTATGTTAGATTCTTTAAGCTCTTCGATAATAGATATTATTTCATTTTGATGATTGTTGTGACCAACACCTTCCGAAGAAAGAAGTAAACGTAGTCTGTCAACTAGTTCATTAGGATCATCCCAATGTATGTAATTTGATTTCCGATTATCTAGTAATTTTAGCATTAAACCACTGCCTTTTGTTAAAGTGTTTGTTGTTGTTTCGAATAAATGTTTAATTATTCGTATATATTTGAATGCTCGTGTTCCTTTCACTTGTTCATTAGGTTCATAGAAACGTTTATGTGCATTAGTATGAATTAAAATCTCTTTATATTTTTTCAAATCATTTTTAGAATAATGGAGAGGTTTTGTATGAAATACTAGCTCAAATAATCCAGGTGTCATTTTCAATTTCATATTTCCTATCCACATAGTATTATCTCTCTTAAATATTAATTTTTCCTTGCCATATTTCCAACTTCCGTCTGCATCTTGGTTAAAGCCATAAATTTTATCCAATTGCTTGTTATTAATAAGTAATTGAATATTTTCAAATAATGGATAGTTTTTCGTCTGCTTTAAACGTTGTGTTCTTTCCAAGTTTTTGATACATGTACTTGATACAGGTCTATTATTATCATAGTTTTGTTCATCATCATTATCATCAGTTGACATATTTTCATATTGAAAATCGTCATTATCACCCTTCGCGTCTTCATAATCATCGTCATCATCAATAGTGTTGTCTATATCCTTATGCTTATCTTCAAGTTCTCCAATGATTTCATTATCACCATTTATGTCATCATATACATCGTCATCATCAAGAGTGTTGTCTATATCCTTATGCTTATCTTCAAGTTTTTTAATGATTTTATTATCACCATTTACATCATCATAACCATTGTCATCATCAATAGTGTTGTCCATATCCTTATGCTTATCTTCAAGTTTTCCGATGATTTCATTATCACCATTTACGTCATCATTATCATCGTCGCCATTAATAGTATTATTGTCTATATACATATCCTTACGTTTATCTTCAAGTTTTCTGATGATTTTTTTAAGTGGTTTTGTTATTGGTTGAAAGGTGTCTTCTAATAAATTAACTCTATCTATTTGATTCAGTTTAATATTTTTAAACTTTTCCTTTAGGACAGCCCTTGTCTTTACAAGATCTTCTAACACTTTATTATGATAATTTTTAGACATTATAATAATTATTTATTTTGATTTTGATCTGCTTTGTATCTGGTTACGTTCTGCTCTATATCTGGTCACGAACTGCTTGCTATCTGCTCACGATCTGCTTTATATCTGCCTACAATCTGATTTACACCTGATCACGATCTGCTTGATGTCTTGTGTCTATATCATTTGATTTTGAGTACGCTATATCGTGCTTTCTACAAGCTGCATCCAATAAATTTATTTCTTTACCCCCTCTCCTCTTGCTATTCGTTTTTGAAGTTTTGTACCAGGTCAACAAAACTGATAACCAGGTGGATGTAATTCAACACGTAATTTGTTTATTAAGTTGTTTACAAATCTTCTTCCAATCTTACTGATTAGGTTTTTTTTGTTTTGATTGTAGTTTATAACCATTTTTTTTTCGTTACTTTCCAACCTCTTACAGTGAAACACTATACAAGCTGTACTAGCAAGCTATACAAGCTGTACTAGCAAGCTATACAAGCTGTACTAGCAAGCTATACAAGCTGTACTAGCAAGCTATACAAGCTGTACTAGCAAGCTATACAAGCTGTACTAGCAAGCTATACCAGCTGTACTAGCTATACAAGCTGTACTAGCAAGCTATACCAGCTGTACCAGCTATACCAGCTATACCAGCTATACCAGCTATACCAGCTGTACCAGCTATACCAGCTATACCAGCTATACCAGCTGTACCAGCTATACCAGCTGTACCTGCGATACCAGCTGTACCAGCTATACCAGCTATACCAGCTGTATCAGCTATACTAGCTAGAACAGCTTGCTAGTATAACTAGTACAGCTTGCTAGTATAGCTAGTACAGCTGGTATAGCTGGTATCGCAGGTATAGCTGGTATAGCTGGTACAGCTGGTATAGCTGGTACAGCTGGTATAGCTGGTATCGCAGGTATAGCTGGTATAGCTGGTACAGCTGGTATAGCTGGTATAGCTGGTATAGCTGGTACAGCTGGTATAGCTGGTATAGCTGGTATAGCTGGTACAGCTGGTATAGCTGGTATAGCTGGTATAGCTGGTATAGCTGGTACAGCTGGTATAGCTTGCTAGTACAGCTTGTATAGCTAGTACAGCTGGTATAGCTTGCTAGTACAGCTTGTATAGCTTGCTAGTACAGCTTGTATAGCTTGCTAGTACAGCTTGTATAGCTTGCTAGTACAGCTTGTATAGCTTGCTAGTACAGCTTGTATAGCTTGCTAGTACAGCTTGTATAGTGTTTCACTGTAAGAGGTTGGAAAGTAACGAAAAAAAAAATGGTTATAAACTACAATCAAAACAAAAAAAACCTAATCAGTAAGATTGGAAGAAGATTTGTAAACAACTTAATAAACAAATTACGTGTTGAATTACATCCACCTGGTTATCAGTTTTGTTGACCTGGTACAAAACTTCAAAAACGAATAGCAAGAGGAGAGGGGGTAAAGAAATAAATTTATTGGATGCAGCTTGTAGAAAGCACGATATAGCGTACTCAAAATCAAATGATATAGACACAAGACATCAAGCAGATCGTGATCAGGTGTAAATCAGATTGTAGGCAGATATAAAGCAGATCGTGAGCAGATAGCAAGCAGTTCGTGACCAGATATAGAGCAGAACGTAACCAGATACAAAGCAGATCAAAATCAAAATAAATAATTATTATAATGTCTAAAAATTATCATAATAAAGTGTTAGAAGATCTTGTAAAGACAAGGGCTGTCCTAAAGGAAAAGTTTAAAAATATTAAACTGAATCAAATAGATAGAGTTAATTTATTAGAAGACACCTTTCAACCAATAACAAAACCACTTAAAAAAATCATCAGAAAACTTGAAGATAAACGTAAGGATATGTATATAGACAATAATACTATTAATGGCGACGATGATAATGATGACGTAAATGGTGATAATGAAATCATCGGAAAACTTGAAGATAAGCATAAGGATATGGACAACACTATTGATGATGACAATGGTTATGATGATGTAAATGGTGATAATAAAATCATTAAAAAACTTGAAGATAAGCATAAGGATATAGACAACACTCTTGATGATGACGATGTATATGATGACATAAATGGTGATAATGAAATCATTGGAGAACTTGAAGATAAGCATAAGGATATAGACAACACTATTGATGATGACGATGATTATGAAGACGCGAAGGGTGATAATGACGATTTTCAATATGAAAATATGTCAACTGATGATAATGATGATGAACAAAACTATGATAATAATAGACCTGTATCAAGTACATGTATCAAAAACTTGGAAAGAAAACAACGTTTAAAGCAGACGAAAAACTATCCATTATTTGAAAATATTCAATTACTTATTAATAACAAGCAATTGGATAAAATTTATGGCTTTAACCAAGATGTAGACGGAAGTTGGAAATATGGCAAGGAAATATTAATATTTAAGAGAGATAATACTATGTGGATAGGAAATATGAAATTGAAAATGACACCTGGATTATTTGAGCTAGTATTTCATACAAAACCTCTCCATTATTCTAAAAATGATTTGAAAAAATATAAAGAGATTTTAATTCATACTAATGCACATAAACGTTTCTATGAACCTAATGAACAAGTGAAAGGAACACGAGCATTCAAATATATACGAATAATTAAACATTTATTCGAAACAACAACAAACACTTTAACAAAAGGCAGTGGTTTAATGCTAAAATTACTAGATAATCGGAAATCAAATTACATACATTGGGATGATCCTAATGAACTAGTTGACAGACTACGTTTACTTCTTTCTTCGGAAGGTGTTGGTCACAACAATCATCAAAATGAAATAATATCTATTATCGAAAAGCTTAAAGAATCTAACATAATTTATTAGAAGATGGAAAGAGATTATTTATATTATTAGATAAAGTTTTGATATACATAATTATAAAAACAAAAAAATTCGAAACAAAAAATATGATGATGTAATTGATCAAATAAACAATTTAAACATTGAGGTAAAAAATGACAATGACAAAAAAAAAATAAAAAATAAAATACATAGACAAAAGACACACGATGAAAATATATCACACTAACAAAAACCAACAAACAAAAACAATTTTTGTTTTTAAGATATTAAAGCAGATATCAAGCAGATCGTGAGCCGATGTAAAGCAGATCGTGATCAGATATAAAGTAGATCGTGATCAGATACCAAGCAGATCAAAATCAATATCAAAAAATTGATATACTGAAACAGTGATCGTATAAATTGGTGTATATGTAGGAAATCGTCGTGATTTCAGATATTTTTGTGAAGAGGTATAAAAGTAACGAAAGAAAATGGTTATAATCTGGGGTTAAAATAAAAAACCCAGTCAGTGTAAGATGGGAAGAGGATTTGTAAACAACTTAATAAATAAATTACCTGTTGAATTACATCTGCCTGGTTATCAGTTTTGCGGACCTGGTACGAAACTTGAAAAACGATTAGCAAGAGGAGATAAAGGAATAAATTTATTAGACGCAGCTTGTAAGGAACACGATATTGCATATTCACAATCAAAAGATATAGACACAAGACATCAAGCAGATCAAATTTTAGCTGAAAAGGCCTGGCAACGAGTTAAATCTAAAGATAGTGATATTAAAGAACGTGCTAACGCGTGGTTTGTGACAAACGCTATGAAAGCTAAAGTGAAATTTGGATTAGGTTTGAAGGAGCAGACACATAAGAATAGAAAGAATGAGAAAATAATGAGAAAAGGAAAAATGAATAAATGTAGTAAGAAATTATTCACGGCTACTGTGAGAAAAACATTAAAAGAATTGAAAGAACAGAAACCCCTTGATATAAATGATGCTGTTAAAATAGCTCAAAAGACTATTCATTCAAATTTTAAAGGGAAAAAGCGAGCAAACATTATAATACCGAGAGTTATACCTGTACCGAAAATTGGACGATTTCTTCCACTTATTCCCGTACTAACAGCATTGTCAGCGCTTGGTGGTTTAGCAAGTGGAGGATCTGCTATTGTCAAAGCAGTAAATGCTATCAAAAATGGAAAAGAACAATTGGCGGAAGCTAACCGTCATAATAGATATATGGAATCAATTGCAATGGGTAAAGGGTTATATCTCAAACCATATAAAACTGGATATGGTCTCTACTATAGTCCAGCTCCAAAAAACTACTAGATAACCTACCTGAGCGCCCATTAACAGATTTAGATATAAGAAAATATGGTAAACATCTCAAACATTTTAGGGGTGTTTTCATGCGTGATTCTTTACCTAAAAAACCATTCAAACAAGAATGCGGCATTGTTAATTTAGATGATTCAAATGGTATGGGAACACATTGGGTAGCATATTATAAAAACCACAACTATAAAGAGTACTTTGATAGCTTTGGAAACTTACAACCACCACTTGAGATTGTCAACTACCTAAAATTCCCCATTGAATATAATTATGAACGAAAACAAAAATTTAATACATTTAATTGTGGGCACTTGTGTTTAAAATTTTTATTCAATAAATATAAATTGAAATGAAATAATTCAGAGTATTATTCGTATTCGTACTATTGAGTCTTTAAAGAAAGGAAAAAATGGTGACAACAGCTGAGTTAGAGGATATATTATATAGACATAGTAGTCAAATTGATAAACAACATGTTGATTTATTTTCAAGTATTATCAATAAACTAAGAATATGTAGCAGTAGTAAAATAAGTAAGCTATTTTCATGTATTAATAATATCATACATTTGTATTATTGTGAAAAAATGTACTCAGAATCTTTTAACATTTGTAGATGTCAAACATTTTATGAAAAATATATTATAACTCAAAAACTTTTTAATTTATATAAACGAATGTTTAACTATTATTATATTAAATAGATCTATGTATTGTAATGTACAAAATAACAAAATCTGAAAATAAAATACATATCTAAGAAAAAAAAATCTAATAAAATAAAAAGTAACTTGTTTTAATTAATCTCTTTATTATATGTATATAATTTCTTTTATTTAAACAGTAAAACTAAAAAATTCTAAGTCCTTAAGACAAGTCTATTTATACTCTGGAATGTTGATAAAGGTGTAATGCATTTTAAAAGTAATGGGCAGTAAATTCAATTATTTAAAAACAGATATTCTAATTATGTGTGAAAAAAAACCGCAGGCACAACTATACATTCCTTTCTTATCAGTTTAAAAACAAAAAAACACAACAACAACAACAACACGTATAACTATGTTTCTATTTCTTCAACATTAAATCACACAAAAAATAAAAAAAACAACTATACATGTGTGCATCCCTTTTCTATTTCTTCAACATTTGACCGTCATAAAATGTGTCTGCATTTTATTATCACAAGAAAAAACGATCACACAAAAAATAAAAAAACAACTATACATGTGTGCATCCCTTTTCTATTTCTTCAACATTAAGTCACCCCAAAAATTAAATGAACAAAAGCATACCCTATATCACGTACTCGCTGATCATCGGCAGCATGAACTCAGACTCGAGACGAATCTACTCACTTTCAATTAAAGTAATTCTAACTAAATGCATCATAGAGAACAACCACACACATTACATGTTACAGATACTCATTCTGTCCGTCCAATCATTCGTTTGAAATACAAATAAAAGGAACAAGAAGAAGCAGGCATGCTCCCAAATTTGTATGAAAAAAGTGCCCCAGAAGGTACATACATTTTCACATTACATGTTACAAACCTATCGACTAACCGACCACTACCGACTGTAGCGTACGCATGATCCCAAATTTGTATGGAAAAAGTGCTCTAGAAGGTACATACATTTTCACATTACATGTTACAAACATATCAACTAACCGACCACTACCAACTGTAGAGTACGCATGCTCCCAAATTTGTATGGAAAATTTGGTCTAGAACATACATAAACATACTACTCTTGTCGTTGATTACCGCAAACTAAATGAGGTAACTATCGACGATAAGTACCCGATACCTAATATAGATGAAATTTTAGAAAAACTGGGAAGATGCCAGTATTTTACGACTTTAGACCTTGCAAAAGGATTTCATCAAATAGAAATTGATGAAGAAGACATTCATAAAACTGCCTTCACTGTAGAAGGAGGACATTATGAATTTTTTGGACGACATAATTATTTTTTCCACATCATTACAGGAACACTTAAATTCCATTAGATTAATTTTCAAAAGATTGAAAGAAGCTAATTTAAAAGTGCAACTGGATAAATCCGAGTTCCTAAAGAAGGAAACGGAATTTTTGGGGCATATCGTAACCCAAGAAGGTATAAAACCAAACCCGAAGAAAATTGAATGCGTTAAAAATTTTCCTATCCCCAGGACACCTAAACAAATAAAACAGTTCCTTGGACTAACCGGGTACTATAGGAAGTTCATCAAGGACTATTCATTAATTGCAAAACCAATGACTAGATATTTGAAGAAAGACGCTAAAATAAACATATCTAATCCAGAGTATCAAGAAAGCTTTAATAGCCTTAAAACTTTATTAATAAATGAACCAATATTAAAATACCCCGATTTTACAAAAACATTTACGGTCACTACAGATGCGAGTAATTTCGCCTTAGGCGCCGTTTTATCACAAGATAACCATCCGGTCTGTTTTGCAAGTCGTACATTGAACGAACACGAATGCAACTACAGTACTATTGAAAAGGAACTTTTAGCCATTATATGGGCCACCAAATATTTCAGACCATATATTTTCGGGCGTAAATTTATTATAGAAACCGACCACAAGCCATTAACCTGGCTTTTCTCTATTAAAGAGCCCAACTCAAAATTAGTTAGGTGGAGGCTTAAACTATCCGAATATGATTATGAGATAAAGTATAAAAAAGGCACAAAAAACAGCAATGCAGATGCACTATCTAGAATCCCTACCACATCCATTAGCGTAAACGTATTAGAATCAAACACAACTACACTGAGAGAAACAACTAACCCTATTAATATTTTCAAAAACCAAATTATTATCAAAAAGATCTACTCAGGTTCAGCTAGAATCAAGAATGAGAAAGTATTCAAAAACAATAGAAAAGCAAGCAACTCGATAGAGAGACGTCAATATCAATATTAAAAAACCATTTCAACCCGAATAAATTAAACGCAATCTTCATAGACGATGATCTTTTCGATGTGATAAAGAAAACCTACGAAGAACTCTTTTCGAATAACAACAAATTTAAAATAATAAGATGCACTAAACTGCTTGAGGACGTAGAGGATGAAAACAGACTGACAACACTCATAGATAAAGAGCATTTAGATAAAAATCATAGGGGCATCCAAGCAGTATATGAAGAATTAAAGACACAAATTTACAATCCAAACTTAAAGTTAAGAATAACACAGTTTATTAATAATTGTGAAGTTTGTAATTTGGAGAAATACGACAGAAGACCACCAAAATTACCCTATAAATTAACAGAAACACCTATGAAACCTCGTGAAATTATTCATATCGATGTTTTTTATACACTGGAAAAACAACTGTTCATGACGATGATCGACAAATTTACCAAATTCGCAGTGGCCTATAAAATTAACGGACGGACATGGTTGGAATTCAAGACAAAATTACTACAGTATATTAATACATACGGGAAAATTGAAAAAGTAATAGTGGACAACGAATTGGGCTTCAAGGCCATTCCAATGCAACAGTTCCTAAATGAGGAGAATATTAACATACACTACACCTCCAATAGCAATCATACCTCTAACGCAGATATTGAACGACTTCACAACACAATAAACGAACATCTGAGACTATTGAGACATGACAAAAGAAGCAAAACGGAGACCGTTGAAGAAAAAATAATAAGGATAATAGGTTTTTACAATAACACTATACATAGTACAACAAAAATCAAACCCATCGATTTCTTGAATGGAAAAGTACACGAAGACAGGTACCCTGCAATACACGAATTAATTTTAAAGAAAAAGGAGAACTACTTAAACAAAATAAACGCAAACAGATCTGACCTAGAATTGGAGGAGGGAACTAATTATGTTAGGGAAATTAGAGGAGGCAAGAACCACAGGAAACATAGGAAAATAGACACTAGTAAGTTAGATGAGGACCATGTTATAGATAAAAAGACAGGACTAAAATACTATAAAGCACATATCAAACGAAAGAAAAAGTATCAATCCTAACCACACTTAATTTCAGATGTATTACCAACTACTGTTAATAACCCTGATATCTACTGCAAATACCCAAACTATCGACATACAGGACCTTACAAATAATAATGGTTATATACCAATCAAGACCGGTGAAACAAAAGTCATTGAACGCTACGAAAAAGTATTACATTTTATAAATCTCACATTTTATGACAACACCATAGCACTGTTACATGACAACATACTCTCATTAAACCTTAGTGCAACAACAAATAGACCATTACTGGACAGTGTACACAAAAATTTCGTTATATTGAAAGAAAAAGTAGGAAATTTAACTCCACATTTTAGGCATAGACGGGGACTAATGAACATCTTAGGGAAAGGACTAAAATTCGTCGCTGGATCTATGGATAACGACGATGAAATAGAAATTAGAAATTCTTTAAATTATCTACACGAAAACGAGAAAAACTTGACGGACAGAATTAACAGCCTTACAGTAATAAACGACGTAATCTCTACACAAATCCAAAATATTACTGATCACATAAATAAGAAACAGATACAAATCGGAGACTACTTAAATAAACTAACGGACTACTTACAAAATAAAATATTAAATATGGAAGATGAAATTACGTTCTTGGAACATATCTACCAAATAAATAATGACATCTTACTCCTACGTAACCACATAGATGACATCGGACAAATAATATTTTCTTGCAAATTAGGTATAATTCCCTCAGACATATTTACCAAAACAGAACTAGACTTAATAAACGACTTTGACAGTTATACAAATGCCAAGGTAGCAGTAGCATTACAGAACAATAACATAATACTTATTATCCAAATACCGCAATATTCCAAAGATATTTTGTCAAGAATAATATTTGAACCAATACCAAACATAAAAAATAAATCTATTAATTTAAGTACATATGAAATATTAGTGGATTCTGAAAATAATATATTTGACACTAACATTAAAGACAACTTGAAGAAAAACTTAATCAGATTATCAGATGAATGTATATCAAGCATTATAAATTTCGAAGAAGCACAATGTAATATGCAGACTGCTGTGGGAACACAAATATCTGAAATAACAGCAGGAATACTTATATTCAAAAATTTTTACTTAGATATAGAACATAATTGTAACAAAATAAACATTAAAATAAAAGGAAATTTTCTAATAAAATTCGAAAATTGTGAAATCAGAACAATGAATAATACATATTATAACATAAAGATAAGAACCTATGACAAATTTATTTTACCAAACTTTATTACAAAAATTAAAGAAAAATCACTAAAAAATGAAACATTGTCAAATCTAAAATTAGAAAATTTATATATAGAACAAATTAAACACACACAATCAATTCAACAAACAATTAAACAAAATGTTCACTCAAATTTAATAAATTTTTGTATTAATATAATAATCATAATTGTAATTATTTTGTTAACAATATATCTCTTACGTAACATAAGAAATAAAATGACAATATTGCATATTTCGTCGGAGCTTCAAACTAACGGTGGGGGTGTTATAGTGAAGCCCCAAAATATAATATAAAAGTTCTTTAAACTTAATAATGCTGACATTTGCATAATATTTATTTAACAAATGTCAATTACCTTTTCTGTAGATTTCGCAATTTCCAATTTTTAATTTAACTTAAAATAATGTTAACTTTGCAATTTATTTATTTAGCAAATGTCAATTACCTTTTCTTTAGATTTCGCAATTTCCAATTTTTAATTTAACTTAAAATAATGTTAACTTTGCAAATGTCAATTACCTTTTCTTTAAATTTCACAACTTTCAATTCTTTGAATTAATACATTGAACTCCCGCGAATATGCAAAGTAATTATGTCAAATTCAAAATTGCAACCAAAGCAATTTATGTAAAACTTATTTTATAAACTTAAATATACAGTTTTTAGTTCAGTCTAGTTTAGTTCGGT
Organism: Sarcophaga rosellei; assembly: GCA_930367235.1. Classification (NCBI taxonomy): domain Eukaryota; kingdom Metazoa; phylum Arthropoda; class Insecta; order Diptera; family Sarcophagidae; genus Sarcophaga; species Sarcophaga rosellei. Next base: position 41,742,186 of record OV884020.1, on the reverse strand, counting down.
CACGGGTTCAGTTAAGTCCTAGTCTAAGGTTTAGTGATAAGTTAAACAAACAAATAAATAAATAATAAAAGAAATAAAAATTTATTTTTTTTATTTCCGAAGAACATCAAAACTTAAGTACTAATCAGTGACTACTCCTTTGACTTGTTTATAGACTAAAATCATTTAAAAAAGTTGTATTGAAAAAATAAAGCAGAAAAATAATTCTTTGTTTAAATTGAATTATTTTATTTACTTTAGAGAATTATAATGAAGCTATTGACAACATAAGGATAATAATCAAAATGTTCAAAAAAAGTCCTTTGAAAATGCTACTCTTCAAAAATATGTAAAGGAAAAATTCAATAAAGAGTATTATCTAATCATAGATGTACGAACTAGGTGGAACAGTATGGTTGGAATATACAATAATTTGTAAAAATTAAAAATTCAATAAAAAAGGCTTTAGTAGATTTACACTTATCATCATTGTTTGTTGAAGATTATGCCCCACAATTGGAGACATTGGTAAACGTTTTGAACCCCATAAAAGATGCAGTGGAAGCATTAGGCAGGCGTGAAACCAATTTGATAATAGGTGATGCTATTATGAATACACTTTATGAACAGTTATTATCTGTTGATTCTATACTTTTGGAAAAAATGGTTCACACAATTAAAAGTAAAGTAAATGAAAGATATAATGACAAATTGATGTCATTAGTAAATTATCTAAACACTTCACAACACAATAATACACTCCCCGAAATATTTATAAGACCAAACGTATTTCTCGAAAAACTTAAAATCTTTTTGACCAATTCGTACCATTTTTGGGTTAAATATAACTAGCTATAATATAAATCTTTTTATGTAAAAAAAATATTTTTTTCTTTGTTTAAAAGGATAGCACAAAATGAATTTCATTTTCAAACGAAAAAATTATAAGACCAAAATTAAATAATATTCACCTAAAGCTAAAATAACAATGATAAAAAACAATTACTGAGTAATTTTTATATTTATTAGTAATTAGTGTGTCCACCGTGATTAATAATGACTTCCTGAAGTCGACGGGGCATAGAATTTATTAAATTTTCAATGCAATTTTGACCAATCCTACTCCATTCTCTTATGATGGCACTTTTTAAACATTTTACATCCTTATACTGAGTGTTATTATTGAAAACTTGGTCTGATAGTATTGCCCATAAATTTTTTATCGGATTTAGATCTGGACTACATGCCGGCCAATTCAAAACTGATATGTTTCTGGAGGACAGAAATGATTTTGTTGCTTTTGATTTATGGATTGCGGCGTTATCCTGCTGAAATATCCAATTGTTGCCTAACGAATCATCCCCAAAATTAATTAAAACGTCATCTAATAATTCAATATACTTCTCGCTATTCATTTTAGTTGACATAAAACAAATAGGAGTCCTTCCCGTAGTCGAAATCCCAGCCCAAACCATTACGGTTCTTCCACCGAAATTTCGCGACATTCGTTGAAATTATTCAACGTTATCAGTTATTTTTTCTGATGAAAAAAAGTTAATTTAGATGGTCCAGATGGTTCCCAAAAATATTGGATGGATTCACGTAAAAAAAATCAAGGAATGTCGCGAAATCGCCACTACCACATATACTACATTACCTACTATTGTAAGATAATAACAAAATGTATATATTGGAAAAACTATATCAGCAAGATACCTCAAATTTTGTTCAAGTAACTACAGTTTTAATATAAATATTTTGGACAAAAATGGGCGAACTAGCAATATTGGGTGTGGTACCTCCCATATAAAGTAAATACGAAAATCTGTTTATCTGAAAAACTGTAACAGCTAGAGTATCCAATTTTTGTACGAGTAACTTTAGTTTAAATATAAATATTCTGGACAAAAATAGGGAGTTCAGCAAAAGCGGTCGTGGCACCTCCCATATGAAGAAAAATAACAGTTAGACTCTCCAATTTTGTACGTATATCTAAAGGTTCAATATCAATATTTTTGTTAAAAATGGGCGATCAAGCATTAGGGGCGTGGCAAACTCCATATGAACTAATTATTAAAATCTGTATATCTAGAAAACTATAAAAGCTAGAGTCCCCAATTTTGTATTCCAGATATAGGAAGGTGGTGCCTCTCTGATTAGTGAGTGTGGAAATTATTATATCTTGAAATATGCAATAGTAAGGTATATGACCCTTAAATTATTGAGTTTGAAATTTTCAACTCATGTACATAGTAAGTACTAAAATGCCTACTATTTATATATTGACCTCATATACATACACATATCCATATGTAATAGTTATATTATTGTTTATTTCTAAAAATGGGTAACTAATAAAAATATTTTTTATTTGTTGCATATCTTGAAAAGTAGATCAGGTAAGTTTCATAATCAGCATTTATTGGGCGATGAATGGTAATGTAACAATAGGGAGTAATATTTTCATTCATTATTTTTAATTACCTAAGTAATAAAATGTAAACTGTCAATATTGTTCCCAAATAAAATAAGTAGTTGCAAAACTCATCAAAAAAAAATTGCCGGTGATCGACGCAAACACAATTATTTGTTAAATTTTAATAGCATTAATTTTTTTCAAAAGGTTTTTGACTTGAACCGATTTCATATTAGGTAAAATATAAAGAAATAAATATAACACGCATTCGGTTTTGGAATTCAGTTGAATCTTTGATTCTAAACAAGATAACGTTGAGTGACATTTATTTTGCAACAATTTATAAAAATGCCCCCAAAAAAGCATCCCTTTCCAGAAGCACTAAAAATGAATAGCGTTTGCAATCCCAGAGAGCAAATGAAAGTTCGGAAGAGCGTGAAAGTCACCTAAGGACTGAAAGGAGTTGAGCTTCAACCTCTAGAGCCGCCGAAACGCCATCACAACGTGAAGAACGCCTTGAAGGCCTACGACAACGTGGCACAACATAAAGAGCTACTGAAACGCTTTCAGAAGGCCAAGAGCGCCTTGAAAGTCAACGAAATCTTACCTCTTTTGCACGAGCTCCTGAAACGCCGTCAGAACACGAAAGACGTCTTGAAGGTCTTCGACAACATGCGACAACCCCACGAACTACCGCGACACCTTTGGAACATGAAGGTCGGCTACAAAGCCAGCGAAATCGTACCACAGCATCACGAGCTAATGAAAAAGAAGTCCAACATGAATCACGAGTAAAAAGTCACAGGATTCGAACATCAACAAGAAGAGCAGCAGAAAGTATAGAGCAATATGATTTGCGTCGAGAACAAAATCGTAAACGAATGGTGGTGAATCGACGTAAAGTTTTTCATGGATACTCAGGTATTGCATTTAACTACAGATCTGATATAGATTATATCGAAGACGAATTAGTGGCAATTGGTGGCATGAATGAAGTTTGCCAATATTGCAACGCACTCATGTACAAAAATGAAACACCTTTGGCGACTTGTTAACATGTGATGCTTCAGCTTCAACTTTTTCCAAAAAATTGCTTGATTTAGGTAACGGAACAATTCCAAAGTATATAAAATTGCCTTCAGACTTTTGCAGAATGACACAATCCAAAGAAGAATTAATAAATTGTGTATTTCCCAATATCGTGCAAAATTTTAAAAATGTGCAATGGTTATATGAACGGGCGTTACTAACATCCAAAAATATTGACGTTAATTCCATCAACAGCAATATTCTCAACAAGATCGATGGGAATCTAAGAATTTATAAAAAACGGTGTTCCCATTATTTTAGTTAGAAATATTGACCCTCCACGACTTTGTAATGGCACTCAACTGACAATAAAAAAATGATGAACGACCATTATAACTGGAAAGTTTAAGGGAACTGATGTATTGCCGCCACGTCCTATGACCACATCGGAGATGCCATTCGATTTCAAGCGCCTTCAATTTCCTATTCGCCTAGCATTTGCAATGACAATTAATAAAGCTCAAGGTCAGTCCTTGCAAGTTTGTGGACTTAATTTAAAAAATCCATGTTTCTCACATGGACAGCTTTACGTCGCATGTTCGCGAGTAGGAAACCCCGCAGAGGGGAAACAAAAAATATTGTGTATCCCAAGGCATTAGAATAAGAATTATTTATTTAAGAAAAAAAGTACATATTAAATTTTAGCAAGTAAGAAATAAATAGCCCATTAATGTATTATTTTAGAATTGAAATGAAATATATTGTCATCAAATGAAATTAGAATAAACCTATAAGAAAAATTGCATAATTTAATTACTAAATAAAAAAAATTTTTAATTATTATGTATTTAATATCGATGGGGGTAGCGAAGCACACCGGGTATTAGCTAGTTACTAATAAATACAAAAATTACTCAGTAGTTGTTTTTTATCATTGTTATTTTAGCTTTAGGTGAATATTATTTAATTTTGGTCTCATAATTTTTTCGTTTGAAAATGAGATTCATTTTGTGCTATCCTTTTATTAAACAAAGAAAAAAATATTTTTTTTACATAAAAAGATTTATATTATAGCTAGTTATATTTAACCCAAAAATGGTACGAATTGGTCAAAAAGATTTTAAGTTTTTCGAGAAATACGTTTGGTCTTATAAATATTTCGGGGAGTGTATTAACATAATCAAGACAATGTTAAAATCCTATGCAGAGCAAATGTACAAACGCCTATTCCAAGGTACTGAAAGCGAAAGTGATGAAAATATTTCCGTTGCACAAGTATATCAATGTTTTAAAGAAAAGTTGGAAAGCGCCATTAATGGGGCTAAAGAAAAAACAAGAAATCTGAAATTGAAAACAGACAACTTATTTAAAAGAGAGCTAGCTTTATTTGAAGTACAAACAGAACCAAAAATTTAGACATACTTTTTAATGCATTGTTAACGCTAAAGCCCACTTCTGTAGAAAGCGGACATGTTTTTTGGGTAGATGGTAAATTTTCAACAAATTTACGAAATAGAATGTCTGATGAGTTATTAAATGCACTAATAATCATAAAAACTCTTTTTTTTTGAAAACTTAGTTCTTCGATAACTTTTTATATTTTAATTTTAAAATAATATTTTTAATTAATTCTTAATAATAACTGATCTCAAAATGTTATCATTAATCTGTTTGTATTTGTTTATACAGTATGAATTTAAATGTGTTGTTTTCTTTTTTGTTAATAAAATAACATTTTAATAAAAATATTATATGTATATATATAATAATATAGTATATTGTACAATACTAGTATTGTGATTTTTAAAAGATTTCCCGGGAATTCCCAAACTCTAATTGTAAGGCAGGCTTTCATTCAAGTGTCATGACAGTTCAAGCACTATGATCAACAAAGACGGTGTAATCGAGAAGTAACAGCCATTCTAATGAACATGATGCATAACCGATTGCTTTTTTATTTAAACATTTTAATTAGACAATTTATTTATATAAAAATTTTAAATAATTGAAGACAGCTGGATTTACCAACAGTAGTTTTAAACTACATAACTGATCAAATGCATAACTTTTGTATTTACAGAAACATAAAAATACTCTAAACGGCTTTCAGCAACAATGTTTATATCGTCAATAAATTATTCATTAGACCAGGCCAAACATGTTTTTTTTTTTTTTTTAATTTATTTTATTATTCAGTTACAAAACAATTCTTTATATCATCTTAAAGGTACCTCTGCGCCTTATAGGCATTATTGAGGTGAGTTAGCAATAACATCCTAACAACAATTTAAAAGATGTAAGTAAACAATGAAAATAATTCAAATAATTAATTTAAAAGATAATAATAATAATAATTACATGCATTTGGATATAATATTAAAAATAAGAATAAATAATTTTATCGTAACTTCAAAATTTTCAAGGCAGTAAATCTTCCAAGTTATCTAGCAAAAATTTCTTTAAGTTTGTCTTAAATAATGAAATGTTATTAATTGCTTTTACGGACTCTGGCAAGTTGTTAAATTCCCGACTACCAATATATTCAATTCGTTGCTTAGTCATCTCAAGCCTACAGCGAGTTAATACTAAACTCGTACTATTCCTCGTAAATATCGTATGTTGGTTACGCGCAAATTTTATGGTATGATGACCAATATTGTTCAAGGACTTAAACACAAAAATTAAAAGTTGATACTTGTATATTCCACATATTGGCAAAATCGTTTTGGAAACATTTCTGTATAGTGATATAGTGGAGTACCTTAGAGGAAGGTTGTACACTATCTTTAGAGCTTTGTTTTGTATACGTTGTAGGGATTTTAGTTCATTTGTATTTTTACAGCCATACAAGATGGTTAAATAACCAAATTGGCTTTGTATCAATGCATTGTAAATCGATAGTTTTGTATTCTCATCAAATTTATGTTTAAACTTGTAGAGTATTCCAATCGCCGAACTTATCTTGGACCTAAGATATTGTATATGTATGTTCCAGGAAAGATTACTTTGCAAATGTACCCCTAGATAATTTATCGACGAAACTTCCTTAATTTCGGTACCATCTACTTTTACACTGAAATTATCATTTGGGCAATTAGTTGGCCTAAATTTAACCAGCTTTGTTTTATTAGCATTCAAAATGAGTTTATTTATTCTAACATATTCAACGATTAACGCTGCATCTCTTTCAATGTAGGCCTTAGCCACTGTGTCATATTTATATGGGTAAAATATGCAAATGTCATCAGCATACACAAATAGTTTTCCATTCAAGTCAAGGTGAATAATATCATTTATATATAAAGTAAACATTAATGGACCCAATACACTACCCTGCGGTACACCATGATCTACGCTGCCAGTAAAGCTTTTTTCTCTATTTATCTGAACAAATTGTTTTCTATTTGTTAGATAACTTTCAAATAGATCCAGTTCACGATTACGAACTCCATATAGACGTAACTTTTCAAGTAGAATGCCATGGTCAACAATATCGAATGCCTTCGTAAGATCAAAAAATAATCCTACGACGCCACTGTGCCCATCGTCTAAACCTTTGCATATATAATTAACTACATTTACCACAGCTTCCTCCGTACCACAACCTTTTCTAAATCCATACTGATAATCATTTAGGAGATTATGCTCCTCCAAGTAATTTGTAAGCTGATTGTGCAACATCCTCTCGATTACATTATCAATAGCAGATAATACAGCAATTGGGCGATATAATTCGGCTGTAGTAGCATTGTTCACTTTCGGAATTGGTGTGATTTTATGGATTTTCATTATGTCTGAGTATATTCCCAAATCAATCATGTTGTTAAATATGCGCATAAGATGAGTAGATACATCATCATTACAATGTTTTAGAATTTCAGGAGATACTTGATCGTGACCAGAACTTTTCCGAATATTTAAATTTGATAAGATATTATTTACTTCCGTCGAAGTTGTGTATCCCAGTTTGAATATACCATCATAGAATCGCATTGTTCCCAGAGAATTATACGAATCAACTGGATTTCGTTCAATTATATACCTTAAATCCTTAACTGATTGTATAAAATAGTTATTTAAACCTTCAGCTTTGCGAGAATCACTAGCAATAAGTTCACCATTATCATCAATTATATTTATACATTTATTAGAATCTCTACCAAGTGATTTATTTATAAAGTTCCAACTCTTTCGTGGATCATGCTTTACTTCATCCAAGACATCACGATAATAGTTGTTCATGGATACTCTGCAAGCCCTTTTAATGATATAGCTAATTCTTTTCAATCTATTGCTTAAGTCCATATTGGTACGATTTCTTTTACGTTGTTTTAAAAGTTTCTGTTTATAGACAATAAGTTTTTGTAAATTAATATTAATCCAGGGTCTGATTTCATTCTTAAGTACCTTTTTCCTAGTTTTTATAGAACTTGAGTTTGACACCGCATCATTAATGCACGATATTAAGGCCATTGTATCGGCCGATGGATCACCAATTTGACTTATACTAGATATGTGATTTTGAATATATTGTTTAACATGATTATAGTCACACTGAGTATATGAAACTTGTCGAATATTTTTTCTATAAACGTCAAAAGCAATTCTGCAAGATACAATATTGTGGTCCGATAAATCGCACTCAACAGAGTCTATATGCAATAACTTTTGTACATTACTATATACGTGATCTATTGCAGTTTTACTATCCGGACGAGTAATTAGTGTATGACAATTATCAATATCGTAATGTTGCAAAATAGACAACAATTCTTCACTTTCTTGCTCTCTCAACATATCAATATTTGAGTCACCTACAATAATGCATGGAACACGACCATAGCACGAAAGTAAGTTGTCTATAAAACATAGAAAATTGTTTGTACTACACTTTTGAGATCTATAAAAAGACCCAACGATGAGCGGCTTTCCTTTTATTGTTAATTCGTCTAATGTCAAGACTATGTAATCAACATAATTATTGCTCTCACAAACATTGCATGTAAACTTTAATTGATCACTAATAAAAATAGTGGTTCCGCCGTAACCATCCCATCTACAAGAGTGAATACTGTGATATCCATATATATTATATAATTGCGTATGATCCCTATGAAACCATGTCTCCTGAATTGCTATAATATATGGTAGTCGTGGAAGATTAACAATTAAATCTTTAAATTTATTAAATTTATCAATTGAAGCAATACTTCTCACATTTATACTAATAATATCAATATTTGAATTACTATTTTTAAAATGATTTTCAAAAGATTGTAAGTTGCAAAAGTAATGATTGTTGAACATAATAAAAATAAAGTGGAAATTGTAACTTAAAAACAAACAAACAAAAAAATAGGTATGACGATTAGAACGAATTTCATTTCAAGACTGCTAAGCTATGTTCGCTGCATTTCCAACAGTAGATCTTCGCATTCTTGGTTTGTTAGTAGTTGCCTCTAACAAGAGATTATCCACATCTTCCTCACATCTGATGATTATTGGCTTAGACAAATCGCCCTTTTTAGCAAAAATTTTTCCACTGGCAGCATAAACTGAGCTATACCCAACATTTCTTAAAGTGTTAGCATGTCTTAACAAGCTGTGTGTTTCTCGGCTTAAGTAATCACGGATAAACACCTTTTGAGTGGCTAAATTTTCTTTTAGTTTTGGTTTGACATTCATCAGCTGTTCCTTAGTTTTCATTGAGCTAAACTTAACAACTAATTTCTGTGTATTTGGGGTATTACTATGACCATTTTGATTTCATTATTATTATACATGTTGCTTCAGACATTTTTATAGATATTAAAGCCTAGTCCTCTGATCAAAATTGCAGCAACAACACTGCAAGGACAAACGTAAACAAAATACACAAACAACAATAACGTAAACAACATGTTTACATTTATAGAGATTTCGCGAAGGCAAAGTCATTCTCCTTCAAGAGCATTCATCAGCTGTTTACCCTGTGATATAAAAGGCAAAACAAAGCAGGCAACGAGATCAGAAAGAATTCAGAATTTTGGTACGAAATGTTTATACAAAATGTTGATAGAGTAGTTTACTTTGAATATACGGATATGTATATCTACATTATTTTGCAAATGCAACAAGACTCTGGCAACATTTTATTCCGCACGAAATAATATTATTCTAAATTTTTTTTTACAAACAGTACATGTATACACATCGTTTACACAAGTAAAATAATGTTGACTACATTTGTTGCTTGTCAAGTGTTTCAAAAGGAGAAACAAATGTTTATAAAAAATGTTGAATGACAAATTTACTGTTCTCGTATAAAAAATATGCGATTGTGTATATCAACATTATTTTACAAATGCAAGAAGACTTTTGCAACATTTTATTCCGCACAAAATAACATTATCCTGAATTCTTTTAACGAATATTAAATTTTAATAAACAGTACATGTATACACATTGTTTATGTTTACACAAGTAAAACAATGTTGCACACTTTAATCAAAATGTTGGCTACATCTGTTGCTTGTCAAATGTTTCATAAGGAGAAACAAATGCTTATAAAAAATGTTGAGAGAGTAGTTTACTGCTGTTGTATGATAAATAGGCGGATATGTATGTATATCGACATTATTTTGCAAATGCAACCAAACTCTGGCAACATTTTATTCCGTAATAAATAACATTATCCTGAATTCTTTTAACAAATATTAAATTTTAATAAACAGTATATGTATACACATTGTTCATGTTTACACAAGTAAAACAATGTTGCACGCTTTAATCACAATGTTGACTACATTTGTTGCTTGTCAAATGTTTCATAAGGAGAAACAAATGTTGTAATGCATATTTCCATACAATCTTAAATGCAACATGTTGATAAAATTACATTTTTAACAATGTTTATAGCATCAAGTAGTGTGTAATCTTGCTAACATATAATGAAACCAAGCTTTACAGTGGTTCGAGTGTTTACAAATTTTATTCATCGTTATATATAATCATATCGTGTATTTCAAAACTGTCGGCATAGCAAGAACGTTAGCTGTTAATTATCTAGTAATTGAGTAAAAGCCTTTGCAAAGAACAAATTGAGCAAACGTTCGGAAGAATTGTGTATTCGTAAAGGTTATTACTTTCAAAAATGAAGCCATACTGCTGCTAATGTGAAGATTAGATTTGCCTATCAAAGTCCCCACAGGCTTAATACTCTTGTACAAAGTCTCGATTTGACGCCAAGAAAGTATTTAGGAGATCATTTGGAGGAATGGTTATCTAGCCGCTTAACCTTCAACTAAAGTCAATTGAGAAACTTGCTCATGAGTGCGTGGTGACAAATATCAACAGAAAATGCTAAACAAAACTTGTACAATCAATGTCAAATGGATTAAATGGAGCGCTTGGCGTTAAGGGATATCCTATTAAATATTGGGTATAACATTTTAATATATTAGACCTTTGAATTTTAAATTTACTCTGAATTTTTCTTAGTGGTAAAACCAAAAAGTTTCCCTTACTTGTCCTATGGATTGTGAAAAGCTTTAGCATTTTTATGTTTTATAATAAAAGATAAATAACTAAATAAGCAACACATAAAAACATCAATTATTTTCATATATTGTTACTTAAAATTCACAAGACTTTTCCTGTCTACTGTATATACTGTTAAGTTTTTATCTTTTTAAAAACGTTTAAAATATGAGTTCGTAGATTGCAAATTAAAATAAATTTGTGTTTGGTTTTAAATAAACCCTTTATTGTTCACAAAATACTGAGTGCCACTGTTCACAACTTTATGTAAATAACAACAATTATTTTATTGGTAATTATTCTTTTCACTCTTTTGTGTACACATCAACAATATTTCGTTAGATCTTTACAACGGAGATCTTCAAACCACGATTATTCTCTTTGCACGCAACGCCTCTTCACACGAGATTGACTCAATTCTTTCTGAGCCCATTGTTGCTTTGCCTTTCGTTTTATATCGCATGGTAAACAGTCTGATGAATGCTCTTGAAGGAGAATGACTTTGCTTTCGCGAAATCTCTATATATGTAAACGTGTTGTTTAAATTATTGTTGTTTGTGTATTTTGTTTACGTTTGTCTTGCAGTGTTGTTGTTGCCTGTTTATTTATCCCTTTTTTTATACTGATGTTGTTGCTATATTTTTGTTTATTCATTGATCATGTAAAGAAGTCCATAGTTTTAGTTTTTGTAGCTTTTGTTCATCATTTTAATGTTAAACGATGTAACACCATTTCCATTTTCGTAACAATACAAATTATAAATTATTATATAATTAATAAATAAATACATCATTATAAATGTAAAGTATTTTCTTTTATACCATTTTCTTTTATACAATAACTATGTTCCTGCATTATTTGTAATTTTATGTTTCTGATTTTTAATAAGTGTTTCCTCTGTAGGTGGCAATGTTTAATTAAGAAATTATTTTTAAGTTGGCGTTCCACAACGCCGATATCATTTAATTTATTTTATTTTCTTTTATATACCTGGTGTTTGTATTTCTTTTAATTAAAATGTGTCACGGTAGGAAACCACTTAAATACCTGTGGCATGATAAATTTCTTTTAAGATAAAATTGATATTTTTGATTACAAGCTACAAGGAGAAATATCTATTGCACTGGCGTGTATACGACAGACAATTTAAGTTAATTCTGCAAAATATTTAAACCAAAAAAAAAAAATTCTTTTTAAGACTGTATCTTTGAAGTTTAAAATAAACACTCTCTCGTGTAGGTTGTTTCATATCCTATTTTCAAATTTAAATAAAACAAATTTTATTAATTTTAAAGACTTATTAATACCATTATGTGCGGCTTCTTTGGGTGGAGCGTTTTCAAATTGTTCACTTTTCCATGACACTAGCCCATAAAACAGGCTGCCCGATGTCATAAGTTATTTTGGAAAAGAGGACTACTGTGGTTTGTGTCTTATTCTTATGTACACTTGAACATAAGAAAACTCCACAAGAAAAAGTTTTATATACTTAATTGGTCGTTGCAAGCCTTTAGTCAGGGTTACAGAATACCTTCTCACACTACTAATGTTAATTTTATCCATGAGCGGCATGACCTACGGTTTATTGTTGACTGTGAAAAATTGACTACAAATTGTGAAAAACGTTTAATGGCGCTGTTGTAGTTTTTGCCAGAAGACTGCTCAGAGGAAGTAGCGTAAACAAATATTTTTTTTTCAAATTTCGTATTATCCAAGATGTCTGGGTCAGTTCACTACCTACTATATTACGGTGACTTCAACATCTACATGAGATGATCATTCCTCAAATTATTCCTGCAAAATATCAAATGCGTACGCATATGAGCTGTGTGACACGGCGTCTTGTTGATACTACATGTCGTTGCTGTCTAGATCTGCCACTTCAGGCTAGAAAAGGTAATCATTAGCCTATATTACTTAGCGTTGACAGTAATGGTCTAACCATTGTTGTACTCAAAGGAATATGGATCTCATGTGGACTAGAAAGGTTCCAAATTTTACCATTTTTTAATTCACAAACTTATTCATCCACAAATCACCTTAAATTTGGGTTCGATTCCAATTAAAAACTTTTATTATTTGCATGTATTGTTAAATGTTATATTCATCATTAGTGGTTTAATAAAGCAGACTGACTTCAACAACCGTTATCAACTGACAAATTTCGGAAGTTCCCATTTCACTTTGAGTTAAATTTCATTTTATTTTATTTTGTTTTATTTTATAATCAAAATAGAAGGAAACGAATAATCGAATTGACAGCAAAGGGATTGGAAATGTCTGAGGAACAGACAATAGAGGGGATATATGCGTCTGTACAGGAATACTTTTTCAAATTGGAAAAAAGCATGGAATTCAATGAATAGCAGTTCGAAAAGGAAACATTTATACTGCGGAAGTTGCCATGATATAGAGGAAACGGAATCGGTGCAACACCTTTTACGCGAGTGCCATGTACTTCAGGATAGACATTATCGCTTTTTGGGTGACAGAACGTTGAACATGAAGAGATGGTGGCGGATGTTCAACTAAGGGAACTGAACGCTTTCGTCGGGAGCTCGGGGAGATTCGAACTCACTAATGGAACTTACCTCAGACTAGGAAAGATAGTAGGCCATACGGCTACCAAGTGAACCCGCCTGTGAATGGCAAACTGCCCTCTAACCTAATCTAACCTTATAAAGTAAAATCGTACTGTGTGCAAATCGTTTGATTCGATAGGTACGTCAAAAAAATTGATTTGAAGTATTTGGTGTGAAGTGTAGTCACAGATTGTTCAATGTCTACCAATGTATTCAAAAAATTGCCCCGTTTTATGCGGTGTGCAGGTCGTCGGCAGCATTTATCGGCTTTGGCACTTTAAAAACTCTCTTTGCAAAAAGAATATGTCTTCGTTTAATTGTGATTTTAAGTAAGCGGTGCCACATGTACACACCATAGTATGATACTATGAACAGCGTTGTCAACTCAGTGCTTTTAGCACTGTTTTTAGTGCTTTTTAAAACTTTCGACGCGGGAAATTTTCGCCTAGTGCTTTTTTAGTGCTTTTCTTTTCATATCAGTGACACCAAATCAAAAATTAAAAAAAAAAAAAAATTGGTAGAAGAAATAAGATTAAGACTTCCTAAAAACTACGAAATGCTAAGCAAAATTTCAGTAATCAATGTAAATAATGTTTTATCCCATACAAAAGATGAAATAATGTCATTAGCTAAAGAATTTGAATCTAAACCAGACATTTTGACAAATATTGAAAATGCATGGCGAACGATACTAAAATGGCAAAATAAATGGTTAAATAAATAATATTCGGGGTTGTCATAGAAACCATGTCGATTTTCTTGATTGTCGTGTTTGAAAACCAATGTTGGTTTCATTTGGTGTCAGGAAACCAAGTTGGTTTCGTTAATTTCGAACGTAAATTAAAACCAATGTTCGAATCAGAAATAAAAATTTAAAAAAATTTTTGTTAAAAATTTAAATTATTTATGTTAAGAAATAAATACAATGTCAACAGCAATAGTGATATTTCTATTATTAGGAGAAAAGCGATCAGAAAGAGTGAGGAGAAGAATCATGAGAGATTATAGCAATCCACTGGAGCTGCCAGAGGCAATGTAATAAGTTTTTTAATCAGGAGGAAGTTTCTTGTACTCATATATTTAACTATATTTTACAGATTTGTTTCTAATTATCGCTTAAACAAAGAAGCATTTCGTATAGTACTTAATGCTATTAAAGAACATTTGTCGCGGTCTAAAATTCTTCCAATTTTACAACTTGCTGCTACGTTTCGCTTTTTATCAAAAGGGTCATACCAAAGATCAGTCGGGAACGATTTATGTATAAGCCTTGGTAGAAGTACAGTATCTGAAATTTTGACTGATGTAATCAAAGTCATGGAGTGGTACATTTGCCGACAGTGGGTCCAGCTGAAAATGAATGTAAATGAAAAACGTAGGTCAAGAGACTATTTCTCCAAAAAAATATAAAATTCCTTCCTTTTGCCATCCAATGATGTAGAAGAGGAAAGTGTTCCATTACCACTGCCAACTTCTCAACAAAGTGAAGCTCAGGGAATCAGGGATGAAATAGCAAGTAATTTATAGGAAAATCAAAAAAATTTTAGTAAAAATCAGGATATCTTTTATCCTATATCAAAAATGTTCTATCTGCAGTATATTTGTTCTGTGGATAAACCATTTTGGATATAGGATGACGATATATTTTTTTATTAATAATAACAACAACTAAAACAACCAAAATTCAGCACAGCTTCTACAATTTTAGACAATGTGCTCAATGCTATGGAGCGGTTCATTTGCCGTTAATGGATGCAACTAGAAATTAACTCCAACGATAAGCAAAGAGCAAGGGACTATTTCTTTAATAAATTTAAAATCCCTTCAGTAATTGGTTGCATAGACGGGACTCATATAAAGATAATAAAGCCCAGCTTTAGCGAGCATTTGTACTTTAATCGAAAAAGAATATGAATAGGAGGATCGAATATGGAATATGTTGAGTGCTTAATGAGCATTTTACACTACCATCTGGAAGAGGCAGTAGGAATTATAAATTCCTGCTGCGCTGTGCACAACATTTGCAGGAGCTATAATGTGCAAACCAATAAGGATGAGCTGACTTAATCATTACCTGAAAGGGAAGACACTGTTATTTTGTCATCAAGCACGACTCTGCAAAGTGAAGGTCAGAGAATCAGAGACGAAATAGCCACTACCTTATAAGAGATTGGTAAAATAAAAGCTATTTATAAAGTAAAATTGAAGTTGTTTTTATTTCATATAACAAACAGACAGCTGTTAGCTGCTTGGTTTATTTCCAATAACAAATCCGATAAGAATACATTCTGTGACACTTAAAACCGATACTTATTCAAGTTCGAAAACAAAACCGATAATCTTGGATTGTATGACACCAAATTGATTTTTGTGTCGTTTTCAAATCCAATTCCGACATTATTGGAGTCTATGACACCCCTGATTATAATGTTTTAGTGTTTTTTTGTCAAAATTACGCGTATTTTTAACGAGTTTGGTGCTTTTTGAAAATTTATAGTTGACAACGCTGACTATGAACCTATTTCGAGTTGAGTTTGATGAGTAATTCACCTCATTTTGGTGCAGTATATTGTCCGCCATGTGAATGGGATTTGGCTCTACTAGACTATTTTCTTGTCTAGTATTTGAAGCCCTAGTCTGAGCAATACGCATTTCTCTTACAAAAGCTGCCAAATATTAGTAGTAGGAATTTATATTCCTACTGCCAGGCTTCTTTTGGAAAATAGTTTTAATGCATTTCATTGTTTCTTTCCATTGTTTGATAGATGTTCTTGTCTTGTTCATAATGCTCCTTCCATATAATGTTGTCATTATAATGGTATTTAAGACCTAAATATGTTTATTTGTATTTTTTTTTTAAAGTGGACAAAACTTTCTATATAATCGGGAACAGTCAAACAACATTTATAACGTGAATAACAAACTTTAATAATATGAAATTCAAAATGATGCACAAGAATTATTGTTTCAAGCACATAAACGTACAACAAAATAAAATCATTTAAACTTTTTTAACTTTTTTTTTGTTTATTTTCTTCACTTTTCATTCGCATTTTCTTCACTTATACTACATTTCGCTAAAATGAAAAACTTATTCTGTTGTTATCCATTTTTTATTTTACTATTGTTATTTTCTCTATTGTTTTAGGTTTTTGTTGTTACTTTTCTAATTATTTATCGTTTTGCCCATTCAGCAGTTGAATGCAGATAGTTTTGAATGGATGAGGTTGTGTTGGATATTAAAATTTACATTAAATTGACATTTTCATTTAAAGTTCATCGGAGCGCACAAAAACTTTTATTTTCAATTTTGTTTTCGAATATCATTTTGTATTTTTTTAAATATACTAATACATACATATTAGAAATCAGCAATAAGTATTCAAAAAGATGAGTAGATTCTATTCATACTCATAATTTCGGATTCTTAAACGCATTCATACTTATTTTAATATCATACTTATTCTACTCATATTCAAAGTTTGAAGTACTCATCGCACTCATACTTACCAATACGCATGGTGCTGTTGATTTCTACTCTCCTTTACTCAATATTTACACGAATCATAAAATAAGTATGATTCGCGTACGAACACTACAATACTCCCTAGAAGGTTGTGTATTTGCTTTGCTTGCAGTCTTTGTCTTTTTCTTTCTTCTATTTTTGTAAATGCAGCAACAACTGAGACACTCGAATCATAGATGAGTATTATAAGTATTTTTCGAAATTTATGAATCTGAATGAGTAGGCGTATGAATCAAACATACATATTTCGAATATAATGAGTTCGATGTCAACGTTGTACTCATACTCATTGCAACCTGTACCATAAATCAATGTTGTGGTGAGTACGAATGAATTAGCGTAATTGAATTTCAATACTGTTGAATCACTCATACTCAAAATATCATTAGTACTTTTGAGTAGGGAAAAAACGATTCATTCATAACGGGTATTTTTTTCATTATTATGAGTACCCAATAAGATAGAAGTGAGCGTTAAGCAGAAGGGAGGATCATCCTGCCGGTAACTTTGTGTTATTATGATTGCAACTTCCCGTTAAAGTTGGGTTTAGTTAAAGGTTACTTTAGTTAAAGTGAACTCTAAAGTTACCTTTAACTTCTTTTCGTTATTACAACCTACAGATAAAATCAAGATAACTTTTTCAAAAATATGGCATTGCTAACTGCATTGTGCAGTGTCAATAAAACTGCTAAAACGCTCACTTCTATCTTACTGAGTACTCATAATAATGAAAAACAATTTATCTGTCCGTTAAAATCCTCCCTTTAGTTAACGGCAAGTTGTAATAATGGCCCTTAAGGGCTTAGAACTGCTGTTATCCACTTTTTTAATTCTAAAAGAACTTATTACAACAAATGCTGACTTAAAGTTTCAAAATAATATACTTCTTCAGTTATTCGAACATTTTTATGTCACATTTACTTTGAAAGCATGCTTTCGAACGCATCAACACTGTTATTGTCCTGTCGATATTATGCTCTCTACTCAACAATTTTCGACATTATAAAACAGAGAAAACAAAGTGTTCTTAAGTAAATTGTGACTCAGACACTAAAAGTGTAAGTAAGTGAATGCGCGTACTGGTTGGTGCCTTTTTGTTAATTTTTAATGAAAGAATTTTATTTTTTTTTTATTTTTTTGTTAAACATTGCTTTGAAAAAGTTAGTTATTGTTGCTTTAGTGAAAACATTATCTTGAAACAAGATAAAGTAGCAGCAAAAGTAGCAACACTATTGTTTTATTGTATTTCCATTCTAAATGAAGAACTGCTTGTTGTTCTAATAAGAACAGGTACAAGAGTTCTTGATGCACAACAACAGATACAATTGCTTTTCATTTTGTTTATTTTTTTTTGTAAAGCTTTTTGCAACTTTAGTTGCAATATTTACCAAACAAACCCGCATAAAACAAAGCGAATTGAGAACAAAGCAAACTAAACAGAAGAAGAAAGTATTAAAATGTTGGTTTCCAACTGAAAGAACTCTTCTTCCATGTAAACACTTTTGCTAAAACACTAAAGAAATATATATTTTCGTAACTGTGTGTGGTAAATGATGGTATATGGTATACAATTAAGAAGGTTGTCTGAGAAATTATCTAGTAAAATTATACGATAATATATTTGTGGTTTGGTATGCCATCTGCTAAGTAAGTACTATTAAGAAACAAATCGAAAGAAAAAAGAACAGCAGTGTAGTCATGGGATTCCAATTGAATTGAATCTCTGTATCAGAGCTGTAGATTCAGCAAGCTTTAATAAGAAGAGCTTTTTCTTTAGGTATGACACGCTTATATTAAATTGAATCAAATATATTGAGTATTTTTAAAGAAATATTGTTGAATGAATATTTTTTTATTATAATCTACCAGGCTCCAAGGCAATTACTTTTTAAATATTGTTACAAAAATGGAAACGGTGTATCATCGTTTAACATTAAAATGAGCAAAAGCTACACAAACACATTCAACGAACTTGTTACAAGTAAACCAACAACATCGTTATGAAAGAAAAGGGAATAGACATGTAAGTGAGAACGCAACAACAAGCAATGTGAACAAAATAAACAAACAACAATGAAGTCGAGATAGAGTTCTGGAGAAGGCGAAACCCCGAACGTTCTACTTGAAGAACCTTCATCAGACATGGGTATAAAAAAAGGACAAGAGAAATCGGGCAACCAGTAGCAAGAATTCAGTCAGTCTTGTTTGAAGACGCATTGCGTGTGAAGAAAACTGTCGTGGTTTGAAGATCGCCTTTGTAAAGATCTACCGAACAGTTGCTAATGCGAATAGCGAACAAGCAATTAGTGCTGTATACGTCAGGTAATAAAGAGTGGCACACAAAAGTAGTGCAAACAATAAAAAGTTTAATTGTAACTAAACATAAATTTATTTTTTGTTTGCAATCAACGAACTCATTTTTTAAACGTTTTAAAAAGGTAAAAACGTAAAAATATTATGTGTTACAAAGTCTATTTGACTATTTTTTCTAATAAGCCTGGCGTCCAAGGGTCGCTTGGATATTGATTCACATGTTTCAAAGGTTGCTGGTTTAAAGACATAAACCCATTGCTTAACATAGTCTCATAAAACGTAAGCCAGAGCATTTAATAACACGAACTAGGGAGCCACTGAACGGGACCATTACTGAAAAGAAAGCCAATAAATCGCTTGTTAAAGCCATTGTGTAGCAAGTTGAGTTGCCTTGATACAATCAAATGTCGTGTATGTTTAGCTCATGAATGATTAGCTCATTAATACACAATGCAGTTAGCAATGCTCGGTAGCACTCACGATTCACTGTAACAGCAGCTTCTTGTTGATTTCGAAAGAGATGAGTATCGATGATGCCTCTAGCGTATAAATCGCATCCAACTGTCAATGGATGTAATGTTTATTTTAACGACTTGAGGACGGGTTTCGCTTCAAATATGGCAATTTTACGCATTTAATTAGAAAAATGTTCATTTTCATCAAAAATGCATTACAAATGATAGACCAACAAGTTAAGAATAATGACAATCTATGATATTTCCTTCGGTATGTACCGGAGATCAGCAATGAGTATTCAAAGAGATGAATAGATTCGAATGATACTCAAAATTTCTGATACTTATACACATTCATACTTATTTTCATATCATACTCATACTACTCATATTCAAAGTTTGAAGTACTCATCGCATTCATACTTAACAATACGCATGATGTTTTTTATTTCGACTCTCCTTTACTCAACATTTTCGAGAATCACAAAATAAGTATGATTTGCGTAAGAACACTACAATACTCACTAGAAGGTTGTGTGCTTGATTTGCTTGCTGTCTTTGTATTTTAAATATTTTTCTAAATTTATGAATCTGAAGGCGTAGACTTATGAATCAAACATATTTCGAATGTTATGAGTTTAATGTCAACGTTGTACTCATACTCACTGCAACCTTAACTTAAAAATCAATGTTGTAGTGAGTACGAATGAATCAGAGTAGTTGAATTTCAATACTGTTGACTCATTCGTACTCAAAATTTCATGAGTACTTATGAGTAGCGAAAAAACGATTCATTGTTGACCTCTGGTATGTACATACATACATACATAATTGGCCATTACAACCCTTCGTCAGGATTACGGCCTAGCTTCTCAACACCACTCATGTTGTGTGCGTTAATTTTATACATGAGTGGCGGGACCTACAGTTTAAAGTCGACTCCGAACGACAGATTTTTTGAGATGGTATGTACATTTATTTAATTTTTTGAAGGTTTTGAATCGTAAAGAATAAAATTGAAGCGAAAGTGGTGAGTAACTGCACGGATTGCTTACTCGCAAGTCTGATTATGTTGACTGCAAAATGGGAGAGTAGCAATATCAATTTGTAAACGAACTTATCTTTTTCAAAATTAATTGTCATAACTATGAAGCATTCGTTTAATCTTAAACAACTTGCTAGACTTAACTGACCAATAATATCAACGCAGTTGGATATTCTCCGCTGTCAAATCATAGTTATCGATATTGGTATGTATATTAACGTCCACGGGACTAAGTATCTGTTGATTAATACCGGCAAACTTCTACTTCAAAGTTAATAAAGAAAACCAGCCAGTGTTTACAAATAAATTTTTCGAATTTTAGAAAGAAAAGTGTTCAATATTAAACGATTTAAAGCTTACGAATGACTTACATATGCCATTTCAGTTTAAAATAACCAAGGATAATGAGGGATATAATAATGCTTAATATTTGCTACATGTATTCAATTAATTGACCAACCTCGTAATTATTTGTATTTTCGTATTTGTGTTTGTTTACCTACTTAGGGAATTTATCTTCAGTTTGTATCATAAGTTGTTATTAAAAATTATTTGCCGAGGAAAGGAAAATAAATTTTCAAAATTTTTAAGTCTTATAACAACTGACAGGCCTTAACAAGAGAACAATTAAACAAAAACCATGTTTGGATCTTTAATGAAACTCAAAAAAAAAATATTTATTGAAGCTGTAGTCTATTTAATACTTGATGTCAGCTTAAATTCATGAACAAAATATTTATTGACGTTGGAGTCTATTTAATATTTGATATCAGTTTACTTTTGCAATTCTCATAATAAAATAGGAACAGCAATCATAACCGATTAGATAAATTGCACTAAGCAGTGGTAAATAATGGTAAATAAGTCGATAAAATTATTGGTATTAGAAAATTCATACCAATCTGTCAAATTAGTTGTGTTAAATTATCACGAAAGACTATTTGCAACGATCTGGAGTAGTTGACAACTGATGCTTCGTTTTTATCGAAAAATCATCTTCAACTATGACGCCCATTTCTGGATGAATGAGTAAGTGAACACATAGAATTGTGGAATTTGGGGCGATAATAATCCACATGAGATCAAAGGTCATCGAATGCATGCTGTTATAGCCACTGTTAGGTTAGGTTAGTGTGGTAGATTTGATACCAAAAGCTCACTTGTGCATGCATAGCGGCCAGTTGTGACGCCACAGTTGAACGCAGTCTCTGTACTGACCAAGTTCCTCCGAATCAGGGAGGGAGAAGTTCGCCAGCGCAAGAGCTGCACATTTAAAGCACGACTACCCCACGCTAGAAAACCTGCTTGAAAGTTTGATAAACGAGGCATTATCGTTGACATCAATGGACGATAGCTCCGTCAAGCCGACAATGGTTGGAGAGCCAAATAACCTATATCTCCTCGCAAGAGATGGGCACAGACAAAGAAAGTGGATAACAACCTCCTCTTCCTCAGCGGATCTGCGGCAGAAGTGTGAAATTTTGCCTGACAGCGTCATCAATCTATGTATATTCCTTTGAAAGTACGTTAACTAGGTATTCACTGTAAACGGCAAGTACTGTAGGTCGATAATTTAGACACCTGCAACATATGGTTTCAACAATACGTTGGTTGCTACGTGCTACGTAGCTCATGTTACATTGAATAGTCTGCTCAAGGGATTTGAAGTCACAGTTATGTCATGTAGAGGTGATTTGAACTGGCCATCGGGATCGTGAGATTTATGCGTTGATTTCTGCACCAGAGTGATGGGATATTGCATACTTCAAACTGTTCCACTCCACACTCTGGCGCATATTTGACGGTGTTATACTGTATATGTATGCCATATATTTCTAAGATATCTCATGCACTGTTTTATTTAAATTTAACGCGAGGAAACGCTTAAAAAGACCTTTTATTTTAGGTAGGAATTATAGTAACCTGAAGATGTCATATTCAAAGCATAATATAAATTAACAATTAGAAGCATGGTTTTTTGGATATACGGATTAACTTAACCTTACTTGATTGATCATTACAACCCTTTAGTCGGGATTACCACCTAGTTTCTCACACCACTCATGTTATGTTCGTTAATTTTATCCATGAGCGGCTAGCCCTACAGCTTAAAATCGACTCCGAACTACAAATTTTCGAGAAACTTTGCATGGCAATTTTATTTACTCTTAGAGTTTTTGCCAGGAGACTGCTGAGAAGAAGTCGCCGAAATAAATAGTTTTCCATATTTTGTTACGTTTGATATGTCCAGGAGTTGGGCTGCTGGCGCTTGTATAATAAGTCAACACACTCTACATAATTTTTTTTTTTTTACGCCGAGGAGGGGTGAATGTTCCTAACCGCACCATAGAGGAAGTCGTCACATCCTCCGTGTGTGGGGCCCCACCCACTAAATTCCCCCCTCGTCTCGTGGACTCGTTGTGCCCACTCCGGAACTACGGTGGTATTACTTCGGAGTGGAGTCCTTTTGGCCATTTGGCCCCTGCGTGTTCATATCCGCGTCCGGATTGCGTGTCGAAAGTTGAGGAGACATTTACGTGTCTCCACTATTCCTCTCGTTCCCTGTGTCGGATTCCGTTTGACACGTGTGCAAGTGTCATCTATGCCGGCGTGCCTGCATGTTCCGCAGCCTCCAGATCTCTCTTCTTCAGTCTTAGGATACGCTCCACGTAATTCGCCACTGAAGTCCAATTCTTTCCGCTCGCAATCATAACCTCGACAATGTTAGCGGCCGTGATTGTTCCAACTATCGATGTCAGCTCAGAGCGGTGGCTCTGCCAGCGTGCACACTCGAATATAGTGTGCTCTGCGTCATCAATTACTTCCTCTTCTTCGTAAAGGCAATAAGGGGAGGCGCTCTTGCCCATTCTATGCAGGTATTTCCTGAAATACCCATGCCCCGATAGCATCTGTGTAGTGTAGTAGTTCACCTCTCCGGTTTTCCGTCAAATCCATAGCTCAATATCCGGGATAAGTCTCGCCGTCCACCTTCCTCTGTCCTCTTCATCCCATCCGCTCCGCGGCTTGCAGATCCACGGGAATTGTACCTGCAATCATAAGTACGGCTGGCGCGGATACTGTGCTATACGCCGAAGTGATACGCAATGCAGCCGTTCTCTATACCGATATAAGTGAGTACGCTCGCTTTCTAACATTGAGCACTTCGGCCCAAATTTCACTTCCATAAAGCATAATGCTGTTACTAATCTCCATCAGGAGTCTCCTTCTCGCCGGTAGCGGGCCTCCAATATTCGCCATTAGTTTGCTGAGCTGTCCTACGATCTTTTGGGCTCTGTTAGCCGAGTATTTAATCTGTTCCGCATATTTTAGTCTGGGATCCAATCTTATTCCAAGGTATCTCACCGAGCTCTACATAATGGATAACGGCGGTTTATACTGACCTAAAGTATATTGTACCTGGGGCCTAGCTAATGTTAAAACCATTAATAGCTTCTTTAAGCTCAATATTAGGAAATCTGATTGCAATAGAATAGATAGTGTGTCACCTACAAGTGATTGAACCAAATTTTCTGATATGATTGATGCGGATATTGTTATCAATTAGTTATGTAAAAAGGTTTCCTTAAATATTGTAAATAACACTGTGCTAGAATTTGACACTTTTTTTTGTGACAACCGGGGCACCTGGCGGGTTAACCTAATTCGGGTACGCTGAATCCAGTGGTGCTAACCGTTTTTTAGGTTAGCTCTTGTTTTCGAAATATACCGTTATTTCGAAAATGGAGGAGGTTGCACAACATACATTCGCGTAAGGCGTAAAACCAGAAATTTTGCTAAAAAACTATTTTTTAATTATGTTTCTACAACGACTGCGCATATTGGAAAAAGTTTAACCTTACTTAAAGAAAATTTCATGGCGGAATTTCGGTTTTTTAGTTTATTATAATAAACTAAACCGTTTTTGAGTTACGCGAATATATGTTGTGCAACCTCCTCCATTTTCGAAATAACGGTATATTTCGAAAACAAGAGCGGTTAGCACCACTGGATTCAGCGTACCCGAATTAGGTTAACCCGCCAGGTGCCCCGCTTGTCACTTTTTCCAACCAACACAGTACGTAGGTACTTTTAATATAAACCCTTTTTTTAATGTAATGTGCCTATAAAATAGGGTATCATATAGACGGACTTGACCGAATAAAACTTTCTCAGTAACGGCATTTTGAAAAATTTTTTTTTTTACTTTACAATTTCATTTCTATTGTTAGTTCTTGTGCAAGTTGTGAATTCCAATTTGTAACTTCCTATACCGAAAAAGAGCACGAAAAGAGAAACGGAAATGCACAAACCTGTATGACAACAATGGAGACTTTTAGTAGTAAAAAGTGCCTAAAGCAACAAACAGGAACGGAAAAGAAACTTAAAATAGAGTTTAAGTTTGGTTTTCTATTTCTTTTTAACACCAATTTAAGGTAATAAACTTTAAGGTAATAAACAATAAGGTAAACATTTATTTCTATTTTTTTTTAATTAACTTTAAAGAGTAGAAATATCTTATGCCATAATAATAAGGATTATGTCATAAACTTGTAAACTCTTGAAAAAGTTAAACGAGTGATATATACTGTAATACAATAGTCCTCAAATGATTAAAATTCGCAATTAATGTTTTAAACTTTTTCACTGGAGAGACAAATTTAATGTCTCTTAAACTTGATTAATTCTTTATTTTTCTATTCTATTAAATTTTCTTGCAAAATATGTCATTATTTAGTGAAAGTGTTGTTTTAAACTGGCCACAGAATTAAAATGTTTTCAGTTTTTCTACTTTATTAATGCATCTTTAATATCAAGTTCTGATTCGATTTTTTAAATTTGTTGGAGAGTGTGTTTTAAATATTATCAAAAAATATATGTACAATAATTAATCATAAGGTTCCCACACCAAGTTGTTCCGAGGAAAATAGGATGGTCATACTGAATCTTAAGGGAGCCGGGAAGAAGGTAAAAAGAGTTTTAGAGTTACTTGGTTGCTCTAGAGAATAAATTTAAAGTGTAATGAACAATTTGAAATCTCAAATAATATACCCAAATTCCGTAAATCCACAGCCGCGGTAGGTGCATTATTCATAAGAGTGTCTAAAGCTGGCCAATTTAAAAGTTTCAAGCCAATGAAAGTTGAATTTGTGTATGAATTATAAATAATATTAAACGATGGCTAAATAAAGTTTCTTTATGTGGATACATTGCACAGCGAAAACCTTGCGTATCAAAAAAAAAAAAAGTATATACAGTAAACCCTCCTATAACGCGGTACTCTCAGAACGCGGTTTCCACATAATGCGGGGCTGAAATTGCCACAGCCCTCCTATAACGCGGTACTTTCAAAACGCGGTTTCCATATAACGCGGAGCCCTCCTATAACGCGGTACTCTTACAGCGCGGTTTCCGTTCAATAACATCCCATAAGTTCCTTGCAGTCTTTTAGTTTAGTTTTTATTTAATTTTTTTTATCAATCCTTATATGAACTCTTGAATTCAATAAAAATAATTTATCTTGCCTTTTGTATTTCTTGGTCTCCATATAACGCGGTACGAATGATGGCGTTTGTACTAACTCTGAGTTTCTTATAGCGCGGTTTCCATACAACGCGGTAGACGGTTTCCATAGTACGCGCTACGAATTAACCTGGTTTGTACGGTGAAATCCAAGTTTCTTATAGCGCGGTTTCCATATAACGCGGTACGCACTCACCGCGTTATAGGAGGGTTGACTGTATGTATATGTATATAGATCCATTGTGCCAAAAAAAGAAATTTTATCTCATATATTTTTTTAAGCCTAACGTCAAGCTAACCAACAGTTATACCATCAAAACAATTAAATATGATGATGGAAACATTATGGTGAAACCTGCTTCGTCTTGGAGTATTGGACCAATACAAGAATAAACCTACATGTTTATAAAAGCATCAGACAAATATAATGCTACCATAGGTTAGGCTAGGTTAGGTCGAAGTGGCAGCTTTGATTACCAAAGCTCACTGTGACGCGACAGGTAAGTGCAGTCCCTCTATTGACCGAAATCCACTAAACTTAAGAAGAAGTTGGTCAGCGCAAGGGCTGCACATTAAAAGCGCGACGACCCCACGCTGGACAACCAGCCTGAAAGATTCTTAAACGAAGCTATATCCTTGACATCAATGGACGATAACTCCGTTAAGATGGCAAAGAATAGAGAATCAAATAAACTATATCTGCACCTCACAAGAGATGGGCATTGACAAAGAAAGTGGATAACAGTTTCCTCTTCTTCAGCCGAACAACACCCACGGCAGAAGCGTAAGGTGGGAGCTGCAGTGGTTCTGTGTGTCTTCCCATAACACAATGACCTGTCAGCATGGCCACTGTAATCGAGATGACACTACGATCAAATCCAAGCAGTTCGTTGTGCGCCTTCTATCGATCAGCAGCCAAGAGCCTTTATTTAACCGAGGTAAGTGGGATACCCGAATCGATTGACGAGCTTAGAGTTAATCATAACGCCCGATAGAGATCTTATAGCAGCCTGACTATTAGAGAAGATTGAGATGGCAATGCTATAATACACAAAGAATAATTTACAGCAAATGTGACACATTCGTACACGACATTGACCCGAAGCACACTTCACGATTTGTAAGAAGCTATCTGAGGAATAAAACATAAATGATTTCAAGTGACCAGCTTAATCCCCTGATCTCAATTCAATTGAGGACTTGTGAAGTGAAGTTGAAAACTGGTAGAAAGACAAAAATCCCAAAAAATGCTCTGGAATTGGGGAAAAACGTCAAAATGTGTCAAAATGTGGATTATTTCTCAATCTCTCTGTCGGCGCTTAATTAAAAGTTTGTAAAATCGAAATGTTATTAAAAATAAAGGTAAACCCACGAAATATTGGTGGTAACAACATACATACATACATAATTGGTCATTACAACTAGCTTGTCACAGCACATCTATTGTGTGTTAATTTTACACAGGAGTGGCGGGACCTACAATTTAAAGTCGGCTCCAAACGACAGAGTTTTGAGAAACTTTTCGTGGCAATTTTATTTTATTTTCCAGAAATCTGCTGAGAGGAAGTCGCTGAATATATATTTTTCAATATTTCGTTTTTCCGTGGAGATGTCTGACCTGGGGTTTGAACCGTGACCTTTCGTCAATAAGCCAACACTATCTATTAGACCAGAGCGAATTTAAACTCAAAAAATATTGCAATAAAAATGAAACTATTAATTGCTTTAATTATATGGGTAACCCAGAAAATTACCATAAAATTAGAAGAACAATTAAAGCATGAAGCCAGAAAGATAGAAAATGTGTAGTTTTTACTAGCAGAGCATGCATTTGCAACCATTTTTCAAACCTAAAAACTGCATTAAACTTATTTTTTAAAGACCAGTTCGATATTAAATTTGTTTTGCGTGCAGTTTTTATGTTTTTTTTTGTTTTTGATTTTATTTTTTCTGCCAGAACAAAAGAATTTACTTTTTGAACTTTTTGGTGGTAACGTGTCTGTCACGTCGATATAATCATATACGAGTTACAAAGTATTTTCGAACATGTTTTGGTTGAAAACAATGCTAGCGAAAAAATATACGGTTTTTTGCAACAATTACCCGCAGCATTCCCCCATCGCTATTTGGTTTCTGTGGCACTTTCGGCAAAAAACAAAATGTTGCGAAAGTCGTTATAACAGTCACGGAAAAAAGTTAAATAATGTTATCGATGTTATAACGTACAAGTTTTTGAATTGTACAATGCACGTAGTCGACGACTATTTTGCCAGCGTTTAAACAATTATCGAATGCTGTTGTAGGAAATCAAATAGCTAAGCATATGCTCACACATCCGCTTCAATGGGCTTTGCAAGATAGTATATTCGGTCTTTTAGAGGTGATTACGAGTAAGTTCTGATAAAATAAAAATAATGAAGAAATATTCGGGAACATACATAAATACATCAACCAAAAGTTGTGCATATCATAATATCTGTAATGTTTTTACTAATTTTAATCAACATTAGTTTTCTATATCTTTGTATAACATTTAGGCTTTGTTAGTCTAACACACAGTTGATGCTACTAGTATTGATGATTTTTATTTAAAGCTAATGTTATGAACACAATAAACGCAACGCAACTTGCACAACAATTTTGCAATTGCAGCCTCTGGTAGGCTGCATACGCTTTAATTATAATAAAGATAGCAGCAGCAAAGGAAAACAAATAAAAAATGAACAGTTCATTAATTCTTTATCAATGGTGCCACTAAAACGTCTTTTGCATTATATTTTATGCAACGCGTTTTTATAACCTCTATCATGTATGCATTAACAACACTAATCTTTTCACTGCCAGCACAAATCCTCTCTCTGTTAGCACAAAATTTTCTCATTGCTGCGAACAAAAATAGAAATTAGCTTGAAAGCAGGAGAATCTTTACTTGTTGTCGTGCTCTTTTTAAAAAAATCACTTTCACTGAACGTAAGGAATAGATTTACGCTAGCTCAACGTTTGAATTTATTGGAAATTTATTTCCAAATCAAAGACAATTGGTCGGAAATTGCACGAAAATGTTGTCCAAAATTTGGTTGCAGAAAAGGAGCAACAGTGCCGGGTATACGCAAATTTATAGCTAAAGTTCGTGTTCGTATAGGGCGTACACCCGAAAATATCGAGGCTGTGGCTGATAATGTACGTGAGAATCCATCACTCGTCATCGTTCTCAAGAATTGAACATTTCACGCACCAGTTTGTGTCGAATTTTGCGAAAAAATCGCGGTATGACGAATTACAAAGTTCAATTGGTTCAAGATTTAAAGCCGCATTACCATCAGTTTCGGTTTCCCTTCGAAAAAAGTGCACTAAAACTGGCCCGATCGAATGAGGTTCTGTGAGGCTAGCCCCGCTAGCCATATGAATGAAATAATATTCTATTTCTAACCGGAACAATTGGACTTCACAACAAAAAAAATTGGCAAAATTTCAAACTGTTTCTGTGTTATTGCATTTTTAAATTTAAACTTTTATATAGCCCACCCTTTACTAGGGAAAACTACCAATAGTAGTATTTGACCTTAAAGAAGCAGTTTTAAATGAATTGTAGTCAATGATGAAATGCGAATATATATATTTAAGTATATATTGTTACGAAAATTAAAAAACTGGATACTGGTGTTTTGCTTTTATACCGCTTAACATTAAAATTATAAACAAAAGCTACAAAAACAAAACAATGCAGCGAAAAAAACTTGTATACAAATTATCGTACTGCTTAATATAACAACAAATACCAGCATAAAAAAAGAAGGCAAGTAAACAAAAATACGACAACAAATACCGACAACAATAAACATGTAAACAAAAATATACCAACAACATCACAATTATAAATGTAAGCCACGATGTTTACATTTATAGAGATTTCGTGAAGGTGAAGTCAAGAACTTCCGCCTTCAAGAACATTCATCATGGCAAAGTATATATAAAAGGCAAGGTAATGCAGGCGACGGAGCTAGTGAAGTTCAGTCTGTTCTGTGTGATGACGCGGTGCGTTTGCAGAGAGTAATCGTGGTTTGGAGATCTCCGTTATAAAGATCTGTTGAATAATTGTCTAGTAATTGTTATTGTTTCTGCAAAGGGTATATACA
Source organism: Sarcophaga rosellei (assembly GCA_930367235.1). Classification (NCBI taxonomy): domain Eukaryota; kingdom Metazoa; phylum Arthropoda; class Insecta; order Diptera; family Sarcophagidae; genus Sarcophaga; species Sarcophaga rosellei. The sequence continues at coordinate 41,711,667 of OV884020.1, read as the reverse complement.
GAAGAATAACAAAGAAAAGCAGTTGTTGTTGTTGTTTACATCAAGTTGTGAATAGTGGCACACAGAATTGTGGGAATAATAAAGGATTTAATTAAAACTAAGCACAAATCTTTTTTATTTTATTTGCAATCTACGAGCTCTTTAAACGTTTTTAAAAGGTAAAAATTTAACATAATGATAACTTTATAAGTCAAATTTTCTTATTTAGATAAAGTAACAACTAAATAGTAAATTCGTCTATAGTTATGCGTCTTTACATATATAAAAGATCTAAACGAAGACAATTTATTAAACGAACTTACATGTATAGAGCTAACGGTTAAAAAATATTCTAGAAATTCTCCCTCATTTTCTTTCGGTTTTAAAATTCCACAATCAAACAAATTTCCTTCATAGCAATCAACTTCTGTGTAAATTCTACGTCGTTTGATGAAATAGCAAATCAATTGAACAAAGACTTCAGAATATTAAGCAATCATTTAGAACAGACAAACGCATACACCAACTCGTACAACTGTACCAACTCATACAAAGGCGCAATTACTGTCAAACAAATACGTCTTTGGACACACGTAACTTTCCAAAATCTCTTTGTGAATCATAGTAAAAGATGATCGTACGTGCACAGTTAAACATGGATTGTAATTTTTTGCTTCAACTATTGAATCTTTAATTCAATATTGATTTTGCAATGAGTTATGTAATCCTTTTTATTGAAACGAGTAACACTCATTAACTAATCCTTTTTTTCCGATGAATTGTGTTGGCATTAGTAAAATATGTATGTAGTGGGAGGGTGGCAACAAAATTTTCGATTTTAAACTTGAATCTGTTTATATTGAAACTGACAGAAATAAATCTGTGTCAACTTCATTGTCAAGTAAACAAATATTTTTCACAAAGCATGATACTTAACATATTGTTACGTTTTTACCTTTTTAAAAACGTTTAAAATATGAGTTCGTTGATTGCAAACAAAATGAAAATAAATTTGTATTTAGTTTCTATTAAATTCCTTATTGTTCACATAATTTTTGTGTGCCACTGTTTACATCTTGATGTATCCAACAATAATTTGCTTTGTTCGTTATTCTTCTTTCCACTATTGCGTAGACACTAACGACATCTTTATGACGGAGATCTTCATACCACGACTGTTCTCTTCACACGCAACGATTCTTCACACAAGACTGACTGAACTTCACTTACTAACTCGCATGCTTTGCCTTGCCTTTTATACGGCAGCGTAAACTGTCTGATGAGTGTTCTTGAAGGCGAATGTTAGTGGCTTCGCCACGATTTTGTCCTCCTTTCGTATTAAGCCAAACAAAGAGGTGATGAGTTTTATGAGAAGTTTCAGATCAGTCGAGCAATTATCTAGTAATTGTTATTGTTTATGGAAAGGAATAACAAACATAGCAATTGTTGTTATTTACATAAAGTTGTGCACAGTGGCACACAGAATAGTGCGAATAATAAGGAATTTAATTAAAACTAAATACAGATTTATTTTTATTTTATTTGCAATCTACGAGTTCATATTTTAAAGGTTTTTAAATAGTAAAAATGTAACAATATAAAGGGCTATCCATTTCGTGGTTTCAAAAGAATGGAACTGGAATTCGACATCTGTCAAACTAAGTTGTGAAACCAATTTTTTTCTTTTCAGTTGAAAGTCTGACATTGACGAAAATGGATCACTTAACTATCACACAACGCATAAAAATTATCAAAACCTACTACAAAAATGGTGATTCTGCCACAGCCACGTATCGTGCTTTAAGAGGAGATTATGGTTTACATAATCGTCCAATTATTCAAGCAATTGGCAAAATTGTGAAGAAATTTGAAGAGACTGGAGTGGAGAGAGGCCATTACATCCAGAAAAAGTCACTGTTTGGTGCGCTCTTTGGTCCGAAGGTGTGATTGGACCTTACTTCTTCGAAAACGACGATGGAACGACTGTCACCGTCAATTCGGAGCGTTATGGTCATATGATAACCGACTTTTTTTTTGCCTGCTATTGAAGAATACGGCTTGGAGAATATGTGGTTTCAACAAGACGGTGCAACATGCCACACAACACGAGCGAATATGGCTTTATTGCAAGAGACTTTTCCTGTCCGCGTAATTTCTCGTCGTGGCGATATCAACTGGCCACCAAGATCATGCGATTTGACACCATTAGACATTTTTTTGTGTGGCTACGCGAAAGACCGTGTTTACGCAGATAAACCTTCAACTCTTGAGCACTTAAAAACCAACATTCGTCAAGTTATGGCTGAGATATTGAGCGGTATCTCAGGTATGTGTCAAAAAGTGATCGAAAATTACCTCAAAAGAATCAATGCTTGTTGTTTCGGGGGGAATTGGGGTAAACCTCCAAAATAAAATATTTGGCGAGATTGCGGGGAAATAAAAAATACAAAAGGTATTAGTGTAAATAATCAATAATTATTTATTCGTACACAAAACGTACCTTTAGCTTCGGGGCTGGATCGAATATTGATCTCTTTTCTTATATCGTTATAACAATTCTGTCATAGTATTAACAACTCATTTAGTACACACAGTTGTACATTACTTATAACTAAACATAACATTAGGGTGGCCAGCGTGAACATCCCGCCCCCCTTGCAACATTGCAACAAGCGGACCGAGACGTCACCTGGCCAGAGATCAATAAGTTTACATTTCAGGGTATTTAAATTGAATAAAAAGAGGTAAAGAGAAAAATAAAAAATTGATATAAAAAATAGATATATAAACAATTAAAATTTAAAAAATAATAAAGAAAAAGAGCTTTTGGTTTTTTCAAACCAAAGATTAGTGTTTAATGTGCCCAAAACTTAATGCTAATAATTATCTGACATAAATTACTTAATTTTTTTAAAGAATTTTTCAATAAATATTATGAATTCATCATGAATTGAAACAAAAATAACTTTTATTTCTGCTCGGAAAAATAAAAGTCAAAAAATAACTTTTATTTCTGCTCGAAAAAATAAAAGTCAAAAATAAGTGTTATTTTTGCTCGACAAAATAAAAGTCAAAAATAACTTTTATTTCTGCTCGAAAACATAAAAGTCAAAAATAAGTGTTATTTTTGCTCGAAAAAATAAAAATCAAAAAATAATTGTTATTTTTTTTCTAAAAAATAAAAATCATGTTTTTAAAAAGCATCGCATTTTATAAAAATTTGGTCCAAGACAATCAAAATGGTATACTTGGTTTTGTTCTCCGACATTTCCTTGCGGTTGTTTTTTTTAATCAAAAATTCAAAAATAACAGTTATTTTCGGTCCCTGATTGTAACTGTTCTCCAGATGCAGCTAATGATAATGACATGGCCATATCAACATAGTTATTATTACAATCAGACGGTGTTACCGATTCGACGGAGTTTTTAATTAAAGTTACCAAGTCCATATTAATAGCAGGATCAGCTAGCAAATTGCGTGCACACAGTTTAGTTTTTGAGAATACTTTTTCTATTGGGTTTAGCATGGGGGAGTATGGACGAAGAAAAACAAATGTATGTATGGTGCTGAACTCATTACCAACAACATCAAAATGTAGATTCTATGTTCAAGAAATACTGAAACTATGCGTTGGTAACAATGTTTGTAGGGTTAACGGTTGAACCTTTTTTAAACATACTGATGAATGGCAAAAATTATTTAGTCACCTTTTAATTTTGTACAAAGATTAAGATATTCCCTCATTTAAAATAATAAAAAATTAATTTGAAATGATATAAATTGAAATTGAAAAGAAATAAATTTAAATATAAATGAAAAAAAACTAATTTCAAATGAAAAACAATGAATTTGTTTTAGAAATTATTTAATTTGTGTTAAAAATAATTTAATTTGTTTCGAATAAAATTTAATTTAATTTCAAAAACATTTAATATTGTGTGTTTCACACATAATGTCAACGTCCAAACTTAACAATAAAAAAGAAATATCATGAAAAAAATATTTTATATGTGTTTTATTTACGTTTACTTTTGAAACCACGAAATGGATAACCCGATACATATAATGGCGAAGTGGGGTAGTGGTCAAAGAGGTTGACTACAAGCTGACAAGCCCAGGTTCGAATACCGCTGAAGAAGAAAAAATCTTTCATCATTCTAATTTTATCTAATTAAGTGGCTTCACCCTCCTATACAATACAATCCATCTGAGAAACCCTGCAAATCCTGTAAAAGGGAAGAAAAGATAACATCACAAGAAAAAACGTAGGAATGAAACGATTAGCAAGGTTCCCCACCACTCCATCAAATATTGGGAGGGCGTGGCTTGTAGGGCCTGCAGACCACCACCAAATCACCTGCATAGTTGAAACAACAAAAAATTAACGAAGCCAAAACAAGGTAGAATAACAACAAAATGTATCATATAGCAACAACCGGATCACAAATAGCACTCAACCATATAAGATGGAAATGCTTTATGGAAGCTATATGCTCCAAAGAGGGGTAATGGAAAAAAATAAAGGTAATATTTTAATTGTAAAGCTAAAGCCAAGCCAAACTAAGTTGGTTTATTCACTTGCTTTTATTATTTTAGTTTGTAGCAAATCATATGGTCAGTAAAAAGTTAACAACTGTCATAATATTTTCCCATTAGAATGGTCATATGCAAATTTCGAAGAACTCGAAGAGTATTGAAATTCAACTATTCTGATTCATTCGTACTCCGTACAACATTGATTTATAAGTACAGGTTGCAATGAGTATGAGTACAAAGTTGACATCAAACTCATAAGTTTCGAAATATGTTTGATTCATACGCCTACTCATTCAGATTTATAAATTTAGAAAAATACTCATAAATGATTCGAGTGATTCGAATCATTCATCAAAATTTACAGTCTTAGTTGTTGTCGCATTTATAAAAGAAGAAGAAAGAAAAAGATAAAGGCAGCAAGCAAAGCAAACACAAGACCTTCTAGTGAGTATTGTAGTATTTGTAAGCGAATCATATTTATTTTGGGATTCTTGAAAATGTTGAGTAGAGGAGAGTCTAAATCGACAACATCATGCGTATTGTTAAGTATGAGTACGATGAATACTTCAAACTTTGAATATGAGTAGTATGAGTATGATATTAAAGTAAGTATTAATGCGTATCAGTATCAGCAATTATAAGTATGATTATAATCTAGTGCTGACCTCTGGTATGTAGCAAATATTTTTTTTCATCAAGAGAAAATCGCATGAAAAGAAACATGAACAAACAAACATTATAAAAAACAAACAAACAAAAGAATTATTTTTAATATTTTTATTATAACAGTTAGGTTAGGAAGTTATCCATCAGTGTTTATGCTGTATAACCGTCGTTTATGTTCTTTACTAATATTATAATGCAAAAGTAAAGTACTGGCCAGAAGTTATGGCCACTATTACCATTACAGCTGAACCATTACTGTTGTTTACAAAAGTGCTCGTAAATAAGCACCCGTGCCAAGAATCTGGAAAATAATAATTTTTATGATTTGTTTAATGTCGAATGTGTCCTTTGCAGTTTATGTGTATCAAATTGAATACAATACAATATACAATGATTACAACAAGAAGCAAAATATTAACGTGTTCATTAACTTTATTAAGTTCATCAATATCGTTTCATTGTTATTGTACATGTTAAATAGCCATTGTTATAGAAGAAAACACAAAAGTTGGGACATAAAAACGACGTGTTTAACTTTTGAAACGCTGACAAGTTTTTAATATGCCTCTCAACATGTTCAAATGAATGAAACAAAATAAAAATAGTTTGACATAATGCTTTATTCTTCATTATCGAGACGTTTTTTAAGAGCTTCAGAATTTAAAATTACAAAACAACACAGAAATGCTAGAGGAATCAAATATTTTCTGTTATAATTTGATACCATGGCTATAGGCTACACGTTGCATTCGATTCAATTTTTGATGTCATACATTGGTCATTACAACCCTTCAGTATTTACGACCTAGCTTCTTACACCACATATGTACATATATTGTATACGTTAATTTTATCCATAAGAGACGGGATCTACAGTTTAAAGCCGACTCTGAACGACAGATTTTTGAGAAACTTTTTCATGGCAATTTCATGCTGAGAGTCAGTCGCCGAAGAAATATTCATGGAGGACTCTCTGACCTGAGCGTGAACCATCGCCTCACTACTTACTATACTACGACTTCTACTTTTTGACTACATTCTCCTATAAATCTTCACAAAAGGCCGCTACTCGTGCTGAAGTAAGCTTTTGGCATCAAGGCACTCTAACCTAGCTTATAAATCTGGCTGTACGACATTAATAAATGCAATGCTTCAAGAGCAGTTAGCTTAAATTCTTGTACGAACTGAATTCTATAGGACCGTAAGCCAAGTTCCTGACGTTAAATATTCCAAGTAATCGAAGTCCAAATTCTAATAAGTTGAGAACAAAGAAGGATCGATTTTGCTGTGCCATCTTCAAGACTTAGAGCATTTAATTACCTTTTTGATGATTTTGAATCGGGAAGAGTAAAGTTAGTGCGAAAACGGCCATTCACTAGGCCGATTATGTTGATCATGAAATGAAGGAAGTGCTTTGCGATCTTGGCTAACAGATTTATTTTTTTTTAAGGAAATATTCACAATTTGCTTATCAAATTTTATTTAATAGAAATTTCAACTCAGTTTGACATTCTTATCTGTCAAGTCGGGGTCTTCTGTCCATCAATCTCAACGGCGATGATCACCAAATCGTTTTGGTCTAAATTAAATGATTTGGACACAAACGCCATTTGGTTTCAAAAGGACGACACTATGTGCCCAATTGCTCATGCCATATTGGATATTCTGCACGAGCGATTTGAGGTTATGCACATGTAGATGATGTAAACCGGAACTCGAGATCATGCGATTTGACTTTCTTAAACATTTTCTTGTGGGGTTTTCATAAGTAGCAGGTGCACACGAATAAGTCACAAACCGCGACAGTCCTTAAAGCCAACATAACCCATGCGATTAAGCAAATTCAATCTGATTTATGTGTTAGAGTCATGGAAAATTGGACAATTCGGATGCGCTCCACTTATAGAAGCTGGTAGAACATTTAAACGAGGCTGTATTTCACACATAATGGCATCAATAGGTCTTTCAAATACACTTTGTTTTATTCAAATTTAAAGACAAGAAGCGTTTAAAGAACTTTATTTAAGAATAATTTAAGTAAACAGTTCTTTAATGTTTTGATTAATGCTTTAAACAATCACCACATACAAAAATATTTATTTTTTATATACCAGACAAAAAGCATGAAAAAATTAAGCAAACAATTGAATAAAAATTCACACAAACTCTTACAAGGATGTTAAACGAGGATAAAAAAAAAAAAAAACACACATCTTGTGAACAAGAAAATTACAATGAAAATAAAAATAAAAATGAAACAAAACATTAAATGCTCAAGTCAAGTAACACGCCAAGACAACGTTTAACATAATGGCATTGCAAAAGACGTCTTAAGAAAAAAGAAACAGAAGTTGAAAAAGTAATACAATATTAAAGAAACACTGATCGAAGGGGGAAAAGAAAAACGTAAAGGATAAAACGACAATATTAACCGAAAACATTTGCAACAATTCAACAATACTTAAATGAAGTACGAAGAACTAGTGTCGAACATCTCAGCATTACTTGGAGTATGAGCTAACGAGATAAAGCAGAGTCAAGTGAATTACATGTTAGTAAACATTTCTTCATCATTGTCTTTATCAGCTTCATTGACGTTAATATTACGTACAATTGTACCATCTATACATATTAAATTTTTATTCTATGCAGTGATTATATAAGAAGTGATACTTTTGCGTCTAATGTTGTAAACATAACTATTGAATAGAATGAAATAGAGATACGTGAAGATTTAAATTCGAACATACTTTGTGAATTTCACTTGATGACCAATTGCTTATTAAGTACTCCCATGTATGGGCCAATGCCACGAAGTCCATTTTAGTCTTTTTAAGGGGATTGATTCATTTAATTAGTGTCAAATTTTAAAGCGAATTCTATCTTTAAATTTAAATAAAACAAAGAATGTGTGAAATATAACATCGAAATTTTTATTCAATTAAAAATACTAATGATTCCGCTATGTGTTGAACATACATACATACATATATAATTGGCCATTACAACCCTTCAGTCAGGATTAGGGCCTAGCTTCTCAACACCACTCATGTTGTGTGCGTTATTTTTATACATGAGTGGCGGGACCTACAGTTTAAAGTCGACTCCGAACGACAGATTTTTTGAGAAGCTTTTTCATTGCAATTTTTCTTTTTTTTTACTCTCAGAGTTTTTGCCAGAAATCTGCTGAGAGGAAGTCGCCGAAGAAATATTTTTTCATATTTCATTTTGATGTCTGACCTGGGATTCGAACTCGGGCCTTTCGTCTGATAAGCCAACACACTACCTACTAGACCACGGCGACTTCAACATAACATCTTTTAAATGCTAGCCATGGCTTCTCTGAGTAAAGCGCATGAGTAATGCCCCTTTCCCACATGGGATGATGATGACCATGTGTCATGAGCAGTGTTACGCTTAGTTGAAACCACAACGCGTTGTCGTTATCCAGACACATTCAAATCAGGCCTAAAGAAGTTGGTAATCACTGACCTATGTATATTGCTCTGGCAAATGTCGTTTTCAAAGAAATATGAACCGATGACACCACCAGCCCAAAATTCTTATCAAACAGTGACTTTTTCGGAATGCATTAGACTCTGTTTTATCTCATGAGGATCGGTATCATCCCAAATTCGACCATTTTATATGTTCACATACCCATAAATCGATTTTTCTGGGAAATTTTGGCTCAGTTGCCAATTGCTCTTCAACCCATTCAGCGAACCCATGTCTATAGTTGTTTACCTGCAGTTTCTGTGTCAGTTCAATTTTGTACGGATGCAGGCTGAATTCACGACGCAAAATTCGCCAAGTTATGATCTGAGAAAGGCCAAGTTCTTGGATGCGAAATCGACTGCATCGAATACTACTATGCACCCTCACGGACACCAGAGGTGTTATCAGCAGAACTTGGGTTTCGTCAACGTATGGACTTTGGTTGATTGTTTATTGGAGCATTGGACCCAAATTTATCCACATTGGACCCCATTGTCCTACTTCTCGGATGGACGATTATTGCGATCTTAAAAACAGAGTGAATAAACGACTTCTAATTGGGCAGATGGAGGTAGTTCCGTATTGGAAGACCCTATTGTTGAGCTTCGGTGTTATAGCTACTTCAAAGGAATGTCCTCAAGGAAATTAATGCGACTTGTTACCAAAAATTGTCTATTTCTACATAACATTCTTGCATAGCAGAGCACATCCATCTGTGTACTACTAACCAGTTTATGAAACAATTCAGTACAGAGAAAATTCGTTCACTCATTATCGCACCATTTGTGTGTGAAATGTTTTCTTTGCAGAAGTTTAAATAAATTCAAATCTAATGCCCTTAAACAGTAACCCTTATTCCCTACAACCTGGTTCCGAAACAATGTAATGTATGAGTAGGTGTCATACCTAAAGTGTTTATCTTAAAAAAAAATAATATTAGTTGCCCACTTTGGTCATTTGTTACGGTTGCAAACCAAAAACCGTGTGAAATCGAGATAAATTTGTTTGGGTCGTAGTACAAAACAATAAGCGTATAAGCAATAAATAAGTTGCCGTAGTCTAGTAGGTAGTGTGTTGGCTTATTATACATAAGGCTCGGGTGCAAACTACAGGTCAGACATAAAAAACGAAATATGAAAAAATATTTCTCCGTCGACTTCCTCTCAGCAGATTTCTGGAAAAAATCTGTGATAATAAATAAAATTGCCATGAAAAGTTTCTCAAAAAATCTATCGTTCGGAGTCGACTTTAAACTATAGGTCGCGCCACTTATGTATAAAATTAACACACACAACTTGAGTGGTGTGAAAAGCTAGGCCGTAATACTGACTGAAGGATTGAAATGGCCAATTATGTATGGTATGTGTATGGCCAATATGGTATGTGTATAACCAATAAGACTATGGTGGCTCATGTTAAGATCTACTTTAAAGCAATTGTTCTTATAATTTTTGACAACACTGTAGGTTAAGTTGATTTTCGAAAGAAAAAAAGTCTGTTTTTATCACTAATTTAGTTTAGTTTTTCAATTTCGTACGAGTGAACTGGTTTGTTTTGCTATGAAATTTGTTCAATGTTTTCTAATTATTTCTTGCTACATTTCTTGTTCTCTAAGGTTTTCGCAATTTTTGGTAAATATTTCAATTCTTTTATAGAAACTTTAAACATTTGCAAAAGTTTACAATTATAGAATAGTTTTGATAACTTCCCGAATAAGTTTTCTTTTTTAAGTTTCCTCCCATTCCGAATTAGTTTAAATACGATGCGATGCAGATGAGAGAATTTTGGAAGAAAGAAAAAGGAAAGAAAGTGAAATAAAGTATTTATCCAGTTGTTGTGATTGCTAAATGCTTGCTGTTGTGTTTAGCTTCTATTGCAAGTTGTAATGTAAGGGATTTTGCCGTTGTCCGTTTTGTAATTTGTTTCATACTGTTAGTGTCATTCACCGAGCTTATCATCAGCACCATCAATATCTATATTTAAAGTTGAGTTAATTTGTCTGCAGTTAAAATAAATAAAGAATCCATAAAGTTAGAGAAATTCAAGAGCAAGAAAATAGAAGAAAAATATGAATTAAAATGATGGGATCAGCTTCGAAAAAGATTAAAAATAACAACATGTTTTAAACTGCATTACACTAAAAATAAATTCTCCAGTAAAGTAATGGGAATAATAAACAAAAATTATTGTCTTCTCAAATACGATAATTCTGAAGTCTGCTGAATATGGTAGCAGCTCTCAGCCTAATGCTTTGATTGTATCCCAAACCGGCTTTGCTTTGTGTGCAGGTGCATTGTCATACAATAAACACAATAGACGCATAACAAGTGCAACAATTTTGCAATTGCATCCTCAGCACTAATAGCATAGGATAGCACTAATCCTATATTGCCGTCTCACTGTTAGCAGTATCGTTGCTCTTTGTCGTGTTGCCTTTAAAATAATCATTTCCATATGCACTCTTGTATTTATATTTTTGAAAGACTACTGGGGTTCCTGTAAAGCGTCTATTGTGCTTATACAACCATGTTGCAAAATTCCGTTAACGTGTCTGGTGGTCCACTCTTCGCTTTTCGATCAATGCATGGTTCAAATCAGAGATCAGCAATGAGTATTCAAAAGGATGAGTAGATTCAAATAATACTTATTTTAATATCACACTCATACTACTCATATTCAAATTTTAAAGCACTTATCGTATTCATACTTAACAATACGCATGATGTTGTTGATTTCGACTATCCTCTACTCAACATTTACAAGAATCACGAAATAAGTAGTAGTATGAATACTACACTACTCAATAGAAGGTTGTGTGTTTGTTTTGCTTGCTGTCTTCATCTTTTTCTTTCTTCTTTTTTCGTAAATGCAACAACAACTAAGACCGTAAATTTTGATGAATGATTCAAATCACTCGAAGCATTTATGAGCATTATAGATATTTTTCTAAATTTATGAATCTGAATGAGTAGACATATGAATCAAACATATTTCGAATGTTACGAGTTTGATGCCAACATTGTACTCATACTCATTGCAGCCTCTACTTATAAATCAATGTTGTAGTGAGCACGAATGAATCAGAGTAGTTGAATTTCAATACTGTTGACTCAATCATACTCAAAATTTCATGAGTACTTATTAAAATTAATCATTCGTCGTTGGTAGCAATTTGTATAAGGGTTTCACCCTTATGGAAATCGTAGACCCACCAGACTCACAGCATTGTCTTCTTGCCGAATCAAATTGGTTTTCCAGCCGAAGTGATGCCTTTATATAACAAAAGTTTTGAAATTATGTAATAAACCGTTTCAGAAGGAGTCCTTTCTTTAAATGTAGTGTCACTTTTTTGTATGTGGCAGCTCTCATAACAGCTGTCATACATACGCTTGTGGACATACATACAATTAAGTCACTTATGCAAAATTTTTCATTTTTGTAAAAATTAAAAAATTTAAGAAAAGTGGAAACAAAAACAACTAATATTAATTAATTTCATATGCTTAATAATTTGATATCAGACTTAAAATTTAAATGAACACATAATTAAGTCAATTGAAAAAAAAAATATTGAAAATTTAATTTAATTGCTTTATTTTTCACCCAAACTATTTTGAACCTTTAATATCTTGTAGGATACCCTTTTTGGCGTATTATTTCAGTACATCTTTGTGGCATTGAGTCGATTAAATTGCGGCACTGCTCAGGAGTAATATTATTCCATTCTGCCTGGATAAGCTGCCAAAGTGCTTTTTTGCTGCTGGGTTTTTTGGCTGCAATTGCTCGTTTTACGATCCCCCAAATATTTTCAATAGGGTTCAGATCGGGACTTTGAACTAACATATTGTTCACGCAACGAAATAAATTTCCAAGTACCTTTGTTACATATTATAAGTCTGCAAGAAAAACTACATCTGGTCTACTTACCAGAGACCAACCAATGAGTATTCAAAAAGATGTGTAGAATCGAATCATACTCATAATTTCTGATACTTATACACATTCATACTTATTTTAATATCATGAAACCTCTACTCATATTCAAAGTTTGAAGTACTCATCGTATTATTATTATTATTATTATTCTCTTTATTCTCAATTCAGACTAATTGGATACAATTCAACTTAAATTCTAAAGTTACAAATTAAAATGTTAAGTGTGAATTTTTTTAAAAACTGCACAGATTAATAAAAATCACAGCGCAAATCTTAATATACATGTTAATACTTATATCTATTTTGATTTCATTTAATTCAATCTATTAATTCAATTCCCCATAAACTTTCGGACAATTCGTGTTGTCGCCATTATCACTGCCTTTTGCATTATCTGCCATAGCTGTTCCGGCATCCTGAGCTCCTTCAGGCTGTTGTGTAAGGATTTTGGGATCAGACCTGTGCTCGAAATTATGATTGGTATAATCCTCACAGAGTTAACGTTCCATTGTCGCCTAATAGGCTCGATCAGTACACTGTATTTGCTTATTTTTTCCTGATATTTCGCTGCCAAGTTGCTGTTGTTTGGTATAGCAACATCTATAAGCCATACCATCCGTTGTTCCTTATCCATCAGCATAAGGTCTGGCCTATTTGCTGGTATACTTCTATCGGTCAAGATGGTACGATCCCAATACAGTCGGTACCCAGCGTTTTCCAGTACAGCATCAGGATTGTATTTATAATACGGTACTTGTTCTGCAGTACTCAAGGAGTGCTTTAATGCAAGTTGTTGGTGTACAATCTTAACAACAGCGTTGTGGCGGTCAATATATTCCGTCCCCGCTAAACACGTACACCCTGATGTTATATGGTGTATAGTTTCACCTGAACTGCAACCATATCGACAGGAATCATTAATTACAGTTTCATCCCTGACTATAGTTTTTAGGTAGTTTCTCGTTGCAATTACTTGATCCTGGATTGCTATCATAAAACCCTCAGTCTCAGGGAACATTCGTCCTTCAACTAGCCAATAGTTCGAGGATTTTGTGTCGACATGATCTTGGCTAGCCTCATAAGGGTGCCTACCATGGAGGGGTTTACTCATCCATGCCTGCAGTTTGCATTGATTCGTCGAAAGTAATTCATCAGTGTGGTTCTGACTGAGGAGAAGAGGTGTAGTGTTATCTACCCTACAGACCGCACTGTGTAAGGGGGATGTTGCGGCCTTTTCTACAAAGAATTTCCGCAAACCCTCAATCTGCTGTTTCCTCTGATTATTAATGTCTTTTAGTCGTCTTCCACCCATGCTTCTCGGTAGCAGTGTTCTTTCAGTTGCTGACATTTTCGCTGCAGGGCCTCTATATCAGTGTTGCTCCAATTTATTACACCAAACGAATAACTTAGAGCTGTTGTTGCATAAGTATTAATAGCTTTGACCATATTTCTCGCATTCAGGCTGGTCTTTAAGATTCTCCTGACTCGCTTAGTAAATTCTTTGGCCAGCTCTTTCTTCAATTGGCCCTGTTCAATGCGAATAGCTTGCCTCATACCCAGGTATTTATAGGTTTCACCGTTCATCATTGCTTCCATCATTCTTCCATCTTGGAGATCGTGGGGTATCTCCTGCAATTTTCCTCTGATGGCATGTAGGGTTTTGCATTTGCCTCATGGGTGGCTACTAAAGGTGTTGGAAGTGTATAAGGTTCATCCCACAATAGTCACCTTCCTGAGCCACATTATGAATGATTGGAGAACTAGAGTCTCACTAAGAACACCAACAGAACAAATAGAGACAACTGAAATTCCAATCAAGCGAGGCATATTCCAAGGTGATTCACTAAGTCCGATATGGTTTGTACTGTGTCTAAATCCGCTCTCAAATCTCCTTGACTCAACACGATATGGCTTTGAGATCAAGTACAATGGCGAGAAACTCTATAAGCTAAGCCATCTGTTATTTATGGATGATATAAAGCTTTATGGCTCTAATCAACACCAAATCACATGCCTACTTAACATAGTTGAATCGTTCTCCAGGGATATCAGTATGGAAGAATCAAAAGCCTTTCTGTAGTCTATGTATGCCATTGAAATGTTTCTTTGCTTCAAGTAAGCCTGTTCACACACTACTGAATCAATGGTTAGTTGTTCCTTACATCCCATTGAACCCTTTCTGCACTTCTTTTGTTGTTCTGCGACTATATTATTTTGGTCACAATGCATGCTAATTCGTAATGCCAAACATGATGTTATAAGTTTGTATAAAGTTGGCAGGCAGGTGATTGGCCGGAATTTAGAAGGGTCATGTCTGCGACTCGGATCTTTTTCCAACAAGTTCCTGAGTTAGGAAATAAGGCATCTCATGGGGGTGTTGAATAGCGTTATTTATCATCTCCGTTAGCTTACAATGCACACAGGTGAGTCTTTTTAACCAGAAGTTCTGAAGTTTGTCTGGACCGGGCGATTTCCAGTTCATCAGCTTACGCAATATTCCTTGCATTTCTGTTATCCCAATGTTGTGGAAATCCATAACTGGAAGGTTTTGGAGACGGGTTTCTTCTAATTTGATCCAATCTGCATCGGGGTTGTAACTGATACTAGTGGAGAGTTGTTCACTCCAAAACGAGGAAATCTGCTGTGCTGAGGGATAATTGGACGAAGTAGTGTTATTACCCTCTTTCAGGGTTCTATAAAAGGCTTTCTCAGATCTAAAGAATGTAAAATTATCAGTCTTCCTGGCTCTACTTGTCCGGTACCTCAACAGCCTTGTGGACGCCACCGATAGTTTTTGTTTAAGAGTATCCAGGCATTGGGTTGGTGTACTATTTGGTTGATCCCTCTGGGTATGTCTTTGGTGTCGCCTGATAATATTTGCAACAATTCTGTTGAGCTTCCTGGTATTTGCTCCTTGAACAAGGGCTTCTACTCTTGCTATGTCTCTTCGTAATTTTTCGATAGACTGGAGTAGCCGTTTTTCCCATGCTGGTATTACCTTCTCGAATTTCCTTCCTCTGATTGGTCGATGGTCAAATTTTATTTTTAACGTTTTGACTACTGCAACAGCGGCACAATACATGAGAAGATGAAGACCTTCTAAGTCATTCACGTCCGGGAGGTATGGTGGGATTACTTCCCTGTTCATTACCTCAATTAACTTCGCAGCTTTTCTAGAGGTGTTTATTCTAGGAAGAAGTGGTCTATTAGTTGGGTTTGTTCCTTCAAATATCGTCATTGCTCTTCTCAGTTCTATTCCAAGGTCTTCGCTGAAGTTTTGTATATCATTTCGATGTGGCCGGGTATTCATATCAATAAATGGAGCTGAATTAATCGAGTCTGCAGGGTTTTCAGTTGATGTTCCTTCCTGTAACTCCTCTGTACCCGAAGTGTTGGGGTTCAGCTCAAGCTCGTCGCTTATTCGACGTTTAATGGCATTCCTTTCAGGTTGTGGGACTAGGTTTTTTCTAATAATTGTCCTATACTGGTCAGCGACTCTTTGTGAGTTCACTTGAAGTTGGGGATATATTAGGTGAAATTCTTCAAATAGTTTCTGCCCGTAACCGCTTCTGTCACGTTCACAATGAGTGACACGGTAATAAATGCGCAATATATCTCTATTCATGACATCAGTCCATTTTATGCGCTGTCTTGGCAGACCTGCATTAGTGAGCCCTGGTTGATTTCCACGGGTAGCACTCGCAGCAGGTGAAACCTCTGGTACTGTACGGTTTCTTTGTATCGTCGGGTTAGTTTCGGGTTGAACCCCAATTAAAAAAATTGTGAATGAGAAGGACGACATAATGAGAAGAGAAATTAAAAAAGTCAACATAGTTTATCATATAATTTGATGTAAAATATTTGTTTTTTTATTGTAAATTGTTTGTATTTTAAAATCACATCTTTAATATTAAACACAATGTTTATTTTTGATTTGTTTCAAATTTTCTGGGTCTTATTAACATTTGCACAGACTTCAGTGAATATTTGTCACCATGAAATGAATTCCAATTAATGCCATGATTGCCTAACGCAGGAACATATAATTTTGTTGGATGTTGATAGTATTCGCCATTTAAATTGCTAAAAAAAAATAAAAACAATATTAATAAGATATCAATTAAATTAATCATTTTTTACAACTAACCTTTCAAAACATTTTCTATACCACCAGGCTGCGTTAAAAGCTCTAGCACAATTTGCAATGGAACCATCATTATCACGATCTCTAGTGCTAAACTCATAACCCACATGCTGACTAAATGAGTCGCCTGCATTGCCAATATATGATTCTACTTTAATTAGCTTATAATTTTCAGTTTCATTTGCCACTTGAAAATCATCACATTTGGCATACTTTAAGACATCATCGAAATCTTGCAATTGTATCAGTAATTCTACCGGCTTCAGAGCCGTAGTTAGAGCATGCAATTTTTCAAGTCCTATAAAGAATTCGCCGTCCATATTCCCAAAACCAGATTTATACTCCGACCAATCGCGATTAAAGTTAACCGAACCATCGATGCGTCGTTGAATAACAGTCCAGCCACCACCGTCCACACTGTTATTACACGCGACCATAAATGGTGCCGGTCCATATAGATGATTCTTAATAAGACACTTATTATCTATACAATAATTGTCAACGCAATCTGCACAGCTTGTGGGGTATGATTGATTGGTACTTAAAGTAATTGAAGAAAAGTATAAAATGAAGTTAAGGAATTTGGAAGTAATTCATGAAAAGAAAAATTGAACAATTTTAAAGGATTTTTCTGCTGGCCGCAAATGGCGTCAAATAAAATAAAGCCTTTTTAGTTTAAAATGAGTAATTAAAAAAGGTTTCCAAAAAAAAATCTGTCGTTCGGAGTCGACTTTAAGCCGTAGGTCCCGCCACATACATACATACATAATTGGCCATTACAACCCTTCAGTCATGATTCGGGCTAGTTTCTCACACCACTCTTGTTGTGTGCGTTAATTTTATACGTGACTGGCGGGACCTACAGTTTAATACTGTGTTCACGTGTGGAATTTAATTGAGAACAATATTCGGTTAATTGATAACAATATTTTAACCGTTCAGGTATAATAAATATACGCAATATTCATTTAACAGCTGATAAACAACAACATTGTTTTTATTTTGATCGCGTGTTTTTGTGTTTTTTGTTTGTGTTTGTTTGCAAGTTGCCATTTTTTTTTGTCGTTGTTGACATTTGAGTTGTCATATATCAACAGGAAGTGTTCGGTCACCTATAATGTGCTCACTAAACAGACTTATGACACTGCTGTATTTAAAGTTTTAATCAATATTATAACAATTAGAATTTAATTGAGCAATAATTAATTGAGATTTTATATGAAGTATTGAGATCAATATTGGCGTTAATTGCGATTTACGCAATAAAGGTGCATATGTGAACATAGTATAACGTTGACTCCAAGCGACAGATTTTTTGAGAAACTTTTTCGCGGCAGGTTTATTTACTCTCAGAATTTTTGCCAGAAATCTGCTGAGAGGAAATCAGAGAAGAAAAATTTTGTTCTTTCATATTTCGTTTCGATGTCTGGCCTAGTGCTCGAACCCGGCCTTTACGTCTAATAAGCGAACACACTACCTACTAGACTAAAATTAACACACGCAACATAAGTGATGTGAGAAGTTAGGTCGTTATCCTGACTGAAAGGTTGTAATGACCAATTATGTACGTATCAGAGATCAGCAGTGAGTGTTCAAAAAGATGAGTAGAATCGAATCATACTCATACTTTCTTAAACTTATACGGATTCATACTCATTGTAATATTATACTCTTACCACTCATATTCAAAGTTTGAAGTACTCATCGTACTCATACTTAACCTTACGTATGATGTTTAATGTCAATATTTACAAGAATCACAAAATAAGTATGATTATCGTACGAACACTACAATACTCACTAGCAGGTTGCGTTTATGTTTTGCTTGCTGTCTTGGTCTTTCTTCTTTTTTTGTAAATGCAACAACAACTAAGACTGTAAATTTTTATGAATGATTCGAATCACTTGAATCATTTATGAGTATTATAAGTATTTTTCTAAATTTATGAATTTGAATGAGTAGACGTATGAGTCAAACATATTTCAAATAGTAGGAGTTTGATGTCAACGTTGTACTCATACTCATTGCAACTAGTACTTATAAATCAATGATGTAGTGAGTACGAATGAATTAGAGTAGTTGAATTTTAATACTGTTGACTCATTTCGCATTTTATGAGTACTTATGAGTATCGACAAAACGATTCACTGCTGATTTCTGATAGTCATCATACAAATGTGGACTTTAAATGATGGTGATGATAGTAATAAAGGTAGAACAATAGAGGTCAGCGTTAAGGATCTAATTTTTATGGCTTTAAAAATAATGAATAGTAGTAGTATTTTTCTAAAGTTGTGAATATGAATGAGTAGGCATGTAAAGTAAACATATTTCGAATGGTATGAGTTCGATGTCAACGTTACACTCATACTCATTGTACTCATACTTATCAATCAACGTTATACTGAGTACGAATGAATCAGAGTAGTTATATAAATTTCTATATTGTTGACTCACTTATATTCAAAATTTCATGACTGCTTATGAGTATCGAAAAACCGATCATTGCTGATCTCTGGTACATATGTATGTAATTAATTTATAGTAATGTCAAGTAATTCTTTTCTTTGCGTTTTTTTTTCTATTTTACGAAATCAAAAATTTTTTAGGAAATTTATTTTCTTTTCTTCACCTTAAAAATATAAAGAATAAAACTTTTTTGTTACTTACGAAGTTAGATTATGTTTCACGACCTTCGGAGATATTTCAGTGGTATCTAAAAAATGAAAATAAATTTGAAAAAAATCGAAAAATAATATTTTTTTAAAATAAATCTTACTTAAGTGTTGTTGCATATCTTGACAAAATTTCAATTGATCGACTTTTAGTATTGAATTGCCTTCAGTAGTATTTAGTTTTTCAATTATTTTCTTTACGGAGACTGTATTATCTGCTACTGCAATTTTCAAGGCCTGGGTATGATCCTCCATTATAACAATTTTTTCTTTTATAAGTTCTTTGGTATCATTTTGATTACTTAGGATTTGATTCAATATTTGATCATGTTTTTCCAACTTGTCTTTAATTTGAATCATGATTACGATTTTGTCATCGACTACTGGTGTAAGTTCTATGGCACGTGGTTGGGTTTCATGTCTTATGATCTCCTTTATGTTTTCGGTATTGATTTTATTTGCCTCCCACAATTTATCTTGAACTTCATCAATTTTCAATGATAAATCATTAATTCTTCTCATTAGGTTGTTAAACAATTCTTTTTGTTCCCTTAGTTGGTTTTCATGATTGATTTCGGTTTGTAGTTTCATTCGTTCCAGTTGAACTTCAAACCATGTGTAATCGCACGAATAAATCTCTTCAGATATGTCATTAACGGTCTGCATTGGCGAAGAAAAGTTTTTAAAAAAATTTAAAAAAAAAGAATTAAAAACATAGAATGTATGTATGTACTTACATATGTTTTACACACTGCAAAATGCAGTGTATTTGAAATGCACAAGAAATAGAGGAATGTTTCTCCGTATTTCATCTTTTCAATGAATACATTGTACTTATGTTATTCGTCAGTTTATGTTGGCTTTTATAGGATTCTGCACACAAAGCGATCAGATGAAGAAAATACTACTAAAAATAAACTCCTGATATTATTAGTAGATTAGAGCTGATGTTTTCATTTGGCATTACGTTTGTGCTTTTAACAGCGATAACAAAATTATGCATACAGTTGGCACATAAAGTAAACACACACTACCCGCTTTTATTTGTACAATTACACATATTGAACGTTAATAATAATTTTAAAGCTTATAGTCCTGTAACAAAATATTTAAATTTAAAAATTTATTTTTTAAAACTAGATATTGTTACAAAAATGGTGTTGTTAAAATGATAAAAAAAGCTACAAAAACAAAACAATGGACTTGTTTACATGATCAACGAATAAATAAAATATAGCAACAACATCAGTATAAAAAAGGGGATAAAAAAAGTAAACAAACAGGCAACAACAACACTGCAAGGACAAACGAAAACAAAATACACAAGCAACAATAACGTAAACAACATGTTTGTATTTATAGAGATTTCGCTAAGGCAAAGTCATTCTCTTTCAAGAGCATTCACCAGACTGTTTACCTTACGATATAAAATTCAAGACAAAGCAGGCACGGGATCAAAAAGAATTCAGTCAGTCTTATGTGAAGACGCGTTGCGTGTGAAGAGAATAGTTGTGGTTTGAAGATCTCCGTTGTAAAGATCTAACGAACAATTGTTATTGTGTTCGCGGAAGAGTGTAAAGAAGAATAAGAATGAAAGCAAATTGTTATTGTTTAAATCAAGTCGCGAACAGTGGCATACGGAATTGTGCGAAAGATAAAGAATTTATTTAAAACTAAACACAAATTTGTTTTTATTTTATTTGCAATCTACGGACTCATATTTTAAACGTTTTTAAAAGGGTAACAACGTAACAATATTATGAGAGCAAACACGCGTGATTGGTAGCAATTGTGGGGAGCAATGTAACCTGAATGAAATCTACAGAGTTTTATTTTACTTATAGATGTTGTAACATTACTTTTACTTAATCTGCTAAACCTGAAATAATTCCAAAAGCGGATAGTCTCAAGCATTTGCTAATATGTGCTAATATGAGGGGAGCAGAAAAATTTTTCAGTCAAAAATATCATATCAAATCAAAAATAACATACGAGTATTGTATGTAATAAACAAGAAAAGAATTGATTATGTCAGGCATCACCAAAACATTTCATTAGATTTTGAGAATAGGTATGCTTTTACGGGTGGGAGTAATGGCAATATGGCATCCCTAAGCGATACAAAGTTTGGTGGAAACTTTACAACGAATTTTGTATATCAAATAGAATATCGCGAAATTTTTTACAATACTGTACAATTCTATGAATTAATAGGGTTTGATAAATTTTCATATTTGATAACAAAAAACGTAGTACTTTTAACCTATTTGGAGAGCTTTATTTCCAAAACCGATGCATAACACAAGCATATGACAACAACGAAATAAATCCCTCAGCGATTGATTGAAACCCACAAAACAGTAAAAGACTGACTAGATCTGTCCACCTCTAGAGGTTAATTAAATTTAGGGTCGAGACGCTTATTCGCGCTAGCAAACAAAAAACAACTTTGAGTTGAAAACAGTGCCCCTAATATATTCAACATTCGAAGACAGTAAGACTCTTGTCCGTCACCGTATCGGTTGGTCTTTTAAAACCATGGCTGCTGCAAACGAGAGTCTAACCGAAAGCCTAAATTCGTCATCGTTCTCGAAAACTTTATTTGTCACGAAACTGTAAGCAACGAATTTTAACAAAAGACGTACATGCGTACATTAGTTAGTTGCCCAAACCAGAAGACGATGGAAAATGTTGGCAATGTGTTCAAAGGGTAATGGAGCCAAGTGAATTTAATGCGAATTTTTCGAAGAAAACTTATCTTCTCAGATGAGACACATTTCCATCTAAATAACTTAGTGAATACACAATCACTCTGAGAGTAATTAAAATACTAATGAGAAGTTTCTCAAAAATCTGTCGTTCAGAGTCGATGCTAAACTGTAGGTCCCGCCACTCTTAGATACAATTTAAACACAGATGCAGTGAGAAGTTAGGTTGGAATCCTTACTAAAGGGTTGTAATGTTCTATTAAATGAGTATATAAGTGAAAGATCTTTGTTACAGGAACATGATAATGGCGTTCTTGCGACCATAAGTTGA
Source organism: Sarcophaga rosellei (assembly GCA_930367235.1). Classification (NCBI taxonomy): domain Eukaryota; kingdom Metazoa; phylum Arthropoda; class Insecta; order Diptera; family Sarcophagidae; genus Sarcophaga; species Sarcophaga rosellei. The sequence goes on along the minus strand of OV884020.1, from coordinate 41,689,192 downwards.
CGGTATGGATTCAGACGACATGCATTCTCACCACACCGCGCATGTAATAATCTATGGAATGCAGCAATTCTGATGTTAACTGAATTGACAGTTTAAGGGCCATTATTACAATGGAGGATTTTAACGGGCAGATCAATTGTTTTTCATTATTATAATTGGACAATAAGGGAGAAGTGAGCGTTAAGCTAAAGGGAAGATCATCTTACCTTTAACTTTTAAAGTTAAGTTTATGCTAGAACTTGCCATATTATATATTATTCTCAATATGACAACTTCAAATATAAAGAAAATGAGCATATACAATAAAAAACGAAGCCCGTCGTTGCCACTGCGTTAAAAAAACTTGTTTATCGACATTGCTCCAGCACTGCCATATTTATGAAAAATTTAACTTTATTTTATTTGTAGCTTGTAATAACGAAAAGAAGTTACTTTACTGTGACTTTAAAGTTCACTTTAGGTAAAGTTACCTTTAACTAAACCCAACTTTAACGGGAAGTTGTAATAATGGCCCTAAATGTTTATGTTTTACTTACTTTACTGTGTTTATGACGAGTAAACTTACCTTCGCTGGAAAATAATTAAGCAGGCAGAAAGATTTTTTTGAAACAAAATTAAACAGTTAAAGATTAAAAGCCATGCAATTTTTTCTTTGGGATTTTGTGAAATCTTTGGTTTATGCGAGTAAAAGCTGAAAAAGTAATTGCTATCGCAACGACTATCTTCTGAAGTAAAAGAGTTAATGAGAAGGCAAAACCCGTGAGTTCACGCTCTAAAATAAAATTATTTATTATTAGTTTACATCGTACGTTGTTTTAGACATCTCTTAAAGAGTAATTGCAATACATTCCACACTTGTGTGCTTATTAAAAACGCAGTTGCTAGTTAAGGGTGAGCATTTACTTTGAGATTCGACTGTATGTATATACTTATGTTTCTTAAGAAACATCTACATACATACATATTTCATTTTCAACAAAATATTGCTCAACATCACAAATGTCTAATCACAAGCGAAGTCATATTCTAAAGAATTTAGAAACTAGTCGATAAAAGCATACATTATTATAATTCCATAATACACCAAGAAGAAGTAATGGAAATCGTTTTCAACATCAAATAGAGTATAAATAGCATAAGAAAATATTGTATGCATGTATGCGATATAATGTTATTTTTACTGATTTATGTTGCTCAGTGCAGAGTTCATTGTGTTATTAAGTGATCATTTTACTCTCTATTATAACATCAATATCATTATCGTCATATATGCATGTGTATGTTAGTATAATTAAAAAATGTGTGTTCATATTTTTTAGTTCTGATAAGCAACTTTGAATTTTATATTTCAATCGTAACCCTTAAATGTTCTCTGTACCATTTACGGTACAAACAGCAAGAACTTTCGCACAGAAATCTGCTGAGAGGAAGTCGCCAAAAAAATATTTTCATATTTTCGTTTTGATGTCTGACCTGGGATTTGAACTCGGGCCTTTCGTCTAATAATCCAACACACTACCTACTAGACCACGGCGAAGCACAGATTATCTGAAGCTCAAATAAATTCAATTCTTTGCAAAATGACTAAGAATATAAGTCTTACACATAAAATATAATATTTAAACTGAAATATCTATTCATTTGTTTTAGTGATCGACAAGTTGAAATAACACGGTGCGACAGTCAAAATACACTCAGCTAATGACATAGTGTAGGTTGTGAGTTTTGTTTAATAGAACAAACCTCCAAACTTGTTCTATTTGACAAAAACGGTATTTTTGACCTTTTCACAAAAAACTGTTGATTATCCAAATATTTCTTTACCTATTTTCAAAATCCAAAGCTTTTTGAAAATATGAGCCTTTAACATAAAAATATGGCGCAAACTTACATCTTATGAGTTTTGATCGGGTAAACTTGGAAAATATTATTTTTTTCTAATTTTTTCAAGTTTGGCTATTCTAATTGCAAAATTTAATTAAAAAATATAAAATAAGTGTCTTTGTTTGATCAAATCAGAAAAAAAATTACCGTAGTAACTTATGTTATATTTTTTAATTTTTGCTACTATAAACGGGCAAACTTGCAAAAATATGAAAAGAAAAATCGCATTTGTCCAGTTTACCTCATCAAACTTCATAGCATTAATTAATTTAAATAATATATATCGGTATATTATTTTAAAGGCCCATCCCTCTCCTTTATTTTAAGGTTTAAATTTTGGACAACAGTTCGGAAATGTTTGTGTAATTAATAAATTCATACGTAAAGTCCAAAAAATAGTTTTTGTCAAACAAAACATGTTTGGAGGGTTCATGAATTATAAAAAAAATATTTTTAAGTTCTACTCACAATACTTACAACTTACAATTATGTGTAGCTGGGTGTATTTCTTTCTTTTTTTATTTTGTTGCGTAGTGTAATTTTTCATTAAGTAAGATTGGATGAAAAAAAATTCTCTCGTATTTTGCATTTCCTGTGAATACGATTTAAAACTTATTCATAAAAATATTTCAAACAACTGAAAAGATTACAAATTTCTATTGAGATTTAGGGGTTAATTTTTTATGTTTAGTTGACGAGATGCTGTTATTTAAACAGAAATTAAATGTGTATAATTTTTTCTTTCTTATCAGTATTGAATTATTTACAAAACGTTCTGGAAGCAATGTCTTATTAGATTGTTTAAGAATAAAAAAAGAGAGAAAAATTATACGATTTTATTTGAAAATACAAAAGACTTAAAACATTTAAAAGATTAACACAGTGTGAAAGAACCAATGGGGGACACACAGATAATTTAGAATTTTTATAAATTACAATTCAACACTGCATAGAATACAATGAAAGAAAATATTTGAAACATTAAAAAAAAAAGTAAAAAAAAATGACAATCTGCTTGCTTCCTTTGTCGAAATATACAGTCTAAGAAAAAAGTGTACATACAACGATGTATGTACATAGACTTTTTTCTCGATAATTTTTATTTTTCCCCCATAATTTCTATGTTATATTTTTCATATTCGTTTTGTTCTTCAAAGATTCTTGATTGTAAACGCCTTAAAGAACTCTATAACCTCTTTTTCAATTTGATAAAAATATGCGGGAAAAAAGTCTACATACACCGATATATGAAGAATTTTTTCTTTGAATGTATATACATACACACATAACTGACCATTACAACCCTTTAGTCAGGATTACGGCCTAGCTTCTCACGCCACTCATGTTGTGTGTGTTAGTTTTATACATGAGTGACCATTCTATTTACTCTCAGAGTTTTTGCCAGAAATCTGCTGAGAGGAAGTCGCCGAAAAAATATTTGTTCATATTTCATTTTGATGTCTGACCTGGGCTTTCAACTCGGGCCTTACGTCTAATAAGGCCACACACCACCTACTAGACTACGGCGATTCTTGAACGTATATAAATTTTACAAAAATTTCTATTAAAATTCTTGTTATTTCAGTATTTGGTTGAAGTTCCCTTTATTTTTTAACCTCTCAGCATTGCTAGTTCCTTGACAATATAGAATTGAAAAAACAAATTTCTAAGAAATTGGATATCAAGCTTTCTGAACTAAAACTTATACTTCTTACTTGTGACATGTTTAGGCTGAAAAACATACATACATGCCTTAATTTTATACTTGAGTGGCGGAACCTACAGTTTAACGTCTACTCCGAACGACAGATTTTGAGAAACTTTTTCATGGCAGACTTATTTACTCTCAGAATTTTTGGCAGAAATCTGCTGAGAGGAAGCCGGCGAAGAAATATTTTTTTTTTCATATTTCGTTTTGATGTCTGGCCTGGGGCTCGAACCTGGGCTTTACGTCTAATAAGCGAACACACTACCTGCTAGACTACGGCAACTACAAAAGAAAAAAAGCTATTTTATTATGGATACCAGCTCTACTATAATTTTGAAATCAATGGCATTTGGTTCGGTGAAAATGAATGCACTTTGTTCTTTAGAATATCCAGATAATCAGTGCAGTGTAACTTCCTCCGGAATGCAGACACAACCCCAAATAAGCAAATAAATCCCCATATAATCAACGATCTGCCACTATTGTTAATTGCCGTCTTCGAATAATTTGCCATCCATACTGATATACAATGTGAATGATATGAATGTACTAGTAGTCCTTTAGTCAGGATTACAACCTATCTTATCACACAACTCATGTTGTAGGTGTTAATTTTATTTATGAGTAGCGGCACCTACAGTTTAACGTAGACTCTGAACGAAAGATTTGAGAAACGCTTTTTTGGCAATTTCGTTTACTATCAGAGTGGAGGGGTCATACCGCTGTTTTGTCGCCGTTTAAGTGTGGTCGCCATTTAAGATGATATTTTCAAAACGCTCCGCATGATCGGGACTAATTTTATATTCGTCTATCGCTGCATAATACTGTATGAGGAGACTGGACGCACAGTTCGAAAGCTTCAGGCCATCAAAGCAACAGAAAAAAGAATTCAATTAAAGCCTCTTCGTAAACAAAAAAATTATAACCCGCAAGATAAATGTCTCGCAAAAGTTGAATTATTAAAACAGACTTGAAACTTGGTGCTTTTAAACACCGTACCGAATATTTGTTAACTGCAGCTTTGGAAAAAGAAATTAAAATGGAAGAAGGAAAACATCGTTTTGTGAAGAATGATGATACATTTTTAACAGAAAAATTTTATTTAACGATGAAATATTTAAAAGTTGATAATGATAAAAAGCATGTATGATCATCGAAAGCTGGATTTTTTCGGTACTACTGCAAGTTTTTTTTACTGCAAGTTTTCTGCAGCTCGAATATATCATTTGGAATTTTTTTTTGAAAAAAACAAAGTTGTCATACGCCATTAAGGCTGGCGTAAAAGTCCAATTTAACATAATTTATGCGACTAAATCAATTCATCTTTTTATGTAAGGTATAATCTATTAGTAGCTCTGTTTCAATTGAAAATTAAACCAAATCGAGCTGAGAGTTGTTCGTATATATTCTCTCTCTCTCAAGAAGAAGCTATCAAATTACATGAATAAAACGAAAAAAATTTTTGTCCGGATGACATGGATGAATCCATGATTCCTGATTCCTTGGATCATAAAGTGCCATCAGCCAATTCGTTGAATTGTCTCTTACCATGGAATCACTGGCTGGGCTTTCTACGAACAACGGATTAAACTATCTGCCAAAGTTGACCAAGACAAAGTTTTGGGAGCTTTCGAAAAACTTCTGAAGATAGCTACTCTAAAACTACGTTGACGTTCTAATTTGAACCCGCTGGACTACAAATTTTGGACAGTTTAAGGGGACATGCTTTGCTACAAAATACATCTTAAATTTAACACTGAAAGTAAACTTTCTAATAGGCTGCCTGACCACAGCTGTATTTTCCAAGCAGAGGTAATGGCAATGCCTGTTGTGTGGTGGGATTTTCCCTGAAATTATCCTGATTTACTTAGATAGCCAGGCTACACTTAAGTCCCTAACGAAAGTAGTTTCAACGTCTGTCCTTGTCCATGAATGCCGAGGGTTTCTCAGAGAAATTTCGGATTATGTAAACGTAACTACTCTATGGGTCCCGGGACACAGAAATGTCGATGAAAATTGCATTTCTCATGAACACGCCAGAGCTGGTACGGAGCTGGAAATCTCCTACATATTACAGGGCATAGGTATTCCCATTGTCTCAAATAATTTGAATATTGTCCACTCGTTTTACGAGGAGACTTAATTTCGTTGGCAGCAATAAGATACATTTAATATTGCCAGACTCTGCTGGATACGAAATACATAACAAGAAAAGGACTGATTCACTTCTGTGATTAGACCGCCATCCATCTCACAATTCTGGCGATTCTGATGGGTCACTATCCTATTGATAGGCATGTCGAAAGACTCGACATTCCGACTAATGATTTCAGCAGGAGCTGTGGGTGCTAGGAAAATACTGTCTGCCACCTCACGTGTCAGTTCTCTTTTCTTCTAATAAGAAGACGGAGGTTTCTAATCCCTCATTTGCTGACATCTTTGATCGAGCTTTCTAATATAAAAATTGCTACAATAGCAAGATTTATTTTGAGCTCAGGAAGGTTTTTTCTAGATAATGGCTGGCACTCGAGTAAAATAACTGTGGTATCAATCAGAGATCAGGAATGAGTATTTGAAAAAGATGAGCAGATTCGAATCATACTCATAATTTCTCATACTTATACGCATTCATAGTTATTTTAATATCATACTCATAATACTCATATTCATAGTTTGAAGTATACATCGTACTCATATTATACGTACTGTTATACGCATGATGTTGTTGATTTCGACTCTCCTTTACTCAACATTTACAAAAATCACAAAATAAGTATGATTCGCGTCCGAACACTACAATACTCACTAGAAGGTTGTGTGTTTGCTTTGTTTGCAGTCTTTGTCTTTTTCTTTCTTCTTTTTTTGTAAATGCAACAACAACTAAGACTGTAAAATTTGATAAATGATTCGAATCACTCGAATCATTTATTATTTTATTTTCTAAATCTATGAATCTGAATGATTAGGCGTATGAATCAAACATATTTCGAATGTTATGAGTTTGATATCAACTTTGTTCTCATACTCATTGCAACCTGTGCTTATAAATTAATGTTGTAGTGGTTGTGAATGAAACAGAGTAGTGGAATTTAAATACTCATACTCAAAATTTCATGAGTACTTATGAGTAGCGAAAAAATTATTCATTGCTGATCTCTTGTTAGTATTCTTCTCTTCTGACCCCTCATTTACTGACATCTTTAATAGAGCTTTCTAATATAAAAATTGCTACAATAGCAAGATTTATTTTGAATTCAAGATGGTTTTTCTAGACATTGGTTGTCCCTCGGGTAAAATGAATTGTGGTATCAAATGGATCTAAATGCTTAACCTACCAGTGTGTTAGCCTTGATGAGTGCAGCTATTGATGATTGGCAAGAACGACTTAGAACAGATATTTCGAGTAAATATTTGTTTGAAGTCGCCGTAGTCTGGTAGGTAGTGTCTTGGCCTATTAGACGTAAGGCCCGAGTTCAAACCCCAGGTCACACATCAAAACGAAATATGAATTAAAAAAGAAAAATATTTCTTCTGCGACTTCCTCTCAGCAGATTTTTGGCAAAAACTCTGAGAGCAAATAAAATTGCCATGAATAGTTTCTCAAAAATCTGTCGTTCGGAGTCGACGTTAAACTGTAGGTTCCGCCACTCATGTATAAAACTAACGCACACAACATGAGTGGTGTGAGAAGCTAGGCCGTAACCCTGACTGAAGGGTCAATTATGTATGTATGCATGTATTTGTGAAACGGTATTTATGATCTAAGTATTTATTATACTAAGTATATAAAAAAAGAAAATAAAAATTGTATTGTTTGTTGTATTTATTTATCAAAGACTTTTATTATTTGCTTTAAATTTACAATATTTTCAAAATTTTTTCTTAAATATTTTAGTTGTTCTAAATTACTATCTTGTACATATATTCATTACATTTCTATTAAAATATGTTATCGTACGAATATTAAATCCTTTATAACGGTATAAGTATTTCTTATTTTATAAAATGTTTTCTTAAATATTTCATGAAATATAACAAGTTAATAGCATTTAATAATAAACAATTTGATATACAATTTGATATATAACTTAAGAAGTACGATTTAAATAATTTTAAGAGTTCCATTTAATTGCACACTGATTGGTTGAAATTATTTAAAATGCATTTGCATTACATTTTGGAAAACAAAATATTAAGAGTCAATAATACTATTTATTAAATTCATTAAGAATGTAAATTTCATGTATGCACTTACATACATATGTACATATATAAGGACACTAGAAGTAGAATCAGTATATAAACAGATTTGCTTTGGACCGATTGAATTTGATTTTTATGAAAATCATATTGAGGATCTCGAACAACGAAGGCATATGCCAAAACGCATTCGCCTTAGCGCTCAATGTAGTGAGAGAATTTTGATAACAACACAAGAATTTAAGATATTGAAGTCCTGAACATTACAAACTTTGTTCCGTTCAAAATATAAATCGATATACATTTTCTAGAATATTATCGATAAATTGCCCCGTTTACTGATGGCTGTCAAAGTACTGGTTTCTAACATAACGAACTCCAGCAAGGTTGGCAGCTGTTTCAAGTCTTTCAATGAACATATAATTCTCCTATCGAAAGGCTTCAAAACAAATGGCAGCAAATTTAAAGACAAAAAAAGAATTGAGTGGAAAGCCCGATGGCTGTCAAAACACTGGCTTCTAACATAACGAACTTCCAGCAGGGTTTTGTTGCATACGTCGTAACAAGATTTGTTACATATTTATGCTAGCAAGAATAGGGTTAAAGGAGTTTATAAAACCTGAATCTCAAACTCAAGTTAAGCAGTCAAGCCTCCTAAAGTTAAAGAAGAGTTTAAAGAACATAATCACATGATTATAAGAAATTAAAACGATACCCAACTACTTTCAAAAGAAATCTATACGTGATTAATTAAAAGCCATTTAAAAAAAATGGACGCTAAGCTGAACGCTATTGAAAACAATTCAATACCGAAAAATAAAAACTTATTAACTGAGATTATTAACAATCAAAATAATATAAAAAATCTTTTAAAAGAAATCAATTTGGAAGGATCATAAACACAAACCTTCATACACATAATTTAGGCGATACATTAGACGCCCTACAAAATATCAAAATATGGCTGTAAAGCTAAGCAATATTGAAAGGAATTTCATATTACAAAATGATCAAAGAAAAGTTAATTGCTTAACTTTTTCTAGTTAGAAAAAGATTATGCATTAAAAATATTGTCTTTCAAATCCAATATGCATTACAAGCAGCATCTTGGTATATCGGCAATTCGAACCTGGCACGTGACAAAAAAAAACCGAGTCAAAACTGAGATTTAAAAATATTCAGAGGATATTCAAATCTCCTGCACTTACAATTGTTTGGCCTTCCGTTGGCACATTCACTTTGGAAGTAAAGCAGTACTGCAGGCAACATAAAGAGATTTGCGCTTGCAAATAGTATCAACCAGGAAATTTGAAATTTTTTCTGATATTTATCGGGATTAAATCCCGCTATTTTTTATATCCAGTTTTGAAGATTTGATAACATATATGAGAGCTTTTTCTACTAATAATCATGAATTACTCTTCATTTGTGATACTATTAACGAAGCGTCAACGGTTCAGTAGACTTTTATCACAATTGCTCGGAACGTAAAGAAGGATTCGGAGATGTGGACGCAGAACATTTTATAGGTCTTGATAAATTACACGCCTTAATATCGGCCCTTAAGCCTGTCGAATTGTTGACACAATTAGTGGATTTCGGTAATAGAGAAAGAAATACACCAAGTATGACGATTTTCAAGTGATAAATGAAACAGAAAACTATAAATTAATTAAATGCGGATTGATGTCAGCTATCATCTGTAACTGACAATCAAAGTGAGAATAAAAGTGGTGAACATTCATTTCATGACACCAATTATTTGCTACAGTAGACAGCGCTCGTATTATGGCTGCCGTTGTAGGGTTAAATATATAAAAATTTTGGAGGAGGCTGATTTAATTCAACCGATACCCCATCGACATTATCAAGAAAATTAACAATATTGTCAAAAATCTTGGAAAAGAGTATTTTAATTACAAAAAGAACTAAAAAATTTCAGCTTAAAACATTTCAAACGTTGGAGGACTGCCAACGAAAAAATGAATTTCGAACAGCAAAAAAAAAAAAAATCTGTAAAATTTATTGGAAACTAGGTGGTTCAGATTTTTCAGTGCTTAATAGCTTTATAAACAATGCCTAGTTACCGATAATAAACAAGAAAAGAATATTGGTTTTGATTTGAAGAAAAAAACCTTTAATTTTTAATATTATAGAGTTTTTATCTTCATTTGTCAAACAAATAAAGACGCATCAACGGTGCAGTGGACTTTTATCGCAATTGGTCTGAGTGTAAAGAGGGATTTGGAGATATGGAGGGGGAATATTTTATTGGATTAAATTAAATAGCATAACCTCCACCTGTAAAGTGACAATAAATACAAGGCTCGCGAATGATTCCTTTTCGTTGTGCACACATATGCCATTAGTCATAAGCAGAGACTGTAGTTGTCGTAGTAAACGTAAGAGAGGGAGAGAGAAGACTTCTGTTTTTCAGCAGATATGATTGAGTCCTGCCTTAGGTTTCAGAACCACATGCACTATGCTGGCCAGATGTACAGAATGTGAACACACATATAAATTCTAATTATTTCAAAGTAACGCTAGTATAAGCAGCAACAAATTTTTATACTTAAGAATTCATATCACATATAGCAACTCAGGCACAGTAGCCGCACCTGAACAAACATTCAATACAGAAATTATTATGAATAAAATTTAAAACCTAACAAACATAAATTACGCTTGACATTAGGTAATCACATACATATAAAAATTCTCAATTTGAAATCGTATGATCGAAAATTAATATGAATGAAAGGATATCAAGCGCAATAACAAAGGCGGATTTAAATTTCAAAAGACAGTAGAAATTAAACAAATTGTAGTAGCAATAGGCCACAATTTGCAGTCTAAATTGCAGAATAGGAATTTTACTCAGAAAGTGTTGACTCACAATTAGAATTTCACCAGCAGTTGAACGGGAACTAGTGGTAACCTTTAGGAATTCCAATTCTAAATAATTTTAATTGTAAAAATCAAATCAATAAAATTGTGAAATTAATTTCACAAAAAAATAAGAATTTACAAAATTTAAAAAAAAAAAAAACTTTTTTAAAACCCAAAACCCGAATATAATTGGCGCCCAATTCGTGGAGCGTTAGAAAAAAGTTTACCAATCAGTAAACTTAACAAAGCCAAAAAAGAGTTTGTCTTGATTGTCGAAAAAGCATAAGATAAAGAAGGACTAGATAGTATAACCATAATTAACCACTAATAATAACCATCCCTCAACCTTTGGCAAAACAACTTAAACCCTGCACCAGAACTTGTTAAGAGTGATTTATGCCAAATCATAGAAATAAGTATCCTAAGTTCAGGATAACAAAATTGTTTAGTTAATAAAAGTACTTAGTTAAAAATATAAGAAAGAAAGAAACAAGTATTTCAGATATTTAACTGCCAATAAAAATATATATGAAAAGTATTTCACAGTTGATTCACCAATATGGCGGTAAACGATACCCATAATGGTGATAGAGGAATAGGGGGAATGCTTAAAGAATAAATTATTAGACCTTGCAAGTGCCCATTTCAGCAATTCACCAATATGGCTAGTGCCAAAGAAAGGTTTTAATGAGAATGGAACACCGAAACAAATATTCGTTATAGATTATAAAAAATTAAAGGAATTTACCATTTCGGACAATATATCCCGTACGAGAAACTAATGTTATATTAAGAAAGTATTTCTCAACAACAAATTTAGAGTCAGGATTTCATCAAATATTAATGAAGTATTTTCAATAAACAATGGAAAGTGTAAATATATAAGGATGACATTTGAGTTACAATAAAGTACTCATTATATTTCCAAAGGCAATGGACAATAATTTAAGAGATTTTGTAGGAAAGTTTTGTCAAACTTATGTCGGCGTTATAATTGCATTATCCAAAACGTTAGAACAACATATGCAACATTTAAGGACTATAATACAACATATTAAGGAAAGTCCATATAAAGCTTTCATTGTTGCAGATGTGTTTATAAAGAAAGAAAGTGTAATTGTGAGGATACGTAGTAACAACAATCAGGACAGATCCAAAAAAAGATAGAAACTATAGATCTATTCCCTGAATCTAAAACAGTAAGATCATAGAAAAAGAACTAACATGATATTATAAAAAATCCATTTACGATTATGCATTAATACCCAAGCCATTCAACAAATATTTGGCAGAAGAAAATTATATTTTCGAGTAACATGTCAAAAAATATGCCAGTAAATTTAGATGAGCATTTACTTGAGACTTTCATACGATTAAGGGATTTATTAAAGTAACATGTAGAACTAACATGACCTGTCTTTAGTAAGAAAATTAAATTGGCCACACACACACACATCAAATGACACAATAGGAACAGTCCTTACACAGGATATAAAAGCAATTATTCTTATATCAAACATTTTAACTTCAACTGAAAAATATTATGCAACAAATGAAAAAGAATGTATAGTTTGCTTTGACTGCTCATCATAGGAAGTGATAATTATTCCTAATTGTCATTAACTGGTGTATGCTGTAGTATGTAAGTTGAAGAATTTTACAAATAATCTTTAGAGTGTGCAAGAGATTAACAAATTCATACTGATCATCAACCATTAACGTTATGGGTTCGAAATCCAAACACTAAAATGAAAAGATGATCCCCATTAATTGAGGAGTATTCCCCAAAAATGATATAAACACGGTACAACAAATATATAACAGCAGATGCACAGTTTTTAAACAGTATTTTAGAGATAACAGTGATTAAAAGTAGCAGGAATAAGTTGCACTCCGGAATTAATTTTGGTATAAATGATATGTAGCTAACAACATTTAGTGGAATAAAATGTTTTTGTTTCCCTTAAATATTGAAAATATAAGTGTTTGATCAAACACACAATAGAGCACATAGAGGTTTAAGCGAAAATATTAAACAAAGAAATCGCGTATATTATTGACCAAATAGGACCAAAGATTTTAAACAAAAAATTTCAGATTATGAAATTTATTGCAAAAATAATATGTCAAAGACATCCAAATATAGTATCCATTGGAGAGACTCTAATTTCGAAAAAGAAGGGCTGCTCACCCATATTGACATAATTTTCAATATTTAACTTTTAAAGTGACTGAAGATAAAGTTAATTTTGATGAAAAAGTTTTAGAATTTCTTCAGCGTTATCCTGACGTAAAACAAATTATTTTAAATAATGAACCAGGCTACACATCAAACCAATTCCAAACATTAATGGAACTGAAATTATTTGATAAATTAAATGCCCCAATCTTAATTCGACGACATGTTTAGTTTCAGAACCTTTAAAATAGCAATACATGTAGGGCATGTCGATATTTCCTATGCACTTGTTGTGCACTTATATGCAATGAGGTTGATAATATTCCATCAGAGCAACACACTGAAGCTGTTGTTATAAACAGAAGAGGGAGACTTAAACGACTTCCTTTGGTTGGAGTGTTATAACCTGTTTGACATACATATTTGGACGCCGTGTTTAACTACTGCCTTAGGTTCAAGAACCACATCCACTATGCTAGCCAGATGCAAACAGTAGTTATAAATGCATTATCCAGTATGAAACTAAATGTAGGTAGTAAGTAGAGTAAAAGATTACTTCTCTCAAGGCTAAATAATAGTAATACTGGACCAGTATGTTAACCAAAACACCTCAGAGATAGATTTAATACATTTTCTGAAGAATCTATTTGAGATAGTCGAATGTAACTAACTATGTAACAGATATTAGCCTCGCGGTTGTAAAGTAAAAAGAACTGTTCGAATTTTATTGTCTGATGATTCAAACCATGAACCATCAAAAACATCGGAAAAGAATCGTTACTAAAGTGGAAAAAAGTTGGTTGCATTTGTTGCTGAGCAGATATGGTCAAATCGTTAATTATAAGTTTCGATGGGGTCAATTACAACGACTCATAGCTCATGCATGAAACATAAAAATGTTTATAGAAGTTCCCATGTTGCTTTGGTCACAACAACTTATGATGATGACCCAATGCTGATAAAATCACAATACATGTTGCGTTCAAATACTTGAAATTCCGAGAACGTTACATGTAAATACAATTTTTAACGCACAATGCGGTGGAAGGATGTGCCATAATCAGTGTTTTTTTCAGTGTCAGAAGGTGATTTTGGGAGTTTAATTGAAAATAATAACTTTAGAATAACCTCATATTGTACATTTTGTGACAGTAACATATATGCTGCTCACCGCTATTAATGGCTTTTAAAGAGCAGCCATAGCGCTGTTTTTGTTCTAAAAGGATTTAATTTTTTTAAATTCATTAGCATTACCTTAGTCTCATTTATTATAATTTTCGGTCGCGTTTTGAATGATGCGCTATTTTTACTTTCTCATCATATCCGTGTGAATGTGAAAGAGGAGTTCTCGAACTTCAGTAATTGATTCAAGTTGTTCGTCCTGGAAAGTACTCCATAGTTGTCATTAATGGATTCCACAGAGTAGGTAGGCTGCTTTTCGTTAGTTTTTTATGAGTTCTAGTTTGAGTTAGTTTAATCACAGCATTCATATTAATATCACAGTGTCCTGTTAGTGGTTTCCTTTCGTTTTAGCGGAATTGAGGGCTGCTTAAAGAATTTACGGCTGCGGCATTCGTTGCAAATAACGTATTGATAAATAGTATATCAAGAGTATTAAGTCAGCTGACATCGAATATCTTGGGCTTCTATGTGCTACAGGTGCTTTAGACGTACTTTTTTAATCTTTATTATGCACAGCCTGTAAAAATCCATGTATTTGTGATTTGGTCTGTCCAGATTATCCATGTGATTTTTACTCGTTACTTATTCGAAAATAAATTCTCATTTATAGTTTTGTAGCCAAATTATTGAACTCTCCTTAATATTTGACTTTTTCACGAGCCTCTTTAGGCATATAAAAAACTGATTCCTACTAATATTTTACCACGATTTCATGTTATGCTCGATTGAGAAGATTTTAAAATTTTTCATTTATTCATCACAATTACCTCCAGTTTGGTTGGGGTGTTGCATGGATTGCATGTTAGATTTGCTAGCGCAAGTGAGTAGTCTAATCTGATCCATTAATTGGAGAGGCACTTCTTTTAGCTGCATTTCTTTTTGTTTCTGGGTACCTTAGTTTAAGGCTCCTGGCTCCCTTATACAACAGAGGCAGATTAATTGCTTCGATTTAGGTTATGTTTTCAAATATTGCCCGATTTTTCATGTTGATTGTATGTTGTAGTTTGAGTTTGGAAAAGTTGGTTATTTTTCTATATACCTTTCCGCCAACACACATATGTATAAAAAACTAAATAAATCCTAATTACCTGGAAGGATACCATAACCATTACGGAGCTTAAACTTCTTGCTTTTAGTAGACTTGAAGAGGTTCTTTCGAAAATAGCCTTCAATTAGCAGTTTGTGGATTTGGTTGATATTGAATCAAGGGAATTATTTTGCGCGTAATACCCTGTAGAAGGCATTTATGAATCCATTCCATATTTGGCTTCAATGGGATCATTCAACCGATGGCCTAAAAAAAAGAAAATGATTTCTTTTTAATACATATAATATTATAAACGATAGCAAGATGTCTTACCTTTGATGCTATTCTGTTGTAGCATATTCTGTTCCGTATCAGAAACAAAATCTTGAAATAGCCGTGTGCATTATTCCATTTAGTGTAACAGGCTACTGTTCGAGATGTGTTTGGCATCACAAACTTTGAATGTGATCCTTCAATTTCTAACTTTTCAGTATTAAATCATCGAGAGAGTAGCAGTGCAACTGATATGAATTTGTTTTGAATTTCCTCTCCCAGAATACATATTTTTTGTTATTATTCTGCAATAATTTAAAAATATATTTTTTTCGTTGTTTTAAACTGCTTTTGAAGTGCAGTGTACAGTCACATGAAGGGCTCATCATAAGTGAACTCTGTATGAAAATTAAATTTTAAATATTTCCATATAAATTCTGCATATAAAATACTTACATGCCAGCAGCGTCTTCTACAATTTTATGGGTACACCAAGCACATAGAAATGAAATGATCATATCCAAGTACGAATTGATTAATTTCATGTGCTTCCATCAGAAGATTAACGTCTACTAAAGTGGAATTGAGATTTCAAAGGGCATTTATATATAGAATTTTTTGTAGATAAGAAAAAAATATGTCGAAATGCAATAAAGAAAATAAAATTCTGACATAATTTCATATGTGTGTGTTGTTGTGTGGTTGACGTGTCGATTACACATCACCTCGCTTCGAGTAGGGCGGAAACAAGCCAGTATATTGTTTCTTGAATTATGATAGCAGAAAAATCTGTATGTTTTTTATTTCTTTTTAGTCGCAGATCTCTGGCAGGCACTGTGATTTGCCTAAAATGCAAATAAATGTGAGTGTATTGTAGTCATAAAATATTTACGAGTTCTTTGCCAGCAAACGAAGTGCACACACAAAACATTTTGTTAACAGCCGATTACGATTATAATGAGTCTGTGGCTGACTTCCTAAACGTATATTAACAATGTATCAATACAGTATTTAAACCGAGTTGATACATTGTGTAGATACTTTTTTAATACGTTGCATATTAATACTTTGCAACACTGAAATCGTTTAGGAACATTTATATGCATTGTATCATTCATAATAAAGCGAACAATGGAGGAAGAACATATTTTATTGTAAAATTTCTTAGATTTGTGCGAACAGGGAAACTCCAGCCTCAATATTGCTCGATTGCGCTTCCGTGCCGGAGGTGGGCTTTCACGTTGGATCGGAGCTGCTTGAGACGTGCTATGCTCGTTACTGTCCTCGATCAGATCTGCAAACAATGTGTCTAAGCTCGAATCCAGATTGCATTCTGGCAATAGATTGAATAGAGAAATATAATAAATTATAAGAAAAAATGCCTACTTATCTTCCTGCGTCGCCATCGTATTTTGTCTTGCATTCGCTTCGCATCTACTTTTATTTGTATGCTTTTGTTGCTTTTCCTTGCGTATTAACTACAACGGTGTTGCAAAAGGGAACAAAATACATTGTCAAAATTTTCAGGGTTGCGTTTACGAACACGCTGCAATGTATTACTACAAAGCAACATGCGTTTAGGAAGTCAGCCTGTTTTAGAAGACTTCACACATGTTACGCAAGTTTAGAAGACAATTTTTAAGGCATTAAATTCTATAATCTTGGATTCACAATTGACCATTGGCGTCATTAATTAATTGCATTAATAGTTTTAATTTAAGTTTCTTACGTAAATTTTCCTTCGGCATGAAAAAATATACAGTAAGACCCCGCTTAACGCTGTTTCAGTATTACGCGTTAGTATTGGAATAGAAGTTCAAAGGCAAGACTAATGCCGTGTTCGCACGGCAGCAATTTTTCGTAATTCGCTCTCTCATTCACAATTCAACACCCAATTATGTGCTAAATTACGTCATTCGCCATACAAAATTTTGTGAGCGAATTACCCAAATTGTGTGTAATCCAATTTCTATTACCCTGTGGATTACTTAAAAATCAATGTAATCTCTAAATTTTATCGTATTTTTGCCATCACCAACTGTCAAAGCACAAAAAATATAAACAAAAAATATTGTAAACAATAAACAATAATGGAATCCAAAAATAATATTTTAAAAAAGTATTATTTATAAGAAAAAAAAAGTATTTGTGTGTGTATTATTTCACAATGGCTTGTCCGACATATAAATTAAATATAAAACGGATCCTAATATGTTAACCTGCTAGACACTGGCATTAATCCGGTGAGTGGCATCTACGAAATCGTTCTCATTAACAATAAACCTGAGGCAGGTGAAGGGAAAATATAGTTTCAACTTATGAATTAAGCCTTTATGCCATATTTTGTCAAATTCTTGCAAAAAAGGCATACAAAAAAGGATACCCTTCTAATGACTTGCACTAATCTGTAGTTTGTTTCTTTCTGAATTCAAATTGATGGCCTGAAATATATCTTCTGGATTTAATGTTGGAATGAGTTTAGATATCAGCAGTTCTTCAAAGTTAATACAGTTTTGTCTGTATTAATAAAATAATAGGTTATACGACTCAGTTTGATCCTTGCCAGGTTTAGGTATCATTTTAACTAAAGCGACCTTACACTCTTGAGGGTAATATTTGAAAATCAAATTTGCATTTGAAAATAAGAGAATAATCGTCAAGGCTACTACACGGGGCATCTCCATACATACATATGCAATTGGCCATTACAACCCTGCAGTCAGGATTACGGCCTAGCTTCTCACACAACTCATGTTGTGTGCCTTAATTTTATACTTGAGTGGGGGGACCTGCAGTTTAACGTCGACTCCGAACGACAGATTTTGAGAAACTTTTTCATGGCAGGTTTATTTAATCTCAGAGTTTTTGCCAGAAATCTTTTGCTGATATTAATTCCAGAAGTTTTCTTTGTGTGAATATCTCTAAATATCTAGTAGAGCATGGGGTAATGTAAGTGTTGCAAGAACCTTATAAGACAAACTCATATATGGGACTACACGAAGAAGAAAATATTGTCATGATTTCGAAAAATAAATTGCGTTAATCAGTGATCTTGAGTCGTCCGGAATTGTTGCACAGTAGTAATAAATACGTGACGACTAAACAAAACTGTACGCTATGAATTTAATCAGTTTAATTTAAAGATCGTGTAATCAATAATACCGTCAATAAATAACTACGATTAAAAAGAAAACAATTCCTCTTTTTTTAATTTTTCAACGATAAATAAATACTTTATAAAGTAGAATCGTAACAATTATTGGTTATTATCGATTAATATTCTTCATCGATGCGATTCAGTGTTGCCGTTTTTGGTTATTTCTAACCAAAATTGGTTATTGTTTTGATCAATGTGTAGTTTAGGTAGGTTTTGGTTATTTTTTTCTTATAAAAAAAAAGGTATTTTGTGTTTCGTTTTTTATTAATTATAATTTAAACTTGAAAAAAAAATAAAACAAAAGTCTACGAATTTAATTTTGGTTATATTTTTTTTATTTGGTGATTTTTTTCACAAATGTTGGTTGCAAAATTTTTTTCGTGACAACACTGTTTCAGAAAATTAAATAAAAAATTAGTCAAACAACAAAAATGCACGATGAGAACAACGCATTGTTACGCTCTTGGTTTCTTTATGCTTCCCTTCTATCTTCTCCCCCCGCGTCTTGAAATATTTTTGAGAAATATTCCAAAATATGCCAAAATGCACATTCTTTATACTTTATTTTCTTTGGTATTACACAACAGTACGTATTCGACTTTGAACTGTAGATCCCGCTACTCATCTATTAAATTAACACATACAACATAAGTGCTGTGAGAAGCTAGGTCGTAATCCTGACTAACGGGTTGTGGTGAGTATGCAAAATAAGTTTAGCGTCAAATTGCTTGAGAAACTTTTTTCAAATCAATTTTATTTTATTCTCAGAGTTTTTGTTAGAAATCTGCTGAGAGGAAGTCACAGAAGAAATATTTTTTCATATTACGTTTTGTTGGAGATGTTTAACCTGTGGTTTTAATCGAGGTCTCATGTCTAATAAGCGAACATGCCACCTACGGCGACTTCATAATGCTAAAGCCTGTAATTAAAAATAAGGTACAACAAAATTGTTTTTTGATTTCTAAATAAATGTTATTATCATTGCTAAGGGCAGTTTTAGACTTTCATTAGTTTTTCAAAATAATTAAACTTCGTTTTTTATTTTTATTGCCTTTTATTATGCAGTGAGATGTGATCATAAAGATTCAAAGCGTTTAACCAAACTGGGAATACAAATTTTAAATATAATCGAGGACTATATTGACTCATGTAAAGATAAAAAGTTCCAAAATTAACACTTAAGTTCGACAACAATTCTAATTTTGCAATACGGAAACCTTTATAATCGGCCTTCATACTGATTTACTTTCACTTTCTAAATGCTACCAATTAGCAACATCTTTACTGTAAATAAGTCTTAAGTAGAGATAACAACAGAGCAAATCAGTACACCTTACAGCGATGTAGTACGTATAGCGAATGTAACCTTTTTAATCAAAGTTCAAATAAAAGTTATATTTCTTGATTGCTTGCATTTCAGCATTATATTCTTAGCACACTTAATCAGTATTTTAATCACCTAACAAAGGCTATAAATACATATGTATGTAATGATGTTGCACGTAGTATATTTGAAATTAACAAAAAATGTATGCTTTTTATGAATGATCAGGGAACTCTAAAATGATTAAAGAGAACAAAAGCTAATATGATGTACATATGTCTTTAAAAATGTCAGCAATGTTTTTGTAAAATTTTAAAGAGTATTTATTATTTGCCAAGAAATTATTATTTTCACGTCTCAGCAATTCATTCGCATATGCTGCGTATTTGTGTGTATTTATGCTGCGTACGTGTGTGTATATATTATCAAATAAAAAAATTTATATATAAAAATTCTATTTTCAATTTCAAATTTAAATTTTTAATTCTTGTATAATTTTTTTGGATCCGCCATTTTATATTCGAAAATATTTTCCCTCAGATTCGAAATTAGCAGCCTCAAAACCACTATACACCCAAACCTGTTTTTACACGATTTTTTTTTACGCGAATTTGAAATAACACGGTTTTTTTTTAACAAATTTACTTTTTTTTTTTGTTCGCTCCTTTTTATACGGATAAAATCGTTTAATCCCGTTTAACTCACACACTCACAACGCACTATAACAGAATTTGCTGTTAAAAGAAATAAACCAGCGCCAGAAGCAGCTTCTGAAGATGTAGAAGTAATAAGTACATATTTCTACTGACGAGACTGATATTGAGCCACCCCAGCAAAAGAGAATGCGCTTGCTATCAGAAACTGACTCCGAATAAAATAAAAAAATTTTTTATTGAAAATAATTCCGTTCCTAATTGTGTTAAGAGTTTGATAACTAATTTTATTTTTATAAATGGAAGAGAATTTTTAAGTTTTTTCTTTATTTTTTTATAATCATAAAATGAGATAAAATAAAAACTCTGTGTATAAATTAAACCTCTATGGGTTTTTTATTTTATTTATTCGGGAAACCGTGCTAAGTGAAACAGACAATGTTTAATTTTAAAATAGTTTATTTATTTCGTTCTTATTATTTTATTTTTTGATATTATTATTTTATTTTATTAATTAACTTTAATTAATTTATTTATTTATTAACTTAACTTATTTATTTAAACAACTTAATTTAAGATAAACACTCTTCGCTTTCCTACTATGAGGATCGCTTATGATAATGTCTCCAGACGTGACTGACTGAAAACTTAAATCTAACAGCCTTTTTAAACGATAAAAAATATGAAAAATAATACAATAAAAAGAAGAACAGAGGTCAAGTAAAGTTACAGAGATAGAAAAGAAATATGTAATTAATAATAACAATTTTGGAGAGAATAAAGAGAATAAACAGAGGTCAAGAATAGTTACAGAGATAGAACAGAAATATGTAATCAAATACAGAAATAGAATAAAGAGAATAAACATAAATGATTAAAGAAGAATAAAGAAATGAGAGTGGGAGTAATTATAAGAATAAATTGTTATAGTTATGTCTTAACTTCCCCCCTTCTCGAAGAACAGGCGTCCCGACTGTTTGCTTTTACATAGTTCATTATTTCATATTATTCTTAACAAATTTTTAATAATAACAAAAACTTAATTACAATTAAAAATTTCTTGAAAATTCTATTAATACTACAATTTTTAAACAATACTTATAATAACTATATTTACAAATATTACTAAAAACAAATCTTTCTGTTATAATTGAAAAACGTAAACAACTTTGAACTGAGAACTTATCAAATTAACACAAATAAATCCTACCTTAAGTTATCATTATGAACCAGTCTCTTATCAATTAGAACTGAGTGACCCAAATCTTTTTCAACTACCTTTTCAATATACAATTTACTAAATTTATTACCGAGTCGTCGTCTGTTAGTCTTAACAAATACCTTATCACCGGGATTAAAAATTCTATTCTGTCTGTTTCTGTTATGACAATAAAGATCATTGTTCTGAGGCTTCATCAATTTCCTCTTAATATCAATCCTTAACTTTTCTGTTATTGAATTTATAATATCTATAGGCTTGACACCAGTTATAGAATGAATTGAATTATTGTACTTTGTAATAGAAATGAGAATAAGCTCTTTCGTATCAGTATAACACCCTTCGGATTTTAGACATCGGGATATTTCTACTATTGTGCTGTGTAGCCTTTCAACTTGCCCGTTGCTGGTGCTATGCGCTGGCGGAACGGCAAAGATTTCGACACCAAAATTTGAAAGAAGAGACTTTATAGTATGAGAGTTAAATGATTTCTCATTATCGCAAACAATGGTGTTGGCCTTAGGAAAAATATTTAAAATAGTTAGTAAAGCCACTTTTACGTCAACTATTGAACGTGTTTCAATGAAAACTGCTAGAGCAAACTTTGAAAATTTGTCTATACAAGTTACAAAATTAGTCCTGTCAGTTGTAAATATGTCTATATGTAGGATCTCACCAGGATACTCAGGAATAGGTGTATGACCAATTGGTGCCTTTTGTGGATGTCTATTGTATTTTGATTCATTGCATATTTCACAATTCGAAACGATCACCTTAAGTATGTTTCTTATATTGGGAAAATAATAATTTTGCAATATTTGGTTTAAATTTTCACGTACACTTCGGTGAGCTCTATTATGTTCAGAGACAGCAATTTCATTTTGATCATCCTGATTGTGAATATCTATTACAAATTTTCCCGAATAAACAAATTTTGTTGATGGAAAAAATTTTATTATTTTATTTTGAATAGTAGCTAATAGTGTTTTCACACCGAGTGGTTTTAACGCAAAAGTTGGTTTTAACGTTAAAATAAAAATAAAACCTGCTTTTACCATACAAAATGATTTTATGAAATACAACCTTGTTTTATGTACTAAATCAGAGCTACCAGCTCTGAAATGGTAAAAACAGCTGATAAAAATTAAATAAAAACAAAATAAAACAAAACAAATGTAAAAATATAGAAAGCCGGTTGTATAAAAATGTAAAATTTCAAATAATGAATGCTACAACAATAATAAATAACAATATTTTAACAATAATATTAATAATATTAATATTATTTCTTAATTTTTCATATTTTTTGTTTTTTCTTAAACAAAAACATTTCTGTTCCGTCATGAATGTATGAAAGTTAAAACCTGATTTAAGAAAATTTGCAGTGTGAACGCAAAATCAGCTGATTATGGTTTTAATGCTAAAATCAGGTTTTAACTTTTGGTGTGAAAACACTATAAAAGATGAATATCACAATGAAGACAATTAATCACGCTGCAATTTACGACTGTTTCCAAAAATTTGAAAATATCTTTTATACAAACATAATTTACGAAATGTCTTGTTTGATTTTTAAAAATGATTTGGGATGACATACTTGGCTCTGCTGATTTGTTTAATAATATTTGATTTCTAAAACAATTCACTGGATTCGACACTGCTTTTATTATTTCGGAAAGAGATTCCTCACTATGTATTGTTGAATCTCCAGACTCTGATTCTTTCGAAACCATTTGCGAACCTGTTTGAGTTTCAAGTGATAACGATTCTGAACCAATAGTTGCTTCTACTGACGCATTATCTTCGGATTCATCCTCCATATGATTAATATATTGACGAGATAATGCATCGGCCACAACGTTATCTTTTCCCGGCTTGTAGAAAAAATTAGGAGAGTATTCTTCGATAAAAGCGCGCCATCTTCTAATTTTCGGATTAGGATTCTTTTCGGATATCGAAAACGACAGTGGCTGATGATCGGTATAAATATTTATATGTTTTGCACCATATAAATAATTGCGTAGTTTCCTTAAAGCCCACACAATTGCTAACATTTCCCGCTCATTGGTGGCATAATTCTCCTCAGCACGAGACAACGTTCTTGAAATCATAGTAATCGGTTTACCATTTTGTGAGAGAACAGCACCTATTGCTGATGATGAGGCGTCAGTAGTTAGCTCGAATGGCTTGGTATAATCTGGGTGCAATAACAATACATCTTCCGAAGCAAGAATAGTCTTTATTCTCAAAAATGCTCTCTGTGCCTCGTCACTTAAGTTCACTACTGTATTTTTTGATTGCCTGCTACTAATTTTGCCCTTTTCACCACGCAAATACTGCGTAAGCGGCTTAGTGATCCGAGCGTAATCTCGAATAAATCGGCGATAGTATCCAGCTAATCCCAAAAATGATCGAAGGCCTTTTACTGTTTGAGGAACCTGAAAATCTAATATATCCTTTACCTTGTCTGGACACGTTTTAATTCCATTTTTGCATACAGTAAATCCTAAATATTCTACAGAACTTTGAAAAAATCGTGATTTTTCACAGGATACACGCATGTTCGCTGAATAAAGTTTTTTCAAAATATTGTCAATATCCTGTAGATGTTTTTCAGCATTGGGAGAAAAAATGATGATGTCATCAATATAAACGTGACAAGTTCTACCTATTTCTTCTCTCAACACATCATCGATTACTTTTTGAAAAAATCCAGGTGCGTTTTTTAGCCCGAAAGGAAGCCTACAGAACTCAAATTTTCCATTATTTATACTAAAGGCTGTTTTTTTCCTATCAGCTTCCTTCAGGTTTATTTGGTGAAAACCAGACTTGAGATCTAATGTTGTAAAATAACGTCCGTTTCCCAAATTGGATAAAATTACCGTAGTATCAGGAATCGGATAACGTTCACTTGTGGTTTTAGAGTTTAGTTTCCTAAAGTCCACCACAAGTCTTTTCTTTTGCCTCCCTGTTTCATCAAGGCCTTTCTTATCTACGATCCATATAGGATTATTATATGGTGATCTAGATGGCCTAATGATTCCGTTGTTCAACAAATTTTCAATTTCATTGTTCACAAATTCAGTGAGTGTTAAAGGATATGGGTAAGATTTTGAATAAATGGATTCGTCGGTTTCAGTACGAATTGTGGCAACTATGTCTGTGTGAAAGGGTAACGCTTCGTTTGGATCTGCAAAAGCGCCTTTGTGCTTTTCTAACAATACCATAAGCTTTTGAAAGATGGGCTGTGGTATATCACAATCAGCAGGATCGATCATGATCTTATTAACTTCACGACAGTTATGAAATAAAAGTTTCTCTTCACCATATTTATGCTTTAATACTCCGCGATCGCAATCAATTTGGCCATTGATTTGCTTGAGGAAGTCAAAACCGATTATACCGTCAAATGTTGAAAGTTGGGGCAATATAAAAAAGTATGATGTTTGATTTAGCAAATTTATTAAGCATTTTGAAACTATTTCAGAATTTCCATGGAGGGATTTTATAATAAACGCTCTTTCCACCGGCTTAATACCCTTCAGACCTTCTAGGTTCCTAATATAATTCTTTGACGTACCAGTGTCAATCAGCAATTTTAACGTCCTTCCTCCTATTGTCCTTTCGATGTATGAGAGGAGGGAACTATGTCTAAAAAAATTGATTTCATCATCAATATGATTTTCAAAAAGATCAACAGAATTACTCGAATTGTCATGGTGTGTATCACATAAATTACGATTGAAAGAACATTCAAACTGTGGTATTTCAAAATTATGTTGTTGCCGAAAGTGATTTATCCTTTGAAATTTGTCTTGGTTTTGACGAACTGATTCGTCATGTCTTTTTTGGGCAATTGGCTGTTGGAAATTATTCGTATTTTGGTGGTTATTGTTCTGTTGCCTAAAATGAAACCGAGTACTTGGATCAACATCCATGGGTTGGTATTGTCTTGAGCGATTATATGAAACTGGAGGCAATCTACTACTGCTATGTTTGTCAGGATGAAATTGTTTTTGTTGTGGAGTATTATTATCTGGTTGGGTCCGAGTGAAATTCTGAGGTTGAAATTGATTTGTTGGAACAAATTTAGTTGTTGGATTTATAGGCTGATAATGTGGCGAGTTATAAAACGTAGTTTTTCTACGATTGTTCCAGTAAGTTGTTGCAAAATGGTAACGTGAATTATTAGTTGCCAACTCTTGCGCCAAACCGAGTGCAGAGGGCAAGTCGACAGGCTTACTTGAAAATAATATGTCGCACATAGGTCTCCGCAAACCGGAAATAAAAACACGAAGAGCGTTTTCTCTATATTTTCTACTTAGTGATTGTATTAAACCCTGATCTCCTTCATTTGACATTAATACCTTATTTAGTATTGCTGTTAGTTTTCGTTCAACTTCATCGTAGAAATATGTTATGGTATTTGATCCCTGTCTTAGTGTTAGGAGTTCTTGCTCCAAAGTAAAAATACTTTTCTTATCACCGTAAGAAAAATCTAGCCTGGCTAATATAGCCTTAAAGTTAAGTACAGTGTTGTAGGAGCTTAA
Organism: Sarcophaga rosellei; assembly: GCA_930367235.1. Lineage (NCBI taxonomy): Eukaryota > Metazoa > Arthropoda > Insecta > Diptera > Sarcophagidae > Sarcophaga > Sarcophaga rosellei. Next base: position 41,662,947 of record OV884020.1, on the reverse strand, counting down.
CACCGTATCTGCAGCGCCTACTATTTTGTTTCGTATAATCGCAACTACTTGGTAATATTTTGAACTACCTTCATAACCCTCATATAATCTATGCGCTGTCACGGCAGCTTGACGCCAAGAAACATACCTTACTGAATTCCCATCAAATTCGGGTATTGACTTAACAATATCCAGGGATTCGTTACAAACTAGGCCTGGAATTATTTCAATAGGTTTATATTCTTCCACACGATGTGGTGTTTCCAAAACCGATAACCTTTTAGTCAATTCATCTATACTACTCTGAAAACCTTGTCGAGTTTGCTCAGATGCCTGGGAAATAGCAGATGCTAACAATGCCTGAACTGCTTCACTGTCCATTTTGAATTTCTCAATAGAAGAATCTATACTTAGACGTTCAAAGTTCAAAATTAATTCATTTACGCTTATAAAATGTTATTTCTAAAACAATTTGATTTTAATTATTAGTTATTTTTTCCTAAAATCGGCAATTTTTTTAATATTAATTATGCAAATAATCAACAAGAAATAAAAATTAGAGTTAAAAAAAATTGTAAAAAAAACAGAAAGATTTTTTTTTAGAATTTCATATTTTCAAATAAACTGAAAGAAGATATAAAAATTTTGTTCTATCCTTCGTTAAACTTTTTTTTTCAATATGGATTGATCATTAAACAAATAAAATAAAATGCTTAGTACTTAACTTATTTATTGTTACTCAGCTACAAACTTTTAGTACAAAAATTCCTCAGCATCTCCCAATCAGCAACAAGTTGTGTGTTAACAGTGATAGAACGTAGACATTTAATTTAACATTTAGTACTCATTCCTCAATGCTCTCTCTCAAATAATTTGCTTCTGTTTCAGCTGCAACCCATCGCACTAGTTTAAACATTTAAAAATTTTTTATTGTTCGTTTTGTTTATAGCAACAATGATGCATGTGGAATTATCTCTTTGTTGTATTATTAACCTTTGGTTTTTTTTTATTGCACTGCAAACAAGTTTTTTTGTTTTTTGTTTTTGGAGAGTTTTGTTGTAGAATTGGTTATAACCTCTACTTGTTTGTTTTTATGTCCTCTACTTGTTCACATCTATGACCTCTATTTGGTCATTCTTATGGCCATAGTTTCAAATGAGGTTTTTTTTTTTTTTATATTTCCTTTTTTTTAATATTAACCAATTTGTTTTTTTATTTTTTTTTTAATATCGTTTTATTAACACAAAAAAAAAAAAACAGAAAGAAAGCACGGTCCCTGCTCGGGCGCCAATTAAACCTCTATGGGTTTTTTATTTTATTTATTCGGGAAACCGTGCTAAGTGAAACAGACAATGTTTAATTTTAAAATAGTTTATTTATTTCGTTCTTATTATTCTATTTTTTGATATTATTATTTTATTTTATTAATTAACTTTAATTAATTTATTTATTTATTAACTTAACTTATTTATTTAAACAACTTAATTTAAGATAGACACTCTTCGCTTTCCTACTATGAGGATCGCTTATGATAATGTCTCCAGACGTGACTGACTGAAAACTTAAATCTAACAGCCTTTTTAAAGGATAAAAAATATGAAAAATAATACAATAAAAAGAAGAACAGAGGTCAAGTAAAGTTACAGAGATAGAAAAGAAATATGTAATTAATAATAACAATTTTGGAGAGAATAAAGAGAATAAACAGAGGTCAAAAATAGTTACAGAGATAGAACAGAAATATGTAATCAAATACAGAAATAGAATAAAGAGAATAAACATAAATGATTAAAGAAGAATAAAGAAATGAGAGTGGGAGTAATTATAAGAATAAATTGTTATAGTTATGTCTTAACTTATACTATTGAACTAAATCTGTGCGTTTTTATAAAGTTAGTCAATTTTATAGGCATATGTAGGCTGCTGCATCAATCCTATGTATATCTTTTCAGTTTGTTTATACACTTACATACATACATAATATTTGTCTTTTTTTACTCGTTTTTTTTTTTACACGGTATCCACTGGAACGTATCTACCGTGTAAAAAAAGGTTTGAGTGTATACATATTGTTACGCAAATCGAAAAATCTACATACTGGCGTTTTGTTTTTATATCGTTTAACATTAAAATTATAAGCAGAAGCTAAAGGGTCCGCCAAATACCTTTTTTTTAATGCTTTAAAAAAAACTGCTGAATATTTTCTCAAATTTCTTTTTTATTTGAAAGTACAATCCTGCCGGTTAATAATGGAAAATAATTTCATTCAAATGGCTGCCTCGGCTGGCCATGCAGTAGCCTACACGATCGGTTCAATTTTTAAGCACATTATCGATTGTGTGCCGCTGTATTTCACTAATGGATTCACGAATCTTGTCCTTTAAAGCGTCAGTTGTCTCTGGCTTGTCGGCGTAACACCTACCTTTGACGGTACCCCACAAATAATAGTCCAACGGTGTCAAATAGCAGCTCCGAGGTGGCCAAACGACAACAGCTCTGCGGCTGATAATGCGATCTTCAAAAACAGGACGCAAAACATCGAGTGTAGCTTCGGCTGTGTGGCACGTAGCGCCGTCCTGTTGAAAACAAATGTTGCCAATATCCTCCTCTTAAATTTTTGTGAACAAAAAATCGTTCAACATGGACCGATAACGATCGCCATTGACTGTAACGGCCACTCCTTGCTCATTTTCAAAGAAAAATGGCCCAATTATGCCTCTGGACCAAAATCCGCTCCAAACAGTGACTCGTTTTGGGTGCGTCGGCTTTTCAATGTATGCGTGCGGGTTTTCTGTGCCCCAAATGCGACAATTTTGCTTGTTTACATACCCGCCAAGATCAAAATGAGCTTCATCTGAAAAGATGATTTTGTTTGCCAAAATCGGCATCTTCTGTAGGCTACTCGTGTAGGCTACTGCATTCCCAGCCGAGGCAGCCATTTGAATGAAATTATTTTCCATTATTAACCGGAATGATTATACTTTCAAATAAAAAAAGAAATTTGAGAAAATATTCAGTAGTTTTTTTAAAGCATTTTCAAAAAAAAAAAGTTATTTGGCGGACCCTTTACAAAAACAAAAATAACGAACTTGCTTACAAATTATCGCGCTGCGTAATAAAACAACAAACACCAGCATAATAAATAGTAAATAAGTAATCAAAAATACGACAACAAACACTGCAAGAATAAATGTAAATAAAATACACAAGCAACAATAATGAAACCATGATATTTACATTTATAGAGACCTTTGAGAAAGCAAAGCCACGAACATTAGCCTTCAAGAACATTCATCAGACTGTTTACGTTGCCATATAAAAGGCAAGGCAAAGCAGGCGACTTAATTAGTAAGAGTTCAGTCAGTCTTGTGTGAAGACTAGGTGCGTTTGAAGAGAGTAATCGTGGCTTGAAGATCACCGTTACAAAGGTCTGTCGAACAATTGTCCAGTAATTGTTATTGTTTATGCAAAGGGTGTAAACAGGGGTATAAGAAACAAAGCAAGTGCTGTTGTTTACCTCAAGTTGTGAACAGTGGCACACATAATTATGCAAATAGTAAAGAAGCTTAATTAAAACTATACACAGATTTACTTTTATTTTATTTGCAATGTACAAGCTCATCTTTTACACATTTCTAAGAGGTAGAAACCTAACTATATATAACAATGTAAATCCCAAAATATTTTAAAATTTAGGTCGCCATATTGGCGTGAATGTGTGCTCTTGCAAGATAGAAAACAAAGGTATTAGCGTTCACGAGTAGTTAGGGGACTCCCATTTTTTCCTGCCATCATTGACAACAATGATGACACTGCAATATTTAATTGCGTACGCATAGGCGTTGTCCGCCCCTGGGAGATTTCACTGTTTATATTACACAATCATTAAATCAGCCAGAAATGTTTGTTAATTCCAAATTTTTTTTTGGCAAATTGAGTACTCCATCTTACTTATGTTTAAAAAATTTGTTTAATAAAGAGGGGCAACTCCCTCTTTATATTTTTTCAATTGTTTGAAAATGGCACGTTAATTTCGATATGAATTATATTTTCTTTTTTACAACAATAAAACACATATATTTTTCCCTACAATTTTACAATCGGTTGAAGTAGTATTGATTAAGGCTATTTACACATAAATTGTATGAAAGTAAGAAATCAAAATTCAGGTTTGAAAATCAGAATAAAATTTGTATACGTTTTAATTCGAAAATATATGTACTGCCACGGTACAATGTATAGCCTAGTCTCCAATAGCAAGTTTTCCTGCGGAAGTTGGTTTCAGAAATAACTTCCAAGTTTTTTTTTTTTGTGTACACTCATGTTAGAAGTCGACTTTCAGAAAATACGGTTTGCAGAAATCATTTGCAGCAATGTAAATATGTGTTTGTTGGTTGCTGGAAGTAGCACGGCTTGCTTTCAACTGCAAGTGTCTTGAAAACTTAGGGAACACCCGACTTGTTCTGTTGTATTCTCATGTATTCTGGTTTATAATTTTTTTTTAATTTTTTGTTAGATAAAAAATAAAATATATTCGTCATTTCAGCCGCATGGAATTTGCACCAGTCTGCAATTTGGTCCTGATGGATTTTGGATTGGTTTTTGAGTATTTTATACAGGAAATAAATTTAGCTTAAAAAAAAAAAAAATTCATATCTAATTATTATAAGCATAAATTGAGCTTCATTAACAATTTTACTTTGTTCAAAACTATAACGTAGTTATTGAAGTATTGTGAAACTAGTCTCCTCCTGCTTGGCGTACGGACACTTATTTGAGCCAGTGTATTTATAGTCCTTGCTTGTAATAAACTCTTCTATAAATAATAAACATTCGTTATATATGCAGCTAATTGATGATGATATTTCTGATGTGCATGCTTCGTGTGACTACACGCGATTTGATAACCAATTGATAAAATTACAACTTGGACACGATATACTGCAACAAAATATGTTGAACATGCAAAAGAATCTAGACAGGCAGATGGATATTCTTAGTGACCTGCAACGTAAATTTAACAGTCTACCTCAACAAATAGAAGGTTTGCAAGAGAAACTGTTACAGAATAATAGAATAAACATGGAAGAGTTAAAAGATTATATAAGAAAAGGAATTCAAATACAAACTGTAGTTGTTCCTCCAGTCGATGATAAAGTCGTCTTAATTACTGATGTGAAAGAAATGTTGCATAAACATGATCGAATATTGGATGAAGTTAAAAGAAAACAAGATGAATCTCAAGTACTTTTGAAAGAAATCAATTTTGAAAAGCACACTCAAAGCTTAACGAAAACAATTTCCGATAAGTTTGCCATAATGCCTCCAATGAATTCTACGCTATGCAGAATTGAAATTAGCACCATATCAAGAAACATATTAACCGACGTTATAAACAACTAAGACAATATAAAACGTCTTCTGAAAGAAATCAATTTAGAAAAGCACACTCAGAACTTAAAAAATGCAATTTCGGATAAACTAGCCATTTTGGCTCAGTTGGATGCTAAGCTAAGCCAAATTGAAAGCAATATAATACCGAAAACTGATCAGTTGCAATTTTATCATAATATTCAGCAATTATTCAATAGAAAAGGTAAGAATTGTTTTAATTTGTAACTTAAGAAATATTTTAAAAAATTTTTTTCTTTTTATTTTTTAGACGCGACGAATATATGCCTTAAAGACGACAATCAAAATCTAATTTGGTAAGTGGCAAATAAATTTGCAATTTTAAACTCAATTAAGATAGACTATATGGTGGTATGAGGAGCTAGGTCGTAATACTGACTGAAGGGTTGTAATGATCAATTATATATGTATGTATGCATGGAAAATACAGTATGAAATACTATGAAGAATCTTAAAAATTCTCAGCCTTCTATTAAACCGACTGGAGGATCACTTATGGCATAAGCAACACGTTTATTAGGCGTGCAGGCATATGTCGTAATTATAGATGGCATCCTGGAGAAATAAAATTATTTGAAATTAGAAAAAATCTAAAGTATTAAAGGACCTCGAATCTACAGTGAGCGCCACTGAAATAATTCATTTTCTGAGGATAGCGAGAAAAGTAAATGAGAATAGTCGAATAAATTTCCAAAAATAAAAACATTTATTTATTACTTATAAAATGTTAAAACAAAAACAACAATTCATGATAAAGGAACTTTTTCTATACTTAAGAACATAATAGGAAATTTAAAATTATAGTGGGTGTTGACTCACTTATGGCGCTCACTGTATGCGTTAATAATACAAAAGCATAATATTAATATTTACGTTGTATTACTACAAAAAAGTGTTAAAAACGTTAGCTGAATCGTTGAATTTTAACATAACGTAACATGACATAGTCGCTGTAGTCTAGTAGGTAGTGTGTCCGCTTATTAGACGTAAAAGCCCGGGTTCGAGCCCCAGGCCAGACAACAAAACGTAACATGAAAAAAAAAATATTTCTTCAGCGACTTCCTGTCAGCAGATTTCTGGCAAAAACTCTGAGAGTAAATAAACCTGCCATGAAAAAGTTTCTCAAAACCTGTCGTTCGGAGTCGACGTTAAACTGTAGGCCCGCCACTCAAGTATAAAATTAAGTCACACAACCTGAGTGGTGTGAGAAGCTAGGCCGTAATCCTGATTGAAGGGTTGTAATGGCCAATTATGTATGTATGTAACATGACATATTTGCAACATTTCTGATACAAAGAAAACATTTCAAATAGATTTGTTAAAAGTTTCTACGAATTAGTACGAAAAACTTTCGCCATCAACGTGTCTTAACGATTGAAGGATGTCGCAGATTCGCAACTGAATATTTAAGCTCAAGAAATAAATCTGTGTACAATCAGAATGCTTCGTATTATTTTGTTATCGAAATAGGATTTAAGATTTCAACTGATTAGATATGTTCTTTTTTCCTTCTTGAAAATATAATAAAACGAAATTAACTATAAAATTCTACCAGAAATAGTTAATATTTCTATAACGAATAAACATAAGTACACTTTTGCCATAAAATATCGTAAATTTTCCAATAAAAAAACATAAATTTGTTAGATTCTCATTGACATTCATTGTGTTAGTATGGTCACTGAATGCAATACGAGAAAGTAATCAAAGCTTTTCCAAAGCAAAAATACTCTTCTCAAAATTTTTCCAACTAACAAAACAACAAAGCGAAATGACAAACAACGAAAAGTATTTTTTTCTTTTTTTTTTGATTATTCAGAAATTCAACTAACTTCTTTAATTACTTTTTCAGCTCAAGTCAAATAAATCCCACGAGTTGTGTAGATTACGATGTCACTATTTGTGCTGATAATAAATGTCCCATTATCCACGAACTCTATGGCCGCAAACCCTTCTTGGTCGTTTGTAATACCAGTGTAGAGGGTGGTGGTCGGACGGTTATTCAACGACGCCTCAATGGATCGGTGGATTTTTATCGCAACTGGTCTGATTACAAAACTGATGGTGAATTCTTTATAGGACTTGACAAATTGCACGCTTTAACCTCAACCCTTAAGCCGGTGGAACTGTTAATACAATTGGAGTATGTTAACAGTACCATGAAGTATGCCAAATATGATGATTTTTTAGTCGGAATGAAACCGAAAGTTATAAATTAAAGAAATTCGGCTCATATACTAACAATGCTGGTGACTCATTTAGTGAGCAGGAGGGTTTTGAATTTACCACAAAAGATCGTGATAATGATAAATATGATAAAAATTGTGCAATTACTTGTGTTGGTGCTTGGTGGTATGATCACTGTTATTATAGGTCAGTTGATAAATTTTTGATCAAGTCTAGTCTAGTTTCTAATGAATATTATTTTTCATGGTTTCAGTAATTTAAATGGCAGATACCATCTAGGAATACGTTGGCTTGGAATAAGCAGAAATATATCTCTCAACTTTGTGGAAATGCTAATCCGGCCAAAGAGATTATAAATATTTAATTCAAATCAATTCATGTTCAAAGGATAATTTAAAACCTTATAATAAAAAATAAATACTTTGGCTGCTTATTAAATAACAAATTTTTTTTTTAATTTCTGGCTTAGGCTGGCAAGTATACATATTTTTTTTAATTTTTTATGCAATCAGTAAAGTGACTACAACGTGTGAAAGTCAATTGAATATATTCAAAATAGATTATTTCGTCAACCTAAGAATAGAAGTAGCTCCAAACCAGCTTATAAAGTGTAATAATGACGACTATCTGTTATTAATTTTGACTGTAAAAAATTATCGAAAACAATCTAACTTGAACTTGAAGAGTTTGTTGAAATCCTGCCTGCAATTGTACACAAATATAAATCGTTTACAAAAAAGGTAATGTTCGCTTCAGGCCAACAGAGATCTGTCTGACGAAGGTTAGTTTGTATCAAAGGTATTGAATTAGGAAATTCGTCCGTTATTGCGGACTGTCTGGAGATGTACGATAAAATTTATGTAGTAAATGCAGACTTCACTGTATATTAAGCAGGATAATAAGAAGAGGTCTGAATAACGACGTAAACCAGTTACCTAATAGAGCCTGGTACTCTTTTCAACATTGCGTGCGAAATTCAGTCAATTTACATTTAGACCCTGTAATGTAAATGACGAAGTTCGCCCGCAAACATTTTCTGTGCAAAATTGGTCATTGACGGGCCATTCCTGCCGCATATTTAAATGCTTCCCTATTTGTTTACAAATTTATACATTCAAATTAAAATATTTTAGTTTTATTTTCTGATAATAATGTATTTGAAAAATATCGTTTAAGTGTTGAGTTCTCTTATCTGGCTGAAAAAAAAACATTCAGAATGTATATGGCAACATTGTTTTACTTATTAAACAAGTTTCTAGCAACATTGTTATTCCTTACGAAATAGCATCAGTCTGAGTTCTTTCGTACGAAATTTTAATAAACAATTGAACATTTTTGCTTACGAAATCATTATTTTGTGAAGTTTAATTTTTCTTGTCATCAGAATCGATTTTTTAATTGCAATTTATTTATTTTTTCTTAATTTTTTATTTTCTTAAATATTTGTCTCTGTATAAAAATGTTGCACCATTTAAAGTAATAAAGGCTATATACAGTGGTGGTCACGAATTTAAGACACGACATATGACTGAGTTATTTGAGATAATTTTTACATTTTATCGAAAAAATTATGGGTCCATGATATTTTTTTTAAGACTTTTGTAATGTTATGAAGACAAATTAATAATATTTTCTTACCTATATTCGGTTAAAAATTGTTATTTACATATTATATGCATAAACACAAGTTTTATCCTGGTCACGAATTTAAGACATAGGCATTATATAACACTATTCTCTAAATTAAGCTCAGCTCCATAAAAAAATCATAGTATTTAGTGGGAAATCCTTTATTTTTGATCACAGCAGCACATCTTCTGGGTAAACTTTCGACTAATGCCACATAACGTTGCTTTGGAATTGCATACCAAACCCTTTGGATTTCTTCCCACAAAGAATTTTTTGGTTTAACTGTTCGTAAATATTCCTCAACATCATTCCACAAGCTCTCAATTGAATTGAGGTCCGGGGATTGAGCTGGCCACTTAAGAACAATGATATCGTTTTCTTCTAAGCAACTCTTCACTAGACGTCAAATGTGCTTAGGGTCATTATCATGCATAAATTTCTATATTGGAGGCATGTTGCCTTCAGCGAATGGTATCATTGTGTCTGTTATAATATTTTTGTAAACATGCTGGTCCATTTTAGAATTTATATTGTAAATGGGACCTACACCATGCCAGGAAAATGCTGCCCACACCGTCACATTTCCACCACCATGTTGTTTTTAGGGTGTACTTTGGATGATGCTCTAGGTTTGGAGGGCGCCAGTGGTACTGCTTTCCATCAGAGCCGAAGCGGGAAAACTCCAAAGTATATTTTTCCAAAATATCATGGGTTTCTTGAGATTTCTCAATTATCACAAAATTGTCACAAATAAGTCCATCATATGTCGTGTCTTAAATTCGTGGCCACCACTGTATATGCCTTGTCTACATTTGTTGTCTCCAAATGCTTCGTACGTAAAAATGATTGTTACTCATCATATTTCGTAAATTCAAAACAACTGAAATTTATATCCTTATATACGTGCAACAATGAATATAAACAAATAACGAAAATTTAAGTCACCACCAACAAAATAAATATTAGGCATGTTGAACAGTGTTGAAAAATTCAGCACTTTAGTACTATTTTCAGTAATTTTCCATTTAAAAAATACCGCAATACCCCCGCGATACTTTCAGTACTTTTTATTATTGCAAGTTGTGTGTTTGAGCTTTTAAACTATGCATTAGCAACATGTTCAACGTAATACTAAGGTAGAATTGGTCTTTAGCCGCGGTTAGCCAAACGTACACTGAACGTACGTTCGTTTTTAGACTACGAAAAGCAATGAGAGGCATTACCGAACCGTATTGTAATTTCGGCAAGCATTTACATTGCTCTTAATATGCTAAAAATGTTCCGTCGACGTTTGGCAAACCGGGACTTTTATGTTGTGTTTAGTTTCAAATCAGCTGTTTTTTTTGTATGTGAGAAGCATGCATTAGTCGTTAGTTTTCTGTTCCGTTGCGTACGTGTATTAAATATAAATAAATATTTTCTTACAAAAGTACCATTTGATGCAAAAACGTACTCTTTCTGTTATAGTTCAGTACCATTTCAGAATTTCAATTTTGCAACAGTGATGTCGACGATTTCGAGTTATATGTTGCAAATGTTTTTACATACTTTCTGAAATTTTCTACTCATAATAAAGTTAAGAGGAGTTTTTTTTCATTTTAGAATAAAAAATTAAGCTGTATCTTTGCTTATACTTGATTTTGTATATTATATTAAGACATATTTTTTTTAATTGGTCATTACTACCCTTCCGTCAAGATTACGACCCAACTTCTCACACCACTTTTGTTGTGTGTGTTAATTGTATACATGAGTGGCGGGACCTACAGTTTAAAGTTGACTCTGAACGACAGATTTGTTTACTCTCAGAGTTTTTCTCAGAAATCTGCTGAGAGGAAGTCGCCGAAGAAATATTTTCCAATACAGTGAAAGCTCCCATAGGCGGACACCGACCGTCGAGGCATTTTTGTCCGCCTATGGGAGATGTCCGCCTAAGGGATATTTTGATAAAATACTTCGCGAAAAATTTAATAAATACATATTTACCTATGTGTTATTCGTTGCCAACGATAACTGTGGTAAAAAATAATCTTTAAAAATATTTATTTTTCTCATATTCATATACATTGTACGTAGATATGTATTTATGTATATTCAGAGTAGCTAATTAACTGACATATAAAGGCAAGAAATATTATTAAGATCTAAAAAATTGTTGTTTGTTTATAGTTTGCTTGCTTGTTTGTTTTTTCCACATATCCTCGTAGTGACTCTCTAAATTCATTAATTTTGAATATGCTACAAAGTCGTTTGACACAAATCGTTGAATTTGTGTAAAAGCTTCCTCAAAGGCATTGTTTCCGTTGGGCTCCGAATGAATTTCTTGGTCCTCATCACTAATAAGTATTTCTTCTAGATCTTCCAAAATATTTTCCATCAAATCATTTTCAGTTGAAGCACATTCATCAATGTTAACGAAATCTTTAAAATTATCTTCATTTACATCATTCATAGTTTATAGAAATTTATTAATGTTGATAAAGGCAAGTCATATTTAATGACCATCCATCAGTTATCACATAAACCAAATTAAATAAAAATAAATCACAATTTAGATTTTGTCTATGAACATCACATTACATGAAATAATAAACCGGGGAATCACCGCACTACGCAATGTTACATAATCTGATTAAGTTGAAAAATACACACTCAACAAAGAAAAATGTATGTAATCTCTACACATTGCGCATAGTATAAAAGGGGGATAAACCGAAATACCAAAAAATTGCTCAGCTTTGCCTTTTGTAATATTTATTTGTCCGCCTATGGGAGATGTTTTTGAAAAAACAGGTGTCCGCGTCCGTCCAAGGGAGCGTCCGTCCAGGGGAGATGAGTTTGCTCTAAAAATACGACCTAATTGACGGGACTTAGAAAATCGTCCGTCTAGCGGAGATGTCCGCCTATTAGAGCTGTCCGCCAGTGGAGCTTTCACTGTATTTTGTTTTGTTGGAAATGGCTGACTCAGGGTTTGTACCGAGTCCTCACGTCTAATAAGCCAACACACTACCTAGTAGACTACGGCACCTACAACATACGTCTTGAATAAAATATACGTCCTGGATTTACGTAAACCCATTACTGTTGTTATATGCGCGGTCTGAACCAAACAAGCGTTGTATGATACTGTTACGTTTTTAACTTTTTAAAAATGTCTGAAATATGAGTTCGTTGATTGCAAAAAAATAAAAATAAATTTGTGTTTAGTTTAAATTAAACTCTTTGTTGTTCGATCAATTTTGTGTGCCACTTATTACAACTTGATGTATCCAACAATAATTTGCTTGTTCGTTATTCTTCCTTACACTTCTGTTCGGTAGATCTTTACAACGGCGATCTTCAAACCACGACTGTTTTCTTCACACACAAGGCATCTTCACACAAAACTGACTGAATTCTTACTACTGGTTGCCTGCTTTGACTTGACTTTTTATATGCAACGTAAGGAGTCTGATAAAGGTTCTTGAAGCCGAACGTTCGTGGTTTCGCTTTCTCGAGAACTTCATCGCGACTTCGTTGTTGTTTGTGTACTTTGTTCACATTGCTTGTAGTTGTGTTGAAGTCGCCGTGGTCTAGTAGGTAGTGTGTTGGCTTATTAGACAAAAGGCCCGATTTCGAATCCCAGGTCAGACATCAAAACGAAAATATGAAAATATTTCTTCGGCGACTTCCTCTCAGCAGATTTCTGGCAAAAACTCTGAGAATAAAAATTGCCATGAAAAGCTTCTCAAAAAATTTGTCGTTCGGAGTCGACTTTAAGCTGTAGGTCCCGCCACTCATGTATGAAATTAACGCACACATCACGAGTGGTGTGAGAAGCTAGGACGTTGTACAATGGGTCAATTCGACCTCTGGGTACTGTACACGTACACGTCCTCTAACCTAACCTAACTTAACCTTGTTGTTGTGTTCTCGATTACTTGTCTATACCCTTTTCTTTCATACTGTAGTTGTTAGTTTACTTGTAACAATTTCGTTGTATTTGTTTGTGTTTGCTCACTATAAAGTTAAACGAGGTTACGCCGTTTCCATTTTCGTAACAATTTTAATTGAAATTTTGGAAGCTGCTGTGTTATGGTGAGTAGCATTTTCTTATAACTTCAAGCTCCCTGGTTGTTTTACTAATATCAGAATGAATTCGGCAATATATTTTGAACTTCTAGAAAATATATTTATGTAAAGAATATAAAAGAATATAAAAGAACAAGAGTTGTTTCTTGGTTCAGTGATCAAAATAAGATGATCTTTTCTTTATTCAAATTTGTTCTTATATACTAAACATTTTCTAATTCTATGAGTGACTTTCTAAACTCACTCAATAACTTAAACTCTACTCAAAAATAATAAAAAGAAAATACATTCAATGTAATTGTGATGCCCTTGAACTAAACATATGCCATAAGTGTTCTTGATCGCACATGTTCTGCATTCATATTACTTAGGTCAGTTTACAACATTGACACACTTCAAAAAAACTGAAAGTATTACCACACAAACAGCACACACAAGTATAAACAAATGTGCGGTAGGTTGAAAGTGACACTTGTAATAATTTAGTGCAACCCAATACATTGCATGCATGAACTAAATCAAAGTATGCATTTGTACTCTACAATATACATACACTACATTTATCACAAAACGAAAATTTTTAGGATCACAATACTTTTCAACAACATATGCTTTTCAACGATGCTAACCGTAGTCAGAGTTTATTTAAATTTTTTTTATTGGGTGCACTGGTGTCTGGTGTGTAATGTGATAGATTATTCCCACCAGAGGCACTAGACTGTTACACTACACCTAGCATTAGGTCTTTGTTATTCAGCTCGTAATAATTAGAATATAATTACAAATTATAAATAGTTTTTTTTATATTAAAGACGTGTATATACTATAGAGCAGTGGTGTTGTCGAGCCAGAACGCTCCGGAACGTCGTCCGGTACTTCCTTTTTGGACAGGAACGCGTTCCGGAACTAAAGATGATTTCTGATAACGAGAATTGACTGACGTTTTGAAAAAAAAAAAATATTAAAAAGAATTGCTAATTTTTTTTTTCTAATTTTTGACGAAGTTTTATATGTATTTTATAATTTGTTAACTAATTTTTATTAAACGTTCCTATTATTGTAATAAACATATATATATATATGTATATACATACATATACTCAAAATGGGTTTCGTAATGACTTTCGTTTCCTTTCCTTTTACGCTATATACAGGGCGGATCCTAGCGACGGGCGACAATTGGGGGACATCTCCCTCCCCCCCCCGTTAAATTTGGGACATGAGGCCGCACAGAGCGGCCGCCTACCCAGGATTGGCCATGTCTATATAATTATATATACGCGTTTCGGTAAAAAAAAATTAGCACAACACCACTGCTATAGAGTCATATGATTCCTTTAAAACACAAATTAATTTTTATTTATGTATTGTATAATAAAAAATATTTAAATATGTAAAAAAGTTCATTTTTTATCAAAATATTGTTACAAATATTTTAAAGAAATTATTTCTATCTTTAATGTTAACAACTATCACATTTGATTTGCATTATTTATCCTATTTGCATAGAGCAAAAATAACTTTTTCAATTATAATCATTCTTTTCTTTACATTACTCTTTCCATAAATTTAGTTAAAAGTCGTGTAGTAAATTAAGATAAATGAGTTATCCACACCATTCTTATTCATTGTTTCCGTGCCTCTTAAGATAATGCCACAATTTTTGCTAGATTTCGCCCACCTTCAAAGAGATAATGTGTTCTTTCTCAAACTTTTTAATAAATTTAAATTCGCTTGCTAATCCCCCTTCTCGTTAAGTTTATTATGAGCTCAGTGGCAAAATATGTTTTACACAGTGCCAAGAAATAATTTAAGTCAGGAAGTAAGAGTAATGAAAATTACAATAAAGAAATAATGTAAGTGTACATGTACCAGGTGAAAAATTTATAGAAAAAGTGTAGCAGAAACAATCTCAACGTCGAATAGTGCTTTAGAGAAAACAGGATTAAACTTAAAAATAGAATTTATTTAAAGTTCAAATTAAAGAATTAAATAAGGAATTTATTATAAAAAAAATGATGCTTCACACACCATTATGACTGATATATATTATTATGTTCTTATCTTTTTAAAAACGTTTAAAATATGAGTTCGTAGATTGCAAGTAAAATAAAAATAAATTTGGATTTAGTTTCGCTTAAACTCTTTATTGTTCGCTCAATTTTTGTGTGCCACTGTTTACAAATTGATGAATCCAACAATAATTTGCTTTGTTCGTTATTATTCTTTTCACTATTTCGTAGGCACTCACAACGCAGATCTTTACAACAAAGATCTTCAAACCACGACTTTTTTCTTCACATGCAACGCGTCTTCACACAAGACTGACTGAATTCTTACTACTACTCGTTGCCTTTTTATATGCCTATGTAAACAGTCTGATGAATATTCTTGAAGTCGAATGTTCGTGGTTTCGACTTCCCGAGAGCTCTATCGAGCTTTCATTGTTGTTTGTGTATTTTGTTTGTTGTTGCCTTAACATATTCTTTCCAACTGTGTCTATTCAAACCCAATGCTTTTATAAGACTCCAAGCCATTCAGTGGGAAACAGACAGAACAGGCATAGACTGGCATTACGTTTCTTCGTTTTCCTTATGGGTTCCACTCTCTATTATCGGTTTCGATGTGTAGTCATCGGCTTTTACAATCTAACTGCATTTCAAAATTTCCTTTTGTAGGAATTGAAGTCGTCGTAGTCTAGTAGACTTTTTACACGTAAGGCGACAGTTCAAACCCCAGGTCAGGCATCTCTAACAAAACGAAACATGGAAAAATATTTCTGCGGCGACTTCCTCTCTGCGAATTTATAACAAAAACTCTGAGAGAAAATAAAATTGCTATGAAAAGTCCATCAAAAATCTGTCGTTCGGAGTCAAACTGTAGGTCCTGTCAGTTATTGATAAAATTAACACACAGCATAAGTGGGTGTGAGAAGCTAAGCCGTAATTCTGACTGAAGGGTTGTAATGGCCAATTATGTATGTATGTAGCATAAGTGGTGCGAGTAACTAGGTAGTAATCCTGACTAAAGGGTTATAATGACCAATTAAGTAAGTACTTTTAGTTTTAGAACATTGTTAGAAGGCGTCGTAAGCTATGGTGCCTCAACAAAGTTAAGATTCTTAAACGCAGTGATCTCCAACTCACATCACTACAAAAGTGTAGTTTTATATATATGTTATTGGGGATTGCCAACTATTCGTCAAATTCGTTGCTTAAATTCAGCGAGTTATGGATGTCAACACTGGACTTGCCGGACGTCGAAAGACAAATTCAGAGGAAGCAAAATAACTTGTTATCCTACATATCTTTACTGCGTTCGCGTTATTTTTATTTTGCTAATGTTTACCCACATGTCCGTTCTGTTGCTCATTGCCAGCATGTGTAGTTTAAAGGAGTTGAGTAGTCCCCTACCAGGCTCTCCAATTGATAATTTGCAGTCTTTGCCTAGATTTCCATAATAAGTTTAGTAATGTTATCGTCGTTCGCCACAGCCTTTTCAGAACCTTTAGTCAATTTCTTGAGTGTATTACACTTTCATTCCTGGCGCTGTTTATTTACCAGGTGTACCAGTATGAAATGAGCGTATTTTTTTTTGGAAAAAACAAACGCTAGTTTTTAATTTAAAAATTAGCCACTGTTAGCTACATATTTATTTAATTTTTCAGGCAATTTGTGGGTTCCACGCCACCAGAACTGTTCGTCTTTTAAAACAAATCAATTAGTCACCCAATTTTCGATTTCCTCGTAAGAATCAAAATATTGCTCAGCCAGTGGGCATCCCAGCCTAATGCTTTGATTGTATCGTGAACCGCTTTTTCATTTTGTTCGAGTGCATTTTCTTTTTTAAAACTTTTTGGTCGTTTCTCTATCAATTCAGGGTGTAATTTGATCATTTGTTGTCGGTAGTGATCTGTATTAATCATTTCACCAACGATTGCTGTAGACTGCCTAATGGTGAAGGTATAAAACTGGCCATTTTATAGTCACCTAGCAGTAACTCGTTTCCTTGCTGTTCGCATCTTGAGGTAGGGCGTTTGATTTTCAATTGTTCCTTATCGTGATGACGGGTCGCTTTCGCATCGATTTTTGTAACGTGCTTGGGCTGAAAACTACTAATCCTTCTTTCCACCTTCCTATAACCTATTTTCCTAAACCTGCACAATGCACTGCATGAGTAGGGGCCATCCCCTGAGTGCTGGTTTTACAAAAAAAAAAAAAAGATTCTAGGTGGTGAATCGTTGTATACCACACCTCTTCATTCCCGCAAGATACACAACATTTTCTTTGCTGCCGAATCTATCTGGTTTTACAGACGAAGTTCATGGTTGAACCGTTTATGATTCTGAAAATAAATTAATTTTTCATCGCCAGTAACAATTTGATGCAAAACTTTTGTGTTCAAATTTTCTAACTGAAACATCATCATAGAATATGAAAAAAGTCCAGGTCAACAGTCATAAATTAGTATGAATGGAAGTGTGCCATATAATTCATTCGTTTTTTCTCTTTTCTCTCATGCGAATACGAAGAAAAGTAAACATACCATTACATGTATAAATATGTATTCAAATGTATGCAATTCTTGCTGCATACAAATACATCTACGACTGTAATGAATATTCATGAGCAAGAGTACATAAAAGTCAAAGATCATAAATATTTTGCTTAACGAGCAGAAAATTGTAAAAGGAGAGAACAATTACAGTCTCTTTATGCTGGTGGTATAAACGAAAACAGGAAAGAAAATATAAACGGTATTGCCAGTCTTTAAGGTACTCCATACCATAAAAATTTTTGAAAATCTGATAGCGAAAGTAATACTTATCATTAGAAAGTAGTCTAGTAAGTACAGTGTTGGCTTACTTGAGGAGATCTCGTTAATTCAGCTATTACATTTCCACTACGGCAAACCTTCTATGCAGTAGTCATCTGGAAAAAGCTCTGAGAATAGATAATTGACATTAAAAAGCTTTTCAAATATGTCCTTAGCACTCGATGATAAGGTGATATACACATCGAGTATTCAGCAATGAGTATTAAAAACAATGAGTAGATTCGAATCATACTCATAATTTCTCATACTTACACGTATTCATACTCATGCAACTCATATTCAATGTTTGAAGTACACATCGTACTCATACTTAACAACTCATATGATGTTGGTGATTTCGACTCTCCTTTACTTAACATTTATTAAAATCATAAAATAATAATAAATAATTATGTTATGAGTTTGATGTCAGCGATGTTATCATACTCATTTCAACCTGTACTTATAAATTAATGTTGTAGTGCGTACGAATGAATCAGAGTAGTTGAATTTCAATACTGTTGACTCACTAATACTCAAAATTTCATGTGTACTTATGAGTAGCGAAAAAACCATACATTGTTGATCTTTGGTCGGGATTATGATTTAGCTTATCTCACCACTTATGTTGTGTACGTTAAATTTATACATGAGTGGCGGGACCTACTGTACGGCCGAACGATAGATTTTTAAGAAACTTTTCATGTCAATTTTATTTCCTCTCAAAGTTTTTGGCAGAAATCTGCTGAGAGGAAATTTCCAAAAAAATATTTGTTCATATATTTGTGTTAATTATAGGACCACCGTTGTATGAGCTGGTAATTGACTACATGTGGTACATCATATTATCCGCACATTTCTTGTATCACATTCAGTGGAATTTACAATACTTTCGCAAATATCTCTGAAAAGGTGGATTTATAAAAGTGGATTCCTAACACATGTAGCATGCACATGGTTCATTTTTATTTCAGTCGGAATTAAACTAAAAATTTGGGATTCAAAAATTAATACCCGCACTTATTCTAATTAATTACAGGAAAATCTAGTTTGGCTCTTAAAAAAATTTAAGACAGTCATCTTTAAAGTATATTTTTAGTAATGTTAACTTAAATATTTTTTTAAATACTACTTTAATAGTACGTACCCCTGCATCCTTGCAAACTAAAACAATGTAAAATTTGTGGCGAGAAATGTTATCATCGTTGTCTCCTTTTTGTACAAACAAAATCGTTAGACTGTGAAAGTGTTGTACACAAATTGTCTATTTTGTTTGGCTGATGGTTTCAATGAAGTGCTATACAATGTTTTCGTTTGTTCGTTTATTTATCCTTCATTTTGCAAATAAGATTTGTGGCGGCTTCTGTAAAAATATTTTATAGGAAACATACATTTGTGTGAATAGTTATACGGGTGTTTACATTTGTTTTCATTTCAGCAATTTAGAATTGAAATATTTTGCGAATGTAACGTAGCATGATACTGTAAGTATTCCCGCTAACTCATTTTCGATGTTCATTCATTCATTCATATATTCATTGGTTTATGGGCGTAAAGTCTCCCACAAACAATATATTCAAATTCTTATCAAAATTTCTCTGACTTGGCAAAAAACTGAATGTGACATTCATGCACATTCTATATATGAAATACGCTTTCAAAAGTTCATTCTTATAAAAATTACTTCGTGCATCAGTTTGTACAAATTTTTAATAGCATTTTAAATAACCAGATACTGGGGAATGAAAGTAGGTGTAGTTTATACCATAATGCGTTTACAAAATTGTTTGGTATTCATTCCAATAGTGATTATGATCATTATGGGAGTTTGTATACGATTTGCGCAGCACATTTGTGTCATCTTATGTATGATTCAAATAAAATGAATTACTAAAGTGAAAATAATAAAGAAAAGATTAAATTATAATGGAAAATGCACTTCCTTTTTGTCATGCTTGTATCGGTATTTGGAAATAACGAAAACAAAACATAACGGGATAAATATTTGTAATTCCGCAATAAGCTGTTATATTAAATTTTGTTATTTTGAATGCATACATACATAAGTGGCCATTACAAAGCTTCAGTCAGGATTACGGCCTAGCTTCTCACACCACTCATATTGTGTGCCTTAATTTTATACTTGAGTGTCGGGACCTACAGTTTAACGTCGACTCTGAACGACAGATTTTGAGAAACTTTTTCATGGCAGGTTTATTTACTCTCAGAGTTTTTGCCAGCAATTTGCGGAGATGAAGTCGCCGAAGAAATATTTTTCGTCTAATAAGCGAACACACTAACTACTAGACTACGGCGACTACTTGTTATTTTTAATATTGTTACATTTTTACCTACTTAAAAACGTTTAAAATATGATTTCTTTGATTGCAAACAAAATAAAAATAAATAGTGTTTAGTTTCAATTGTTCAATACAACTTGACGATTACAACAACCATTGCTTGTTCACTATTCTTCTTTGCTTACAACGCAGATCATTTCCACGGCGATCTTCAAAATACGACTGTTCTCTTCACATGCAACGCGTCTTCACACAAGACTGACTGAATTCTTACCATTCGTTGCCTGCTTTGTCTTGCCTTATTATATGCTCACGTAAACAGTCTGATGAAGGTTCTTGAAGTAGAATGTTCGTGTATTCGCCTTCTAGAGAACTCTACTGCGGCTTCATTGTTGTTTGTGTATTTTGTTCACATTGCTTGTTGTTACGTTCTCGCTTACTTTTCTATCCCCTTTTCTTTCATACCGCTGTTGTTGGTTTACTTCTAACAAGTTCGTTGTATTTGTTAGTGTAACTTTTGTTAATCATGTTAATGTTAATCGATGTTTCCATTTTCGTAGCAGTATTAAAATATTGGATATTAATAATTAATTTTATCAGGTAAACCAATTACTATTCAAGTCTAAATTTCGCTCCATGAAATTGTCGAATTCAATGTCAATTTCCAAGCAAGCATGCCATGAATTTTTCAAACCAAAAAGCAATACCTTCTTCCATTCACTCACTTTTTTCCATTCACCCATGACCATGCCCGGTATTACAAATTAATGATCCGATAGCTGTAAAATTCGTAGCAGTGGGCAGAGGTAGTGGGTGATATCTGTTCTTTCTTTTATTATGATAAAAAAGTGCCTTAGTCCTACAACCATACAATCTATTGTTCATTTAAACATCTCCTCCAACCTGACAAGTTTCAGTCGGTGCCAACAGTCACAATCCTCTAGTTGGCACAGTGATGTGCAACCAGATGTTTCCTTTTGCGATGCATTAATGCTTCAAAGTTTTCAAGAATGTGTCCTGATGATTCAACCACCACTCTGAACAAGTGCACTCTGAGTCACAGTGTCCAGGCAAAATACCGGTTATCAACCTCACATAGTTTTTTGCTAGTCTGTCGCCGTAGTCTACTAGGTAGTGTGTTCGCTTATTAGACGTAAAGCCCGGATTCGAACCCCAGGTCAGGCGAAAATATGAACAAAAAAAAAAAATATTTCTTCAGCGACTTCCTCTCAGTATATTTCTGGTTACTCTTTCAGAGTAAATAAACCTGCCATTAAAAAGTTTCTCAAAAAATCTGTCGTTCGGAGTCGACTCTAGGTCCCGCCACTCACTTATAAAATTAACGCACACAACATGAGTGATGTGAGAAGCTAGGCCGTAATCCTGACTGAAGGGTTGTAATATACAATTATGTCTGTGTGTATATATGTATGATGTATAACTGAGATCTATTTTTATTGTAAATTCCTAAGAAAAATTTTGCATTCTTTAGACCCTTCTGTTGTGCGTACTTTTTGTCGGACCAACTCCACAAAAGTTTTCAAGCGCTATCAACGGCGTGGATGCTCTCCTCCACGCAATCTCGTCTGAAACTTTCGCTACATTGCTGATTAAGCTTCCCTAGACCGTCACATACTATCTTTGATTTAAGCTCTGAAGAGCAGAGTCCTCGAGTGTAAGCCTGTCTGTCAGATAATATTGCTATGTCCTATTTTCTGTACTTCATACCCAAATTGAATTGAGCATATCTTTTGATGTGGTAGACTTCCTATTGGAAAATACACGCGAGTTTCCCCAAGCTTTCGGCATATTTTAATGTGTGATGAAAGATCCCGGTCTTAATCAATCTGCACACCATACAATTATCTCTCTTTTAAGAGTGTATACAGCTTCCAGATTACTTCATTTATCAATGTTACTAAGTCTCGTTGCGAAGGACTTCCCAAAATCATAAAGTCAAGAGGAGTAGCCCTGATAGAATATCTCAACACTAATAACCAAATCACAAAAACTAACAAAATTAGAAGGAAGTGTTAGACATAGCAATCGGCCCTGAGAAATTTATAAACGTGATCCACGAATGGATTCTCCTTCTCGATCTATAGTGTTCAAAATTGATCAGCCCATACCTGATTTTATAAGATGCCGAAATAAAATAAAATCAACTGGATAAAATTCGGACGTCCATAAAAAATTTATTTAGGGCGATCTATTTCTCATTACCCTACCGTACAGGACATTGCTAGGTTCCAAATGATTACTGATCCGGAATTTTAGTCTATCGAAGAAAGTTGTTTACTTCGACAAAGGAAATCTTCTCAGCAGAAACACTGGGTAACAGGAAAGATTTGAAGGACTGGCAAAGCATTTTGAAGACTTGTGAAACGTAAAGACTCATAGGCTAGCTTGGACGCGTATCACTTGAAACTCTGTGAAATAAAATTATACAAAAAGGAAAAACGGAAGTCCTGGACGCCATTTAGCGAACAGGTATAAAGCGTCAAGAATGTATCAAAGGTGAAAAATTCCTATCAAAAACCCACATTCAATCTGAGGCACTAAATAATGATTCTGACAAACGGAAGGGCAACCCCTGTATCTATGGATGAACACCTACTTTCCCGCCGCATCGAAGGAATCATCATCGCTGCGACAAACGAGTAACAGCAGAAAAAGGGATTCCTTTGTTAAATCTTTATTTATTGTGGATTCGATAATTGCAAGTATTTATTAAATTCTATGATTTGCTGAACATTACGTACATAATTGGTCATTGCAACCCTTCAGACAGCATTACAACTTAGCTTCTCACACCATGTATGTATGTTGTGCGTGTTAATGTCACACATAAGTGGCGGGACCTAGAGTTGCAAGTCCACTAAGAACGACAGATCTTTTGGGAAACATTTCGTGTCATTTTTATTTACTCTCATAGTGGCGGGACCTAGAGTTGCAAGTCCACTAAGAACGACAGATTTTTTGGGAAACTTTTCGTGGCATTTTTATTTACTCTCAGAGTTTTTGCTAGAAATCTGCTGAGAGGAATTCAAAAAACATATATTTTTTCGTTTTGTTGGAGATGTCTGTCATGGCATCAGATCTAATAAGTCAACACACTACCTACCAGAGATCAGCAATGAGTATTCAAAAAGATAAGTAAATTCGAATCATACGCATAATTTCTGATACTTTTACGTATTCATACTTGTTTTAATATCATACTCATACTACTCATATTCAAAGTTTGAAGTACTCATCGTACTCATACTTAACAATGTGCATGATGTTGTTGATTTCGACTCTCCTTTACTCAACATTTATTAGAATCACAAAAAAGTATGATTCGCTTACGAATACTACAATACTCACTAGAAGGTTGTGTGTTTGCTTTGCTTGCTGTCTTTGTCTTTGTCTTTTTCTTTCTTCTTTTTTTTGTAAATGCAACAACAACTAAGACCGTGAATATTGATGAATGATTGAAATCACTCGAATAATTTATGAGTATTATAAGTATTTTTCTAAATTTATGAATCTTAATGAGTAGGCGTATGAATCAAACATATTTCGAATGTTATGAGTTTGATTTCAACCTTGTATTCATGCTCATTGCAACCTGTACTTATAAATCAATGTAGTAAGGGATGTAGCGGTGTAGATGTAGTGTAGTGTATAAGAAAAAAAAAATAACCAAAACCAAAAAAATCTACACATCTACACATTGATCAAAAAAATAACCGATTTTGGTTAGAAATAACCAAAAACGGCAACACTGTTCTGGGCACAAAGAGAGCATGATAAAAATTATGAGAGGCATGTGGTAACCCAGAGGAAAATTGTTAGTAATATTTTCAAGTCTACTTATTAACCCAATAATATGTATATGCGAGCGAAAAATATAGAAAAATTGTACTGCGCTAAAAACCTCAAAACACCGTATTTAACTTGGAAAGTATTCTTCCAAAAATCGAAATCATTTCTCATTGATATTAGTGAATAATACTGTAATATTTCTTTGGGTGTAAAATTGTCTGAAAAAATCTGAACATTCTTCTGTAGAAGCTGACAAGCAACTGAATGCTCTCATGATGAGAGCAACACATTGTTACGCTCTTTGCTTGTGTTTATTTTCCTTCTGTCTTCCCTCCTCTCATCAAGAAATGATTTTTTAAAATGATTTTGGTGAGAGCGGGTCGTGATGTTGAAACCCGCCATAAGAAATTTAACTTCTACATAATGCGCATTCAATATTCTTTGGTAAGACTGAAGCGGATTGTAATTGTATTTCAATAATGTTGACTCAGTAATACTCAAAATTTCATGAGTACTTATGAGTAGCGAACAAACGATTCATTGCTGATCTCACTTACCTACCAGACTACGGCGACTAAATATTTCTTGATATAAATCATACGACATAGTATGTACGTTTAATACAATAACTGGAAAAAATCTGCAATAAGGTGATAGATATTGTGGAAAATGCTTTGAGAATTTAATAACAGATTTTCATTTAAAATTTAAATAAATATGTATTTGATTTGCTTTAAACAGTCACTCACTGAAATATTTAAAAAATAAAATTTTTGGTTTTTAAGTTATTTTTCACGAAGTTTTTCCGTTGCGTTTAACCAAAGAATATAGATATATACTTTATTTTCTTTGGGTTAACCTAAAGACTATGTGGTTGATGGTTTGTCGCTGTAGTTTTAGTGTGGCTGGCGTTTTATTGTGTAAGCATGACTGACACTAGATGCCGCTTATAAAAACCAAAAGTTCGTTTGAACCGTTTATTCTGCATAAAGGAAGATTAAGAGCGATGGTACATTGTAAACTCAATGTTGTTGTTTTATACCAAAAAACAAAAAAAACTTTTTTCTTAAAAATATTCAATATTTGTTGTTGTTGCAGCTCTGTAAATGAAATTTATTAATTAATTTTGCGTTTATGTTGTCCTTCATTTTTTCATAAGATTTTCTTCGTTCCCGTTTTATTTGCATTCTTTTTTAGAGCATTCTTCTTTTGCAAAGAAGGAAATTAAGTGAAAATTTGTTAAAAAATCTTTTGAATTTTTTAAGCTTTTTTTTTGTTAATTCAGAAGAGCAATTAATTTTAGCTGACATTTTTGTAATATTGGGTCAAACGGGAAAAGCATACCCCGCTGATGCAGTTGAATGATGAAATTATAATCTTTTTTTAATGCATTTTGTTACAATTTTCCTTACATAGTCATGTTACGTACTTTTGAATATACGGTATTGTTTGTATGTTTTCATATTGGGAATAAATAAAGAAATTTGGCACATTATTGTGTTATTGAACAGAGCAATTGAACTAACGGCTGTACTTGGTACACAGTTCATGAAACACTGATTATTCTGCGCGAGGTGATGTGAAGATCGTGGGACTTGATATCGTTAGATTTTCTGTGGGGTTTTCTTAAGTCGATTAAGCAACAGCCGTCCTCAAAGACAACATAACCCATGCCGTCTATTAAATTCAGCCTGATTTGCTAAATTTCTACGGAGCGAAATGGAAATGGTGTAACATCGTTTAACATAAAAATATTAAACAAAAGTTACAAAAACAAAAACCATGAGTATAAAGAAATGGGGATAGATAAGTAAGCGATAACGCGACAACAAATAATGTAAATAAAGTACACAAACAACAATGAAACCACGATAGAGTTCTCAAGAAGACGAAGCCACGAACAATCGACTTTAATAACATTAATCAGACTGTTTACGTGGGCATATAACAAAGCAAGGCAAAACAGGCAAGGAGTAATAAGAGTTCAGTCAATCTTGTTTGAAGACGCGTTATGTGTGAAGAAAACCGTGAGGTTTGAAAATCTCCGTTGTAAAGATCTGCGTTGTTAGTGTCTACGCAACAGTGGAAAGAAGAATAACGAACAAAGCAAATTATTGTTGTATACATCAAGTGAACCGTGATATACAGAATTATGTGAACAAAGAAGTATTTAATTGAAACTAAACATCAATTAATTTTTATTTTGTTTACGATCAACGAACTCATATTTAAAACGTTTTTTAGAGGGTAAAAGTGTAACATTATTAATGATATTGAACAGAGTAATTGAATTCACGGCTAATTGGTATACATTTCATGCCACACTGGTTATTCTGCGCGAGGTGATGTGAACAGTCTATCGAGATCATGAGACTTGATGTCGTTAGATTTTTTGTGGGGTTTTTTTAAGTCGATTAAACAACAGCGGTCCTCAAGGCCAACATAACCCATGTCATCGATTAAATTCAGCCTGATTTGATATATTTGATATTTTGGATACGCTCCGTTACAGTCATTTGAATGATATTATATTCCACACATAATGGCATCAATAGGTATTTCAGACGAAGAAAACAATCGATAATGTCCCGCTTATAATATTTAGTATTTAAATATTATAAATAATGGTTATGAAATAATTTTTTGTACAAATCTACTAGAGCTACCAACAATAAAATAAAAACCTTGCGAAATAAATGTTAATAAAACATTTTTAAATTCAAAAGATTTCATGTACAGAACTAAATTAAAACTATTTAATGCAGTTATAAATGATCTAAATAGAACTAGAAAAACTTAATAATTTTTTTTTAAATATCGGGTGGGCCATCTATCGGTTTAAATTTGAACCATCGGTTATTTTGAATCTCCACTGAATGTAATGAATCCATTTGCGCTTGAGCAACGTTGGGACTTATTGGGCCAACGAGAACTGTACGATGAAGTCGATTTAGACAAAAAAAATCGTCTTTTCGGATGAAGCTCATTTTGATCTCGGTGGGTATGTTAATAAGCAAAATTTTTGTATTTGGGGCTCAGAAAATCCATACATGGTCTTAAAGAAGCCAATGCACCCACTACGAGTGACTGTTTGGTGCGGCTTGTGGGGCGTAGGCATCATTTTCCCATATTTCTATGAAATTGAGGATGGCGCAACCATTACGGTCAGTATAGATGCGTATCGCACTATTATAGCCGATTTTTTGTACCCGCTCTTCATGGTATTGATATGAATGATGGTGCTGTGAGGATAGTGCAACTTGCTACACATCTCAAACCACAATTGATATATTGCATCAAACGTTTGATGGCTGTTTAATAAGCCGGAATGGTAATGTCAATCGGTAGCCAAGATGCTGTGATTTGACACTGTTGAACTATTTTTAGTGAGGCCCCGTTAAAGACAAGTGTTATGCCGACAAACCAAAGACAATTGAGAATTTGATGGCCAACATTCGTGATGCTATTGCCTAGATACGACTCGAAAAAGTGCACGAAAATTGGTCCGATAGAATGAAGTATTGTGAGGCCAGCCGCGGCAGCCATATGAATGAAATAATATTCTAGTTCTAACCGAAGCAATTATACTTTACAATGAAAATATAAATATGGCAAAATTTCAAACTGTTTTTCTTTTATTGCATTTTTAAATTTAAACTTTTAAATGGCCCACCTTTTGTATTTTACTTCAATTGCATACTGTAGCCAACAGCATACTTAATACTATATTCAGATATGCACTTTTATTGAGTCAATATTCAGTTTATTGAGTACAATATTTTAAGTGCTCAGACAAAACAATATTCGCAGTTCAGCTGCTTATTCAATATTCATTTGACAGCTGGTAAACAAAACAGCTGGTTGTTTCAAAAAAAATTTTTTTTTTTTTGAGTTATTAAATATCAACAGAAAGTGTTCTGATAATTGTAATATGCGCGCTGAACATACTTATGACAGTGGTACATTTTAAGTTTTACTCAATATTATAACAATTTGCGTATTTATTGCGCAATAATTAATTGAAACTTTATATGAAATATTGATCTCAATAATAGCGTTTATTGTGATTTACGCAAGAAAGGTGCATATCTGAACAGCGTATAATAACACTAAGTTTAATTTTATTCGTACATAACATACGTACGTAACGTACGTACAGTACGTAACATAAATTTATTAATTTACTTTAAATCTTTACAAAATTTGTACAAAAAATTTTCATTTTATTTTTATTTCTTTTATTGCTTTATAGTATAATACAGGCAACCCGTTATTTTTTCTAAATTATAGTTTTATGTCTCTTGATTAATATCTGCATTTACAGTTTTTTTTTACAATCGATAAA
The DNA here is from genome assembly GCA_930367235.1 of Sarcophaga rosellei. Classification (NCBI taxonomy): domain Eukaryota; kingdom Metazoa; phylum Arthropoda; class Insecta; order Diptera; family Sarcophagidae; genus Sarcophaga; species Sarcophaga rosellei. The sequence goes on along the minus strand of OV884020.1, from coordinate 41,634,399 downwards.
ATTTATAAACTTATAGGAAGTATGAATGTGTGCACAACTATAAAATCTTGTTCCATTTTACCATTCACATTGTAATTGGTTTCCCTTTTTTTATGGAAACAACTGTTTCGTATTTGAAAATGTTATTTTAATTTTAAAATAACTGTTAGCAGGACTTTAATCCAATTTTAATAATTAATAATTATTGTTGCATATTAAATTGAGAACCAAGTGCACACAGCCTCTGTCAGAGAAGCTATAAACCTAGTGATTATTATGATTGTTTCCACACTAGTATGGTGCATACATATGTTGGAGTATATGTATACTTGTAAGCCTGTGTACTTTTGTGCAAACATGCAAGTAATAACAAAAAAACAAAAAATGAACACTGAAAAAAATTTAGTACAGCAGAAATACTGACACAAATACGAAACTATATAACATTCCTGCCATTTGTTCCCTCCCTCCCTTGCATTTCGGTTTGTTCACCAGTAAGCTTTTCGATGCAAGAGGACACTGGAATCTATAACCCACTAAACAATTTTAAGCGTGCTCATTACATTGGTAACATTTTTGTGGAAGAACGTCTCTCACTCCATGGTGTTACATATCTCTCGATGGGTCAGAAGCAGCAATGTGGATCTTATTTTATGTCCAGTATGGCCTCCAGTAGGTTGGGTTTACATTCAATAGAGTTAGTAGTAAAAGCGCTACGGACAAAACGTATCTTGAAGATAATTAACGGCAAGTATCAACATGTTAGGATCTTCAGGTACATTGATTTGGATAAGAGATTATTGTATTAGGATTAAGAGACTACGAGCTATGTCGTAGTTTAATAAGTATTGTGATGGCTTATTAGACGATAGCCCGTGGTTCAAAACCCAACTCAGACATCTCGAACAAAATGAAATATGAAGAAAATCTTTTGGCGAATTCCTCTCAACAGTGTTCAGGAATACTCTCTGAGAGTAAATAAAATTGCCTTGAAAAGTTTTAAAAAAATATGTCGTCATGAGATGACTTGTGTATAAAATTAACACACATAACATGGATGGTAAGTAGCTAGGTCATCCTGAACAAAGGGTTATAACGACTAATTAAGTAAGATAAGTATGTAAGATTTGTTCCATTTGAGTAAATTTCTTTAATATTTGCTTGTGTAATTCTCTTTACCGTATGATGTGTGTATTTTGTTGATGTGTGTTTGCCTATAGACATTCCAAACAACGCTAGATTTGACATTTATTAGAGAAAGAGAAAAAAGAGGTCTTTTCATAGCCCTTTACGCCTTAAGAACGAGAAGCAATTACTGAATAGTACAAAATAAACATATTTCTTGAGAGTGTACACAGCATGCTCCCTCTATTTACTTAAAACATTAATCGCCTGGATGCTAGTCATGCAAATGTATGACCCATTAACAGCTGGGACTGTTAGAACTTTTAATATAACTTCGATATGATACTAGAGTAATCCAGTCCATGTTGCTAGTCAATATAATAACAACGTTTACGTACTTGTATTAAAAATTAAATGTTCCAAATAAAAATTTGTCTTTTTCTTAAAAAAAGAGCGAAAAAAATCAAAAATTACTTTAAGTGACAGATCCTCAACACAATCTTATGCGATATACAGTTGAGTGCATTAAAGCACAGGAACTTTGAAGATAATGACGAAAATACCCAATGATTGACCTAACTTTACCTAACCTTTGTTGACTTTAAGCATTGTACCAACCAAATAAATAGAAAACTGTAAACTTACTATGAAAGTAAATGGTCTTCCATCAGAGACTTCCGAACTTTGACAGTTGATAACAGTAATTTTCTTGAAACCTAAATCACATACATACATTTCTGCATGAATAGGTTTATGAACAAACAAAATTGTCGAATTTAGAACGATACTAACATGCAAGAGAATCGAAATCGTCCAATGCATTTCATAGAACTTATTGATATAGATGTTGGAAAGTATTCTTTTGAGAATGACATTGGCCAGGATATCATCGTCAACGGCAAGCACTATAGCTCAATGATTTCCAACTTCTATTGGCCTGAATTGGATAATCCGTAGCAGAGAGCAATGATTATAAATATGAGTAGAATCTAATAATTCTCATAATTTCTGGTACTTATACGCATTCATACTTAGTTTAATATCATACTCATACTACTCATATTCCAAGTTTGAAGTACTCATCATACTCATACTTAACAATACGCATGATGTTGTTGATTTCGACTCTCCTTCACTCAACATTTACAAGAATCACAAAATAAGTATGATTCGCTTACGAATACTACAATACTCACTAGAAGGTTGTGTGTTTGCTTTCCTTGCTGTCTAAGACTGTAAATTTTGATCAATGATTCGAATTACTCGAATCATAGATGAGTGTAAATAAGTATTTTTCTAAATTTATGAATCTGAATGAGTAGGCGTATGAATCAAACATATTTCGAATGTCAATGTTTGATGTCAACGTTGTACTCATACTCATTGCAACCTGTACTTATGTATAAATCAATGTTGTAGTGAGTACGAATGAAGCAGAGTAGTTGAATTTCAACACTGTTGACTCACTAATACTCGAAATTTAATGAGTACTTATGAGTAGCGAAGAAACGATTAATTGCTGATCTCTGATCCATAGACTAACGACATGTGATTTCAACGGGATGGCGTTACGTGCTACACAGATTAAATATTTTGCACGAGCGACTTGGCAGCATTGTGAATTGAGCACCGACATCATCAGCGATGTAGACTTTTTCTTGTGGGGTTTTCTTAAGTTGCAGGTGTATGCGCGTAGGCCAGAAATCACAGCGAACCTCAAAGGCGATATTTCTCATGCAATCTGGCAATTTCAGCCTAATTTAAGTGCCAGAGTCATGGAAAATTAGACGTGTTGAATGAGCTCCATTTGAATGATGTTATATTTCACATCTAACGGCATCAATAGATCGTTGATTCTTCAGACACTCTGTGCTTTATTTAAATTCAAAGATAGGAATCGAAATTGCTTCTTAGTGTTAATTTTTTGAATTTCAAAACGCTTCTATTGATAAAACAAATAAACTACAATAGAATTAGTTGGTTTGTCTCTGGGGTAACACGGTTGTTTTTTACTCGTTTCAATAAAATTTTTTCAAATGCATTTGTATTTAAAGTTGGAATAAGGTGCTCTTAAATTTGCTGGCTTAAATGAACCCCATTTTTCCTTCTGATATTATTGCTGTGCTGTTGCTGTTTTTAAATTGCAACAAATTGTTAACAATATGTTGCTGGCAATATTTACGAACATCGAAATTTAGAGTCTGTAACGGTCGACTACAGTATGCATATGCCAAAGCCACTGTCCTACACCACACACAATTTCTTAAAGGTCATGGCCTACTAATAGACGTAAATTAAAGGTCCGTACAGGAATAAAATGTTTGAATTTGATAAATTACCAGAACTTGAGTAGACTTGCAAATTAAATTGTAACAGCTTGTTGAAGTGTGAAAACAATTCATGCTATTGATGCAAATTTTCTTCTTATGAATTAAAGTACTATTCGCAGTAGTTCTCTGTTGATAAAAATCTACAGTCAATATGTGTTGTTTGTTACCCAACTAGCAGCATGTTTGAACTTACCCTTAAGGGCTGTTATTTAGTGTAAGTAAACAAGTATTTTCATTATTTTCTACACAATCGAGGTTTATCAGTAAGTGGCAGCAAGCATGACGTCGTCCAAGAAAAACAGACGCATTCCCAATTTTGGATATATATACAGATGTTTGGGCTTGTATAGCATTCTGTTCTTACCATTGGTATACTAAAACTGGATGGTATTACAGAATATCGCTGTAGTCTAATAGCTAGTGTATTACCTTACTACACGTGAAGCCACGGTTCAAACCCCAGGACAGCCATCTCCAACAAAACGAAATATTAAAAAATATTTCTTCGGCAACATCCTCTCAGCAAATTTCTGCCAAAAATTCTGAGAGTAAATAAAATTGCCACGAAACGTTTCTCATAAATCTATTGTTCGGAGTCGACTTTAAACTGTAGGCACCGCCACTTATATATAAAATTAACACACACAACATAAGTGTGTGAGAAACTAGCTGGTAATGCTGACTGAAGGGTTTTAATGGCCAATTATGAATGTATGTAAGTAAGTATTTTCATTAGTTTGAACTCTATGCGTGGACAGAATTTAAAGGCCCTTATGCGGAAGGGCTTAATTTTATCGTTAACACGTTACAAATTATGAAAAATGTAACAAGCCAATACCGAAGGCATTAGCGAGTTTTTATATTTAGCGGCAGCAATCATGGAAAACAAAAAGCAAAAAAGATTTCCGATTTCGGTTATATATACAGATGTTTGGGTTTGGGTTTGAACAACATCTCTCTGTAGCTGGTATAGAAAAGCTGGCTGATATCTATTATTATTTGCGGAATACCCATTCACTGTAGCCTATTCCAAATAAAAAGGAAGTTGGGAGCTTTTGACTGCACAACTATTATTCATAATACATATTCTTATTTTCAAAATATTATCTTTTCTGGATGATATGTTTTACATTTTGTATATGGTGTTCAAGAAGATTTTTGAGCACTAGTTAACGCAGGTCTAAAAAATTCTGGAGGGATGTTATAAGGTCGAGGAGATTTATTTACGCTTAGTCTCATATTGGTGTCAAATATATCTCTTGAATTAGGAGGAGCATTCGTTATTACCGCGTTTTTCGCTGAGATCTGAGAGTCTTAGTTTTCATCAGTGGTCAGTTGTGTATGCAGCTTTCGTCTCGAGCAAGTTAAGAAATTTCATTGTGCATCAAAGTAAAGTCATCTGTATCTTATAAGTATTTTTCTAAAGTTATGAATCTAAATGAGTAGGCGTATGAATCAAACATATTTTGAATATTATGAGTTTGATGTCAATGTTGTGCTCATACTCATTGCAACCTGTACTTATGTATAAATCAATGTTGTAGTGAGTACGAATGAATTAGAGTAGTTGAATTTCAATATTGTTGACTCACTCATACTCGAAATTTCATGAGTACTTATGAGTAGCGAAAAAACGATTCATTGCTGATCTCTGCTGCCGATGTTCATTTATAATTATGGATATTCTTGTGGGAAATTTTTGTCACCGTTATCAGTATGACGTGCTTAAAGCCGTGTTTACCTAATATATCGCGGATTCACGGATGACATATAATTTACCCTGATGGGTTTGATATCCCCGCGGTATATATGTATTGAAGACTGTGCCTAAATATTGGTCGAATGAATTACTTTTTTCCCGGTAAAGCCTTATTGAATGTGTTATGCCGCAATTTGTTTCACCCACATGTTTTACTAAATATTACATGATTTGTTTGTAGGATCATAGAAAGTTGGAGAATTTTTAAAATGCAATTACAGTTAATGATTCGTTTGTAAAAATCAAAGCTAAGTGTAGCGATAAATTTTTAGTCTGTTGCAATCTCTGACGAACTTTCACCACCTTATACTGGTGTAGGGTGGAAAAGCAACTGGAAACATATTACATGCATTTAAGCTGCTGATGTGTATAGTGTAGTCTAGTAGTTGTTTTAAGTGACCCACTTACATACAAATTGAGTACCATATGTACATGTGAACATACTTACTTGAGTACATGTTATATATGTATTTTGCAATTAGTGCAATTATTTTTTTTAAATTTAAAATTTTTAGTTTACGTATATTTTTAATTCCTAAACATCGTCAAATTAGGGACCTAAATCGTCAACCTGACCTTTTTGGAGCACAAAATCGTCAAAATGACGATAAATCGTAAAATCTCGCAGCTATGGTCCTGCCTACCGACAGTTAGTAAAAGTTAATAAACCACTAGATACGCTGTACTCTTTCGAAATATTTTGTTAAACTGAACTTGTCTTCAGTATATAGTATAACAAAGTATGCTCCAAAGCATATACATATGGATGTCATTGAGTTAAATACTGTACCCGCCAGTATACTTATAAAGGTGGTAAAACACTATAAAATTGTGATTATGCGACAAACCAATACAATACAAACAGTTTACGTGCACTTTGAACTGCAATTTTTTTGCGCTTTCATGTGAATAGAAAGCGCATTTAGTTTCAGTAACAAGGCAGTGCTAGGCTAGCTAACTTTTGTCCGTTCTATTGAGAAGAGCAGACCGTGAATTTCTTAAACCATTTTAAATCGCTCAAATCGACTGAAAACAACAAAAAATATTTGTGCGGTTTTCTTAGTTTTAAAAATACGCTATTGATACTACCACATCCTTGATTAATGAACGTATTTGCTGTATTCTTCTGATGATGTAATGACTTTAACGTCCTTGAATAATTGCAAAGAGAGAGCGAGAGATATGTGTTACAAATTTCGATTGTATTTTCCCATGTCTCATAAATCAAAATGAATGCAACTGAAACTCTAATATGACTGACTATTTTGAATTATTGTGATTGATGGAAAAGACAATAATGAATAACAAAAACCACAGAAAAATTATGACACCACGAACATCCGTATTTACAAAACATAAACACAAATGTTGTGCTAATACACTGAAAGAATATATTATATCGCTGTCATATATAAAGGGTCCGCCAAAGAACTTTTTTTTTTGAAAATTCTATAAAAAAAGAACTACTGAATACTACTTCCGGTTAATAATGGAAAATAATTTCATTCAAATGGCTGCCTCGGCTAGCCATGCAGTACCTACACGAGTAGCCTACAGAAGATGCCGATTTTGGAAAAAAAATCATCTTTTCAGATGAAGCTCATTTTGATCTTGAAAAGCAGACGCACCCAAAACGAGTCACTGTTTGGTGCGGATTTTGGTCCAGAGGCATAATTCGAAAATGAGCAAGGAGTAGCCGTTACAGTCAATGCCGATCGTTATCGGGCCATGTTTTGTTCACAAAAATTTAAGAGGATGATATTGGCAACATTTGGTTTCAACAGGACGGCGCTACGTGCCACACAGCCGAAGCTATACTCGATGTTTTGCGCTCTATTTTTGACGATCGCATTATCAGCCGCAGAGCTGAATCGTTTGGCTTGCTGCGATTTGACACCGTTGGACTATTATTTGTGGGGTGCCGTCAAAGATAACTGTTAACCCGACAAGCCAGAGACAATTGACGCATTAAATGACAATATTCGTGAAGCCATTGGTGAAATACAGCTGCACACAATCGATAATATGCTTACAAATTAGACCGATCGTGTAGGCTACTGCATGGCCAGCAGAGGCAGCCATTTGAATGAAATTATTTTCCATTATTAACCGGAAGGATTGTGCTTTCAAATAAAAAAGAAATTTGAGAAAATATTCCGTAGTTTTTTTTAAAGCATTTTCAAAAAAAAAAAGTTACTTGGCGGACCTTTACATATAGTAACTAAACGCATGATGGAAAGCTAAAGTCATTTGTTTGAGTTTGAGTTTAAAAAAATTAAAATCCTGTATAAATAATGCAGTGGCACGTTTTCAGTAAGGGAATTGTTAAGAAGGCAATCGGCCAAGCCAGCAATTTCCCGGGATTTTAAATAAAACACAAGTGCTTAACAAAAGGCTTGATTTATTAGGCAAGTGTATTAATATTAAAATTCCTGTGTAATAATATTAAACAAATATGTTATATAAAATGAGATTTTAATTAGTTAATTACAACATACTTTTTAGTAGGAAACTACTGGGATTGAAATTCAAAATAAGTTCAATTTAGATAACTTAAGCACGTCTGAGGCAAGTTATAGAAAACCTTATAATAAAATGGCGAAAGTTCTAGATTTTCTTAATAGCTTAATCTTCGTTAAAAAATGTATGTATTCAGTATTGGAAAGTTAAAAATTTATCATGGCATATTGCCAGACCACTAAATGAATTATGGCGATTTTGGGAGTAGTTTTAACATTCCCCCCCAGTGTGGCAAGAAGCTCCTTCGCAGCCAGACTTTCCTTCTGAAGCTACTTCCAAAATTGCTAATTTGGATACAGGTCTCTCCATTATTCCACGTTGTGTAAGTACCTTTGCACTTCTTGCTTGTCCATCAGCAGCCAATCTCGTTTCTAGTACTCTGCCTTGTAGCCAGACATTTCTTGGAAGAGAAGGGTCAACAATGATAACCAAATCCCCTTGATTTAGTGGTTTGGACCTTTCAAACCACTTTGACCTACAGGTTAGCGTCGGTAAGTATTCAGTCAACCACCTTTTCCAAAACATATTTGCAAATTGTTGTGAAATTAACCAATTTTGTCTCAATATGGTCCCACTGTCATTACATGTAGTTAACGGCTTTAGCCCACTAGTGCTCCCCAACAAAAAATGATTTGGAGTCAAAGCTTCTTTGGTGTCATCTTCAATAGGTATATAAGCTAATGGCCTTGAATTAATAATATTCTCCACTTCAATGAGCATACTTAAGAGAAGTTCATCACTGGGTTGCCCGCTTGGCATAATTTTGTATAAAATTGTTTTCACCGAGCGAACTAAGCGCTCCCACGCGCCACCCATATGTGGTGAAGCCGGAGGATTGAAATTCCATTTCGTAGTAGTTGTAGTAAATTCTTTAACCAGTTCGTTTTGGTTTACATGTACTAAGGCTTCTCGTAATTCCCTTTCAGCACCAACTAAATTGGTACCATTATCACTGTAAAATTCAAGGGGAATTCCTCTTCGCCCCATAAAATTGCGAATAGCTAAAATGCAGGAACTTGTCGTTAAAGAGTGTGCAACCTCAATGTGCACTGCTCTTATAGACATACACGTAAAAAGGCAACCATACCGTTTTTCCTTGTGGCGATTAACTGTCACAAATATAGGCCCGAAAAAGTCTAGTCCGGTATGAGTAAATGGTGCGGTGTACGATGATAGGCGCGCACGTGGTAATCTGGCCATCTGAGGTACCTGGGGAACGGCTTTATTAATTTTGCACATTTGGCAACATCGAATTATTGATTTATATGTCACCCGCAATCTTGAAATGGAATATTTTTGTCTTAATTCATTGACAACTGTTTCATTATTCACATGATGATATTTTTCATGATAGTGAAGACATATAAGTTTAGTGATATAACTTTTTCTTGGAAGTATAACCGGCCGTTTTTGTTCCGAGGAAACATCTGCCATGTCTATTCTACCGTATACGCGCAAAATACCGTTTTCTAAGTAGGGTGTTTTAAAATAAATGTTACTTGACTTAGGGATTGGAATATTCAATTTAAGTGCCGAAAGCTCTGCTGAATATTCTTCCAATTGGGCTTGACTATATAAAAGATACTCAGCCTTATTTAGCTCCTCCTGAGTCAATTCCCCCTTTTCCTTTTCATCTGAATGGCAATTATTAATAAATCGATAAACGTAAGCTGCGGTCCTCTTAAGACGATTCCATTTAGAAAATCGTAACACATCAAACACTGGTTCGTGTTTTGCTATTTGATGTACATGTTGAATGCGTTCTTCTTCGGTATATTCAAAATTAGTTTCAGCTTTGGGCCATTGTTCCTCTGGTTGCAAAATAAAATCAGGTCCATTAAACCATCGGCTAGAACTTACAATTTTCGAGTTTTTAAGCCATTTAGTTGCCTCATCAGCGACGTTCTGCTTACTCGGAACCCAATTCCATTCTGAAATAGATGACAGCTCCAAAATTTCGGTTATTCTGAAGGCCACAAATTGGTGATATTTACGATGATCTGACCTGATCCAGCTTAAAACTGTCTTTGAATCGCACCAGAAATATTTCTTTGAAATTTTTAATTCGTGATTTTCAACCAGAAATTTTGCAAAACGAGCTCCTATCAAGGCAGCCATCAGCTCCAGCCTAGGAATAGATGTTATTTTCATTGGCGCTACCTTAGTCTTAGCACCGATAAGAGAGCAAATTATATCGTTATCTTTTTCTAGTCTGAAATATGAAACGGCGGCGTACCCGTCTTTGCTAGCATCCACGAATGTGTGCAATTGTATATTAATGCCTTCGTAACTCTTAAAAGATTGCAAGTAGCATCTTGGTATTTTAATATTATGAATTTCTGGCAAAAATTTAACCCACTGCGTCCATTTGGTAAATAACTCCGAAGGGATAGTTTCGTCCCAACCAATTTTGGAGCGCCAGACGTCTTGCATCAGAATCTTAACGTACATAATTATATGTGCAATCAGACCAAGAGGGTCGTAAATGGACATAACAAGTTTCAACATTCCCCGTTTTGTTGGTAATTTCTTAAAGGTAAATAAATCACTTTCGAGAAGCCAAGGTGAAATTTTGTAGGTAAAAACATCTTCCTTATATTCCCAGAAAACACCCAAGACCTTTTCCACATCAGCTTCCTCTTTAAAGCTTATACATTTAAAACTGTCTGAACCTGTTATTGAAAAAGCTTGCCTTACTGTTTTACTATTCGATATCCAGTTTCTTATGTTAAAACCAGCTTGTTGGTGAACGTAGGAAACGTCTGATAACAATTTAATCGCCTCTTCTGGAGTACTAACGGAAACCAACAAATCGTCAACATAATGATTTTCTTTGATACATTTTGAAGCTAAAGGATATTTATCTCGAAATTTATCAGCATTCATATTTTTAATATATTGAGAGATAGCGGGAGCACATGTGGCCCCAAAAATCATTACGTCCATCACGTATATATCAGGGGATCTACTTTGATCGCAATCGCGCCAAAGGAATCTTTGAACGTCGCGGTCTTCTTGTCGTATATGTATTTGAAGAAACATCTCCTCGATGTCACCGCACAGAGCAATGCTATTTTCGCGAAATTTTAGCAGAATCGATGGTAAGGAAGCCAACATATCAGGCCCTTTTAATAAAAATGAGTTTAAAGACATACCTTCGGATTTTGCAGCAGCATCCCAAACAACCCGTGATTTGCCTGGTTTATTCCGGTTAAATACTGCAAAAATAGGTAGGTACCATACTTTACCATCATCCCTATGAGTTTCAACCTCAGATAACTTTCGTACGTATCCCTTCTCAATGTATTTTGAAATTGTATTTTTAAAGGTTTTATAGAGATCAGCATTTTGTGATAATTTTCTTTCTAAACAAACAAGCCGTTTTAAAGCCATTTGGAAACTATCTGGCAAGGTAAAACTATCATATCTCCATAATAATGGAACCTCATAATGCCCATTCTCTTTCAACTTAGTAAATTTATTAAGCAACCTTAATGCACGTTTTTCATTTTCAGACACAAGGGGGTCTTTTGTTGTAATCCCTACACTCTCAAGTGTATAAAAACTCTTAACTAGTTCTTCTAATTTTTCTTCATAATTAGAGCAACTACAAATATGGAAGTTGAAATGCTTACTTGTGTTTGGGGATTCAGCTGTTGTACCATAAATAAGCCATCCAAGCTTTGTTCGTACAGCAACAGGTTCATGTGGAGCCCCTTCGCGAGTCTTATTTGAAATTCCAATATTAAAATGATTTAATCCGATTAAAAGTCTTGGTACGGCATTCGTATAACTTTTTATTGGTAAATTTTGTAGGTGGCTGTAACGTAAACACAGACTTTGGTAGTCTAGAGATTGTGTTGGCAAATTTAAAGCCTTTACCGTATTAACGTTTAAGCTTACGCGTTGTTTATTTTCCCCTGAAATCTCTATTATTAATTTTTTTGAATTTGACTCATTTCTTTGCATACCTCCAGTCCATTTTAAACACAATGGATTGTGTTCGCCTTCCATCTTCAATTCTTGGGCAATTTCTTCATCTAATAGGCTGATAGACGATCCATCATCAATAAACGCGAACGTATTAATTGTTTTATTATTTCCATATATTTTTATTGGTATAATTTTAAATAAAATCTTACTAAATTCAACACTATGAGAATTGTTTACTTCTTCTTCTTCCATTATTGTTTGTGGATTTTGTTTATTTGACATTTCCTTACTAACATTATTTGTTGACATTGAAAATCGATGTAACGAGGGATGGTGAAAGTATTCACAATTCTCTTCTACACATCTTTTCTTCTTTTTACATTCACTGCTATGTAAGCACAAGCAGTATTTACATAATTTCTTTAATCTCACCACTTTCCATTTTTCCCCACGATCTAATGACCTATATTTTGGACATTCGCTTACAGTTTTACAGTCACTGCTGCTACATACAATACATCTGCGTTCATTGTGAGAATAAATACCAGCTCTCTCATTGATCGGTGATTTGTTATTATAAATGTTCAACTTGCTGTTATTAAAAGATTTCTGTTTACTCGTTGTGGAATCTATTGATATTGAACTGGCTGTTAATCCAATGTTAAATAGCCAATTGTCAAATTCAGACAAATTTGCTTTTTTGTTTTCTTTTGTGAGCTGAAGTTTTATAGTTGCCCACTGCATTTGGTAGGAAGGTGGGAGTTTTTGTAATAATTGATGAAGTAGAGAGGAGTTATTTATTTCATCTGGTAAATTGGCAGCATTGATAGTTGCAATTAAACTACGGACTTTTATGGCAAAAGAGGTAAGTGTTTGTAAATTATTTTCATCGACTTTTGGTGCTAAATTAATTCTATTTTTTATTGAATTAATTATTTTTTCCGGTTGACCATAGAGCATACGTAGAACTTCAATTACTTTAGGTACGTTTAAGGGGTGTACAAGCATATGTTGCACGCTCTGGAGAGCTTCACCTTTAATTGATTTCTGCAAACGAATGAGATTTTCGGCGTACGTGAGGCGACACATAGCGGATGACCATTCGAAGGTCGAAATAAAAAGGGGCCAGTCTTCAGGATTACCAGAGAAAATGGGCAATTCCTTTGGGACAGTTTGACGTGCATTAATGCTGCTTTCTGGCAGTGGTATGGTATTAAAATATTGTGCTGAAGATATTGGATTATTTGTGAATGTGGGTGTATCAAAATAAAGAGGCTGCTGAGGAAAGTTTGTAGGTTGAGCAGTGTTGTTATTTTCAGCTGCAGGAAATTGTGAAAATGTCACTGTAGCAGGTTGTTCTACGAAATTTTGTGTTAATAAAGACTGGGATCGTTTCTGATTATTACTACCTGTAACAGTCGTAGTTGCACAATTTGGTGCTACCGTTCTGTTAGATGCAGTGTTAGTTACGATGGGGTAACTGGATACATTTAATATTTGTGGAACTTCACCTGAGCTACTGCAAACGATATTTGTTATATTAGGGTTGTGTTCCGCAGGTTCAGTGGTAATATTTGTTGGTAACTCGGACAAATATGCAGCTTGATTAAGTGTAGAGCCATTCGCAACATTGCTTGTTGCTAGAAGAGTATTGTTAACAGAGGTTTTATTTGTTTGGCTTTGGACAGGTAAGTCTTTTACCCATTTTTGGACAGATTGGGACTTAATAGATGAAATGTCACAAAGGTCATCAGCTTCTTCTAGAAGTTGATATTTCTTATTGAGATACTCACGGTGTAATTGAGCTTGTACTCTATTGAATTCTTTCTCTTCTTCGAGTCGCTGAAGTTGTAATTGGATATTGCGCGACTGAGACCGAACGGAGTGGTGACTAACGACACTATTAGCAGGGGAGGCTGTGTTATGATTCGTAGTTTGAGTGATCGCTGAATTACCTTGTAGGGGATGGGGGCTTATTTGGCTGTCGTTGTTATCCTGTTGTTGACCCTTTGTAATATTGTCATTCATGATTACTTACTGCGAGATTGGCAATGATGGTTAGTGCGAGATTGGCAATGATGGTGCGCTTTAGATGAGTATAAGGTTATCCACCATAAAAAGAATTTTAAATTTGTTAAGAAGGCAATCGGCCAAGCCAGCAATTTCCCGGGATTTTAAATAAAACACAAGTGCTTAACAAAAGGCTTGATTTATTAGGCAAGTGTATTAATATTAAAATTCCTGTGTAATAATATTAAACAAATATGTTATATAAAATGAGATTTTAATTAGTTAATTACAACATACTTTTTAGTAGGAAACTACTGGGATTGAAATTCAAAATAAGTTCAATTTAGATAACTTAAGCACGTCTGAGGCAAGTTATAGAAAACCTTATAATAAAATGGCGAAAGTTCTAGATTTTCTTAATAGCTTAATCTTCGTTAAAAAATGTATGTATTCAGTATTGGAAAGTTAAAAATTTATCATGGCATATTGCCAGACCACTAAATGAATTATGGCGATTTTGGGAGTAGTTTTAACAGGAATGTTAAAGAAGTGTAAAATAGCAAGAAACATAACAGGAAAATGTATACGAAAAAAGAAAATAAATTCTTTAAAGCAAATAATTATTGCTGGCAAGAAAGTTGTTGCTTTTAACTTGTCGGATAGTGTGTTGGCTTATTAGACGGGAGGTCTGGATTCAAACACTAGCTTCTCGAACAAAACGAAAATGAAAAAATATTTCTTTGGCCGTTTTCCTCTCGACAGTCTTCTGGTTAAAACTAAGAGAGTAAAGCAAATTTACCTGTTAAGATTTTCAAAACTGCCGGATAATAGATAAAATTAGCACAACACAACGGGGGTGGTATGAGAAGCTAGGTCGTAATACTGACTAAATATGTAAAATATGGTTGTAATGACCAATTAAGCTAAGTACGAAGAGTAGACCACGTAAGACAATAATGTCTGCAACATATCATGAACGATGTATAATGAAGCTTCGGGGAAAGTGACAGACTCAAGAGTGACTAGTGGAAATTATTTATTATAATTCTGGGAGAATTGTTCCTTATAAACTTCTACAACGATTGATTTTCATACAGACATATGACTGACTCTAAGAAAATAATATTTTCTATTACTTTCCTAAGATTGGGTATGTGTTTTAGTTTAAAAGCAGCATTAAATATTGTAGCGATTTTTTACTTCCTTCCGTTCCTCCTCCAATTTGTGCCAATTGAGAATGGAGTCCTTACACAATTTATAGATTGAAGTATTATTTTTAGATGCTGTTACTGAGGGAATTTAGCGATAAAGCTAAAACTTGTTACAAGAAAGTCTGATTAAACTCAATTTCTATTTGATTCTTACAATTATAAAACATTAACTCAGCCTTATGCCGTCATTTGCAACGCTTAGACTAAAATTTAGCACAAATATTTTGTAATACATACAAACTAACATAAGTAGATTATAACAGTCAGGATTGCAACCTACATAGCTTCTCACATAACCTATGTTGTGTGTTTTAATTTTATACATGACTGAAGGGGCCTAGGTACTAGTCGAAAACTAGTGAGCCAACAGTATTGAAATTTAACTACTCTCATTCATTCATACAACATTGATTTATAAGTACAGGTTGCAATGAGTATGCGTACAACCTTGACGTCACGTTCATACCACTCGAAATTTGTTTGATTCATACGCCTACTCATTCAGATTCATAAATTTAGAAAAATAATTATAATACTTATACATGATTCGAGTGATTCGAATCATTCATCAAAATTTACAGTCTTAGTTGCTGCATTTACAAAAAAGAAGAAAGAAAATGACAAAGACTGCAAGCAAAGTAAACACACAACCTTCTAGTGAGTATTGTAGTGTTCGTACGAGAATCATACTTATTTTGTGATTCTTGTAATTGTTGAGTAAAGGGGAGTCGAAATCAACAACATCATACATGTTGTTAAGTATGAGTATGATGAGTACTTCAAACTTTGAGTATGAGTAGTACTAGTATGATATTAAAATAAGTATGAATGCGTATAAGTATCAGAAATTATGAGTATGATTCGAATCTATTCATCTATTTGAATACTCATTGCTGATTTCTGTAATAAACTTCACAAAAATAAATATTGACAGTCTATATACATACGTCGATCTGTTTATTACTACTGACTGAGAACGTTACCTTTCGCTTTTCTATTCTAAATAGTTTATCCGCTTTTGGTCCGGCATATTATAATTGGCAGTTGTTATAATTTTTCTTTCTTTCTTTGGTAGTCTAGGTCTCGGACCCTCATAAAGGAAAAGTCCTAAGTGGTCAGCATTTAAGCCTATTATGCTACCACACTCATTGCTATCATGGGATAAAATATTCCCGAGAGAAAACCAATCGCAATCCGAAATAAATCTAGCTATTTCGGCAATCTCCATATCAGAGAACTCAATCAGAGATGGCAGAAAGAGATATCAAAAAAGTCAGCTCGTTTTTCTCTCCACACCCATAACTCCTCCAGAAGTCATTTGTCGGAATCCCGAGTCTTTCGGCATGCCTACCAAAAGGACATAGACTCGTAAGAATCACACATTGTACGATGGATGGCCGCTATGCGATTTAATGACTTAAGTGACTCAGTTCTCTTCTTATCCATATTTGTCTGGCAAAGTTTAGCAACATATCATCATGTACCCTCTTGCTGGGAACGAGAGATCTTATTATAAACAATTTGGATTATATCCAAGTTAACTGAGGCTCTGTAACATGTTGGGGATTGCGATCTCCGTACCGGTTTTGGCCAGCTCATCATCAGAGCAATTTCTAACGATATTCCTATGTCCCAGAACCCATATAAGAGTTTCCTTTGAATGATTCGAAATGTTTGGTATTCATGGACAAGGATGGACTTCACACTATGTGCGTTAGTGACTTAATTGCAGCCTAGCTATCCGCGTTAATTAAGACATTTTTTATGAATATTTTGCGACTCAACAAGCGTTGTGCAGCTTTCAAGCTTACCATGATCTCTGACACTGCAGTGGTCAGGCAGCCTATAAGAAACCGTAATAAATATGCCACAGCCCGTCCTGGCACTCATCTCTCAGCCAACAGTGTAAGCCTCAACACATCATATAATCGAACCTGGTGTGTCAATGCCTTCCCAGAATAACAGCATGTCCGTTATTCAGATTGGGCCAGGATTTGACTGCATTGAGTCTTAATGCCACTAACTCAGTGGCCATAATGGGAGGTCAGAGGGGAACCAATTGAGTATAACAAATTGCGCCTTGATTGGAGTGGAGCAGAGCTCGCTGGTGTTTAAAAAAGCTGACTGTCTACGTACTGTATTTAACAGTCAGCAGTGGTATAGGTATTTGAACACCGTCCACTTTACATGTAAGCCATAGAGCAAGCTCTGTCTAAGCACGGTCCGATGTGAGGGTTGGTTGAGGCCCCAATTCTCGCCTAAAGACCTTTTTCAGGTTATCCTTTACACTACATTATTAACACTCTTTAAATTTTCTGCCAATTTAACCAATGTCTGTCAATCTAATGTGAAAACGAATTCTGGCTAAAGTAGTATGATAAGCATGAAAACATTATTTACCACAAATTTCGTTTTTTCTTACAAATTCAAAGAAAAGTCAATTTAAAAAACTTTCCCCTTCTAAAGAGGAAATTTCAAGCCTTACACGTACCAATTAACAACATGTTACTGCTCCGTACATTGTACGTCATAGTCATTTGTAGTGTGAACATTTTCTTTCAGTTTTTGCCAGATGATGACGGCTTTTGTACTTAATCAAGACTCCTTTGTGAAATGTAAATTCATATTAAAAACTACACTTGTTAGCCAAATCTGGGAGAAAATGCTGTATTTTAGCTTTCTGACGCAAATGAAGTGAAAAGATTTTAATGAGGCAGGTGTTAAATACACAGTTTTTTTTCAATCTGCAATAGGGTGGCTTTTTCCCTCAGGTAAGGATAACAAAAATGCAAACTTAGAAGTTCGTTTTTAATTTAAGGTGTAGAAAATTTAAATATTCTTTTAACAATGTCGAGAAGAACGTTACATATTTCCAGTTGACTCAACTCCTCAAAACCAAGATGCGACAGGATGCGCAGCAAAACTGTGAAAAAAGCCTCAGAAGGTAAGTAATCGTTGCTGAAATAAAAATATGCAAAATCTCCTAAAATTCATCAAAACCGCCTAATTAAATAGAAAGGGTCCCAGGGATACTTCGATCAACTAAAGAACAACAGAAGAAATATTTTGAAAAAAAATGCAGCTCCTTTTGAGATCGCATAGATCGCGTAATGCCCTCTTCGCAGGTAGTAAGTTACACTGCCATGGTCAAATAGGTAGTGTGTTGGCTTATTAGGCCAAAGTTCAAACAGCTCAAGCAAAAAGAAATATGCAAACATTTTTTTTCGGCAGTCTTCTGATAAAAATTCAGAATACAATTTCCATTAAAAGCTTCTCAAACCTGTCGCTCGGAATGGACTTAAACTGATGGACGCAAGCAACATGAGTGATGTGAGTAGCTAGGTCTCCTTGAAATAACAGCGTATATTATGGGACTCAAAACTGGAATTATAGCGGAATAAACCCCAAACGGAAGTGGGAATGTTATATTTTTAATCATCCTAGCGTTTAATCACTCTATCGATTATGATACCGAAAGCAGTGAACTGGCCCTCGTGCTCCAATTACATACATACATACATAATTGGCCATTACAACCCTTCAGTCAGGATTACGGCCTAGCTTCTCAACACCACTCATGTTGTGTGCGTTAATTTTATACATGAGTGACGGGACCAACAGTTTAAAGTCGACTCCGAACGACAGATTTTTTGAGAAGCTTTTCATGGCAATTTTTACTCTCAGAGTTTTTGCCAAAAATCTGCTGAGAGGAAGTCGCCGAAGAAATACTTTTTGTATTTTGTTTTTGATGTCTGGCCTGGGATTCGAACTCGGGCCTTTCGTCTAATAAGCCAACACACTACCCTTGTGCTCCAATTACCGTGCCATAATGCATCTTTCAAGAATTGGAGAATTAAATAGCTGAAGCCAATGTAGACAGATAATTGCGGCGCTGGTGTGCTAGCGGTTTGCCGGGCTGTGGCACGCCGGATGGGGTGGTTCTTGCCGAATCTCTGGGCCTTACGTGCACTCTCAAAAATCATACCAGCTTTAGACGTATAAAAACAAAATCTATTTTAGAGATAAAAAAATGTCGAGGGATCCGAAAGTGAAACGAATAACAACTGAAATTGAAACTAAACGAGGAACAGATGCTTACTGAAGTCATACACATATGAGGAGAGATTGCAGATGTAATTGAATCTCTACCGCTCACCCACAGGAATACAAACCTCTAACGCCCTTTTTTATAAAATATATATTTAATTTCTCTATAAATTGGTAGGTTATTTGGACCTATAAGTACCCCAATAACTCGAGGTCGTTTTATAAGTTTCGGACCTTAATTTAAGGGACTGATTTCTAGATAAGGTAAAAAAACACCACTATTTATATTCACTAAAAAAATATACATTTAAATTTTTCTTGTTTGTGCCTACGTCGGTCTGTCAATTGTAAAGGTCGGACAAATACCTGGCTTTACTACAAATTTAAAAGGCTGATGACCACAGATAGTGGTGTGCTATGCCGGTGACGTTGATGATTCTGAGCGATGAGCATTGAGATGACCCAAAGCGGATAAGGGAAGGCTGTTGGAGTACCTGATGGAGCTGTGGTCTGGAAGAGTTAGTGTTGCAGGAAGATGCTGAAGCGCATGTTGCAGCTGGGTGAGGGAATTACAGACTTTTGGAATATTTAGTTTAGATTTAGCCTGTTTATAGTTCTACGATTTGAAAAGGTAGTTTGTAAGTTCTGTTTTGTGCGGCTTAATGTTTTATTTTTTTAGTTTTATCGTATAGCTTTAAATTTTCATATTGTTGAAGTTTTTTTTATTTATTTTTATTTATACTTAATAAAAAGTTTTACTTTTGTTTAAATACAAATTATGTTTTATTTCACTTAGCTAAATCACAAAATCACTAGCACTTTTTTTCTGGAGCGCCTGCTATCTTCTCCCAAATTAGACCAATGTAAAAGATACCATCTTTCTCGTTTTTATGTTAGATATCACCTCACTTTACAAGCAAAATGTCCTCCCATATAATTTCACTCAATTCGATCAACAGCTTTCAGCAAACTTGAACAGCATTGAGTCCCTATTTGTTTTTGCTTATTTTGCTTTGTTCCGTTATTTTTTTGAAACATATGTTTTCCTCTTTCTATCTCCATATTCGCTTACTTTGCTTATTTCGCCCTGTTAGCTGTTCGAATTTTTATTTTTAGTGTTGTCGGCTGGTCGTTTCAACCCCTCAGGCATAACCCACTTGACAGGCGAAACCCCTAATCCACAGGCAACCAGCTGGTATATTATATTATATATTTTGTATAAATTATAGTTTGTGCTGTGCTAGGGGTGTAGCCCATACACCACGCATTCGCCTTGTAAAAGCACGATAGCACGACTTCAAGTGCAGAGTTTATTTTAACGATAGATAGTCGGAACATGCGGTACCTTTGAACATCAATATTATTTTCAAAAAGTGCGGCAGTTAATACAAATACTGCTAGTATTTTAAGTATCTCTTCAGCGCTGATTATTCCTGTCTGATTGCTTCTTATCACATGGATATTCAGAAAAAATTGGCGATTAAAAACGTTTACCTAAAAAAGTGGAAACTCTTACAAAAACTTTGCCGGTACTAGCTTGGGTACAAGCTTGGTGAGACTTAATTATTCGGTGAGAAAGTAAGTGAAATGAGAAATTTTGTGTTGCAAAAATAAATTTTTATTAAATTTAATTTTAAAACACAAATTTATTCCTTAAAAAAATATCGTCGCTCCATTTTATGTTCAAAAATGGTGAGCTTCCTACAACTTGGTTTCATGGTTTATACCAATGACTTTGCAGATGAAGAAAAAAGGGAAGTTTGCACCACCCCTACAACCCCAGGCAGCGAGTAAATCTACAAGTTATGACAAAAGAGCTGGAATTGAAAAGTTAGCTGAGACAATAAAAAAGGTAGATGGAGCAGCAATAAAAAGGCCAAGGCTATGAGGTAAATAAGAAGGTAGAAGTCTTTTGGAATTTCTAGATATTTCAAATGCAGTTGATAACATAGCAAAGGATTTGAGAGAGATGAGTTTAAGGCGTTGCTGAGACTGAGTGACAAAACACAAACCAACGTATTTGGAAAGTTTTCTGTCTCAAAGAAAACTTCTGAGGTCGACGTAGTTGTAAGGTTTCCTGTCTCAGAAAAAAATTATGACGACAAATTAAGTTATGTAATGAAAAAATTCATCCGTCTTCAATGCCAGCAAGGACTGCAATTACGCACTAGGTCAGATGAACCGAAGAAGATAAGGCAAATGCCCCAAAAATTAAGTGGTAGGTCGATTATTTTTCTGTTTATATGTTTCCAATTATAGACTCACTGGAATGTGAATGGGCTCTACAACGAAATCAGAAGAGTAGATAACAACCTACAAGATTCGAAAGCTTCACAATTCATTTCTTATATGTATCATCGTAATGCCTCCAACTCAATTTTTCAAGAAGAATCAAGTCCAGATGTTTGGCTGTGTTTAAATGTCCACGTATGTTGAAGTGTTTGTAAAGTCCACGCTTGCTGAATTGGATATATTTAGTTTTGTACGCCACTCCGTAATCGATTATAGAAAAGAGTTTAAAGCCTGCTGTAATAGACAGACTTTAGCGTTTTAACTTCATCTGTTGTTGCCGTTTATTCAAGCAATCATGGGACGTATTTTTGTGAATGTTTTTATTGTTGTCGCTTAAATTAATATATTCATGTGGTGGCTCACAATTGACAGCTGTCGTGCCATGCAGCCTGCCCAACATTGTTGAACGATTAAATAATTGAAATTTAAATGTTATCGATAACGAAACTAATTATTTTATTTATTGTTAACCTACAGTGATGACCGAGCTAATTACACAGGGAAAGCAATTAATTGATGGTTTAATTGCAAAAAATCTTAAGTGCATTGACTTCTAATTAAATGTGAATATTCATATTCACTATACATAATATCTATATATGTATGTGGATATTACAATTTTATAGCACATTATACGCTATTTACAGTGAACTGCAAAAGTCAAGGTATCCCAATAAATTTTAGCAGTCTCATGGTTTCAAAGCAATAATATGTAAAAATAATTGATGTTTTTTATATTTACATACATAATTGGCCATTACAACCCTTCGTCAGGATTACGGCCTAGCTTCTCAACACCACTCATGTTGTGTGCGTTAATTTTATACATGAGTGGCGGGACCTACAGTTTAAAGTCGACTCCGAACGACAGATTTTTTGAGAAACTTTTCATGGCAATTTTTACTCTCAGAATTTTTGCCAAAAATCTGCTGAGAGGAAGTCGCCGAAGAAATACTTTTTGTATTTTGTTTTTGATGTCTGGCCTGGGATTCGAACTCTGGCCTTTCGTCTAATAAGCCAACACACTACCTACTAGACCACGGCGACTTTTTATATTTATTTTATTAATTTATTTCTATTTTATTATAAAACAATAAAATTTTAATGTTTTTCACAAACTGTAAGAAAAATAAGGGAAACTTTCTGGTTGCACAATATTTTTGCACCGAAAATGTGTAGGTAAACCCAAGAAGATCTCAGAGTAAATTTAAAATTCAAAGGCCTAATATATTAAAATGTCACACCAAAACATATACATAAAACATATAGTCTAGTAGGTAGTGTGTTGGCTTATTAGACGTATTTATTTATTTATTTATTTATTTATTTCATATCACATACAACAAGAAATTAATCTTTTAAATTACAGTATGTGATTGTATGATCATTACAAAAAATAGAAAAGTATTATACAATAAACTAAAACTAAAACAAATTAAAAAAAAACAATATCAGAATATATACAAACAAGAATAAAAACAAACAAACAAGAATAAAAATATGTGCATATATATATGTAATAATTTAAAATTAAAATTTTGAAAATAGCATTTTTTTAAATTGCAAAGCGTTGCCATTGATTTGTAGTTGGTTTGGTAACGAGTTCCACAGCCGTATTGTATTCGTAAAGAACTGCCACTCAGATATTAAAGTCTGATATCTTAACTGAATAATCTGCTTTCCTCTGTTCGATCTTGCAAATTGAATTCGATTAAACAAATAAGATGGTTCTTGAGTGTAGATAACTTTGTGAAGCAAAATTAATGCTTTGATTTTAAGTAAATCCATTAATCCAACACCATATAATGATTTAGAATACTGAGAAGTACCATCATATCTTCTTATGCCATAGACATATCTAAGAATTGCGTTATACGCAACAGTTAACCTAGTTTTACTTATTGAATTACAATAAGCAAAAATTTCGCAGCCATATAACAACTTGGGCATTAAGTACGTTTTGGCAAGAAGCACTCGAATATTAAGAGGTGTAACGTGTTGAAGGGGATATAGCGTTCGAAGCATAGAAAAAATTGTTCCGGAGACAGCATTTATGTGGGTATTCCATTGAAGGGATTTGTTAAAAATTATACCAAGGTTTTTTGCTGATTCTACTATTGAAATATTTTGATTTCCTAAAATGATCGGAATATCAACAACAACATTCTGATTTCGTTGGGCTATGATTAGGCCCTTTGACTTTATAGGATTCAGATATAAGCCATTTGACGTTGCCCAGTAATGTATTCTGGCAAGGTCCTCATTAAGTCTTGCACAGCAGTCATCAATTGAGTCCTTTTTACAATTTATATATATTTGTACATCATCTGCGTAAATGTGGATATTACTATACAAGAGACAATTAGGTAAATCATTTATGTACAAAGTAAACAGTAGTGGACCAAGAATAGAGCCCTGCGGTACTCCTTTAGACACGGGCATGGGAGTAGATACAATTTCGCCAGCAGAGACAGACTGGTATCTATCAGTGAGATAGGTTTTTATTAGCGATGATGCACTCGAAGAAAAATAAAAATTGTCATATATCTTTTTATAAAGTATATTATGGTTTACAGAGTCGAATGCTTTTGAATGGTCTAGGAGTACCAAGAGTGTGATACCACCATTATCAATATTGGATCTTATATCCTCAGATACACTCAACAGCGAGGAAACACAGCTGTGACCTGTTCTAAATCCAGATTGTTTGCTAAAGAGCAGCTGGTGGTCATTTAAATACGTACTAATTTGGTTGTGTAACAGTCGTTCAAATACTTTAGATAAAAATGGAAGTATCGATATGGGACGATACTCATTTGATGATTTAGGAACGGGAATGACCCTAGCATGTTTCCAACAGTTAGGAAAGAGGCTGGTAGTGATAACAGTGTTAAATAAATGCGTAATATATCGTGATATCCTAGGTAGTAAAAGTCTTATGAATTTAGGATGGATTTGGTCAAAGCCAACTGCATTTGAAGTCACTGATTTACAGCATAGAACGACATCATCTTCATATACTCGAGAAAACTCGAAACGGTGTAAGGAGGAAATTCCCGGGGGCTGTTGCGGTAGCTCAGAGACAAGAGCTGATTGAACCTCATTTAAAGGCATTGGAGATGGGATATTCAGAAAAGTTTCATTAATCTCATTTGGGTCAATACTGCAAACTGGGGTAGCTTTGTTTCCAATGCCAATCTCACGAATTGTTCGCCATTTTTTCCTTGAGTCTACAGCTGATCTAAAACGGTTCTCATAATATGAACTTTTTGCGTCATAAATAGTCTTGTTGACGAATCTACGGGCCCTGCGGTATTCTTCGTATAGCTCCGAAGTTCTAAGTCTTTTCCAATGTCTATAAATATCATCACGAGTTCTAATTTGATGTTTGATAGTTGAATTAAACCAGTTTTTCCTAGAGCTGTTACTACGGTTCGTTCTCAAGGGTATGGAAATATCATACAAGTTGATAAGGTTACTATTAAGGAAGTAGAGTTGATCATCAGCAGATGGCATATTATATATACTGTTCCATTCTATTGAGTTGTAGCATTCCTCCAGCAAGTGATAATTAACATTTCGAAAGTCTCGATAGTAAGAAGTAGTTTCATCTTTATGAAAATGGAAATCATATGATATGTAAATAAGATCATGTTTAGAAAAAGTGGGTGCGCTTATCTGATCAAACAGTAGTAAATTAGACATGTTACCTAATATAAAAATATCGAGTAAAGTACTGCAATTATTGGTGAAGTGCGTAGGTTGCACAGTGTTGACAATGTATAACCCAATAGATTTAAGCTGATCAAACAAGATTGAGCTAGAATTAGACAGTAAATTACAGTTGAAATCACTTGCAATAATAATGTCGCTGTATTGCATAGCTAGTGACTCCAAGTTACACACAAATGAATCAAAAGGGACACGAGAATTTGGGCGGTATATGCACCCCAACAACAATTTACTGTCAGCACCAATAATTTCAAGGAATAAGTACTCAATTTTGTCATTATCCTGTGATCTTCCAACTTCCTTGTAACGTATACCTTTCCTGATGAAAATTGCTACCCCACCTGCATGACTTCTTCTATCATTCCGGATTATTCTGTATCCAACAGCATTAACCAAACTATCTGGGAGGTCTCTCGCGAACCAAGTTTCAGATACACATACAATATCCATCTTGGTATCTTCGAACAGAAAACGAAATTCATCCATTTTAGGAAAAAGGCTTTGAGCGTTAATGTGACATATGTTGAGTCCTTTACGTTGTGCTGTGAGTATTTTAATCATAGTTTTTGTACAAGCTGTGGAATCCAAACCATAACTATTTAACGCTGACATTAGGGATAATTAATGAAAAGAAGGCAACGCTTGTGTAATATAGAAGAAATATGTATAATAAAGCAATGCAATCAAAAGCCAAGAAAATTGATGTAGTTATGATTAATAAACGCATAATAAAGAAGAAGTAATATACACAAATAAGGAAGGAATTCAAAATTAAATCAAAGTTAAACACTAAATTAAAGATAGAGTTGAACATCATCAGGATTATCTTTATCAGAAAAGTTGAGAAGTTAACTAAGCCCAGGAAATAACCGGTTCAGGCTATCTATGTCCTCAATTAGAATTGCGTCTTCGTTTAGTTGTTTTCGAATATATACACAACCCCTCAAGGTAAATGCTGAAGACAAAAGTTTTTTCTTTTTTATGTTAATTGCAGCACGTAGAATTTTGAAGTTGTTCTGAGTAAGGTTCTCATTTACGTAGAACTTTACATCCGAGTTGTAGCCGATGTTCCTGAGCCGGAAAGTAAATCCCTTGTGCAGTTTCCTGTAGTTAGCCAATGTTTTTAAAAAGAAATTTTTGTCGTATGCGGACCAAAGTTTTACTATAATTACGGCATCTTTAGAGGTCACGTTATGTTTATTATTGTGGTTCCTCAAGCGGTAAATCGATTTTACATTAGGTACAGGTGTGCCAATGGTGGTACAAATTTGTTGAAAAATTTCTGGCAGATTTTCTTCTTGAGAAAACGGAATTTCGTTTATCCTGAGCTCGGTTGAAACAGGATAGTTCTCTTGTTGCCGCAATTTTGTTTTTAGATCCCTTATTTCCACGCGCATACTTTCAATTTCTGCCGATCTATTTTCAAGAATTGTTACCCTCTCACTTATTTCATGCAGTTTACTATCAAGGATATTGTATTTCTCGCGCAGATCTTTTGCGAGGTCTTCTTTAAATTCTCTAAATTTTTGGTCGATAGTATTCAGGATCTGTTCAGCAAATTTGTCAAACCTTTTGTCCAAACAATTTAGAAGTTTAAAAGGTGAGTGAAGTAATGATGAAGAACTTTGCTGAACGTCCGCAATACGTTTGTTGACAGGTGTGTTTTGCAATCCATCCGAGGTTGAAGGTATAAATTCCGAATTTTCTACGGTAGGCATGTTTGTTGTGTTTTTGTTGGTTAGAGTTTTGGATTTAGATTTTCGTACGTTGCTTTAATTTATTTTCTTGTCCTTCCTTAGGTTATACATTAAAAAATAATAAGTAAGATCAGAATTTTTAAATTTAACTGACGTAAGGCCTGAGTTCAAACCCCAGGTCAGACAAAACGAAATATGAAAGAAATATTTCTTCGGCGACTTCCTCTCAGCAGATTTCTGGCAATAACTCTGAGAGTAAATAAAACCTGCCATGAAAAAGTTTCTCAAAAATTTGTCGTTCGGAGTCGACTGTAAACTGTAGGTCCCGTCACTCAAGTATACAATTAATGCACACAACATGAGAGGTGTGAGAAGCAAGGCCGTAATCCTGACTGAAGGATTGTAATGGCCAATTATATATGTATGTATGTATACCCAATATTTAGTAGGATATCCACTGACGTCAAGGACTCCATTTAACCCAATTGGCATTGAATGAACCAGTTTTGTTTAGCGTTTTCTGTTAACGCTCTCATGAGCAGGTTTCTCAATTGACTTCTGCTTCAGATTTAGCGACTACGTAATTGCTCTTTCAAATGATTTTCTAAATATCATAATACGCATGATGTTGTTGATTTCGACTTTCCTTTACTCAATATTTACAAGAATCACAAAATAAGTATGATTCGCGTTCGAACACAACAATACTCATTAGAAGGTTGTGTGTTTGCTTTGCTTGCTGTTTTTGTCTTTTTCTTTCTCCTTTTTTTGTAAATGCAACAACAACTAAGACTATAAATTTTGATGAATGAATCGAATCATTTATGAGTATTATAAGTATTTTTCTAAATTTATGAGTCTGAATGAGTAGCCGTATGAATCAAACACATTTCGAATGTTATGAGCTTGATGTCGACGTAGAACTCATACTCATTGAAACCTGTACCTATAAATCAATGTTGTAGTGAGTATGAATGAATCAGAGTGGTTGAATTTCAATACTGTTGACTCACTCATACTCGAAATTTCATGAGTATTTATGAGTAGCGAAAAAACGATTCATTGCTGAAGTATGAATGTGTTTAACTATCAGAAATTATGAGTATGATTCGAATCTACTCATCTTTTTGAATACTCACTGCTGATCTCTGATGCAAAGTTACGGACAACGAGCAGCATCCTCAGCAGACCTGCTAGGGCAATCCCCTTATGTGGGTTGATGGCAGTACAATACATCGTCTCGTCGCCTTACTCCACTTCCTTTACGCACCAATAAGTATTTTCTGTTTTTTTACTTCAATTTTTTTACGTCGATATATCAGTTTTAATGTATGCTTCTTTACGTTGCAATATGTATATCGTAAAAATATTGATTTCTTTTCTTAATATCCATTACTGGTTTGACGTCCTTGCTCCTTTGGCTATATTCGGCGCATACGTTTTTAAGAGTACCCTTCAGAAAATTATCGACTAAATGTCTTGAAAGAAAGAAAGAGTAACCTCTAGATTAATCATTATGATCTTAAGACATGACGAAGGTATTGACTTATGTAGTGCAAAACTGGTTTTTGTACAAGTATTAGTCCCAGGGTGCCCGAGATCAAAATGTAAAACAAAACCTACTCCAATGCGAATCTCCTTTAAGAACCCAGTACGTTATTTTGTTTTTGTTTTGTTCAATTCGTAATTTATCAACTCCTGTTTACAAAGCATTCTGACTCTGGCCAGAAGTTAAGGTGCCTTTTGCATGTTAAAAGTTTACTTTGCAAAGTCTTTGTTGTGGAATAAAGAAAAATGGGCTACGTTGAGTTCACACTCTGATATACTCAGAAATAAATGGTTGCGTACACCATAACAAAATACCAAAAGTAAACTTTGAAACGTACAAAAGCGAAACAAAATTTAGAAAAAAATTTAAAAGAGTAAACTTTGAACGTGTAAAAGGCGTCGTACATAATATTAATGTTATAAATGAAATGAATATGATATAATACATTGACAAAACCCAATGATGACACTAGCCATATAATCGTATGTCTGGCCTAAGCTTTATTACCGATCTAGTCGTATGTCTGCTCTCAGCCACCAAAGCTTTATTACCGATCTAGTCGTATGTCTGCTCTTAATCGATAAGCTTTCGAAATTCGTTGAAATCGAATGATATTTTATAAGTTGTCCTTAACTTAGATTTGGCGATTTCGCTTCTTAAAATATTTCAAAATAATACTCTAATAAAATAACAAAAAGAAATTTACTGAGAAGTGTTCCGTGAACTTGAAAGTAGCGATGACGAATTTTATTTTTACTCTTTCGACACTGACTTTTTCCTTCACAATCTTGCATTCTGTGTATTACTGTTTTTTCAACGAAAATTAATTCCGACCAGCATGACACCCATATATAAAATTAATACGGTCGCAAAGGGTTAATTGATGAAATAATTAAAAAAATTAATGGAATTAATCATCAAATACATAACACGTTCAATAAGGTAGACATTCTGAATAAAATGAAGAGCATCGTGGGCAATCCTTAAGCGTAGCTGCAATTACCGAATGCTAAAAAACTATAAAAACCGTATAAATACCAGGTATAGATTGCTAAATCACAACAAAATCTATTCAATTCCGAATTGTAAACATTTTTCCTTTTTGGCAATAAAAGCACTAAAAAAGCCAAAATCTATAATGACTAGTTGCTAAAAAAGAAGTGTTATAATCAGCGTTTCTAGTAATTTTGTTTACCTTTTACTTCCGAAAAAACCTTCTTTTACCAAAAAACAAAGAAATTGTTGTCTACGAAAGTAACAAAATTTTCAAAGAAAATACCGGAGACCTGTCTGTGTTATTATTATCGAAGTCATTGAAAATATCGAAAATTATTAATGAAAACTTTTTTGCATATCAGAAAAACTTGGAAAAATGTCAAATATTTGCAAATGCAAACCCTGGTTATAATTGATAATTTAATCTAATTAATTTAAAGTATAATTTTATTGGCTTACTTCGTCATTACAACGCTTCAGTCAGGATCGGAGATCAGCAATGAGTATTCAAAAAGATTCGAATCATACACATAATTATACATTCACACGTATTTTAATATCCTTATCCGACCTAGTTTCTCACACCACTTATGTTGTGTGTTGTACATGAGTGGCAGCACCTGCAGTTCAAAGTCAAACCGAACTACCGTTTTTTGAGAAACTTTCATATCAATTTTATTTACTCTAAGAGTTTTTGCCAGAAATCTGCTGAGAGAAAATCGCCGAAGAAATATTTTATCATACTTCGTTTATTTGCGGATGTCTGAACTGTCATTTGAATCGAGAGCTCATGTCTAATAAGCCAAAACACTACCTACTAAACTTCGGCGACTTACTTATTCTGTTATTTTAAATTTTATCGTGCTTTCTTGGTTCTAAGAGCTTTCATAGTCAAATTTGGCAATAAGAAGTAAATATTTCTCACATTTTCTTTATTTTTTAACAACATGTTGGCTTATCGTGCGCTCAGCATTAGGAATACCGCTCTATTTTTTACAGGAAGTCTGTATCTGTGTCTTGTACAAACTTCCATACCTTCTTCCAGTCCACTCCTCTGAGAGGAGTTATGTGTGTCTAGTACAGTGTCTTCGCCAAAATACTGGCAACTCGTGCTGACGAAGGCTGAGCAATTACGTAAAAAGTGTTCCATCGTTTCAATGTACCCTGAATTCATCGTATTTCACCACGTTAATAAGGTGTTCAGGTGTAAACGTAAGGCGAGGTAGCTTGTATAACGCTCATTATCATGTATGCCGCCTTTGTATAGTTTTAGTATACTCTTAGTATTTTTGAAATTCCTAATATAGTGATATTATTTCACAATAGTCGATGAGACGTCTTCGCCCACTTTCTCAGCTTGATCTTTTGTGCACTGTAGGGCATGGCTATTGGCTTCTCCGTCAAGTATACAGCAATAGCGTTATAGCATGGAAGTACGTCGCAAGAAGTTGGTTTAACTGCAAAGTTGAATGATATACTGCATTAAGCTTGCAAATTATATAACACACTTATGGCTGGGAAAATGGCATGATATTACTAGCAGTATTGTACTTAGCACTGCTTAGCATCTAGTTTACAACCCCGACCCCTGTATATACCAGTGCACTTTACTCGAAATTAATTTTCTTGTTTGTGTATCCATTTTCATAACATGTTGTCTGTTTGTAAATTTAATATTTTTCGTGTTGCATGATTTTCTACTTTTATTTGCAAAAAAAAAAAAAAAAAATTGTTTTTTGAATTGAAAAACAAAAATTAACTTTTCCTTCAATATTTTTTGTGTTTTTCAATCTGCTAGTCTTATTTGTTGTTTTTGTTGTTGTGTTCTACTTTTAGTTTCATCACTATCGTAGTTGTTTATAAAGAAATGTTATTTATTTATGACACGAAGTTAAAGCTAAGAAAAGAAAAAAAAACTCATCCAAACGGTATAGAGTATCCTAGAGTTTAAAACGAATAATTCTTGAGCTCCAGTAAAAACAAAAATTTAAAAATGTTGCGTCGTTTCGTTGAAATACTTCTACAATCTACAAATTTTTTATGCCACACTCTTGTTAGTTTTTTTTTTCCTTGCAAAGAGTATTGCTGGTGCTTATTATTTCGCCTTAAATCCACCACTTTATTATCAATCCACAAGCCAGTAATAACTACTAAAACAAAAACAAACAAAAAAATTTCAATTTCTTACGCAACTAAAATAACAAAAAACTTATTTCAACTTTCATTTTAACGAAATTGAAAAAAAAGAAGTAAAAAGTTTCCGCAAAAAAGCAATAATGGCTACAAAAATAATATTAGGCACAGTAAAAAAATCCAATATATGTGGCCTGAGATAGAATTTATTCGCTGTATATGCTCACATTTGTCTCTATGGGTCAGATATTTTCGCCTAATGTAAGGACCAGGTGTCTGAAAAAGCTAATCCATAGGACTTTTATATACCCGGGTATACCCAACCTCTACATAAATGCATAATTGGTCATTACAACCAGAGATCAGCAATGAGTATTCAAAAAGATGAGTAGAATCGAATCATACTCATAATTTCTCATACTTATACGCATATATATTATATAATGCTGAACATTACATATATAATTGGTCATTGCAACCCTTCAGACAGCATTACAACTTAGCTTCTCACACCATATATGTAAGTTGTGCGTGTTAATGTCACACATAAGTTGCGGGACCTAGAGTTGCAAGACCACTAAGAACGACAGATCTTTTGGGAAACTTTTCGTGGCATTTTTATTTACTCTCGGAGTTTTTGCTAGAAATCTGCTGAGAGGAATTCAAAAAACATATATTTTTTTCGTTTTGTTGGAGATGTCTGCCATGGCATCAGATCTAATAAGTCAACACACTACCTACCAGAGATCTGCAATGAGTATTCAAATAGATAAGTAAATTCGAATCATACTCATAATTTCTGATACTTTTACGTATTCATACTTGTTTTAATATCATACTCATACCACTCATATTCAAAGTTTGAAGTACTCATCGTACTTATACTTAACAATACACAAGAAGTTGTTGATTTCGACTCTCCTTTACTCAACATTTACAAGAATCACAAGAATGATTCGCGTCCGAACACTACAATACTCACTAGAAGGTTGTGTGTTTGCTTTGATTGCTGTCTTTGTATTTTTTCTTCTTCTTTTTTTGTAAATGCAACAACAACTAAAACTGTAAATTTTGATAAATGATTCAAAACACTCGTATCATTTATAAGTATTTTCCTAAATTTATGAATCTGAATGAGTAAGCGTAAGAATCAGACACATATATATATTTCGAATGTTATGAGTTTGATGTCAACTTTGTGCTCATACTCATTGAAACCTGTACTTATAAATCAATGTTGTAGTGAGTACGCATGAATCAGAGTAGTTAAATTTCAATACCGTTGACTCACTCATACTCAAAATTTCATGAGTACTTATGAGTAGTGAAATAATGATTCATTGCTGATCTCTGATTACAGCCCCTCAATCAGGATGACGACCTAGCTTCTTACACCACTTGCATATATTAATTTTACACATGAGTCACAGGACCTACCGATTAAAGTCGATTCCGAAAAACAAATTTTTGAGAAACTTTTCATGATTATTTTTACTCTTAGAGATTTTGCCCGAAATTTGCTGAAATTAAGCCGGCTGGAGAAATATTTTTTCATATTTCGTTTTGTTGGAGATGTTTGATCTGGGGTTTGAACCGGGGTCTCACGTGTAATAAGCCAACGCACTACCTACTGGGCTACGGCGATTACTATCGCCTTTCAATTTTGTAAGAGCCCAGCGATATACATACGTGATGAAATTGCGTTCCAATACCAGCATCCAGTAGGCATGAAAGGAGGTTTCTATTTCTCAATTTTGGCACTTTTTCCGAATCCAAATCTAGAATCATTGAAGGTTGCCCAAATAGTGACATTATTCTTGTTGGTGATTTTAATGTTCGCAACTCCTCTGGGTTTTACCATGCAACTCCAAAAGGTTGAGTTGTTGAGTTATTCGCCATACAAAATTATTTTGAGCAATTAGTAAAGGAATCACATCACATGTCAGGCGTCGAAGGGTGCCACAGCTACACTCCGAACTTCATCCTTACTATACCCTGAAAAGAATTGTTACGTTTTTATTTATTTTTTTATTTTATTTTATTTATTTTACGATTAAAATATGAGTTTGTTAATTGCAAATAAAAAAAAATTAATTTGTGTTTAGTTTTAAATCAATTCTTTATTTAACCTGATTTAAACAACAACAATTTACTTTATTTGGTTATTCTTCTTTACACACGTTAGTTAGACCTTCACAACGGAGATCTTCAAACCACGATTATTCTCTTCACACGCAACGCGTCTTCACACAAGACTGACTGAATTGTTTCTAATCCCGTTGCTTTGTCTTGCCTTTTATTTCGCTGGGTAAACAGTCTGATGAATGCTCTCGAAGGAGAGTAACTTTGCCTTCGCGAAATTTCTAAATCTATGTAAACATGTTGGATTAGTTATTGTTGTTTGTGTATTTTGTTAACGTTTATCCTTTCAGTGTTGTTGTTGCCTGTTTGTTTACTTTATTTACCCCCTCCTATTCTGTAGCCGAATTATGCGTACTTCCTACAAAGCTCTCATGTCACTTATAAACAAATTTGCTCCTTCCCATAACCTATTTTTATACTTCCCACACAATGCACAAAGACAAGAATTTCTTTTCACTACACCGAACAAAATAAAAACTTTCTATAAATAACGTGCTAAAAATAATCCAAGAGAAAAACTTATAAACAGAACAGACAGGATATCATGGAAAAAGAAAAGGAAAACGTCAGCTATAGTTGCAACATTTATTCTTGTTTTCTGTGTTACGATGTTGTTTCTTAAAATGTTGGTTTTCATAAAACAAGCGAAAGAAACTCATCAAAATTGTTTCATTTATGCGCGTACATTTTGGTTCTTTTAAAATAACACTTTAATTAGACCAGAGATCGTACATTTTAAAGCAATGAAAAGGAATACTTGTAGCAAAAAAGAGAAAAATTTCATAAAATTCTAAAAATTTTTAATGAATTTTCCATTGCCTTAAAAACCCTCATATTAAATTTTGCTATAAACATAACTTATTGAATATGGTACCACATGATACTACGGTATCCGTTAATATTGTATTCTGGGATAGCAAAGTACTGACGTAGGAATTATACTTCTTTTTCCAAAGAAAAGCAAACTTAAAAAATAGTGACTCCAAAATATTGTTACGAAAATGGAAATGGTGTTACATCGTTTAACATTAAAATGATAAACAAAAGCTACAAAAACAATGGACTTGTTTACATATCAACAAATAAACAAAAGTATAACAACGACGTCAGTATAAAAACAAAGAGAAACAAGTAAACAAAAAGCAACAACAAACATTACCAGAATATATGTAAACAAAATACGCAAACAACAATGAAACAACGATGATTACATTTATAGATATTTCGGGAAGGCAAAGTCATTCTCCTTCAATAGCATTCATCAAAGTGTTTACCTTGCTATATAAAAGGCAAGATAAAGCAATCAACGGAGTAAGTAAAAATTTAGTCAGTCTTTTGTGAAGATCTTCTTTGTAGAGATCTGCGAACAATTGTTAGTGTTTACTCAAAGCAGTGTAAAGAACAAACAAAGTAAATTGTTGTTGTTTACATCAAGTTGTGAAAAGTGGCACACAGAATTGTGCCACAGGGAAAGATTTTTTCAAATCATCTAGGACTTAAGGCAATCACAGTTGTTGTTGGGTAATTACACTAAGAGAAGATTTGAGTAAAGTATTAAACTAGAGAGCAATAACCTGAGGTTAGATATCGATCTTTAGGTAGGACACTCTAGACTCAGGGTACACTTAGTTAGAATGGTGATTGTCTTAAGATCAATATTTAGATCTTAAGGTGAGAATCATCGGAATATATTCTTGGAATCCGTGGGGCATTAGTGAGTGCATCCTGGAGGTAGATTAATTGTAGGTGTGGAATTCTCATTGTTGACACCGAGCAGTATCCAGAAATTTGCTAAGAACAATAGGCTTGGAGTTACCCATCAAGACGATAATTAAAATCATAAAAATAATTCCAAAAGCATACATAAAATAGTTTGCGGTGCCGCTCCAGGACCATCTTTATATGTACCTATAGTATTGCTTATAGAATAGATATATCACGCCAATGGTTATAGCCCGTTACATCCTCTTCCTTCGATAGCTTAACAATTGTACACTGCATCTATTCGCCGTGGTCTAGTAGGTAGTGTGTTGGCTTATTAGACGAAAGGCCCGAGTTCGAATCCCAGGCCAGACATCAAAAAACAAAAATACAAAAAGTATTTCTTCGGCGACTTCCTCTCAGCAGATTTCTGGCAAAAACTCTGAGAGTAAAAATTGCCATGAAAAGCTTCTCAAAAAATCTGTCGTTCGGAGTCGACTTTAAACTGTAGGTCCCGCCACTCATGTATAAAATTAACGCACACAACATGAGTGGTGTTGAGAAGCTAGGCCGTAATTCTGACTGAAGGGTTGTAATGTCCAATTATGTATGTATCTATTCAAAAAGGAAAAGTTTCCGTTCTCCATTTCGGAAACAGTGAATGAAGTGTACTGGCAAAATAATATTGGATATGAATGAAATACTACAGTAGCGATATTCGATGATCTGATTTAAAGTTTATTCGCAATGGTATTATCATTATTATCAGGCACAATACTATACTATTTTCGATTTTTAAGCTATAAGAGGACTTAATCATCACCAGAAACTTACCTCAGATAAGACAGAATTATAACCAACATCACAGGAAGTTTATGTAGCGCGTTATCAATTAGCACGTTCCTCACCCCTCACGTTTCATGGGAGGACTTGCTGCTTAGCTGGAAAAACTTGATTACTAAACATAAAATAAAGGAAAGCAATAATATCACGAATATATTTAAAATAATGTGAAGCTATATGGACTTAGTAGTCGCCTTAGTCTAGTAGGTAGTGTGTTGGCTTCTTAAACGTGAGGCCTCGATTCAAACCCCAGGTCAGACATTTCCAACAAAACGAAATATTATTAAACATTTCTTCGGCGATTATCTCTCAGCAGATTTCTAGCAAAAACTCTGAGAATAAAATAAAATTGCCTGAAAAGTTTCTCAAAAATCTGGAGTTCGGGCTTGAATGTGGCGTGAGAAACTAGGTCGTAATCCTGACTAAAGGGTTGTAATGACTAATTATATATGTATGTAGACTTTTAGTATGTTCAAAATTTTAATTACAAAAAGAATTGTACTATAGTTATTAATAGCAGAGTAACATAGACTCTATTCCCAAGTCTCTGCTGGGAATTGAACCTACGACCCTCACTAATATACTCTACCACACTGTCCAATAGACTAACAGAACTTCCAATATGTCCAAATATTTTCTTATATTATTTGGTAAATACAATACTACCCATTAAAAGGTTTAAATACAAAGCTTAGTTTAATTTTCGGATTGAGAGCATCCTCTTGGGGCATGTTGTTTTCATAATGAAGAAATCCTTAGAAAAATTTAAAGCACCCAAATGAATGAAATGCCAAGAGAGGGAGAAAAATATTGTATCAAATAGATAAACTGACGAAAGACGAAAGAAAAATGTACAGAAGTTTTCATTGCTTGTTGTTAGTTTTCCCTGTGCTGCATTTGTTACTATCCCAGGAAGTCACCTGAGGTGTTTTCTGTTTCCTCTGCAAAGAAACAGTTGATGATGAAAGTCAAAATTGGAACAAGCACAAGCAGCAAACATAACATAAATTGTACAACATTCGTCATCCAGTAACGAAATAAAAAAGAAATACTTGTTCAGTTAAGATTCAAGAGAGGGAAAATTTAATGAAAACATCAGTTTGAAAAAGAAATTGACGGACGTATATCATAACATTCGTTTCATAAATGGTTTCTTAAACATAAAAGAAAACGTACAAGAACAATTGTACATAAGAATACAACATTTTTATACATTTTTCTTCTGTTACAAAATCCCTTTCAATGAATTTTAATTGGAATGGTTTCTTGAGCAAAGAAAAACAATCGGAAGAAATTGCTTTGTAGAATCCAACAAGGAGCACATTTCATAGCTCTTTTGGTCAAAATTAATTTACTTTTAAATGTGGAGTGATAAATTTAAACATTATGAGTGCAATAGTTCATAACGATGATTTCGTGCAACAGTGCAGTATTTTTACTTCTAAGCTCTTAGTTCATCCAGCAACTAACCATTACATAATGGCTGTCTCGAAGCGCTTGAATAAGGATAAGAAAGCAACTATTTCTGAAGGGGATAGTGGTTAAAGAGGTTAGCTGTGATTGTTTCTTGGTGACTCAACGAGGGTGAAGCCAGAATTGGTAGCCAGCATGCCTTAATGTACTTTTGGAACTGGAGAAATTCAGTGAGCGCCATAAGAAAGTCAAAACCCACTATAATATTAAATTTTCTATTATGTTCTTAGGTATAAAAATAAGTTCCTTTATCATGAATTGTTGTTTTTGTAAGTAATAAATAAACGTTTTCATTTTTGGAAATTTATTCATTTACTTTTCTCGCTATCCTAAGAAAATGGATTACTTCAGTGGTGTTTACTCACTTTTGGCGCTCACTGTATGTATATTTCTACTCGGCTCAAATTTTTCAGAGATCAGCAATGAACCTTTTTTCGCTACTCAGTTTTTATAAAATATGGAGTATGAGTGAGGCAACAGTCTTGAAATTCAACTACTCTGATTCATTCGTACTCACTACAACATTGATTTATAAGTACATGATGAAATGAGTATAAGTACAACATTTATATCAAAATCATAACATTCAAAATATGTTTGATTCATACGCCTACTCATTCATATTCATAAATTTAGAAAAATACTTATAATACTCATAAATGATTCGAGTGATTAGAATCATTCATTAAAATTTGCAGTCTTAGTTGTTGTTGCATTTACCAAAAAAAAAAAAAGACAAAGACAGCAATGTCTTTTTCTTTCTTCTTTTTTTGTAAATGCAAATGACAAATAAGCAAGAAGCCAAGGGGATAGACAAGTAACATAAACAAAATACACAAACAACAACGAAACAATGATAGAGACCCCGAGAAGACGAAACCACGAACATTCGACCTAAAGAACATTCATCAGGCTGTTTGCGTGGGCATATAAAAAGGCAAAATAAAGCAGGCAACGAGCAGTAAGAATTCAGTTAGTCTTCTATAAAGACGCGTTGCGTGTGAAGAGAATAGTCGTAGTTTGAAGATCTCCGTTGTAAAGATCTGCGTTGTTAGTGTCTACGCGATAGTGGAAAGAAGAATAACGAACAAGCAAATTATTGTTGGATACATCGAGTTGCTAGCAGTTTTACATACAAATTGTGCGAACAATAAAGTATTTAATTGAAACTAAACACCAATTTATTTTCATTTTGTTTGCAATCAATGAACTCATATTTTTTAAACGATTTTAAAAAGGTAAAAACGTAACAATATATATTACATTTAGAAAGTAATTAATAAATTAAAGATTTAAACTGCAGTAATTTATGTTGAATTCACTTTTTAGGAATACCGGATTACCTTTATCCATATTGTTGAACAACATGTAGAATATACTGTTTCTGCTGTTCATCTTTCTTAAGGATCGAATTGTAATCTCCTAATAGTTTCTTTTTGCTGCGTCATTGACTACGTTTAGTAGGCAAACAATATCCTTTGCCTTAAAGAAAGCAGTTATTTTATAATATCTTTCAGGATTCTCTTCTAAAAATGAAAAGAAAAAAAAAACAACATCTACTGGAAAAAATCTGACTTTTAATTTTAAGGGCCATCTTACAGTGCACCGTGCGGGATATTGTTGTGCAATATACCACAAAGAAATTTTGTTGCTGATGATAATTTTCAAATACAATAGAAACAGACAAATAGTAAGAATTTTCATAATCAAATATTCAAATTACACTGATAAATCAAATTGCAAA
This sequence comes from Sarcophaga rosellei, assembly GCA_930367235.1. NCBI lineage: Eukaryota > Metazoa > Arthropoda > Insecta > Diptera > Sarcophagidae > Sarcophaga > Sarcophaga rosellei. The sequence continues at coordinate 41,595,183 of OV884020.1, read as the reverse complement.
AACAAAAACAAAAAAATCACAAATGCATAGTTGACGTGGAATCAGAATCTGTACAATGAACAAAACTGCAAGTCATTTCATGACAAACAAATAGTGTTGTTCATATAATTAAAACATAGGTATCACACTTGTTCGGGTTCACTGGCAAGATATTATTTATTTTTCTATTCCATCAAAACGTCTTTCAAAATAAGTCGTTATTTAGTGAATGTGTTGGTCTTTAAGGGCCTTCATTGTATTTTTAATATTTGATTTCATTGCTTTTTCTAAATTTATTTGTAAGTGTGTTTCAAATGATATCAGAAAATGCTTGTTTAAAAATCAATCATAAGGTGTGAGAAAAGGGAAAGGAAATACTCAACCTCAGAGGCACCTGGACGACGGTTAATTAAATTTTCCTGTTACTTGGAACCTCTAGAGAAGCAATTTATAATATAATGATACACCCAGAGCTCCAAAAGCCCATAAAATCACAACCACTGAAGGTGTAATAAAAGCGTCTAAAGCGTCACAAAAACTGACCCATTTAAACGCTTTAAACAGGTACAAGTTGAATTATCATCATTATATTGTATTAGCAGCCGTAGTCTAGTAGGTAGTGTGTTGGCTTATCAGACATGAGATCACGGTTCAAACCCCAGGTCAGACAACTTCAACAAAACGAAAAATTATAAAATATTTCTTCAACGACATTCTTTCAGCAGATTTCAGGCAAAAACTCTGAGAATGAATATAGACTGCCATGAAATGTTTCTCAAAAAAATTTGTGGTTCGGAGTCGACTTTAAATTGTAGGTCCCGCCACTCTTGTACAAAATTAACACACACAACATAAGTGGTGTGAGAAGCTAGGTCGTAATCCTGATTGAAGGATTGTAATGACCAATTATGTCTGTATGTATAATGTGTATATTATCTAGGAGTATTAAGCGACGGTTTAATGAAGGTACCTTCGATGGATGCATCTCACCGAAAATAACTTCCGTATCAAAAGAAAAAAAAATTGAATCCTAATTGGATTTTACCAAAGAAAACACGAAGAAACGAATAAATTTTACGAAGAATATTATATCAGATGACGAATCCAAATTTTGCCGATGGGGATGAAATGGAAAACTATAAGTATGTCGTCCACTTAACCAGCTTAATTCCAGATATACCATCAAAATTAATTAAGTACATTGGAGAGAACACTATGATGTAAGGGGTTCCATCTAGACATTGAGAAATTTTGAGGGCCAGTTCAAGAATGGACCTAAATGTTAACAAACAAATATTAGACAAAATACAATTATATATTTAACATTAAAATGATTAACAAAAGCTACAAAAACCATGAGTATGAAAGAAAAGGGGATAGGCAAGTAAGCGAGAACGCGACTACAAATAATGTAAATAAAATATACAAACAACATTGAAGCAACGATAGTGTTCTCGAGAGGGCGAAGCTACGAACATTGGACTTCAGGAACATTCAACAGACTGTTTACGTGGGCATATAAAAAAGCAAAACATGGCAGGCAAGCAGTAGTAAGAATGCCGTCAGTCTTGTATCAAGAAGTGTTGCGTGTGAAGCAAACAGTCGTGGTTTAAAGATCTCCGTTGTAAAGATTGTTATTGTTTACGCAAAGGGTGTAAGCAAAGAAGAATAACGAAAAAGCAAATTATTGCTGGATTCATCAAGTGGTAAACGGTGGCACACAAAAGTAGTGAGAACAATAAAGTATTTAATTGAAATTGAATACAAATTTATTTTTATTTTGTTTGCAGTTAACCAACATATATTTTAAACGTTTTTAAAAAGGTAAAAAACGTAGCAATATGTTAATTATATGGCCAAAATTTTAAATATTTTTTCTCTACAGAATTGGAAATCTCTCAATTTATCAGCTGTATTGGAAACTATTTTAGAAATAATAAATTTTTAGAACTTTTAGCATTTAGAAATATGTAATAAGTTTTGTTATCTTTTTTAATTTCTATCAATACAAACGATTTATTTATATGGCCACTACTGTATTTACCAGCACAAAAATTAGTTTCCGCTTATTAATTTCCGTGCCTTGAATGATATACTATTTGGGAGAACTAGTTTGTTTTCATTGTAATGTGAACACTTTCCAAAATAACCACTAAACGAAAATTTCGAATGAATTTCAAAACACAAAACCAACCATGTCAAACGAAATGATTGATTAAAAGAAAAATCTTTGACAAGCAGTGTGTGTTACAATCACGCACAGTACAGAACATCATCGCAAGTTGCAACCTACTGTACGGCATCTAATGCCATGGTGATAAGAATGTGCGATTGACTGCGATGATTAGAAATCACATTTCAACGGAATTTTTTTTTCTAAAAATACCTTCGTGTTACATAACCTGTGATATACTTAAGCTTGAAGGGTGATTAGAGAACGTGGAAAGTATGAGCGATTGCAAAGGCATTCTTGTAACTTTTACTTTATGAAGAGAAACACGTTATGAAGTGTTTTTCTTCTTCTTCGCTTCTTCTGAAATGTTTTTTAGTCTTAAAAGGTTTCTCTCCCGGATGGATAGATCATGTGAGACTTCCCGTTTGTACTATGTCTTTGATTCAGTACTTATTTGTTTTCGCAAATTCTAGGGCATAATTTAATTCATTAACTTATGCGTTTATGAGACGCAGCTTACGTCCCAGTCGGATAAAGTTTTGAAATCATGATGGTCAGGGAAGCCTTCCAACTAGAGGAATAGTGTTGTATTTACAATAGAGCATAGCATATCAGGTGGGAAATTAAAAGGTTTAAATTTAAAAATGCAATAATGCAATAATAATGTTGCGAAGTACAATTGTTCCAGTTAGAAATCGAATATTATTTCATTCATATGACTGCTGCGACTGGCCTAACATTACCTCAGTCGATCGGACCAATTCGGTCGTATCATTGCCGAATTGCATCACGAATGTTGACCGTCGGCATAACCCTCTTCTTTAACCGCGCCCCACAGAAAATAGTCCAACGTTGTCAAAAAGCAGCTTCTTGCCGGCCAATTGACACACCATTTCGGCTAATTAAGCGGCCATCAAACGTTTGACACAATAAATCGATTGTGGCATGAGATGTGTTGCAAGTTGTACCTTCCTGTTGAAACCAAACATCGTTCACATCAGAGATCAGCAATGAATAGTATGACAAATTATGAGTATGAGTATTGCTGATCTCTGGTTCACATCATACCATTTTCACAAAACAGTCACACGTAATGGTTGCATAGACTGCAGTAATACCACGTGTAGGTTTTTGAGCCTCAAATACGGAAATTTTTCTTTATTAATATACCACCAAGATGAAAATGAGCTTCGTTAGGAAAGATTTTTTCTTTGTTTTTTGTTTTGTTTCTCGTTGGCCCAATAAATCCCAACGTTTCTCAAGCGTAAATCAATTCATTACATTCAGTGGATATAATGTACTGAATTTTGTGACAGAATAGAATGTCATAAGATTGCCAGATACGAAATAACCGATGGTTAAAATTTCTACTGATATATCGCCTATCCAATATAAATAAAATTATTCTGTCTACTGTAAGAGGTGGATCTAAAACATATCCCTTTTCTGTCTAATAATCACATCAACCAATAATTACTTTTTATGCATAAATTAAATTCATAAAAACTATGTGTAGTAAAATGGATCGGGTTTTAATTTTTAAAAAGTTGTAATAAAATAAAAAAATATATTAAATTTAAAACGGAGAAAACATATTGTAACGGAAATGGAAACTGCGTAATATCGTTTACATTAAAATAAGCAAAAGCTACACAAACAAATACAATGAACTTGTTACAAGTAAACCAACAACATCAGTATGAAAGAAAAGGGGATAGACAAGTAAAAGAGAACGCAACAGCAAGCAATATGAACAAAATACACAAACAAAAATACAGTCACGATAGTCCTCGAGAATGGGAACCCACGAACGTTCGACTTCAAGAACCTTCATCAGACTGTTTCTTTTGGCATATAAAAGGGCAAGACAAAGCAGGCAACCAGTAGTAAGAATTCAGTCAGTCTTGTGTGAAGACGCGTTGCGTCTGAAAAAAACAGTCGTGGTTTGAAGATCTCCGCTGTAAAGATCTGCGTTGTTATTGTCCACTCAATAGTGCTAAGAAGAATAACGAACAAGCAAATTATTGTTGGATACATCGAGTTGTAAATAGTGGCACACAGAATTGTGCGAACAATAAAGAATTTAATTGAAGCTAAACACAAATTTATTTTTATTTTGTTTGCAATCAACGAACTCATATTCTAAACGTTTTTAAAAAGGTAAAAACGTAACAATATATTACTGGAATATAATCCGCAAGTTAATTAAATTTTTTATCCTAATTGGCGAAAATTATTCGTTAAGAGATCGAAATCACAATAAGTACTCGAATTACCTTAGTTAAGTTGGCTACTACGCACATTTATTACAGGGAAGGTAAATCTCTTTGGCAGCAGGAGGTTACGTGCTATATTGCTGCACTCTACTGGACACGCGTGGATAAAAAGAGGATCGACTGACTTCTGTTTCTAAATCGCATGGTCATCCATCGCTCAATAGAGACACTGTTCATTTGGCATTCCGGCAAATAACTTCTGCTATGATTCTGACTCTGTCTCTCACCTTATGCGCCAAAGAACTGCTCTTGTCATGAAGAATCGAAAATTTTCGACGTAGCATTTGCTGACATCTCTGAACGAGCTCTGTATATATCTATCTATATATAGATGCCTGATGGTTTTACAGTGAGCTAAAGTTAACATGGAATTCAAAATCTCTTCATTTCTATTGCTTTGCAACAATAAATATTTTAGGTTAGGTTAGGTTAGAGGATGAGTACTTGTCATCTGTGACAAGTACAGTACCCGGAGGTCGAATTGACAAATTGTACAACGTCCTAGCTTCTCACACCACTCGTGTTGTGTGCGTTAATTTTATACATGAGTAGCGGGACCTACAGTTTAAAGTCGACTCCGAACGACAGATTTTTGAGAAGCTTTTTATGGCAATTTTTACTCTCAGAGTTTTTGCCACAAATCTACCACCCACAATTCATCCACCCCAACAGTTGTACCAGTTTTATTTGTAATTCATTAAAATTTTATCGATCGTATTGTCTTTTTTAAATATATTTTTTTTAATTGGTTTGAAATGGTTTTTGTGGATTTTTTAACAAAAGAATTGACCTGGTAAAATATTTATTTAATTGTAAACAAATACCTGCATTGTTCATATTTCTGTTCATTCATAATTAAAGCCATGTGAGCACTATTGTTTGTTTATTTGCTTTTTAAAAAATTTAATTAAGAACTTTTAAAAGTTTTTTTTTTATAAATTTTTTCCTATTGTTATTTGAAATAAAATGAATGTAATACAATATTTTAAATTTCATTATGAGTATTCAATAACAAAAACTATTTTCATGCTGTCTTAGTTTCAAATTTCATTTAAATTATTTACATAGTAAAATTCCTATATGGTTAGATAATTTGGTCTGGTCTGAATGCTGATTATCAAATTAAAATAAAGTTAAAAAAATAATGTTTTTGTTTTTCGTAATAAATTTCGTATTAATTACATATGTATATATGTAAGTATCTGGCATGTTACATAGATATTGTTATGATATCATAATGAATCAATAAGGAATGTTACAAATGAATTTCAATTTAATTCAAATCCCACACAATGAATCGTTAGGTTTGTGTATTAAATGAAAAGTCAAAATTGTGTACGAATTAAAATAATATACTTTCTCCTCTGTAGAATTGAAGAAAACAAAAAAAAAAGCACAAATAGAGGGTGGACCATCTATTAGTGTAAATTGGAACCATACGTTATTATGCATCTGGCAATACTTATGCTATTATATTCTATCACAAAATGCAGTATACTATCTCCAGTAAACGTAATGAATCCATTTACGCTTGAGCTACGTTGGGATTTATTGGGCCAACGAGAAACTGCACTAAGATGTAAATTTGTTTCCTTTTCTTAATTATAAAACTGTGAAGATCGTTTGGAAGTCCTGTTGGATGACTCTATATCTAACAGGGACTTCAGAATTTTGACAGTTAATAACAGCCATATTGTTTTTAAGCTACAGCTGTCAAATTAGTTGTCGTATATTCAGTCTCTTTTGTCAAATGACCATGGACAAGCATAGACATCAACGTATGTTCGCTGCGCAATTGACAACTGATTTTAATTCAATTTAATTCAATCGATGACTTCTTTAGGCCTGAATTAGATAATCTGGACTCCAATAACATGTGATTTCCCCAGAAAATCTGTGTGACTAAGTACCACATTGTATATTTTGCACGAGAGGTGGGGTCAACCTTGTTAGAATTTTTTATGGAATTTCCTTTAATTGCAGGTGTATGCAAATAAGCTACACACAGCGGGTTATAAAGTCAAGAAAATCCAAATCACCGATTAAATTCAACCTGATTTATGAGTTAGAGTCATGGAAAATTCAATGCTTGGGATAAGCTCCATTAAGAGAAGGATGACAGACATTTAAATGAGTATATATTGATAACCTCATTATAAATAAAGGGTGTTTTTTAATAGAGGTATAGAACTTTAAGTTGCGATAAAACAAGGATGGATTATTCGATTGACATGAATTTTATTTATCCGAAAGATAATCTTGTGGCATTACATTTTAAATATGATTTCTGGCATATGACCGCCACGGCTGGCGCGGATGTAGTCCAATCTAGACGTCCAATTTTCGATGACTTTTTCCAACATTTGTGGCTGTATATCGGCAATAACATGGCGAATGTTGTCTTCCAAATGGTCAAGCGTTTGTGGCTTTACCGCATAGCAATGACTTTACATAGCCCCACAGAAAGTAGTCTAGCGGTGTTAAATCACAAGATCTTGGAGGTCAATTCACAGTTCCAAAACATGAAATTAGGCGGTCACCAAACGTGTCTTTCAATAAATCTATTGTGGCACGAGCTGTGTGACATGTTGCGCCGTCTTGTTGAAACCACATCTCCTGGACATCATGGTTATTCAATTCAGGAATGAAAAATTTATTAATAATGGCTCTATACCGATCACCATTGACTGTAACGTTCTGGCCACCATCGTTTTTGAAAAAGTACGGACCAATGATTCCACTAGCCCATAAAGCGCACCAAACAGTCAGTTTTTCTGGATGTAACGGTGCTTCCACATACACTTGAGGATTACCTTCACTCCAAATGCGGCAGTTTTGTTTGTTGACGTAGCCATTCAACCAGAAGTGCGCTTCATCGCTAAACAAAATTCGCTTATGAAAAGAACCATTATTTTCGAAATAAAATTGCACTATTTGCAAGCGTTGTTCAGGCGTGAGTCTATTCGTAATGAATTGCCAAACCAAACTGAGAATAAATCACTTGACAGCTGTTAAATCGGTCGCCATCTTGAAAAGTAATGCCAACTTAAAGTTCTATACTTCTATAAAAAACGCCCTTTACTATATACTAAATAAATAAGATACAAAGAAATATAAAATTTTCAATTATTTATTAGGTTAGGTAAGTAGCGAACCCTCAAAAAGGAAGAGCTCCCACTTAGACCAGCATTTAGGCGCAGCATGTCTATCAAATGAACGCTGATCATTCCTCTTCCTATCCATACGTGTTCAGCAGGGTCCAGAAGCATTATACGCACCCTCTTGCTGCCAACGATAATGAGCTTCCCTATAATAAGTGTGAATGATATTCGAGTTAACTGAAGTAATCGGAATACCTATGCCCTGTAACATGTTGGTGGTTATCCCTATGTCTCGAGACTCATGTAAGTCTTACCTTTAAATGATCCGAAATTTCTCTGAGAAATCCATTGCATTGATGGATTAGGACGCACATTGAAAGCACTTTTTTTAAGAACTTCAACGCAGTCTGGCTGAAGTAGATCAAGAGATTTTCAAGGAAAATGCAGCCACTCAACAAGCATTGCGCAGTTTCAAAGTTACCCTAAGAGCTTGTAAGAGAGTTTAATATCAGAACCCCTGTCATTAATTTTTGAGCCATCATTGTCAACCTCAAGGGTCTCATTGGAGTACTCCGGGTCCTTACACGAGAAGTCCTACTTGGAATTCTAAAATAGAATGTTTTATTCAGAAAATTTAAGAATATTATATATTAAGTCAAATAATATATATATCTATATCATTTCCCATCTCTCTCATTTCTAATAAGGTTTAAATTTTGGACATCGGTTCAGAAGTGTTTGTGTAATCAATAAATTCGTGCGTAAAGTCTAAAAAACAGTTTTTGCCAAATAAAACAAGTTTTGAGGGTTCGAGAAATATAAAACAAATATTTTTGAGTTCTACTCAACAAAACTCACGACCTACATTATGTCCTTAGCTGGTGTATTTTGATTGTCGCACCGTGTTATTAACATAACCATCAATATGAAATTGAGCTTAATTTTTTTTTTTTTTGGTAAAATGACATCATTGTTCAGTTTCTTGGGCCAACAAGAAGCGAATCGAGGAGGAAGCGGATGGTCATGCGGCTTCAACTCTTGCATAAATTTAACTTTGCAAGGCGTTATACCGACATCATTTTGCAAAATTCGACGTAAACTGGTGCGTGACTTTTTCAATTCTTGAGAACGATGACGTGTTGGCGCATCAACAATGAAACCAGGTTCAGGAACTTTAGCAATTAACTTGCGTTTACCGGGCACTGTTAGCCCATCTATGCCACAAAATAGAATAGAATATAATAGAATAGAATATAATATAATATAATATAATATAATATAATATAATAGAATAGAATAGAATAGAATAGAATAGAATAGAATAGAATAGAATAGAATAGAATAGAATAGAATAGAATAGAATAGAATACAATAGAATAGAATAGAATAGAATAGAATAGAATAGAATAGAATAGAATAGAATAGAATAGAATAGAATAGAATAGAATAGAATAGAATAGAATAGAATGAATAATTTCTTTTTGATTGTGAACTGACATCGTAAACATTTGTGCGTCTTTGGATGAGAAAAAAAGGAACAAATTGAATGCAAATACAATACATACAATATCATTCTGCTTTGTAAATACATTTTCATGTATTTAAATACATTTAATTTTTAGAGATTTAAGAAGATTGCGTATTAATTTACTAAGTCGTAATACAACTTAAATACACTCATTTTAATTAAGTATTAATTTAATTTCTTAGGAAGATTATCCGTAACTTTTACATTTTAAAAGTTCTTTTATTCAAATAAAAACTTTTAAAAGTAATTAATTTATTTCCTTTTAATCTCAACGTTTTTGGGCTTCTCGGTAACGAAACTTAAAAAAAAAGAATTGAAAAAGAGCCCAAATAACAATAAAATACTTCCAAAGGCTTAAGTCTTTAAAAGAAAAATTTTTTTCTCGTTATTCCTACTTATTCCCATTTTTTGTAGTTTTGCCTGTAAGGATTATTTTGATAAAGGATAAAAAGAAAAATTAAAATTCTGAATAAAAACAGTAAAAATAAAAAAGAAATATCATGAAAAAAGTATTTTATATGTGTTTTATTTACGTTTAGTTTTGAAACCACGAAATGAATAACCCGATATTATAAAACCGAAAAATGAAAGAAAAAACATCTGCCGAATTAAAAAAAGAACGATTTCTTTACGTATTTTTAATCGTAATTTTCTTATTAAACTCGAACAAGGCAATAAAAAGCAGCAAAAAAAATAGTCCTTGTCGAAAGGCTTATAAAAAATGATGAATTTATAGCAGTTGATAAGAAAAATTATAAAATTCAAACCGAAAGATAATAACAACAAATATAAGGAAAACTAAAAACGGCACTTTCACAACTTGTATGGAAATTGTTGAGATAAAATTCCAAAAATTTTACTACTAGTTAATTCAGAATCAGTCAAGTTATGTGTAACAGAGATCATCAATGAGTATTCAAAAAGATGAGTAGATTCGAATCATACTCATAATTTCTGATACTCATACACATTCATACTTATTTTAATATCATACTCATACTACTCATATTCAAAGTTTCAAGTACTCATCGTACTAATACTTAACAATACGCATGATGTTATTGATATCGACTCTCCTTTACTCAACATTTACAAGACTCACAAAATAAGTAGGATTCATGTACGAACACTATAATCCTCACTAGAAGGTTATGTGTTCGCTTTGCTTTCTGCCTTTGTCTTTTTCTTTCTTCTTTTTTTGTAAATGCAAGACTGTAAATTTTGATGAATAATTCGAATCACTCGAATCATTTATGAGTACTATAAGTATTTCTCTAAATTTATGAATCTGAGTGAGTAGGCGTATGAATCAAACATACTTCGGATGTTCATTGCAACCTCTACTTATAAATCAATGTTGGAGGGAGTACGAATGAATCAGAATAGTTGAATTATACTCAAAATTTCATGAGTACTAATGAGTAGCAAAAAAAAAAAAACGACTTATTGCTGATCGCTGATGTGTAAACCATCTCATCAATATATTTGACAAAGTTTCTCGTAGACATAAGTGTAATTCAATAATAATAAAACAAATTAAATTAAAAGTGTAATTAAGTGAAAGTCGCATCGAAGACTTTTCGAGGTATGTATATGGTGATCATGCTCTATCAGAAGCAACATGTAGAAAATGGTTTCGATTGATTTGAGAAATGTGGCTACAACTTATCAAATAAAAATAAAATTATTAGAAATAAATGAAATTTGTAAACTAAATTCAATTTTTATTTATTTATCATGCTTTGGTCTGCTAAACGTTTCAAAACTGAAACTGTAGACTGTTTTAATAGGCACTTTCGAACTTTGACAGTTAAAGCTACATTTGTTAAATTGGTTGTCATTTATTTAATCTGTTTTGCCAAGTCATCATGGACCACCATTGACAACGACTTGTGTTCGTTAAATGGACTCTGACCGATTTCTGGATGAATGGGTACGTACCGGAGATCAGCAATGAATCGTTTTTTCGCTACTCATAAGCACTCATGAAATTTTGAATATAAGTGAATCAACAATATTGAAATTTAAGTACTCCGATTCATTCGTACTCACTACTCACTTGATTTATAAGTATGAGTACAATGAGTATGAGTACGACGTTGACGTCAAACTTATACCATTCGAAATATGTTTGATTCATAAGCCTACTCATTCAGGTTCATAAATTTAGAAAAATACTTATAATACATACTTATAAATGATTGGAGTGACTCGAAATTTTGTTCATATTTCGTTTTGTTGGAGATGTCTGGCCTGGGGCTTGAACCGTGGCCTTACGTCTAATAAGCCAACCCACTATATACTAGACTATAGCGACGTGGGTACGTAAACAAATAAAATTGTCGAATTTCGAACACTACTAATCCACATGAGATCCAACAGCGTCTGTTTTGGTTTTTGGCTGACGGTCTCATCGACCCATATTTCTTTGAGGACAACATTGGCCAGGTCATCACTTTCAACACCAAGCTCTATAGGTCGATGATTACAAATTTGTTTTGTACCTGACTTGGATCATTTGGATACCTACCAATGACATGTTGTTTCAATAGGTCGGCATAATCATGTGACATTAGGGTTAACTGGGTTAGGGTTAACCACTATCGCGCGATTTAACGCCATTATACTTTTTCTTGTGGGGGGTGTTTTCTTAAGTTGCAGGTTCGAATGTTCGAATACATCACAAATCACAGTCGTCATCAAAGGCCACATAACCAATGACATTGGTAAAATTCAACCTGATTTATAGGCAAGAGTCATAACATTTCGGATGAGCGAAGTTCTATTCCATATATGTATATTGCCACCAAAAGATCTTTCAAACAAATAAAAAAGGTTCGATAATATCTCAGACTTACTTCGTGTTTTTTTTTTAGTTCAAAGATAGAAAATGCTACATATAGATATAATGCTGTATAATTGTCAGTGGGTGTCCTGGTAGACAAGTCTGAGGGTAGTGGGTTCGATGCCCACCAGAGACTCTGATCTCTTAAATTACACCGAGCATATGGTCGCTGTTACTCAGCTCGTAATAATTTTAATTGTACTGTAATCATAAATATCAACAAATGATAATACACAGAGAGTGACTGAAGGTAAGCCACAGAATTTATGAACTCACGTTACTTATGGAACGTCCCCCGTAGTAATAATATGAATATAAAAAGTATTGGTTATTTTGTTTTCCTCTGACTTTAAGAAAAATTTTGTTCAATCAATTTTAAGTGAATAAAAAATTGTATTCCAAAGAATAATTTTCTTTAAGTTATTTGCCATACACATTCTGTAACGTTTGTTTTTCAACTGAAATAAAAAATTTCGATATGAAAGATGATTGCACACAATATTCTAGCAATTAAACTTTTTTAATTTCAGTCAGTGCTTTCGAGTATTTTTATGAGTTGAAGTGATTCTCAATGGCTGAAAAATATATTTTTGCAATAAAAGATTGAATTTGAATACAGATTCGACCAAATAAATGTAAAATAGCTTCCAAGGAATTGCAATTGGTTTGGCTACAGTCTTCCACCCTTGGCGTTTATTTATTGTATTTTACAAGTTATTTATAAGAGTTTTACGAAAATATTAAAAAAAAGAGCACTTAAGATCCGAAAGTTAGTAAAACTTCTCCTTATGCCGTTTGCTTTTTCTTCTTCTTCCAAAATAAATATCGAGTTAGTTTATAAAAATTTGTAAAGGGTCCGCCAAATAAATAATAATAATAAATTTTTTGAAAATGGTTTAAAAAAACTACTGAATATTTTCTCAAATTTCTTTTTTTATTTGAAAGTACAATCCATCCGGTAAATAATGGAATTCAAATGGCTGCCTCGGCTGGCCATTCAGTAGCCTACACGAGTAGCCAACACAAGATGCCGATATTGGCAAAAAAACATCTTTTCAGATGAAGTTAATTTAACCTTGGCGGGTATATAAACAAGCAAAATTGTCGCATTTGGGGAACAGAAAACCTGCACGCATACATTGAAAAGCCGACGCACCCAAAACGAGTCACTGTTTGGTGCGGATTTTGGTCCAGAAGCATAATTCGAAAATGAGCAAGGAGTGGCCGTTACAGTCAATGGCGATCATTATCGGGCCATGTTGAACGAATTTTTGTTTACAAAAATTTAAGAGGAGGATATTGGCAACATTTGGTTTCAACAGGACGGCGCTACGTGCCACACAGCCGAAGCTACACTCGATGTTTTGCGCCCTGTTTTTGAAGATCGCATTATCACCCGCAAAGCCGATGTCGTTTGGCCACCTCGGAGCTGCGATTTGACACCGGTGGACTATTATTTATGGGGTGCCGTCAAAGATAAGTGTTACGCCGACAAGCCAGAGACAATTGACGCTTTAAATGACAATATTTGTGAAGCCATTGGTGAAATACAGCTGCACACAATCGATAATGTGCTTAAAAATTGGACCGATCGTGTAGGCATGGCCAGCCGAGGCAGCCATTTGAATGAAATTATTTCCCATTATTAACCGGAAGGATTGTACTTTCAAATAAAAAAAAGAAATTTGAGAAAATATTCAGTAGTTTTTTTAAAGCATTTTCAAAAAAAAAAGTTATTTGGCGGACCCTTTAGTAGGCATACTTGCATAAATTATTTATTTTGATCAGTTACTATAAAAGGAAATCATTATGTTTCTTTTAAGAATTTAGAAAGGTAAAGTTCGTTATAGACTCTGTTTTATTTACCACAGTGCATAAGTTTTACAGTCTTATGCAAAAAAAAACCTTATTATGACCTTAAAATGAACATTAGTTAACAACGACTTTTAGCTTAATAATCCATTATTAAAAAAGTATATGCAAAGACAGTATTTTAACTAATATACATTTTAATGTTTTTTTTTATTTGATGCTGGCAATACCATTATTTTATTCTCTCAATTTTTCCTTAATGCAGTGTATGAACGATTATTAGTTCATTTGGTATTCGTGTCTAATATTATTTTTCTTATGTTTTTATGCAAAATAATTGTTTTTATTAACATAAAAATGGGATTGTATTTGTTTATTTAATAAAAACAATGTACAAATAAAATAAAACAACCAATGTAATTACATACGTACATACATAATTGGCCATTACAACCCTTCAGTCAGGATTATGGCCTAACTCCTCAACACCACTCATGTTGTGTGCGTTATTTTTATACATGAGTGGCGGGACCTACAGATTAAAGTCGACTCCGAACGGCAGATTTTTTGAGAAGCTTTTCATGGCAATTTTTACTCTCAGAGCTTTTGCCAGAAATCTGCTGAGAGGAAGTCGCCGAAGAAATATTGATGTCTGACCTGGGATTTGAACTCGGGTCTTTCGTCTAATAAGCCAACACACTACTTACTAGACCACGGCGACCAATGTAATTAAAATATTATATTTTGATTAAAGAAAGTATTCTAGTACCGGTTTCTTTAAATTTGTTTTGATAATTTAGACATCACTAAACTATTTTGTAAACAAAATTTATATTTTTGGAAAATGAATAATTTGTTTTTTTTTTTTGTTTTTTTAATAAATGTTTTATGAACTGAAAAAAAAATGTTTCTATTATTTCCTGAAAATACTTAGCTCTACAATGACATACACATACATATATAATTGGCCATTACAACCCTTCAGTCAGGATTACGGCCTAGCTTCTCACACTCTACAATGACGTTATTTATAAATTAAAAATATTTTTCAATAAAAATTCTTAAAATTGGTTTAAAGTAGGGTCGAACCATTGTTAAATTTCTCAGATTTAACAATGGTTTACTACAGGTGTTTTAAGCTAATTATCGTTTTTGGATATACTTTTATCGAATTTAGCTTAACAACGGTTAGCAAGCATGTTGTAAGTTTTTTTGCATAAGACTGTTAGTCGATAAAAATAACGAAACGATAACAAAAATAAAATAACGGGTAAGAAGGACCAATTTGATCAAACTTGATTATATGGTAACCTGCACCACAACATATTAATTGAGAAAATTGATAAAAACTATCAGAGTGTAATAGTTAAAGTATTTAACAACAAACCCAAGCAATCCAGTTTCTAAACTAAGAGAAGACCAAAGCCTTTAAACCTTTTTATCACAGTCTCGAATTCTATAATTAAAAGTCAGTCCTAATTCCTGAGAATGACGAGGAATCGACACATTCGGCTCTTCGGCAACACTTTCACTTGCAATAGCGATATTTTCAGCGGAACGAGCGAAACGATGATGCACAGGCCTAGGCCTTTTAATATTTGTAACCACTCCAGTCTCTTCAAATTTCTTCACAATTTTGCCAATTGCTTGCGTAGTTGGACGATTATGTAAACCATAATCTCCTCTTAAAGCACAATACGTGGCTGTTGCAGAATCACCATTTTTGTAGTAGGTTTTGATAATTTTTATGCGTTGTGTGATAGTTAAGCGATCCATTTTCGTCAATGTCAGACTTTCAACTGAAAAGAAAAAATTGGTTTCACAACTTAGTTTGACAGATGTCGAATTCCAGTCCCATACTTTTGAAACCACGAAATAGATAGCCCTTAATCGAAATTTTTTTAGTGAAATGTTTCAGTCCTGTCTATCCACATTTGACCCTACATTATGAAAGAGTGGACTTTACTTTTGAATATTTGAAATAAACATATGTGACAGCTGAAAGACACTATAAAAGATTATTACGCTGATCGTATTATTGTTCGTACCATTGATGTAATCCTTCATCGACCACAACAAGTATGGAAAGCACTGTCACACGCCGAATGCTGGACTAAATATCTTCCTGATCAGAGAACAGTGCCTGTGTCAAGACAGAAAATTTCTTAACATAAATTAAACGAGCAGGCAATCAGTGGCACCTGAATCAATGGACTATAAGCATATGCTTGACGGTCCTCAAAATGAACCTGATAGTTTGTATAAAATAGAGGATACTAAGCATTTTCAAAAATTTTGTTAGGAAAGTGCTTGTAAACATACATATATCTGAGAAGCATAAATGGAGTATTCCGGTAAAATCACATATTGTTATCCATTACACACATACATACATCATTGGCCATCACAACCCTTTAGTCAGGATTACTCTCACAACATTTATGTTGTGTGTGTTAATTTTAAACACGAGGACCTGCAGTTTAAAGTCAACTCTGAACGACATATTCTTGGCAAAGTATTTCATTGCAATTTTATTTTACTCTCAGAGCTTTTTGTCAGAAATCTGCTGAAAGGAGATCGCCGAAGAAATATTTTTTAATTATTTTGTTTTGTTGGAGATGTCCGACCTCTGGTTTGAACTGTGGTTTCCTGTCTAGTAAGTCTACACACTACCTACTAGACCACGGAGAACACACTGCTATTGGTTAGCAATCTCTCAATAAATGGATTATATTTCTATTAGTGTTGGACAAACATAATGTTGACATTACACAGTCCTGCAATGGAACCCTTAGGCCTAATGTAATATGGGCAATTAAAGGCTACTTAATAGAGATCAGTACAGCCCGCACTCTGAAACAAAAGTCTTTCTTATTAACAAATGGGACGCAGAATAAAGCCTCATTTTTAAGGTTTAAAACATTTTCATTATTTATTACAATTTACATTGGTTTAAGTCATGGGTAACTAAATTGAAGGAAATCCCCCTCCACATTATTAGTTCTGGAAACCTTCGGACCTCCGTGCTCCAAAGAAGATGAAACAAACAATGTTAAAAGTGAAGCCATGTCACTTCTTGGGAAAGAGTGGGACTCCATGAGAAAGATTCTTACCACTAGACGCAGTACAACAAACCGATAATCACTTCCATATATACCCATATATTCTATTCTATTCGATTCTATTCTATTAAATTTTTGAAATATTACTGTGTTTGCTGCGCTGCGTTTATTGTGTTTATATAATAACGTTTTAACAATGATTCGTGAACAAAAGGTACTCTTAGCGACATATGATATAACAATTTTAAGACATGGTCGTAAGAAACATGTGTATGCATTCTAAATTGTTTAACGACTGCCTTGAATACAATAAACATTTCTGAAATCTTAAATGTACTCAATCTAATTGTGGGTTTCATTATCCCCTTAATTTAATGTTTTGTTGAACACAAGGGTTTCATTTGCACGTAGAAAATTAATACTGTTGCAAATCCAAATGTAACGGTAATTAAATATGTAGATTTGCATTCACACATAGAAGGAAAGTACGCTCACAGGAAAATGAGAGTAAATTGCCTAATGGCACATACATATAAGTTCATGCATTTAATAGGATTTAATTTTTAAAAGTAAAAACACACTTTGAACTTCTGTACATGAACAAGGACTGATTAATTGACACGTCTATAGTATACCATTGTAAAACGATGTTCGAATAATTATGTGCTAATAGCACTGGTAAGAATGTAATTGATTGTGTTTATCGATATTAATGTGACTACTTATATACGAATTATTAGCGTGTAAAGGTGTTAAAGCAATGCGACCATATGATATATTCTATCCCTATAATGTCTCCTTCAAGCTTAATGCACTGTTAAACTTCGGAATGCAAAATCTATACATTGTGTTGAGACGATCCCCACTCTGAATAAGTGTTATTTGAGTCTACAATGGCTTGTTAAAAGGTCCGCTACTAATCTCATGTTATTCTTGGATATTCTAGTGCATTACACATATTGCAATTATCCAAGAAAACTTTAGATTACCTCAAACCCTATTTAGAGTCTCTGTCCAAACTGTCCAATCCAAAGAAGTGTTGTGCCTCATCTGCGTCGTGGAAGCTCTCCGCCGTGTATGCTTATCTGCCTGCTCATTACTATTGTTACGAAAATGGAAAAGGTGTAACATTGTTTAATATTAGAATGATAAGCAAAAGCTACAAAACAAATACAACGAACTTGTTTACAAGTAAACCAACAACATCATTATGAAAGAAAAGGGGATAGACAAGTAAGCAAGAACGCAACAACAAGCAATGTGAACAGTATACGAGTACACAAACAACAATGAAACCGCAATAGAGTTCTCGAGAAGGCAAAAGCACAAACGTTCGACTTCAAGGACTTTCATCAGACTGTTTACGTGGGCATATAAAAAGGGAAGACAAAGCAGGCAACCAGTAGTAATAATTCAGTCAGTCCTGTGTGAAGACGCGTTGCGTGTGAAGAGAACAGTCGCGGTTTGAAGATCTGCGTTGTAAAAATCTGCGTTGATATGCAATAGTGGAAAGAAGAGAAGCGAACAAACAAATTATTGTTGGATTCATCAAGTTGTATACAGTGGTACACAAAATTGGGCGGGCAATAAAGAATTTAATTGTAACTAAACACAAATTTATTTTTATTTTGTTTTCAATCAACGAACTCATATTTTAAACGTTTTTAAAAAGGTGAAGACGTAACACTACTAACTACTACATGGCGTAGGACCTAACAAAGTCCATTTGTCTTCCTCGTTCAGTTTCACGCTATTTTAACCTAATAGGAGCCGAGTGATCAGATTGCGGCCTGACTGTCACATATTATCGATATACACTGCTGTTCAAAAAAATAGATTCACCTGCTCTCCGAAAGGTTTACTAGACATCTCTTATGCAAAGGAGTATATGTAAAAAAGTAACTGCACTTTGTTTACTGGCCTCTTATGAATATAATTCCGATACATTTCAAAAATTTGAAGCGTGACTCTTCTTTACTTAATAGCAAGACGTTGATCATGGTGAATCTATTTTATTGAACAGCAGTGTATCTTATCCATTGTACTTTTTGTGCAAGCCAATTTTAATACATCTTTCGAAAATTATACTGCTGCTTGGAAAATGCTCTATTCAATCTCTGTTCTCGAAATATTAAGTTTCCATTAAATTTTCCTACTAAATGTGGTTGCGATGCACTTCTCGAAGTCATATAGTCTTCTGGTTAAATATGAAGTTACCAGGCACTCGATTTATTCAATCACGAAGTCTCCTGATGTCTCCTCATGTTGGACTAGTCTTACATTTTCCCACCCATAGTCTACAATGCTTTGGTCTTCTCTACCGTGGTTACATGTATACAAACAAGACAGATCCAATCATACCAACGGCATCAGCACCAAACTTTGCCTAAAACATTTTCCAAATGTTCCTTTAGCCATCAGAACTATGTATTTCAATTGGATACCCTTGAGTTCATAAACAACTAATCTGTGTTTGTGCCAACTCTTTTTATTTCGTTCACTACGTTGATAGACAGTGCACATTCCCCTCCCGTGAGATGACCTTTCCCTCCCTCGTGCTTTGTATTCAGTGGAGTAAGAGTTGTTTGGTACGCAGCGTCGTCTTGTTAGTTCTCGTCGTTGACAGTGATGACCTGAGCAACGTCGCCCTCAGAGAAATATGTATCAATGATGCCGCTAGGAAAATATATGCATTTAACAATGACTTTTTCAGGGTGCATTGGACGCTCTTGGATCTCATGTATATTTTGCACGTATTGTTCATGGTGAGTTTAAAGACAGTTTATTTGAAATATTTAAGCTTCAACAAGGTTGCCGTTATTAATTGTCAAAGTTCGGAAGTCTCTGTTGGAAGACCTGCTAAAATATATTGTCACATTTTTACCTTTTAAAAACACTTGAATAAATGAGCTCGTAGATTGCAAATAAAATAAAAATAATAATTAAATTCTGTATTGTTCGCACAATTCTCTGTGCCACTGTTCACAACTTGATGTAAGCAACAATATTTGCTTTGTTTGTTATTCCTCTTTACACTCTTTAGCGTAAACAATATTTATTGTTCGACAGATCTTTGCAACGGAGATCTTCAAACACACCGCATCTATACACAAGACTTGCTTGCTTTGCATTGCCTTTTATATGGCAACGTAAATAGTCTGATGAATGTTCTTGAAGGCGAATGTTCGCGGCTTCGCCTTCTCTTTAACTGTAAACATCGTTGTTTCATTATTGTTCTTTGTGTATTTTTGTTTATATTTATTCTTGCAGTGTTTGTTGTTGCATTTTCGTTTACTTGTTTATCCTTTTTTATATTGGTGTTTTGTTTACTTGTTTATCACGTAAACAAGTTCATTGATTTTGTTTTTGTAGCTTTTGTTTATAATTTTGATGTTAAATTATGTAAAAGTAAAACACCATTTCCATTTTCATAACAATATGTAAAATACATAAACATGCATATGGGCATTTCCAGAGACAAGTCCACCATGACTGAGAAACTAAAAGTCAATGAAAATGTTTTTTGACCACTATTGTTAGATAAAAATACTTAAATTTTGATAAATTATAGCTATCATAAATTTTCTTTGTCCTCATTGTTGTTAATCGAACTCCAAAGTTGGTGTTTAATTTTGATATTTTTTTATTTAATTTTTAGTAACATTTTCTCTTAAGTATTAATTTATGCAAAATCGATTTAAGTGTGCTCTCATCAGAAAATATTTGTTACTATAATAGCTTGTTTAAAAAGGGAGAATGATACTAAATAAAGATCGGTTAACGGCATATTTTTGATTTCCTTTCTTCTCAATATTTTACTGTAACGTTCGTCACGAAAAACAGGATTTATTTCTATTCCTCTTGCGTTGGTGGCTCAAAGTGTTTAAAATTTTTAATTTTAATCTAGTTTACTGTGCAAAATATAATTTTGAAGGAAAATCAATTTATATTGAATTGCGTTGTTTTTTATAAAATTTTAAAGTTTGTCACGTCACGTCACGTCACGAAAAAAATATTATCATAAGTTCTACCTAATAGAATATGATATATTACGGTTTAAAATACATAAGTATATTACATGTTACATAGATGTAGTCATCAGCAGCTAGTATGGCGGAAAGAGCGCGTCGTTATAGGGAAAGAGTGAAACAAAATCCACTTAAATCCGAAATAAAGCACAGAAAGGATAAAGATCGAGCCAAAAACTATAGAAGAAAAATTTTAGAATTGGCAAAAAATAAAATATTAGAGAACGTAATTGAAAAAAATTGAATAAGACAACAAAAGTGGCGCGAAAAAAAGAAAGCTGAGATCCAAAATGCGAAAGAAAATACATCTACTAGCAACTATAATTGTAAGCAAACAATGGGGAAGGCACTGAAAAAAGCCGAAAGGGCTTTGCCCCTTAATTCCAAAAGAAGAACACAAATTGTTGATCTATTGTATAAAAAATACGGTACTACAATAGAGGAAAAAGTAAAAAGACCATGTTTAATAACAACACAACAAATTGGAATAATTAATAATTTTTACGAGCGTGATGATATAAATGTTCAAGCTGCAGGACAGAAGGATACCCTTATAGTTAACGGAGAAGTCATTACTACACGTTTCATGCTTCTGACAATTTCAGAAGCTTACCAGCTATATAGAGAAGAGTTTAATACTGACTGTGTTGGTAAATCTACATTTTATCACTTTCGCCTAAAACACATCCAATTGTCTAACAAGATGCCACATAACATGTGCGTAGTTTTTTTTTCCTACTCAAATTTGGTTGCAAAAACATAGAGTGAAATTATTTCCCAACGTCTCATGGAAAAGGAGCAGTCGATGGAGTTGGAGCCGTAGTAAAAAGAAAAGTTTGGAGTATTACAAAAACAAAAAATCTGTCGTTGGAAAATGCTTTATCATTTTCTGAATGTGCTAGGGATCATGTGTTAATGGCGTTCAATTACTTTACATATCCTCAGAGCAAATAGAAAATTTATCTGGACCCTTAATTGAAAGATGGAATGGCGTTCAATTACTTTACATATCCTCAGAGCTAATAGAAAATTTATCTGGACCCTTAATTGAAAGATGGAATGTGGAGTGTTCTAATATAATTGAAATACAAAAAATTAATTTATTTTCGTGTGATGAAAAGTTACAAATAAAGAAATCTATAACAGCTTTTTCCTCTCGAATTAACATTTAATTTATTATTTATTTAGTTTTGTTACAATGTATACACACTGAATTATTTTAATGTTATGCAAATTAATGAATTAAAGTATCTAATAACATTAAAAAGTATTTCATTTATTAAAAAAGGGGGAAAAAATTGTAAGAAAGAAATAAACTGTTGTAAAAAAAAACACTAAAAAATTTTTTTTAATTTTGAAAGTTGGAAATTAATCTAGATATACTTCAAATTCCAATAAAAAAACAATTATCGAATAGTTCCGCCTAAATTCGCAGAATTTTACGTTTTAGTAAAAAAAGAAAAAAGGAACTTCTATTTTTGTAACATCACGTTACACACTTTAATTGCTTATATCTTAGCGCCATTGAGTTCCCTTCTTGGTACTAAGTATAAAGCCAGTTAAGCTCTATTTAAAAATATAAAAAAAAATTTAAATATGCATTTTTGCCTTGTTTTTTATCTCATTAAAACGTACGACTGTCACGTTCGTCACTATGGAAATGCCCATATGTTATTATATTAACCAGCAATGTGGATAAGAATACTGTAGTAGATGTAATATGTCTTTACATTTAACCACTCAAAGCTGTATTTCATCTTTTTCCTATAATTTTATTTCAAAAATATCGATAAGACTACGATTTTGTATATTTAATACATGTATGTAGTATATATATGGTAACATGTGTGATGATTATATATTTAATGAAATATTTCATTTAAAATTTTAATTAAAACATAATACCCCGAAGAAAAATATTTATTACAGTCTTTTCACAAGTTCTCGTCGATATAAAAATGAGAACAATAAAACGAATACAGTGGAGTAGAGTAAAATAGCAGTAACTGCTACGTTTCCGTTTACGTTTTGTCTGTAAAAACTACACAATCAGGGCGTTGAATTTAGGATACTGAATCAGGAATTGATATGAAAAAAAAATAAAGATGTTTCTCCTTTAGAGCATAATTCTGCACGATAGTGCTGTCTAATAGTATGTGAAAGTGTAGTGTTGTGTATCTAAAGTAGTAAGAACGTGTAATTTGATGACAAAATATTTTATATTCGACTACATGCTGAAGTTAAGAGAAAATTGATAGAAGACACAGCAATTTTTGCGGTTCACAGACTACTAATAATATAATAATATAAAATACGAAGCAGTTTTTATAATGGCACCAATACCAATAAAAAAGGAGGAAGCAAAGGTTGAATTTCCTTTAGTGGTAGTAAATAATATGAAAAATTTTTTATTTTGTCTTTTATATTTTGTCTTTAAAATAAATTCAGAAAAATAAAATTGGTAAAAGCAATACAAACAGAACTAAAATTTGTTCACGAAATATTCATGACGTGTATAAGTAATACAAAAAAGTTTTAGTGACCTTTGTACAATTCTTTTTGATAATGTGTTATCCACATCTAATAGCTAGTCTGTCTAATAGTCTGTTGGCGTATTAGATGTGAGGCCACGGTTCAAACCACAGGTCAGACATCTCCAGCAAAACGAAATATGAACAAATATTTCTTCGCCGACTTCCTCTCAGCAGAGTAAGTCTAAAACTCTAACAGAGTAAAATTGACATGAAAATAGTTTCTAACAAATCTGTCGTTCGGAGTCGACATGAAACTCTAGGTCCCGCCACTCATGTATCAAATTAATATACACAACATAAGTGGTGTGAGAAACTAGGTCGTAGCTCTGACTAAACGATTGTTATGACCAATTATGTATGCATCAGAGATCAGCAATGAGTATTCAAAAAGATGAGTAGATTCATAATTTCTGACATAAAATAATCTATAGTCACTTTTATAACTCATTTTCAATTTTAAGTCCTCTTTCAACGTGTATGCCAATTGCAGGCACATTACGAGAGTGAAGTCAGCAATTGTGGTTTACCATTTCCTTTTACCATTCCTCGCATTTTACCTTTAATGGTTAAGCCAAAGCAGACAATAAAAAATAAGAACTCGGAACGAAAGCAACTTCTAAAAACAGACACCCACATGCAAATACGAAAGTATTAATGTCCTTATATCATTAACAAATACGTTCATGAGTATACAGCAACTGTAAGGTACATACCGATTGAGAGTAAATAAAATGAGGTAACATTACGTCACGTACGGTAACAATAAAATGTTTCTACTAAAGTAGGTATCTTCAAATGGTAAATAAATGTTATGTTACGATGCTTTCAATAATTATTTTTTATTATATAGGATCTTTTTTAAGAACTTTCTATATTGAAATAAAACAAAAGTGTATGTGAGATAACATCGAAAATTTTCAGTTTTTTGAAAAACCAATTCATGCTATTATATGCGAAATATAACATCGTTTAAATATTCACCAAAGCCTTTCTGGGTGCAGTACAGCATAAATGGTTTACAATTGATGGCCTGAAATTGACCGATGGGTTGGGTTGTGTTGGCTTTGAGGGCCGCTGTTGCTTTTTGCATACATCTGCAGTACAAGATAACCCCACAGGATAACGTCTAACGACGACAACTGGTACAATCTCAGTGGGCAGTTTACATCACGTCAACGAAAGATGACCAAGCTAATTGCTCGAACAGAATATTGAATTTAGCATGAGCTGTGGAACACGTAGTGTCGTCTTATTGAAACCATCTAATTCAGACCAGAAATCAGCAATGAATGATTTTTTCGCTACTCATAAGTACCCATGAAATTTCGAGTATGAGTGAGTGAAAGATATGGAAATTCAGCTACTCTGATTCATTCGTACTCACTACAACGTTGATTTATAAGTACAGGCTGCAATAAGTATGAGTACAACTTTGACATCAAACTCATAACATTCGAAATATGTTTGACTCATAATACGCCTACTTATTCAGATTTATAAATTTAGAAAAATAATTATGATTCGAATCACTCGTCTTAGTTGTTGTTGCATTTACAAAAAAAAGTTGAAAAAGAAAAGACAAAGGCAGCAAGCAAAGCAAACACACTACCTTCTAGTCAGTATTGTTGTGTTCGTACGCGAATCATATTTATTTTGTAATTCTTATAAATGTTGAGTAAGGGAGAGTCGAAATCAACAACATCATACATTTTGTTAAGTATGAGTATGATGAGTACTTCAAACTTTGAATATGAGTAGTACTAGTATGATATTAAAATAAGTATGAATGCGTATAAGTATCAGAAATTATGAGTATGAATCGAATCTATTCATTTTTTTGAATACTCATTGCTAATCTCTGATTCAGACTAAAGGAAGTTGATAATCATCGATTTATAGTGCTCTCTGTTGACAGTGATGGCCTGGATAACATCGCTCTCAAAGAGTGAAAGCAAAAAAAACAAAAGTGACTTTCTCAGTATGCATTGGATGCCCTTGGTTCTCATGTAAAATGGTAACAGTCCAATCCCATACAACCAGAAATTGTCCTCATCGCTCAAGATGATTTTTAGATGAATATTAGGGTTAATTGCAAACAGCTCCAGCGAGCACACGTCGTTGTCTATGGTCGTATATGGTGATTTGGGAAAATAGATTTAATAACTGACAATTAATTTGATAGATGTAGTATCAACAAGATAGTCGTTATCGTCTTTCAAAGTTCGGAAGTGCCTGCTGGAAAACCCTTTATAATTGACCCGAATTTAAAAGGTATTATCTTATAAAACTCCTTATTCACGATATATCCCGTCGAATTAAACATTTTGCTTCACTGCAAATTTTTTAAATTTCAATGCCACGATTTCTATTTGTGGTTGTGCAATAATAAATTAAAAAGGGTCGGTTTTGTTTTTATGACTTTTAAATTTTTTATTTTTTGTTTTTTCCTTTTTTAACTGGAAAAAAAGGTTTGCAATTTCTCATTAATCATCCTTATTTTCCTTTCCTTTGTTTTTCTTTACCTTTTTTAAAATTAATGTTTGAGCGCCACAAAAGCTATAAACGAAAAAGTCTAAATCTTTCGCGAAGGTCAATATTTATTTTGGATTTAAATTTCAATATATTCCTTCCCTTTGTTTCTTTATGAAGTATAATTAATCACATAGTAATGTTTTTATATATTAGTGTTTTCACACCGAGTGGTTTTAACGCAAAAGTTGGTTTTAACGTTAAAATCAAAAATAAAAACAAAACATTTGCTGGTGGTATACCCTAAGAATCTCTGTAAAAAGCCTTATTTCGTCAATTTCAACAAGAAAAGTAGAAAAAGCTGACATTCTCCTTCAGCAAATGATTGTCTTATTCTTTCCGTTAACCATGTCATCAATTATCAATCTATTAATCCTTGGCGAACATATTAGGCTGCTTAAACTGTTATACATCAGCCTTATTTTATAGTTTCTGAAGTAACATTCTACCAGCTGGGCTTTTCTTTCGACTGAGTCCTACTCTTTTTATAACTGCTTTTGCCATTAACGTTGCGACCCCGATTTGCTTTGGTTCTGTTGCCCATAAACAGTTGTCCGAACAGTTTTCTTCTACCCGTACCCATGTTAGATTTTCAGACTGTGGAGATAATTTATGTCGATTTGTGACAACCAGACTTCCGACATGTAATTGGCTATTGTACTCCACATCCAGAGCTTAGTTCACATTACGTTAAACTATCATTTGTTGCCGCAATGCCGCAAGTTATCAAAAAATTGATACCAATAAATGTTTTACTACAAATTAAGCTGTCATCTTCTCAATCTCTATTTAATCGTGGGCAGTAGCATGCACCGCCTTGAAGTCTAGTA
This sequence comes from Sarcophaga rosellei, assembly GCA_930367235.1. Taxonomy (NCBI): domain Eukaryota; kingdom Metazoa; phylum Arthropoda; class Insecta; order Diptera; family Sarcophagidae; genus Sarcophaga; species Sarcophaga rosellei. The sequence goes on along the minus strand of OV884020.1, from coordinate 41,568,486 downwards.
TTACTGTGTTGGCTTATTAAACGTGAGTCCTCCGTTTAAACCCCTGGTCAGACATCTCCAACTAAAAGAAATATGAAATATTTCTTCGGCGGCTTCCTCTCAGCAGATTTCTGGCAAAAATTCTGAGAGCAAATAAAATTGGCATGAAAAGATCCTCAAAAATTTATCGTTCGGAGTCGACTTTAAACTGTATGTCCCGTACCCCATTTATAAAATAAACACACACAACATGAGTGGTTTGCAAAACTAGGTCGTAATCCTGACTAAAGGGTTGTAATGACCAATTATGTATGTAATGCAATAAAATACAATACATTGCGTTATGCTATAAACACAATAGACGCAACGCAGCAAGCACAGCAATCTCTTAAGAATAGAATACTACTGTAGCATGTTCATAATGTCATCATTGCATTATTTATGTATGAATTCGGAATAAGTTTAGGGATAAGAATCAATTAATAAACTAAAGCCAAACCGTGCGCTTCTGGCGCACTTTGGCTATACTTGGCAATAAAACAAAATAAACATTGTTTTTACTCCTTCTTACACTACACCTAACTATCGAAGTAATTATTTTAAAGGCAGCGCGATAACAAGCAACGATTCTGGTGCTTAGATTTGAGGCCAATTTCTATTTTTCTTCGCAGCAATGAGAGAATTGGTTCTAACAGAGGATTTGTGCTGGCAATGAGAGACAGTGCTATCATTATAATAACATGTTTTAAAAAACGCGATGTATTGTATAAAACGCGAAACAAAGCCTTAGTGGCATCTTTGATGAAGAATTAATGAATTGTTAATTTTTTATTTGTTTTGCTTATGCTTTGCTGCCTTAATTATAATTACTTTAGGCTGCAATTGCAAAATCGTTGTGCTTACTGCGATGCGTTTATTGTGTTTATAGTGTTACGTTTTTACCTTTTTAAAAACATTTAAAATATGAGTTCGTTGATTGCAAACAAAATAGAAATAAATTTGGGTTTAGTTTCAATTAAACTCTTTATTGTTCCCACTATTTTTGTGTGCCACTGTTTATAACTTGATGTATTCAACGCTAATTTGCTTGTTCGTTATTCTTCTTTCCACTATTGTTATTATTATCCCATGTAATCAGTCTGATGAAGGTTCTTGAAGTTGAAAGTTCGTCGTTTCGCTTTCTCGAGAACTCTATTGCGACTTCATTGTTATTTGTGTATTTTGTTCACATTGTTGTTGTGGCGTTCTCGCTTACTTGTCTATCCCCTTTTCCTTCAAACTAATGTTGTTCGTTTATTTGAAACATGTTGGTTGCATTTGTTTGTGTAGGTTAGGTTAGGTTAGAGGACATGTACTCAACTGTGACAAGTACAGTACCCGGAGTTCGAATTGACCCATTGTACAACGTCCTAGCTTCTCACACCACTCGTGTTGTGTGTGTTAATTTTATACATCAGCAGCGGGACCTACAGTTTAAAGTCGACTCCGAACGACAGATTTTTGAGAAGCTTTTCATGGCAATTTTTACTCTCAGAGTTTTTGCCAGAAATATGCTGAGTGGAAGTCGCCGAAGAAATATTTTGATATTTTCGTTTTGATGTCTGACCTGGGATTTGAACTCGGGTCTTTCGTCTAATAAGCCAACACACGACCTACTATATTCGAGCCAATTATAAATTATGACTCTACAGTATCGATAGTAGAATTGTGTTGTTTTGGAGTCATTTTACCGCACACTATTACACTGTTGGTGAGAGCTATCAGCTTGTTGGTGAGAGGTATCACTTGCTTAGCGTCCAAGTTACATTTGGCTGATTGTTTGTTTACTTCTTTTCTTGTTGGTGAAAAGGATGGTATTCTACATCGAGGCATTTTTTCAGTTCCTCTGGTAATGAACGTGTTCTACGCATTTAAAACACTTTCTGCATAAATTTTTTTTAAATATAAAATACTACAATCATTTGGCAATTAAAAATTTATTTATTTTAGCATATTAAATAGCTCGACATTTGTCACAGCTTTTGCATTTCGCTATTGAATATAATCGTTAAATCGTTGCTCAATTAAAATGTATGCAAATAATTATTTTCTCAATTTAAATAATTATTTTGCAAATTATTTGCCACAATTATTGAAACCACAAATGTCAGTAAATAAACTGCAATTAGATAATTACCAATAAATGTAAATATTTATTGCATTGCGTTGAATATTTGCTATTCTGCGCGCGATAGAATACAACACAATACAACTTAATGTTCTTTTGCACAACACAAGTTGGCTGTTTATGGAGGATTAAAGGCAAAATTATAATTTATTTTGAATTCAAAAGAAAATTTAAAAAAAATAATAGTTTTTATTGTTGGCATACGTATGTATATGAATATACATATGGCATATCTCGAGGTCAGTTGATGCAGTTATAAGGCACAATTTTTGAAGTTCCTGCAAACTTTATGTTTAAAACCTAACGTCTACTTTTTTTTTTTGTGACAGTGGAAATACTAAAGAATCTCCGTAGTCTAGTATGCAGTGTGTTGGCTTATTAGACACAAGGCCACGGTTCAAACCCCAGGTCAGACATCAAAACGAAATATGAAAAAATATTTCTTTGGCGACTTCCTCTCAGCAGATTTCTGGCAAATATTCTGAGAGTAAATTAAATTGCCACAAAAAATTTGTCAAAAATCTGTCGTTCGGAGTCGACTTTAAACTGTAGGTCGCGCCACTCATGTATAAAATTAACGCACACAACATGAGTGGTGTGGGAAGCTAGGCCGTAATCCTGACTGAAAGGTTGTAATGCCCAATTATGTATGGGAATACTAAAAATATTGTTAACCATGTAGCAATGCAATACATTTTTGCGGAAAATACCAAATCTTTCTAGAAGATTATTTTAATACAATACAGGAGCAGATATTATTACGGACTGGCTAGCTCTAGTGCATATACAAAACATATACCAGTTACAGGTATGAGAGCAATAACTTTTCTGTTTTTTATTTTAGCGATCAAATCTGTGAAATATATTCAGTATACATCAAATCAGCGAAAGAACAACATCATAATGTTTTCATCGCTGAATTTTGTGTCAGAAACTAATGATTTACGCAAATTATTTAATTTTTGTTTTCATTTGAAGAAAAGTGCTGGAGAGTCGCACCGAATGCATACACTGAACCAAAAATTTCCGTAAATACTGTAAAAAGGGGTGTAGAACTGAAGAAATTTCGTTATATATCAGCTAACAAAAATGTGTATTCATATCTACGTCTTTTTTTAGTAAAAATTTAGTAAATTATTCATATTGAAAAAATTTCTTCATATTGAAAAAATTTCTTCATTTATTCATATTAAAGAAATTTCTTCAATATGAATAAAATGCTTTCGTTATTTTAAGGGATGTAAATATGACGAAATTTAATTGAATTTAATAAAAAACTTTATTCATATTGAAGAAATTTTATTTGAATTTACTAATAATTTTTATTTATATTAAAGAATTTTTATTTCATTGTATTAATATTTTTCGTTAATAAATTTTGTTAATTTTAAAATAAATACATATTATTAATCAATGTTTTTGTATACTGTATATATTATATGTATTAATATATACATATACATACAATATTATTATTACAAAATGTAAATTAAACGATAAATGTAATAAAACGATATTCAGTTAAAAAAGCCTTGTGAACAATTAAAAAGAAACTTAAAGATATTTTCGAAAAAAGAACATGTAAATTCAATAACATTAAAACATATAATAAACAAACTAGGTTTACAATTAACAAACTTTTAAACTTAAAATTAACGTGTTAATCTGTCTGTATTTGTGGTAATATTATAAACATATTTTTGAATAAAGGACTAAACCAGTTATATTCCTTTGGATACTCTAAATTAAATACAAAAAAAAGTTCAAAACATATATGTATGTCAAGCGGTTAATGCTGAGTGCATACAATATTTTATGCCTTCAAAGGAAACAACTATTTTTTTTGGTTCTAAAACTTTGTTTGCTACTAATACTAAGGGCTGTATTTGTATTTCAGTTTCGTATTTCTTCTTCACAGGCAGCGAAAATTAGCTGGGAGTCGCGAATAAAATATGTCGTATAACTTCTTTCCATCAATAACATAACATCATCTGAAAAAAATAAAAATACACATCAAATGCATGTCTACACCCCATGCGCAGAGTATAAAATTTATAGTAAACTTACTTTCACTTATAATTGTCATTTCTTTCATAGTATTAAATAAAATGGTATTTGTCTTGTCTTTAATTCGATCCTCCAACACTGGGCAAATTTTTAAGGAAAACGTTTTAAAGTATTTTCGTATGGGCTCTGATGTTGGATACATGTGCATGAAATCCATATCGTTCATGTCATGCATCATATCAACGGCCTAATTATCAACCACGTGGAATGGTACTATTTGATTACATATAGAATTTTCTAGAACACGAGATTCTATAAAACATTGTATTTTTCGAAGTATTTTTTGAATTAATAGGCAACAAAATCACTTCAGTGTTAACATCGTCATAAACAGCATCACCAAGATGTATTATATGTCTTAATTTTTTACACTTATAACACTTCATATTTTTGTTAAATTGATAAAAAAAACACTTTTTGTAATTAAAAACACAATTTTTTAATATAGACACTTTCGTAGCACATGTGAAACTAATATTCTGACAATAATTCTTCCAGCGCCTACTTGGTTTTTAAAATTTCAAAAATAAATAACGTTCTCAGAATAATTTTTCCAACGCCTACTTCGTTCTTTTTTTAATTTCAAAAATAAAAGAGTTAAATTGAAGAAATTTCCTTAATTTTACAGTACCATTGTACATTTAACAAATTTTCTTCAATTCTACAAAATTATATCTAAATTAACAAAAAATAATTATTCAATACGACTAAAAAATAACTAAATTTTTTTGTTATTTTTATTATAAAGGTTTATTTAATTTTGGGTAAATTTTAGTTAAATTTACACAACATTTATTATTTTTAACAAAATGTTATTCAAATCAACAGGTCCGACTTAATTAAATTTTAAAAATAAAACTAATTTCGTTAATTTGAAGAAAAGTCTTTGTTTTTAATAAGATGTATGTAGATTTGAAGAACACTTGTGTAGACCTGAATGAAAAATCTATAGATTTGAATATATTTTTCGTTGAAGGTTTACTAAATTTTGTAGTTAATATTACCTACGATATTTTTTTCAGTGTATTGAGGCATATGGTTATCATACTCTCTATTAGAAGAAATATGCAGAAGATGGTCTCTATGGTCCAGATATAACGATTTTGTTATGAGTAATGAAAAACGTGGAACACCACCAAAAAATTTTGAAGACGCTGTATCGCTGTATCATTAAAGATAATTCCAGACCGTTTGAAAGTCACGAAAAAGATCCAAAAGTCTGGAAAGTGGATGCCATGTGAACTGAATTGCACACAGATGGAAAAGTGAAAAATCACTTGTGAAATTTTGTTTTAAAGATTTATTTTCCGAATCCTAAACGGAGTATATCATGGGTTAATCCGGGAGAACCAACAACGGAAAGATTTTGCTTTGTTTCTGGTGGAATGAGGAAGGTATGAGCACCACGAGCTTATAAAATCTGGCAAAACCGTTAATACAGAGCTCTACCGACAACAAATGATCAATTTGTGAACCATTCATTAATCGAAAATTAACAGCATGTGCCACGAGACGCCGCAAGATAATTTGCAGCTTGAGAATGTATTAGGTTGTGAGACGCTACAGCTCCCGTCGTTTTTACCACACTTGATTCCTTCCGACTACTATTAAGTTTCATCGAAGAGAAACGCATTGGCTGAAAAGCACTTCGATTTCTACGAAGAAGTCGAAAAGTGGATGATTAATTGATTTGCTTCTAAAGACGAATAATTTTATTAGCGTGGAATTCACCTGTCTGAAATATGAAAAATGTGTGGCCAGCAATGGCTAATATTTTGAATGAAAACTGTTTTTACCTTTCCATCAAAAATTAGGGATTTTTTGTTTACAATCCACAAACACTCACTGCATACCAAAGATTCGAATCATATTCTTAATTTCTGATACTTATACGCATTCATACTTATTTAATTATCATACTCATACTACTCATATTCAAAGTTTGAAGTACTGACTCTTAATAATACCCATGATGTTGTTGATTTCGACTCTCCTTTACTCAACATTTATAAGAATCACAAAATAAGTATGATTCGCATACGAATACAACAATACTCACTAAAAGGTTGTGTGTTTGCTTTGCTTGCTGTCTTTGTCTTTGTTTTTTCTTTCTTCTTTTTTTGTAAATGCAACAACAACTAAGACTGTAAATTTTAATGAATGATTCGAATCACTCGAATTATTTATAAGTATTTTTCTAAATTTATGAATCTGAATTAGTAGGCGTATGAATCAAACGTTGATGTCAACGTTGTACTCATACTTATTGCAACCAGTACTTATAAATCAACGTTGTAGTGAGTAAGAATGAATCAGAGTAGTTGAATTTCAATATCTTTGACTCACTCATACTCGAAATTTTATGAGTACTTATGAGTAGCGAAAAAACGATTCATTGCTGATCTCTGCTTCATACCGACACATCTGGTATAAGCCAGAACCAGTAATTATACACTAATGGTAGATAAAATAGAGTTACCTAAGTCCAAAAATAATGTACATAATTAGTCAATATAAACCTCAGTCAGGATTACGACCTAGCATCTCATCACTTTTTTGTGTGCGTTATTTTTTAATACAAGAGTGGTGGGACCTACAGTAGTAAAGTCGACTCCGAAAGACAGATTTTTGAGATACTTTTTATGGTAATTTTATTTTCTCTCAGGCTTTTTGCCAGAAATCTGCTGAGATAAAGTCGCCGAAGAAATATTTTTTATATATCATTTTGTTGGAGATGTCTGAACTGCGGTTTAAACCGTGGCTCCACGTCTAATAAGCCAACACACTACATACCGGACTACGACGTCTTCAAAAATATCACATCGAGATTTAAATGTACAAGAAGTTGTTTTCGTTTAATTTCAATACCAATGGGGTTCTGGAATTTGACTTAGAAAATCTACGGATAAGCATTCATTATATTTTTGCTAAATATTATAAATATTGTTACGTTTTTACCTATTTAAAAAGTTTAGAATATGAGTTCGTTGATTGCAAACAAAATAAAAATAAATATGTGTTTAGTTTCAATTATGTTATGTTATATATTGTTCGTACTACTTTTGTGTGACACGGTTTACAACTTGACCAATACAACAATAATTGCTTGTTCGATATTCTTCTTTGCTTACAATGCAGATTTTTTCAACGGCGATCTTTAAACCACGACTGTTCTCTTCACACGCAACGCATCTTCACACAAGACTGACTGAATTCTTGCTACTGGTTGCCTGCTTTGTCTTGCCTTTGTATATCCCAGTCTGATGAAGGTTCTTGAAGTCGAACGTTCGTGGTTTCGTTTTCTCGAGAACTCTATCACGACTTTATTGTTGTTTGTGTACTTGTTTGTTGTTGCGTTCTTTCTTACTTGATGGTTTACTTGTAACAAGTTCGTTGTATTTGTGTAGCCTTTTCTCATTTTAATGTTAAGCGATGTTACACCGTTTCCATTTTCGTAACAATATATTGTATTAAAAATTTGCTTTGTTAGTGTATTTATCATCAAATAAATCAAACAACTCAGGATATGGTCGGAAACTAAAAGATGTGAGTTCCTATTTCCAGAACTTCCTATTTATTGTATACAACTTAAATTTTCAGCATTTTACAACACACATTCATATGAAAATATGTGTACTTGTTTGTTGTTTTACCAGAGGTGTTTAGACAGAATGTGAGTTATTTCAGTTGAAGAAGCAACATTGTTTTTGGTTTTCGTATTGTTCTTAAAGAATAGCATTTTGTGGTTTTGTTTTATAAACAGCAAAACTAACGTTGCAGAAAGCTTTACAAAATTAAAGAAGAGCAAAAACAATTGTATCTTTGGTTGTGCGTCAAGAACTCTTGTACCTTTACTCCTAGAAATAACAAACAGTTCTTTATATGGCATGAGAGTACCATAAAATAATAGTGTTGCTACTGCTGTTGCTATAGTTGTTGGACAATAATATTCTGACTAAAGCAACAATAACAAAAATTAAAAAAAAACAATTCATAGAAAAGTAAATATTTTATCATCAAAAAGGCAGACATTCACTCACTGAGACTCATAGTAACGTAGTCACAATTTACTTAAAAAGTCTTTGTATTCTCGGAGACAATATCTATGGGACAATGACAGTGATGATACTTAGGAAGTATAGCTCACAATGTATGTGATAAAAAATGTGTGAACAACTGAAAAAAAATTTTGTTTTGAAACTTAAAGCAGCTGTTTATTGCAAAAAGAACTTTTAGAAAGCAGAAGCGAGGAAAAACTTGTGAGTTTGTTCTTAAAACAGCTTTAAGGAAATAATTATCCCATTACATCATTAAGAGCCATTATTACAACTTGTCGTTTAACATGGGTTTAGTTAAAGGTACCTTTAGCTAAAAGGAACTGTAAAGTTACCTTTAACTTATTTTCGTTATTACAACTTACAGATTAAATAAAGTTAAATTTTTCAAATATATAGCAGTGCCGGAGCAATATCGATAAAACTGCTCAATTAAACAAGTTTTTTTTAGACGCAGTAGGAAAGAAGGGCTTCTTTTTTTTGTGTAGTTGCTCATTTTGTTTATATTTGAAGTTGCCATATTGAAAATAATATATAATATCGCAAGTTCGAACATAAACTTAGCTTTATAAGTCACAGGAAGGATGATCCTCCCTTTAGTTTAACGCTCACTTCTACCTTATTGTCCACTTATAATAATGAAAAACAATTTATCTGCCCGTGAAAATCCTGCCTTTAGTTAACGCAAAGTTGTAATAATGGCCCTAAAACAGAAATAAAAATTTTAAGTAAGAGTCTATTAAGGTCCAGTTTGTAACAGTTACACACGAGAGCTATAGTACTTATCTTATATATAAAAATGAATGTGTGTTTGATTGTATGTTTGTATGTTTGTATGTTTGAAGTTTATAGGCGATTAAACGGCTGAACCGATTTTCTTGAAATTTTCACAGTATCTTCCTGTATGTCTGGAAGGAGTTATAGGCTACTTTTTATGTTGATATTCCAAATGAGCGAGGGGCCATGCCCACGTATGCTACATACTTAATATTTAATTGCATTTGAAATATATTACTCATACGCATAGTAGTTACCCCTACAAGTATGCTATCTGTGATTCTTGATGTATAAAACCAAAGAAAATAAAGTGCAAAAAACGACGCGGGGGGAAAGATAGAAGGGAAAGAAAAAAATTTTGTAACCAACATTTGTGAAAAAATTCACCAAATAAGAAAAAATATAAGCAAAATTAAATTCGTAGACTTTTGTTTTATTTATTTTTTTTTCAAGTTTAAATTATCTATATATATAAAAATGAATGTACTTTATGGAATCGTAAACTATGCATTTAATCTTTAGCAAAGTTGTTGCGCATGAGCCGACGAAGGTTTCTAAGTTGGTATAACCAATTTCCGACAGGTGGCGCCACTGAAAATTCTTCGAAATTAATTAAATCGTAAACTGTGCATTCGATCCTGTGTTGAAAAGAAAAGAAAAGAGCATTACTAGCCTCAGAATCAGCATTGAGACTGAAAAATCTTCGAGTACATGCCGCACAGATCCGTTCGCATGAATCACTTGAACAATGAATCACTTGATCGAATGCGTACTACTCAGGCCCGTTCGTCTGAATCATCTGGACAACGGGAAACAAAATCAATAAAATGATTCAAACTTAATTGGATACTTGTCTAATGTCTTTCTTTCAAATTTATTTTAGTTTGTAGTGCAGCAAAGCGCGCAGGGTACAGCTAGTAATTTATATTCACTTATTATATTCCATTGAGATTTTTCAATTAGAGCACTAATATCCAGGGATACGGGGCCAAGAATTGTCTTGGAATGCGATAAGTTGATTAAAAATTACTCAGCCCTGGCACCGAGTGATGGCAAATAGGACCAGCGCGCTAAGTTACTTTTACCCATTCTTGCGGCTTCTCAATTTCAAGAAATTTTGTTTTTGTTTTAATATTTGATAAAGAACATGTCAAAGGTAATAATGTCAAATTTTGTTTTTCTATAAAATTAACGGAGCTGTATAGCGGGTGTTCAAAATCATTGTTTGTGAGCAAAGTTGAGTTCACTTAATAGATGAAAAACAAACATAAATACAATAAATTAAATATGGAAAACAAAAGTGATAGGGTGTGCTTTATAGTTTAAGAAAAAGATATTTTTTAAAAATATTTTTTTTCATAAATCTAACATAACCTTAAATAATCTTTTTTTTAAATTATAAACTCTAAAATAAAAAATGGCCGAATTTGGTAGCCTAAAAATAATTAAAAATATGTTAAATAAAGAGTTTTGAGTTAATTTTTGTCAATTTCATGTTGCGATTTTTTGCGTCTTTTGAGAAATATCGTTTTTTGTAGACAAAAAACTATTTTTAAATAATTTTTTTTAATGTGAAAAATAAATACATAATTTCAACAAAAGTTTTCACTTAATTTTTTTTATATTTTTTTTTTTGAGGTTTTAGGCAAGAAACTTGCTACAGTTAAAAATGAACAGTTTTACCCACTGGAATCAGAAGAAGTTTTATAATTGAATTTGAAAAATTTACCTCAAATTCGAAATCAGCACTGATTTCCATGTAAATCTTTTAAAATTTAACTTCAGATTCGAAGTCAGCATCTTGAAAAACCCCCGTACACTGACATTAATGTAAACCTGTAGAAATTTAAAAATTTTGGATGCAGTACTGGGTTCGACGGTTAAATTTTTGAAACATTTTACTTCGGATTCGAAGTCAGTATCTTCAAAAACCCCCGTACACTGATTTTTATGTAAATCTGTAGTAATTTTAAAATTTACGACGCCATATTCGATGCGCCATTTTGATTTTTGAAAAATTTTACTTCAGATTCGAAATCAGCAACCTCAAAAACCCTTGTATTCTGATTCTCATCCTAATTCAGTGACACCTTATTATTTCGGCCACATAATAGTAGTTATTTTAACTGTCAAAAACTTGGATAACCAAAAGCCTCTTAGTGCATTAAATTGCCTCAGCTGTGGGCGAAAATGTCACATAGACTAGTATGGAAAAATGTTAGGAATAACTGCGTTGTTACTCTGGGCTGATTCAGATTGGCGAATTGGTGCAAGGGAGAACTTTTGTTGTCATTTCCCAGCTTTCGAAAGCTCGAGACACTGTATCCGACATAACCCATCTCAGAGCACTTAACTGGAAGAAAACAAGTGTGCTTATACAAAATATAGACTTCTATAGAAAGTATGGCTGATATCACTAATGGTGAGCGCACAACAAGCTTACTTAGGTGCTGCCGATGGACATTAGCCTATAGAATGGGAAAAAACTCTAGGAAAGTAATTAAATGCCTAGAATAGAACAAAAAAGGTTACGTAATGAAGCAAAACATGCCATTCCGTTGAAATAAATTACTTAGTAAAAGTCACAGCATCGAAGCAAAATTAGCACAAATTAAAGTGGAATCAAAATTTATTTAGTTATGCTTTGATATTGTTAGCTGGAGACTTCAGACAAATACTACCTCTCATCTCAAAATCACCGCAAACTTTTGGAAATACGTTACCAATACATGCATCGATTGATTTTCAGAAAAAAAAGAAAGAAAAGAAAACAGAACGTAATGGAATTGATGCGTAAAGGTATTGGGGTACAGCAACCAGACGAATTATTGTACTGCTTTCAACAGATATAGGGTATGCATCCTATTACCTCCTATATCCCAGTAATGTCTCCACAATCGTTTGGCCGTGCAAACTTCAGAAAGCTGTTCTTCTCAATAGTCTGATGCATTACTCAAATCGCTTCTCATTGTAATTACCTAATCAGCAGAATTGACTGCAGCAAAGTGTCCACTTCTATTCATTTTTCTTTTCATTGAATATACTCTTCCACCCTACTGAATGGCTCTGGCTTCATCAGCTGCATCCCCCACAAGTTGGTTTGCGTGCTCACAGCAGCGCCTTCTATTCTAATCTTGTGTTAAATTTTTGGGAATATTCTTCCTGTTCAAATTGAATTGAACACATTTTCGATGGCGTAAACTTTGGCTTGCAAGCAATACACAAATATTTCACACTGATGCCCGCTTCAGTTTCACTATAAGTCCTTGACCCATATTTATATCACAGAATAGTCTTAAAAGAGTATCTGGCAAGCAAATTATTTCTTTCACTCTTATTACTCATTCTCATTGTGAAGCATTTCCAAAAATTATCGAGTTCACTGTCACTGTCCAGCAGACAATTAATGAGGGCGGTGTCAGCCAATTGATTTGTGATGTACCTCAAGTTGGACTAATCTCCCATGAACCTAATCACAGTTTCAATGACTCTTTTCCTCTCTTCCGCATGCAATCTAACGGAGCCTTTATAGAAGTGGTTCTCATTGACACGGTTATACCAACGCAACCCCGTCTCCGTATCTCATGCAACTTTACATTTATGGGTTGATTATACATATATGAAGTGTTGTGTATGCGTAAGTATTTGTATTAAGTTTTTAATTTCGATGTATAGAATAATAAACATCGATGTTGACCAATAAAAAAACATTGAATCGTTACGATGTAACGATAAGTTACATCGAGTGTCTTTAGAACACCGATTTATATGGTCCACCACTAGACTCAAGTACTCAATTACAGGTCTGGTAGTGGTTGTGAGAGTTACCTTGACGGTCACGGTCCCAGGTTGTTGTCTACGCATTTTCTTACAGTATTATATCGTATATGGACGTATGGCAAGGAAATCTCGATTTTTTTGGGATTATACTAACGTCTATTTTGATGTGTTCAACATTGTTGCGTTATAATACGGAGCTCACAGTATGATGATATATTGGTTGGGCCGTATTGTGCCTCCATAGCAGAGGCTCCTTCCCATTGATGTTCTTTTGGTGGATGTGCAATTAGAAAGGTTTTTATCCTTTTTCATTTCCGGCTTAGATTCTGTTTTGTTAAGAGACAACCATCAAATTTTTGTGCGTTATTAACAAAATTTATTAAATATTTGTGCAAAATTGTTTATTGTTTTATTTTACATTTTGTTATGAGTATGATAACATTAATCGATTTTTTTCTTTTTGTAGTTTATGGCTTTACTTTTTTTTGTGAATAAATTCTGATAAAAAATTATTATGAATTCATTTAATTCGGTGCAAAAAATAAATTTTATTACATGTATGCAGGAAAAAGCAAGTATTTATTATTTTTCTTTTTTTGTTTCATGTTGCTCAACGGAAGGAACAGAAAAAACACATTATTTTTATGTCGCCACGAATGAAAAATAAATTTTATTTTCTACTGCTGCAGGGGGAAAGTAAAAAGAAAACTTTAAATCATTTTGATAAGATTTATAAAAATTTAATAAACAAACTTTCGTTCAATTTGTATATCATTTGTTTTTAAGTGGTAACTTCGAGTTTCTTTTATCTTTTGTGGTCTTTTGTTTAAATTTGTTCTTTTAATTTATTTATTTCTTTTTATTAGTCGCCGTAGTCTAGTAGGTAGTGAATTCTCGTATAAGACGTAAGGGTCGGGTTCGAGCCCCAGGCCAGACATCACAACGAAATATGAAAAAAAAAATATTTTTTCGGCGACTTCCTCAGCAGATTTCTGGCAAAAGCTCTGAGAGGAAATAAACCTGCCATGAAAAAGTTTCTCAAAATCTGTCGTTCAGAGTCGACGTCAAACTGTAGGTCCCGCCACTCAAGTATAAAATTAAGGCACACAACATGAATGGTGTAAGAAAATAGGCCGTAATTCTGACTGAAGTGTTGTAATGGCCATGTATGTATGTATGTATGTATGTATTTATTCTTATTTATAATCTTAGAAAATACAACAATCGATGCAAAAAATTAGGATAAAAAAGAAATGACGACATGTGAAAAATAAAGTAGAAAAGATACAACAAACAGTATATACAGATATAAAGAAATATACACAAACAAAAAAAAATATATATACATAAAGTTACAATAAAACTTAAGGACTAAATTAATAAAAAATAAAAATGTGCAAAACAATAAAAATATTTTAAAAATTACTTAAATAACTTGTATATCTCCTTTTTTGAACTTAATTGTTCTGGATATAATTTGGTAAAGTATTCCAAAGACTGATTGTATGTATAAAAAAACTGGCGTTGTGACATAAGAGTCCTATGTCTATGTTGGATAATTTTCTTACCGCAGTTGGATCTTGCAAATCTAATACTGCAAAATAAGTATGTTGGCTGTTCTGTGTTAATATTTAAGAGTTTATCTAAATTAATTCCAAATATCCGGTAAGAAAATTGTGATATATGGTCGCGAAGTCCTTTAATAAATACATATCTAGCTATATTATTGTAAGCCAAGTTGAGTTCACGCTTATCATCGGTATCAAAGTTTGCGAAAATTTCAGATCCGTATAAAAGAACAGGACTCAATGAACTGGAAGAAAATCAGTTGCATTCGTATGGCAAAGGGAGACGAATCTATTACAGCCCATGAGTTTCGAAGCATACCGTAAACTCTACCATTGATGAAATTAAAGTGGTTAGACCACGTTAGCCGACCATTAAAGATAATACCAAGATTGGTTGCCGACTCAACAAAGTCTATTCTATTCCCCCTGATAATTATATCTGGCGCAACAAATGCTCTCTTTGTTCTAGAGAACAATAAACATTTAGATTTAGATTGATATATATGAAGTCGATTGTAAATCACAGTTGATCGAGTCTATACTAAGATTGATATTCTCATACAAGTGCTCCTATAAAGTTGAACGTCATCAGCGTACATGTGTACGCTACATTCATCCAATACATCAGGTAGGTCGTTAATGTATATGCAAAACAAAAGAGGCAGTAATATTGATCCCTGAGGAATACCCCGTCCAACTTTTAGCGAATTGGAGATGTTGCCGTTTAGGTAAACTCGTTGTGATCTGTTCTTAAGATAAGAGCGTATAAGATTACAAGCCGAATTAGAAAAATGAAAGAGGGTCTGTAGCTTCTTCAATAATATTTTGTAATCAACCGTATCAAAAACCTTGGTATGATGCAAAAGAACTAAAAACGCTATGTAATTTTATCCTTGAATGTCCCTGTTTTCGTAATTTCCTTGATATTTTGTGCTCCTATAAAGTTGAACGTCTTCTTTTTTAGAACAGCACTAATTAATAAAAATTTATAGAAAAAAATATAAATAAAAATATATATATAAAAATTATAGATTGTGGAGCTATACAACGTCAGCACATTTTTAAAAAGGAAGAATAACCGGTTTTAAAAAGGAAATTACATTTTAGAATTGGTTTTTATTGCAAGGATTTAGCGGCGAAATAGGCATATCCGGGTGGCTGGATAGTGGCATTGAAATACTGAACCTTTTGGGAATATTGGGAGTATTAAACTTATTGAACTCGTAATATTATTTCTCACGAAAATTCATACATCCGTTTCGGAGCAGCGTGCTTCATAACAGACACCATTTAAATCTTCGCGAAAAATTTTTCAGAATCGGAAATATCACCGAAGGTAATATTACCATACTTTCTGATGGCGAGGCGACTATTCAACATAACGAACAGTCCTAGTTTTCGTTTCCACTTTCGAAAGACATATTTTTTTTTTGGAACCGGCTCGATTGGTTGTTTGCATACAAAGTTTTCTATAATCTGGAAAATATTTGGAAGCAACATTTAAACATAGAAAGGTATTAGTTTCTTAAGCCATCCAAAACTATATCATTCCTAAGCAAGTCAATTCTCAATTGTAAATATAGTTTAAAAAAATTGTAATTGAAGTAAAATTTTTCGACACTATCTTTGGCGCCGTAACCAAAACAAGTAAAATTAAAACAGTTGTTTTTACTCCTTTCCTTTCCTTTTATTTTCCCAATCTTTTATTTTAACTCTTAATTGTGTACATTTTATTTACTTATTTACATAATAATTCGGTAAGGTTCACTAATACCTATAAGAAATGATCTCGATCTTTGTGAGAATATTTGTCAAGTTCTATACGCTGTCTATATACTACATATATAATGTATATTATACATATTATTAGGTTAATAGGTACACTTGAAAATATTACTACCAATTTTCCTCTGGGTTGTACACATGCTGCTCATAACTACAATCACATTTTGATCATGTTCTCTTTGTGCCGACCACTGATTTATACTAACTTGTTTTAGGTCTGGCAACTTTACGATTTTTCTATGTAGCATTTTTTTTTACTTGTTTTGTTAATTTAAATGCATTAAACAGCTTTATGGCGGAAAAACTAGGTCGCATGAAAATACGAAACTTCGCTCCCAAAGTTTTCTGATGCCTATTTATATCTAAAATTAATTTACTGGATCTTGTAACAGTGACTTTCGAGCTTTGACTATTGATAGCAGCTATTTAGCTGAAGCTATGTTAATCTGTCAAATTAGTTGTTATTCATTCAGACTGTTTTGACGAAATAACCATGGACAGATATAGCATTTAAAAAGTCTTGTAAATAATGAAAATGTTTTAACAAAATAGGTGTTATGTTTATACAGTGCGCTTGTCCATTTCACGATCTCCATACCTATCATAACGAGAGGACTGTTCGATATCGATTGCGCGTCACCCACAAAAACTAGGTCTTCCGCAGATGAACAACCCAGGAGCTGTAAATTTCATCGAACACTCGCCTTTAGCGATGAGACCAATTTTTGGATGTATGGATATTAGAGATCAGCAATAAATAGTTTTTTCGCTTTTCAGAACTACTCATGAAATTTTGAGTATTAGTAAGTCAACAGTGTTGAAAATCAACTACTCTGATTCATTCGTACTCACTACAACATTGATTTATAAGTACAATTGGCAATGAATATGAGTACAACGTTGACATCAAACTAATAACATTCGAAATATGTTTGATTCATATGCCTACTCATTCAGATTCATAAATTTAGAAAAATACTTATAATATGTACTCATAAATGAAGCATTTATCAAAATTTACAGTGTTAGTTGCTGTTCCATTTATCATCGGCGAGCACTATAGCTTCAGTATTACCAACTTGTTTTAGGCTGAATTTAATACCTACCTGCTACCTCATGTGAAAGTGGATATTATGCACGAGCGATTTGTAAGCATGGTCATCCCACGTGAAAGTAATGTTTGCTGGCCACAGGGATCGTGCGATGCCCCTCGTCAGGATAGTATTTTTTTACATAAGTTTACAGATAGGAAGCACTTAATGAAAGACCCAATATACTTTTTTAATAGTGGCTATTTTCAACCAACGTTAAGTTTCCTTTTATGACCCGGACCGTTTAAAATTTTTGCATTTTTTTCTCTTCAATTTAAGGCGGTTAAACTCTGCTGTGGTAAATTTAGTATAAAGTTTTTATTGCTTTTTTTGAAATATTTTTCTTGTCTTTTTTGTGCCAAAAACAACAAATACTAGCATCTTGTGCAAAACAAAAAGCAATTAAATGTCACAATAAAAACTTTAGACTTCTGTTATTATATGACATATTAATTCAGTTTTAATCCGTTAAAATATTTACTAAATGCTTTGAAGCGTGAAAACAATTTCAATATAGAAAGTAGTGAAGAAGATCAAAGTTTGTCGAATTTGTTCAGTTGTAGCAGTTGTTGGGTGCTGTCCATTATCCTCCCGCATTATCCATGGCTTCCAAAAATATCACTTTAGAACCGAATACTCAAGTTCCTGCCGTATTGTTTGATCTTGACCACTCTGTGGTCACTCTAATTACTCATTCGCGCTGCAAGGCAGTTTCAAAAATAAGAGAGCTTACTGGTGCTGTATAGGCTACAGTAAAAGAGGAAGACCTCCAAATAGTAGTCTCCATTGTTTTTGGTCCTCGCCACTACATGCAACGATCTTAGGTCGTTGTAGGACAGTTTCTCTATTGCCAAAGTTATTTATCCCCAAGCCCGTTTATATACCTTATCCAACTCCACCTAACTCGTTTATATTTACAAAATGTTGTATGTACCGTCGATTATGTATTGTAAATTTTTGCATGAAGTCTTTAATTTCAATGCATCGATATTTTATCGTTGTTGATCAATAAAAGAAAATATCGAATGGATTTAAGGATTTTCAATGACTGTCACTCTTTTTTCTTTCTTTTCTTTTCACTCTTATCGTATTTCACATTATTTCTTACACACATACATACATAATTGGTCATTACAACTCTTCAGTCAAGATTACGATCTAGTTTCTCACAACCTTTATGTTGTGTGTATTAATTGTATACATGAGTGTCGGGACCAACAGGCACGACAGATTTTTGTGAAACTTTTCATAGTAATTTTATTTACTCTTAGAATTTTTGCCAGAAAATTGATGAGAAGAAGTCGCCGAAGAAATATATATTTTTTTATATTTCGTTTTGTCTGAGATGTCTGATCTGGAGTTAGAACCACTGCCTCGCTTCTAATAAGCCTATACTCTACCAACTAGACTACGCGGACTTTCTTATTAACTGAAAATAGTTATCGTCGGCATCAGTTACATTTGTAAACCTTGCTATGTATTAAACCACAGATCATATTAAAAGGACACTTATTATTATTTACTGAAATCGTTTAGTATCCTTAAGGATTTTTCGTAATGCCAATAAAAGTTCGTTTCCTCAAGCGTTAAACAACAAAAGATTAAAAAGAAAAGTAGTTGACAGCATGCACTGCAACACTTAACTTGCCACAAGACTATCATTCGCAAAGCAAAGGGCTAAAAAATGTTAATCTTCGCTGCTTTATAACCATGTTCGCGCAAGAAACAGTGAGTGAAAATAAACGAAATGAAAAACCACAACGAGCTAAATAAATGACAGTGTAACTGCCAGAATAAAAACAAAATGAAAATGTTGTTTTAATTGTTACAATGTATTAAAGAAATGTTGATTAAGATGAAGCGTTTGTTTTTCTATTTCTTCATTTTTTAATACATCATAAGCAAAAGAAATAAGAAAAATAAGAAAATTAAATGAAATAAAAAATTGCAAGATTATATTATGGCTGCAATTAGTCGAGTGACACTAATACTTAAGGATTATTTATATACAGTTCTCCCACCCGCAGATGTCATTCTCTTCTCTGTTGCAATTATTTCGTTGATTGCAAAGGATATGATGATGAAGCATTTAGAAAACAAAGGAGTAATGAAATGCTTTTTAATCTTCTACAAAGGCGTGAATAAAATGGAGGATGAACATTTGTTTGTAAATCGTCCGTTCATGTTCGATACATATTACAGCCAAACTTTAGTCCATTACAGCTGTGTTAACTTGATAAAATATTGCAAGTATTACTTTTTTTAATATTATTATATGTCTTGGCAATTTCATACATACATTTATGAAAATATAAATTAATGCTACCACTCAAAGTAATAGTCTAGTAGGCAGTGTGTTGGTTTATTAAATAAAATTTCAATGAAAAGTTTCTCATAAAGTTGATGTTCGGAGTCGACATTAAATTGTAGATGCTACCAATTATGGATAAAATAAACACACACCAATTAAGTAATTACGTAAGCAACACTTACACCAGTATACTATGTACGATCAATATTCCGATCGAACAATCCATAGGTGGACAATTAGTTAAAATGCTTGTGGTAAATAGAGGCATATGCGATCTGACTGCCCATTATTTAAAAGAAAGTTCTTTTATTTGGTTTTCAAGTGTAAATTTCTTCAGTAAAAATAGCAACTTTAGGTAGGTGGCAATGACAAAAGTGAACAGTAAAGTTTGACAATTTACCATGAGTAGACTAATAAACAATTGTCAATCATCGAAATTTCTGATCAAAATTCAACAATCCTTTATGGCTCAATGGGTATGCTACCCAACACAACTGCCAAATACGATGTAAGAAGCAGCTACATATATACTTATAAACAGCTGTCAAGGCATTCTGAAAAATGTAGGCTGGAGGCATAACCAGATCGTATTTCTTTAAGAAAAATTAAAATTCTAACATAACAGTGAATGAAGCAAGATACCGTGCGATGAGACCTTTTTTTTGCCCAAAATGGAAGACATAGACTGCGTTGACATGTGTTTTCAACAAGACAGTGCCGCCTGTCACAATACACACAATATTATGAAGCCTTTGACATACGTATCTGATAAGCAAATAATCTTACATTGTGGAGCAGTCCATTGGCTGCCAAGATCATGGGAGAGATGTGTATCTTTTTGTGGGAATACATATACAGACACAATGCACCCATGATTCTAACCTTGTAAGACAATATTACATCGATGTTGGGACGATATATTTGAAAAAGTCTCGCTAAAATTAGTACTCAACGATGGATCACCTAATTTTACAATAAATGTCTTGTTTTCGCAAGTTTTCTATCAAGACCTAAACGCTTAAAAAATTAATATATAGTGTCCCATAATCCACTGCACAATAGTTGGTTAAGTCGTCATAGTCAATAGGTTGTGTGTTGGTTTATCAAACGAGAGTCCGTGGTCCAAATCCTAGCTTAGACAACTCTAACAAAAAGAAATAAGGCAAAAATATTTCTTTTGGGACCGCTAATCATGCATACTAATAACATACGCATCGTGGGTGGTGTGATAAGTTAGGTTGAAATGACCAATTAATTAATACATCGCTCCTATTCCTATCGAACTATGATACAACCAATACTATAGTTCGCTGTTAAATTGGCTATTGACTGCAAATTGACGTTATTTATGACGCAAATGCATTAAAATATAAGATATCTGATAACATGCTCCTTACATATAATAGCGCACATTACATTGTATTATCGATTAAAAAATAAGACGGTCCACATTGCGATGGTACCATATTGTGTTAATATATATTATTGGGCTTATATATTAGCACTATTTTGTGTGCGTCTGAGATATCTCGGTAATCATCGGTTTATATGTCATCGGTGAATTCGTAGCATAAAAAGTCAAGAGGTCATGTGGGTTGAAGTACTTACCCTATTACGTTTTAAAAAACCTATGCACTTGAGTGATTCTATCGACATCTGAAACCACAATAGTTTCATCGAAATTATAGTCCTGTAGCTAGGGATGCAAACTGTATACACATTGATGTTTACAAAACTTAATCGTTTATCAGTGTTTATTGAAATCGATGTTTTTATGAAAGTTGTAATGTTCATTGCCATAATAAGCCTAATTAACGTTAATAATCATCACGCACGGCATAGTGAATAATCGGTCTTAAACATTTTTACTCCAAACTCCTATAAAACAGTAATTTTTATGTGGACGCACATGAAGCGTGGAAAAGAATTGTTTCGAGGTAAAATCTTTTCGAATGTTCTAAAGATATGTGTTGAATGCGTTATTTTACAAACCAGAAATAACTCCGTTCCTATTTAATCATTTTAATTTGTAGGGAGTCGCCGCAGTCTAGTAGGTGATGTGTTGGCTTAATTAGACGTAAAGCCCGGGTTCGTATCCCAGGTCAGACATCAAAAAGAAATATGAAAAAAAAAATATTTCTTCAGCGACTTTCTCTCAGCAGATTTGGGAGTAAATAAATCGTCCATGAAAAAGTTTCTCAAAATCTGTCGTTCGGAGTCGACGTTAAACTGTAGGCCTCGCCACTTAAGTATAAAATTAAGGCACAAAACATGAGTGGTGTGAGAAGCTAGGCCTTAATCCTGACTGAAGGATTGTAATGGCCAATTATGTATGTACTAGCTAATACCCGGTGTGCTTCGCTACCCCCATCGGAATTAAATACATATCTCGTGATGCAACTGGAACGCCCACCATCAAAATTGTTACGCCATTGTTGGGGTTCTGGAGTTCTATCAGCATGAATTGCGATTATGTGGTCATCTATATCAGATCTGTAGTTAAATGCAATACCTGAGTATCCATGAAAAACATTACGTCGATTCACCGCCATTCGATTATGATTTTGTTCTTTGCTGCTCTTCTTGTTGATGTTCGAATCCACTGACTTTCTACTCGTGATTCAAGTTGGACTTCTTTTTCATTAGCTCGTGCTGTTGTGGTACCTTCATGTTCCAAAGGTGTCTCGGTAGCTCGTGCGGTTGTCGCATATTGTCGAAGGCTTTCCAGACGTCTTTTACGTTCTGAAGGTGTTTCTGTGGCTCGTGACGTTTCAATACGATTTCGCTGGCTTTGTAGTCGACCTTCATGTTCCAACGATGTCTCGGTAGCTCGTGGGGTTGTGGCATGTTGTCGAAGACCTTCAAGACGTCTTTCGCGTTCTGACGGTGTTTCAGAAGCTTTTAAGGCGCTCTTGGCTTTCTGAAAGTGTTTCAGTAGCTCTTGCTGTTGTGGCGCGTTGTCGTAGGCCTTTAAGGCATTCTTCACGTTGTGATGGCGTTTCGGCGGCTCTAAAGGTTGAAGCTCGACTCCTTGCAGTCCTGAGGCGACTTTCACGTCTTCCGAACTTTCATTTGCTCTCTGGAATTGCAAACGCAATGCATTTTAGATGCTTTTATTCGGGGCATTTTTACAAATTGTT
This sequence comes from Sarcophaga rosellei, assembly GCA_930367235.1. Classification (NCBI taxonomy): domain Eukaryota; kingdom Metazoa; phylum Arthropoda; class Insecta; order Diptera; family Sarcophagidae; genus Sarcophaga; species Sarcophaga rosellei. Next base: position 41,545,766 of record OV884020.1, on the reverse strand, counting down.
GCAAAATAAATGTCACTCAGGTAACGTTTAACTCGTTTAGAATCAAAGATTCAACTGAATTTCAAAACCGAATGCGTGTTATATTTATTTCTTTATATTTTACCTAATATGAAATCGGTTCAAGTCAAAAACCTTTTGAAGAAAATTAATGCTATTAAAATTTAACAAATAATTGTGTTTGCATCGGTCGCAGGTAATGTTCTTAAAGAGTTTTGCAACTACTTATTTTATTTGGGAAAAATATTGACAGTTTACATTTTATTACTTAGGTAATTAAAAGTAATTAATGTTACATTGTTACATGCCCATTCATCGCCAAATAAAATGCTGATTATGAAACTTACCTGATCTATTTTTCAAGATATGCGACAAATAACAAATATTTTTATTAGTTACCCATTTTTAGAAATAAACAATAATATAACTTTTAAATATGTATATGTGTATGTATATAAGATCATAGTTTAAATAGTATGAATTTTAGTACTTACTATGTACATGAGTTGAAAATTTCAAACTCAATAATTTAAGGGTCATATACCTTACTATTGCATATTTCAAGATATAATAATTTCTACACCCACAAATCAGAGAGGCACCACCTTCCTATAGCTGGAATACAAAATTGGGGACTCTAGCTTTTATAGTTTTTTTATACAGATTTTAATAATTAGTTCATATGGAGTTTGCCACGCCCCTAATGCTTGATAGCCCATTTTTAACAAAAATATTGATATTGAACCTTTAGATATTCGTACAAAATTTTAGCAGTCTAAGTGTTCTGGTGTTCTAGATATGCAGATTTTAGTATTTACTTCATATGGGAGGTGCCACGCCCGCTTTTGCTGAACTTCCTATTTTTGTCCAAAATATTTATATTTAAACAAAAGTTATTTATACAAAATTGGGGACTCTAACTGTTAAAGTTCTTCAGTTAGGCAGATTTTAGTATTTACTTCATATTGAAGGTGCATTGTCCTCTAATGATGGGTCACCTATTTTTGTCCAAAATTTTTATATTAAAACCGTAGTTACTTGTACAAAATTTGAGGTATCTTGCTGATATAGTTTTTCCAATATATCCATTTTGTTATTATCTTACAATAGTAAGTTATGTAGTATATGTGGGAGTGGCACCTCTCTCATTTGAAATATCAACATAAAAAGTAGGAAAATCGGTTCAGCCGTTTAGTCGTCTATAAACTTCAAACATACAAACAAATGCACATTAATTTTTATATATAGGTGATGACCGAGATAGAAGAAGTTTTAAATTTAATTCATATGGGAAGTACCACAGCCTTTTCCTAGTCAGCCCATTTTTGTCTAAAATATTCATATTGATACTAAAGTGGATTCGAAAAAATTTTAGGGCTCTAACTGTGATATTTTCTTAGATATAATAATTTAATATTTTTTATATTGGAGGTGACACACCCACTATAGCCAATCCGCCCATTTTGTTTATATATACGTCAAAGTCGCCCATACAAAATTCGCAGTTTATGAGATATGCGACATTAAATACTTATTGAAGCACCCCGCCTTCTTGAAATTTTAAAATAAAAAGTAGCCTATAATTCCTTCCAGATATACAGGAAGGTACTGTCAAAACTTCAAGAAAATCGGTCCAGCCGTTTAGCCGTCTATAGACTTCAAACAAACAAACCCACAAACAAATAAACACACATTCATTTTTGTTTATATAGATGTAAAATTCATTAAAAAAACTACATATGTGACGTATGAGTGATATCCAATTCCATTAAGTTTTATCAAAGAATATGGATATAAAGAACACGCATTATGTAGAAGTAGCATTACGACCCGCTCTCACCAAAATCTTTTTAAAAAATCATTTCTGGCTAAGGGGGGCGGAAGACAGAAGGAAAATAAACACAAACAAAGAGCGTAACAATGTGTTGCTCTCATCATACTTGCCAAGTAAAATACGGTGGTTTTAGGTTTTTAGCGCAGTACAATTGTTCTATACTTTTCGCTCACATATACAATGGTGGCCACTAATTTAAGACACGACATATGATGGACTTATTTGTGATAATTGAGAAATCTCAAGAAACCCCTGATATTTCGGAAAAATATACTTTGGAGTTTTGCCGCTTCGGCTCTGATGGAAAGCAGTACGTCTGGCGTCCTCCAAACCTAGAGCATCATCCAAAGTACACCCTAAAAACAACATGGTGGTGGAAATGTGACGGTGTGGGCAGCATTTTCCTGGCATGGTGTAGGTCCCATTTGCAATATAAATTCTAAAATGGACCACCATGTTTACAAAAATCTTATAACAGACCCAATGATACCATTCGCTGAAGACAACATGCCTCTAATATAGAAATTTATGCATGATAATGACCCTAAGCACATATCACGTCTAGTGAAGAGTTGCTTAGAAGAAAACGATATCATTGTTCTTAAGTGGCCAGCTCAATCCCCGGACCTCAATCCAATTGAGAACTTGTGGAATGATGTTGAGGAATATTTACGAACAGTTAAACCAAAAAATTCAAGCGATTTGTGGGAAGAAATCCAAAGGGTTTGGTATGCAATTCCAAAGCAACGTTGTGTGGCATTAGTTGAAAGTTTACCAGGGAGATGTGCTGCTGTGATGAAAAATAAGGGATTTCCCACTAAATACTAGGATTTTTTTTATGAAGCTGAGCTTAATTTAGAGAATAGTGTTATATTATGCCTATGTCTTAAATTCGTGACCAGGTAAAATTTGTGTTTATGTATATAATATGTAAATAAAAATTCTTAACCGAATATAGGTAAGAAAATATTATTAATTTTTCTTCATAATATTACTAAAATCCTAAAAAAATATCATGGACCCATAATTTTTCGATAAAATGTAAAAATTATCTCAAATAACACAGTCATATGTCGCGTCTTAAATTCGTGGCCACCACTGTACATATTATTGGGTTAATAAGTAGATTTGAAAATATTACTAACAATTTTCCTCTGGGTTAAACATACCTGTCATAATTTTTCTCATGTCCTCTTTATGCCGACGTCTGAGAATAAGTGATTTGAGAACAGTGTTCCCGTTTTTGGTTATTTCTAACCAAAATTGCTTATTTTTTGATCAATGTGCAGATGTGTAGATTTTTTTCGTTTTTTCTTTTTCTTTTAAAAAAAACCTATTTTTTGTTTCATTTTTTATTAATTATAATTTAAATCTTTATAATCTTTATCCTTCCCTTCTATCTATCCTCCCGCGTCGTGAAATATTTTTGAAAAATATTCCCAAATATGCCAAAATTCACATTCTTTATACTTTATTTTCTTTGGTTTTATACATCAGGAATCATAGATAGCATACTTGTAGGGGTAACTACTATGCGTATGAGTAATATATTTCTAATGCAATTAAATATTAAGTACTAGCTGTACCCTGCGCACGTTGTTGCTCCATCAACTAAAATAAATTTGAAGAAAAGACATTACACAAATATTCAATTAATATTGAATCATTTTATTGATTTTGTTTCCTGTTGTCCAGATGATTAAGACGAACGGGCCTGAGTAGTTCGCATTCGATCAGTTTCTAATCTCACTTCTCGTTGTTCAAGTGATTCATGCGAACGGGTCTCAGCGGCATGTACTCGAAGATTTTCAAGTCTCAATGCTCGTTGCTCGTGTGATTCTGAGGGTCGTAATGCTCCTTTCTTCTGTGCTTGAGGTGTAGGCCGACCAATGTCTTGTCATTCATTTTGAATAATTTTCAGTGGCACCATCTACCGGAAATTAATTGCAACAACCTTGAAACCTCCGTCGACTCATGCGCAACAAATTTCCTAAAGATCATATCATGATTAAATGCACAGCTTACGATTTAAATCATTTTTATAAATTATCAGTGGTGGCACCTGTCCGAAATTGGTCGTACCAACTTAGGAACCTTCCTGGGCTCATGAGCAACAACTTTCCTGAAGATCATAACATGATCAAATACACAGTTTACGATTTAATTAATTTTTAGTAATTTAAAGTGGCACCACCTGTCGGATATTGGTCATACCAACTTATGAACCTTTCCGGGCTTATGAGCAACAACTTTCCTGAAGATCATAACATGATCAAATGCATAGTTTACGATTCTTTTAATTACATACAAACAAACATTCATTTTTATATAGTATAAAACAAAAGTCTATGAGTTTAATTTTGGTTATATTTTTTCTTATTTGGTGATTTTTTCACAAATGTTGGTTACAAAATTTTTTTCGTGGCAACACTGTTTCAGAAGAATAAATAAAAAATTAGTCAAACAACAAAAACGCACGATGAGAACAATTGAGAACATTGTTACGCTCTTGGTTTCTTTATCTTTCCCTTCTATCTTTCCTCCCGCGTCGTGAAATATTTTTGAAAAATATTCCAAAATTCAAATTCTTTATACTTTATTTTCTTTGGTTTTATACATCAGGAATCATAGATAGCATACTTTAGGGGTAACTATGCGTATGAATAATATATTTCAAATGCAATTAAATATTAAGTATGTAGTATGTAGTATACATGGGCATGGCCCCTCGCTCATTTGGAGTATCAACATAAAAAGTAGCCTATAACTCCTTCCAGACATACAGGAAGATACTGTGAAAATTTCAAGAAAATCGGTTCAGCCGTTTAGTCGTCTATAAACTTCAAACATACAAACATACAAACATACAATCAAACACACATTCATTTTTATATATAAGATGTAGTATGTAGCATACGTGGGCATGGCCCCTCGCTCATTTGGAATATCAACATAAAAAGTGGCCTATAACTCCTTCCAGACATACAGGAAGATACTGTGAAAATTTCAAGAAAATCGGTTCAGCCGTTTAATCATCTATAAACTTCAAACATACAAACATACAAGCAAACACACATTCATTTTTATATATAAGATGTATGTAATTTCTAGAATAATACTTCTTTATTCATAATTCGTATAAGGATAGCTGGTTCCTATGCTGCTGATACAAGTTTCTTTCAACGACTACTTCATAAAAAAACTAAATATATTGTTACGAAAATGGAAATGGTGTAACATCTTTTAACATTAAAATTATAAACAAAAGCTATAAAAACAAAAACCACATACCAACACCAGCAGTAAGGCAGTAAAAGGCAAGTAAGCAAGAGGCAACAACACACAACGTAAACAAAATACACAAACAACAATGAAACACCGATAGAGATCTCGAGAAGGCGAAAAAACGAACATTCGAGTTCAAGAACATTCATCAGACTGTTTACGCCTGCATATAGAAAGGCAAGACAAAGCAGGCAAGGAGTAGCAAGAATTCAGTCAGTCTTGTGTGAAGAGAACAGTCGTGGTTTGAAGATCTCCGTTGTAAAGATGTGCCGAACAATTGTTAGTGTTTACACAATAAGAGTTGTATACAGTGACACACAATATTGTGCGAACAATAAAGAATTTATTTGAAACTAAACACATATTTATTTTTATTTTGTTTGCAATCAACGAACTCATATTTTAAACGTTTTTAAAAAGGTAAAAACGTAACAATATTCTCAAACTTATACTCTATACTGATTATAGGATTTAGTGCTTTCGCCTTATTAACTAATAATTGTGAGTTAAATATTACAACTCCGTTTATTATAATTCATCTACATTGTTAAATTAAAAATTACGTACAAAATAAATGCATTAGTACTGCTACGCCTGTACAATATTTTTTTGTTTAAAAATTGAAAGGTATAAAGGTATAACAACTTTTGTTTACAAACCTAAAATAACGACACTCCAAACAAGATGTTTCTGTTATGTTAATGCTATCGAATCAATAATTACATTTTAGTATTTTGAAAAGAAATTGAAAATAAATTTTTTTTGTTCCAAATTTCGGTTTTGTGATGCATAAATAATTAAATTGTAATAACATTCAAACTTAATACACTCTAAATAATGTATACTTTCCTTTTGCTCTTAAACTGTATTTGAAACTTTACATACATACATAATTGGCCATTACAACCCTTCAGTCAAGATTACGGCCTAGCTTTTCAACCTTACGTCCTTTTTATTTCCACCTTAAAAATGCAAAAAAGAAATCGTGATAATATCTGGTTCAGAATCCTTCTTACTTGAGTTCATGTTAATGTAGTTAATTTTTGTTAATGAAACAATTGCAGCACTTAAATGCTTTTGAAAATCTCAAGTCTGCATTTAACAGCATTAAACACTTCATGGTAAAAGGAATTCAAAGAAACTTAAACAAAAATGATTCGTACAAAAGCTACACTAATTTGAAATTTAGAATTAGAGCGACAAACTACAAGGATATTTCCGAAAAACATATTCTCATCGTAACTTTTACAAAGAATATCTTCATCCGAAATGATGATATTTTTTGGCAAAATCAACATCATCATGCAGTTTCTCGTTGGCCCAATAAATCGAAACGTTGCACAAGCGTAAATCGATTCATTACGTTCGGTGGAGATAATGTACTGAATTTTGTGACAGAATAGCATGACATAAGTATTGCCAGATTCGAAATAAGGGTTCAAATTTAAACCAATATTTCATTTTCGGGAAAGAAAATATCTAAATTTTTATTAAATGATTGCAAATATGTTTTTTATCACAGAGCAATTCTATCATTCTCATTCGCTTCACCTGTTTTTGGCTGTCGCTTTAAATGTGTTTTAAAATAGTTTCCTCAGAATGTTGTGGTTTCATTGCATCAACACAAATGCATTGCAATTTTATCTACTCTATCTCTACCTATTTTATCCTCTCTATTATTTGGTTTGCCTTTTTAAGTGAAAAGAATTTCAAACAAAAATCTTATTTTTATAACTAGGGAAAGAGAGAATAAACAAAACTTAATTCTATTTTAAATCTTCGCTTTTATATGTCTTCTTTAAAACGCCAGTATGTTTCTCATCAGGCCATAAAGATACTGTCTACAAAAACTTCTTTTGTAGACAAAAGATATGAAATTGCATATCAAAGGAAAATTCCGTTCTGACCGATCTTTTTTTATCTTAAATATCGTATTCAAGATTTATGTTCTTCATCTCTAATGGTTGTTTGGTATGCTTTAAAGACTTTCTTCTTCTCCTATATAGAGCAATTAAATTTTTAATAAAAAATGTTGATTTTAAGAAAAAATATAAACAAATAGGCAAATATGCGTGCATCAGATAACATGATTATATCTACACTTCCGAAAATTCGACTTTATGAGGTTCTTAGGGCCATCATTAAAACTTGCAGTTAAGCTTGGGTTAAAGGTACCTTTAGCTAAAGGGAACTGAAAAGCTACCTTTAACTTATTTTCTTTATTATAACTTACAGATAAAATAAATTCAAAAATATGGTAGTGCCGGAGCAATGCCGATAAAACTGTTCAATTAAACAAGATTTTTTTAGCGCAGTGGCAACGATGGGCTTGTTTTTTTTTTTTTTGTTGTATATGCTAATTTTGTTTAAATTTGAACTTGCCATTTTGAAAATTATATATTTTGCGTATATCCAAAGCGCTTCAGACTTTTCTGGTGTATTCACTTTTTCATCTCTCAAGCTTTTCAAAGTTTTTAGCAGCACGTCACAAACAGTAATTTGTTGCCAAATTTTTATTATTTCAGAAACTAGACATTCCACTACTGCTGAGAATACTCTACAATATCCAGTCTTATTCGAGTTACAAGATTACTAGCTTGTTTGAGGTTTATATCGAACATAAAGAATCTACATTCTCTGATGTTCTTAGCTGTAGATTTTCTGTGCTGAAACAGCTGATATATTCTTTAATTTTTTGTCAACTAAAATTCATTCTAATTTCTGAGAGGTGCTACCTAATTCTTAAATTGTAACAATAGTAGACGTTCTTGAGATCGAGCTCTTCATTTCGCTCTTTCCTCCATACTAATAAAGTACATCCAACACATTATTCCAAAACTTAATAGACATGCTTAAGTATGGAGGAAAAAATATAAAGAGCTCAATCCAAAGAACTTGGGTGAAAAAGTGGCCTCGGTAGTACCACATGTGGACAGTTTGGAATTTATTGAGTTAATAATGAGTGATAGAGAGTATTTATACGTTTTAGAGAACAAATCCATCAAAAGTTTGAAGGAATTAAGAATTCGTAAAGATTATTACCTCTAATAAGTCAATGAACCCAATCATACTGCTGCAAATGTTAAGTCCTCACAGGCTTAATACCTTTGCAATAAGTCCCGGTACTCCAAGATAGTATTGCTCATGCCTGCTTGCTTGCCCATGAGTACATGGCGGCAAATATCCATAGAAAACGCTAAACAAAACTGATACATTCAATGCCAAATTGGTTAATTGGAGTGGTTGAGCTTATTGTTACGAAAATGGAAACGATGTACATCGTTTAACATTAAAATGAGCAAAAGCTACGCAAACAAATACAACGAACTTGTTACAAGTAAACGAACAACATCAGCATGAAAGAAAAGGGGATAGACAAGTAAGCGAGAACGCAACAACAAGCAATGTGAACAAAATACACAAACAACAATGAAGTTGCTATAGAGTTCTCGAGAAGGCGAAACCCCGAACGTTAGACTTCAAGAACCTTCATCAGACTGTTTACGTGGGCATATAAAAAGGCAAGACAAGGCAGGCAACGAGTAGTAAGAATTCAGTCAGTCTTGTGTGAAGACGCGTTGCGTGTGAAGAAAACAGTCGTGGTTTGAACATCGTCGTTGTAAAGATCTACCGACAATTTGTTAGTGTGTAGGCAAACAGAAGTGTAATGCAAATTATTGTTGGATTCATCTAGTTGAAAACGGTGGCACACAAAAGTAGTGCGAACAATATAGAGTTTAATTGAAACTAAACACATATTTGTTTTTTTATTGTTTGTGTATATTGTAACAATATCCAACTAAATACTGGGTATAACATTTTAATATAATGGGCTTTTGAATTTTAAATTTACTATGAGTTCTTCTTGGGGGTATCAACAATTTTGCGGAGCATAAATATGGAGTCACCAGACACTTTTCCTTATTTTATAATAAAATAGAAATAATTTTATAAAATAAATATAAAAACCACAATTATTTTTACATACTATTGCTTGAAATTGCTAAAATATATAGTCTATACCTAGACTTTTGTTGTCCATTATATGTATATCAATTTTTTCATACATATTTCATTTTTATTTAATATTTCAATGTATATGGTTCATCATCCAAGTTAAAATAATTAGCAATGTCAAATCTGTCCTACTATGTGGGCCAAGTTTATCATTCATGGAGATGGATCCTACACACTTTCCTTTTATATTGCTGTAGGATCTGTTGTATTACGATTATCGCCTATAAAATTATTCACTTTAAAATTATCGCTCATGATGCTCAGATTGATATATTAGGTCAGAGCAACATCGATTATATGCAGATCTTTTGGTCACAATGCCAAATTGGTATCTGTTTTACAATAAGTATTCTTGAAACAATCATCAAATAACTTTCAAGTAATTCAAACGTTTCAATATCGAAATATTAGGAAGTTTGTGTTTCGCAGCGTTTTTCACAGTTTTCTACAAAAACTTAATCCACCAAACAATATTGTCTATATTTTGAAATCGCTGAGTTCTCCTCTTCTGATTTAAATACTCTTTGTTTAATGAAACCTAAAGCACGCGAAGAAAAGGAGTGGTAAGAAATTAAGGTGGCAGATGCTTTGTTACAGTCTTATGTTCTCTAAAGAAACGAAAAGAAATTTCTTTTAAATTGACTTTGTCTACTTAAAGTATCTTTAAAATAATTTAAAATTTTTATTTGAAATAATAAGTTATTGCAACCATAAAATGTCAATTATTATGCAAATACGGAAGGGATAACATCATTTACACAAAAATTAAAATATATTATCACTTCCTTTGTGAAAAATGTTTTCTTATATGAAAAAAATTTCTGGGATATTGCAAACGACCTTTTTTCTTTTCATCTTCGGAATGTTTTGAATTCTTTGAAATGGTTCCTAAATCATCATGTTCGTAATGAAGCATGCGTTAAAAATACCGATTTTGTTTTTTATTCAAATGTTATATAATAACAGTCACTTTTACATATTTCGTAAGAAAATTTTAATGAAGGGTCCGCCAAATAACTTTTTTTTTTTGAAAATGCTTAAAAAAAACTACTGAATATTTTCTCAAATTTATTTTTTTATTTGAAAGTACAATCCTTCCGGTTAATAATGGAAAATAATTTCATTTAAATGGCTGCTTCGGCTGGCCATGCAGTAGCCTATTTATTTTAAGCACATTATCGATTGTGTGCAGCTGTATTTCACCAGTGGCTTCACGAATATTGTCCTTTGAAGCGTCAATTGTCTCTGGCTTGTCGGCGTAACACTTATTTTTGACGGCACCCCACAAATAATAGTCCAACGGTATCAAATCGCAGCTCCGAGGTGGCCAAACGACATCAGCTCTGCGGCTGATAATGCGATCTTCAAAAACAGGGCGCAAAACATCGAGTGTAGCTTCGTCTGTGTGGCACGTAGCGCCGTCCTGTTGAAACCAAAAGTTGGCAATATCCTCCTCTTCAATTTTTGTGAACAAAAATTCGTTCAACATGGCCCGATAACGATCGCCATTGACTGTAACGGCCACTCCTTGTTCATTTTCGAAGAAAAATGGCCCAATTATGCCTCTGGACCAAAATTCGCACCAAACAGTGACTCGTTTTGGGTGCATCGGCTTTTCAATGTATGCGTGTGGGTTTTCTGTGCCCCAAATGCGATAATTTTGCTTGTTTACATACCCACCAAGATCAAATTGAGCTTCATCTGAAAAGATGTTTTTTTTTTGCCAAAATCGGCATCTTCTCTAAGTCGATCGCAGGCCCACTTAGCGAGGCGAATACGCATTGGATGGTCAATTGGCTTCAACTCCTGAACCAATTGGACTTTGTATGGCGTCATACCAAGGTCTTTATGCAAAATTCGTCTCAATGATGTCTCCGAAATGTTCAATGAAAATGACGGTGAATTGATGTTGATGGCGCTTCACGCACACTTTCTGCCACAGCAGCAATATTTTCGGGTGTATTCACTGTTTTTGGCTCACGCTTTGGTTTATTGATGAGGATGCCAGTTTCTTTCACCTTTTTCACAAGATAACGAACGTGATGCCTAACATACGGAGCTGACGGTGCTTCTCTTCTTCCAAAATCCGTACGCAATTTTCGCACACATTCTGCAACATTACCATGATTTTCAAAGTAATGCCGCAATATTTCCCAGCATTGTTCAAGCGTATACACAACCATATTCGTTCAGCGGAAGGCTAAAACTAATTATCTGTCAAATCAGACATGAGCTAAGTGTTACCATTCACGAAATAAGCACTAGTTGAAAAAAAACGTTAGATGGCGGACCCTTTAGAATAAAAAAATAAAAAAGGAATCAAGTGCAAGAGAGATTAAACTTATCTTTCGAGTGAAAAAGTCCCTTTCAGATATAAAGACATCTTATTAAAAAAATGAACAAATTCGATTATATGTCCACCACTGTATAAAATATTTTTTTTTTTGTTTTTTCCATCTCCATTACACTCACTAATCTCTATCGGTTGTGTAAAACAAGAGTCAGCTGTTAACAATTTTGTTGAAATTATAGTCGTTATTTGTTTGATGACAGAAAACGTTGTATTAAAATGCATATAAACTTACAAACGTAGACGTCAGATGTCACAAGCAGAAATTGTTTTAAGGACATTAACTAAATGATCATACACTTGAAATTTAAATGCAGACAATCAAGCACAGTTAGCTACTTCAAGAAATAAATATGCAGATTTTATTATATAAACGAAAAATAGAAAACATGAAAATGTCAAAACAAGGCCAAAAAACAAAACACATGCACATGTAGGAGGTATGTTCAAAAAATAAGATGAAATTTCAAATTTCGCGGGCTACGTAGATTCGATTATTAATCGTTTATTTTTTATGTTGGTACTCTTGTCTCGAAAAAGAAAGGTATAAATAAGACAAATGTTCTGTGTGTTTCTGCAATCGAAAAAATGGATCAAACGAGTCAAGTTCTGTGTAAAAAATTGAATTAAGTTCTCAAAAACTCTTAAAATGTTATGGAGAGTATTCTGAGTCCAAAAAATGTTTAGATGTGGTACAAGCTTTTCACAGAAACTCGAGAAAATGTGAATGATGGCGCTCGCCCTGGACGCCCCAGCACGTCATAGCTAATAAAAATTTGAAAGAAGTGAAAAAATGGTTATTGAGAGTCATTGAGTCACAGTTAGAGGAGTTGATCACGATGTAAGAAGCCTGTGGTAGTGAAGTTCGTTCCAAAATTGTAGAATTTTTAATAAAAAAAGAACATAAAATTTGATGCAACTTCTTTAATCCATTTTTTCACCATTGGCAGGAAGCCACCAAACATGCAAAACACTGGTCATATTTCTGTCTCTCTTTGCTGTATAGCTAAAACTGCGAACATATGTTCGAGACGAAAAAAAAGTACAGAATTAAAATGCAACTTATTTTTTGAAACGCCCTCGTATTCCCCATTTCGTTCTAGAATACAATTTCTTGAAAACTTGAACAGTTATTGATCCAATATTATTATTGGCCATTACTAGCTACACATTTTTTCCATCAATCATCATCAATGAATACAGCGGATGATGTAACAGCTCTCTGTCTAATGCTTGCGTTGTGTGCGCGTGCATTGTCATGTTGAGCAATTTCCTGCGTGTCTTGTGGCCCATTTAGGTCTTTTTTCGATCAATGCATGGTTAAAATTAATCACTTGTTGTCGGTAGCGATCTTTATTACGGGTTTCACCAGGTTTTATGAGCTAGTGATATACCACACCTTTTTTGTGCTACCGGACACATATCATTATCTTTCTGCCGCATCGATTAGTTAATGCAGACGAACTTAATGTTGTTCCGGATTAACACATAATTTTTTCCGATTAGGATCGTCACTAACCATTTGATGCAACACTGATTTTATGTATATTGTGTCTTTAAAGCAAAATTTTAAAACTAATTTCTCGGTTTTGCATCGGTTTGCCATTCAATTCATATGGATTCCATTTTCCAAACCTTTGGATCTTTCCCACAGCTTTTAGTAGGTCAGAAATTGTTTGTCCTGCAATATTTAATATTTCTGTCATTTATTTTTAATTCAAGGTGTCATTTAAATCCAATATTGTTTACAATTCGGCGTCTTCAAGCATTTTTGGTGGTTTTCCACGTCCTTCATTACTCACATCAAAATCGTTATCTCTGAACCGTCGAACTGTTCGATGCGACTGAAGCACTCTTCTTCAAATTCTCCATCTTTAAAAGCAAAAATGTGATGTTGTTTCTTCACTGGTTTGATGTGTACTGAGTATGTTTGACAGATGCCATCGCCAACACAAAGAAAAGTTAACACTCATACATACATACATGCATAATTTGTAATATGTTCGTCTGGTCTGAGTAACTTTCCTATAGTACTCTTGATTTATTTAAGAGCCTTAGAGTAGCAGTCGGCTCTACTATTTCCCCTACTTATTCTATATTTCTTTATTTTCCTTTCTCCTAATTTGTTAATAATTTAGTGACCTACAATAATATTAACAGTAATATCAATTTAGTTTGTAATACATTTCTAGTGACTCATATTAATCAACACAAGCCACTTGAAATTGCATAGTCTGCATATTACGGTTATATTTTGTGAAGTCACTTTGTATTTGTTTATTTTCATTTTTCTTTATCTTTTCATTTTTATATATGGGCCGTAATCCTGACTGCAGGCTAGCTAGCTTTTTTTTTGATGTCTGGCCTGGGGCTCGAACCCGGGCTTTACGTCTAATAAGCGAACACACTACCTACTAGACTACGGCGACTACTAAAGTTAATACTCGGTTACATTAAATGTTCCCCATAGAGACATTGTTGCATACATCATTACTCGGCTCAATGATGATATTAAGGCTGCTTATTTTATTTATGCAAGTTGTCGCCATAAATTCAAAAATTTTGTTTATTTAAGTGAAAATTTGTCCAGAGCGTGAGAACTAGGTTCAGTTCCCACTACCCACTTAAATACTCTCGCAATGGCGCAAGTGTACCACACTTTGTAACTTTTCACTACGGCGCAACTGGTCATTCATGAAAACGCAAATAAACTATAAATAAATAAATGGCGTGTAGATACGACACCAGCATCTGTGGACCAATAAGAGACTGCTGTATATATACAAAAACCATCTCGAAAGCGTTAGGAAAACTATTTTATTATTTAAACGTGTTATTGAATGTTATATACGTCTATAGTGATTGGGCAAAACAGAGTGCGTAAATGTCAATTAATTTGACTAACTTGTTGAAGTACCCTATCCTTTTGTTTATTTTATTTCACTGATTTCTGCAAAATGTTTCCACTTCATTCTACCCTTTAAAGTTATTCACAAAATAATGTTATTTTTCGTTTCACTTACACTTACAAAAATTAAATTATAACCTTAATACTCTTTCGTATATCAAAAAATATAAAATTTTAAGTAATCTTTAGATGTTTAATCATACAAATATTATTTAATTATTGCAGAATAACTACACCATAATAACGTTCAAGTCTTTAAATCATTTTAGATTTACCAATTTTGTCAGTGTAATATTTAAGCAAAAATCTTTCAATAGAACTGAAACAGTTTAGCTGCAGTTTAGAAATCTGTTAAATTTTTTACACTTTTTCGTTATGGCGCACGGTGGTCCCAATGACGAGTTTAGCCCGAAAAAAGTCGTTTTGTCGGATCGTACATATGTAAATTTTTTGGTTGGTTTTGTAATGACAAGTCTTCAGCCTACATAACGGTATAAATTTTTTTATTATATCAGCAATATTAATACTGCAGTACTGTTTTAAACACGAACAATAGATTTAGTTTTTTTTAATAACATACTAGACAATATTTTAGTTTGGTTTGGAGATCTTGTCAAATAAAGCGAAAGTACATATATGCCTTATTATTTGGGGGTTTTATTTATACAATTGGGGTATGTATTTTTATAATTCCTAATATGCCGGCGATTTTGCATTTCGTTCAGAAAAAAATACGTGAAAACTGAGATGTATTCATTAATTGTGCAATTTTAATTGCATTATAACTTGTGTTAGAGTTTTAATTGTGAATTTAACCCGATTTAGCAAAATGTTTTATATTGTTATCATCTATGATATGTGGCCAGTTAAATGGTAAAAAAAATTTCCTGCCGATTTCTGCCTGAAAGCTTTCATATCAAATCATTTAGTTGCGATGTATATCACCAAAAGGGAATTGTTTAATGTTTGGTTCTTTGAAAAGGTGCAAGATAAAAAATTTAATGCTGTTATATATTACATTTTTATGAAAATTGGTATAAAAAATGATGAAAATGATAGCTATACCAAAATATTAAAGCAAGCAGGTAGAAATTTCATCACACAGTTGTCGAAAAAATGGTCCATGGTACATCGAACAAAGAGTGTGTTCGAGTCTTCATTTAAAAGTTGGTTGGATGAATATATGATATGATTGGCAAACTCGGGGAGAATCGGAAAAGGCTTTAATTGAAACAAGGAAGCAAATGATAATTGATAGGATGAAAAAAGAGATGAACTTGTTAGTCGATATACCAAAGCCAGGCCACGGAACAACTAATGACGGAAAAACTGCCAGACAGTTTTTTCAACAACCATGTTTAGCGTCACAAATAACTGCCGTGATCGACAATTTTACGAACTATGGCATCCGGCTACGCAATTAATGCAGAAGCGTTTCGAGCTTATGCTTTCGAAACTGCGGAATTATACGTGGAATTTTATCCTTGGTATTGTATGCCATCTAGCGTTCATAAAATACTTATTCATGGTGCAGACATCATTCAGAATGCTGCTCTACCTATTGGAATGTTATCCGAGGAGGCGCTTGAATGCCGCAACAAGGATTTTAGATATGTTAGAGAACATCATGCTCGAAAAATGTCACGGGAGAATAACATCGAAGATCTTTTTAACAATATTCTATTTTCATCGGAGCCTTACATATCGTCTCTTTCTACAAAGTTGCCGAATAGAAATCCAGAACCATTGTGTCATGAGTCAATTGCTTTACTTTTAGATACTTTTATTATAAATGAAGAAGACCTTTCAGGAGATGAATCGGATGACGCGGAAACCCATTCCGATGAATAAACATTTATGTAAATATATGTGCATTATATTTAAAATACACAATTATGTTAATTATTTTTAATAAACAAAACTTTAAATAAAACCTTTAAAACACAATATTCCTATCTTTTTACAACTTTTATTAATCATTACGCTCTCTGTGAAAATATTTAAATATACAAATTAACGCAGTCATTATGTCAACTTGTTTTGTATGAAAAGTGCCACGCCCCCTTAATCGAATCCGCCCATTTTTGGCGTGAGCTCGCACCGTACCATATCACTTATGCCTCTAAGTGCTTTTAAACTAGAGTTATGACTTTTTTCGCGCTAAATTCGTCATTGGGACCACTGTGTGGCGGGAGCGAATTAATTTTTTTTATTGTTTGCTTCTGACAAGACTTTGACAGCAACAGTCTTGTAGTTTTCTGGTGAGCAAAAAAAAAGAAGAAATATTTTTGCATGTTGTATGTTAACAATTTGTAAATTCAAAAGTAAATATTTTTGGTAACAGATTTTTAGATAAAAATACATGGAAACATACAATTTAATGTTTTTAAATTTTTATGTGATTCATTTGTATTATTGAAAGATTTGAATCAACAATAAAATATTTTACTTTTTTAGATCACATAACTTTTATGCAAAAAACTTAAATGCCATACCTTTCCTTATTTTATCAGTATTGTATCCAGTGTTGTATCCATTAAAGCCTTCCAGTCGATATTACAACCTAATTGTGTACGTTAATATTGTTACGAAAATGGAAACAGTGTTTTGCTTTTACATCATTTAACATTAAAATTATAAACAAAACCTACAAAAACAAAAACAATGAACTTGTTTACATGATAAACAAAAATATACCAACAAAGATTAGAATAAAAAACTGATAAACAATTAAACAAAAATGCAACAACATGAGTGTTTATTTTACGTTCAGAGTTTTTGAAGAAAGACTGTTGATAGGAAGTCATCGTAAGATATATTTTTTATAATTCGTTTTGTTCGAAATGTATGAGCTAAGGGCTTTCGTCCTAGGCGCGACTCATAATGATAAATTGAACTGAAGCATGAAGGTAAAAATATAACCTATAGAATAGCACCTAAAGTCGAAAAAACTGTATTGGCTAATAAGAAAAGAAGTCAAACCCACTATCGAAAATAAAATTTTATGGTGTACTATTATGTGGATACATAGCCATAAAATATCGCTATTATTCAGCACTTTCGAAATAATATGATTCGCATCATCGTAAACGCTAGGTAGGTAGAGGTGGATGTCCCCCAAGGAATTAGAATGGACCCATTTAAGCCACATGGGGCTTATTGTTATACCCCAGTTTTCATCAAATAACCGCTAGTCCTGGAACCACTTAGAGCTTCTTTCCGCTACACCTGCGAAAGCCTTACCCCGTCCTGGATTTTGTCGTATTGGAGACCAGTGCCCTAATAACCACCCATCTATTAGAGACGTGATGTTTTGATTGGGGATACTTGCATCCCAAATAATTATAAACGCTCTATGGTGTATGAGAAATGTAAATTTGGAATGCGCTCTACGCAAAAAATCATTTCGACATAATGGGAGCCCGAAGAATTTTTTTGTTGATCCCATGGATATGGAGTACAGGCTGAGAAAAATAAATCCTTCCGACCTTGTTTTTTACAACTATGGCGATGCATCATACTGTTACGAAGATGGAAACGGTGTAACATCGTTTAACATTAAATTGAGCAAAAGCTACACAAACAAATACAACGAACTTGTTACAAGTAAACCAACAACATCAGTATGAAAGAAAAGGGAATATACAAGAAAGCCAGAACACAACAACAAGCAATGTAAACAAAATACGTCACAAACAACAATGAAGTCGCGATAGAGTTCTCGAGAAGGCGAAACCCCAAACGTTCGACTTCAAGAGCCTTCATCAGACTGTTTACTTGGGATATAAAAAGGCAAGACAAAGCAGGCAACCAGTAATAAGAATTCAGTCTGTCTGGGGTGAAAACACGTTGAGTGTGAAGAAAACATTCGTAGTTTGAAGATCTCCGCTGTAACTACGTCAAGTTGAAAATGGTGGTACACAAAAGTAGTGCGAACAATAAAGAATTTAATTGTAACTAGACACCAATTTATTTTTATTTTGTTTGTAATCAACGAACTCATATTCTAAGGTCATTTTTTGAAAAGGTAAAAACATAACAATGAAGTCGTCGTAGTGTAGTAGGTAGGGTGTTGGCATATTAGATGCAAGGCCACGGTTCAAACCCCAAGTCGGGTATCAAAACGAAATATGAAAAATTATTTCCTCGGTGACTTCCTCTCAGCAGATTTCTGACAAAAACTCTGGCAGTAAATAAAATTGCCATGAAAAGTTTCTCAGAAATCTGTAGTTCGGAGTCGACTTTAAACTGTAGGTCCCGCCACACATGTATAAAATTAACAGACACAACATGAGTGGTGTGAGAAGCTAGGCCGTAATACTTGTAGTAATTGCCAATTATGTATGTAAAAACGCAACAATACGTACTTACTTAATCACAACATCCATGTAGTGTGTGTTAACTTAATACACTAGTGGCTAAACCTACAATTTAAAGTCAACTACGAACTACAAATTTTTCGAAAATCTTTTTCATAGCAAATTTGTTTACCCTTTCTTTGAGTTTTTGCCAGAAATCTACTGAGCGAAAGCCGCCGAAGAAATATTTTTTCACATTTTGTTTTGTTCTAGACGTTTGAGCTGGTGTTTATACCATACTAACTACTCGACTACGGAGACGTTGTCGTTGTTTCGTCTTTTTTTTACAAATTTTGTTTAATAAAAAATTTTAATTTTTATAAAAAATAGTTTGTAGGTCATAGTTTTCCTATATAAGTTTTCAATAAAACTCTCATAAGAGAGAAATAATATTTTGAATTATTGTATTCGAAAAAACCTTGTAAAAATATTTCATAAGAAATTTTATTGTATTTTGCTTGTTTTCTTTTACTGCTGCTGTCAAGCAGGAAATTTAAATATTTATTGATTTTATCATAATGTTTCCTTAAGAAAAAGAATAAACCATCGACCTGCAGCCTTACAATTTTCTTTGTAGTATTAGTTCAAATATTTGTGTACGATGAAAAGGCCAACAGGAAATCAATTTGACTTTAGTCTGAAAATGAGTCATTTATCTTCTTTCTGTCCTTTCCAAAACACATACAACATTAAGTAATCTATTACTGGATTAGTACATGAATATGTATGAGTGTAGAGACTTTAAAATGCCTGTATGGGTACTCCCTGCGGCGAAATAGAATAAAATGATTTTATAAAAGCAAAATCTCTTTTGAAAGTCTCTATTGAAATCGTGGGAGGCTCAATAACTTTTTATATGTATCTACTTAGGGTTTAATTATCCTATTGTAAAAGTACATAATAGTTTATTGTTATTATCCTTTATCATCCCTTTTATATGACTGTGTATATATGGCAAATTAAGTCTAACATACATGTTTTTTCAAATGAACTTTTAGTTAAATAATTTTCAGAATTTTTGATCGATCTTGATTGTTTATCGCAAAATGTGTAAACTACACGTTTTATCGATCACCAAAAGTTGTTATGTCAGGTTTTTATGCCAGAACTATGATCATGAATATTGTTTTTTAGATAATAAGTTCAGTTATAAGTAAGAACTCAATAAAGCAAGAAGCTTGTAATTAAGTTTATTAGAAAATCTATTTGTGTTTTATTTGGAAGAAAACCCTACTCTATTGGAAAAAGAGTTACCTCGCCCCAATAACACTTATGTCTATAAACATTGTACACCTACATATTGCCAGAGAATATCAACAATGTTGACAATGTTTACTTTACAGACATGGATGTTTCTATTGTTAAAGAAATAAATTTATATGATATTTTAACCATTGCTTTAAAAAGTGCAATTAATTGTTTTTAAATGTTGATGATTAATTTATAAAATTATAAAATTAATGAATATAAATTTTAATCCAATTCTTCGAATTTTAAAAATTTGTTTATATATATGTATGTATGTATATAAGTTGCCACCAGCTGATCGAATACCTATTATGCAACCCTGATTAACTGGAAATTTCATGTAGCTTTCATTCTATCCAATTAACATCTTCTTAAAATAATTAAAAGAAATGGTAGTCGGCAAGAGGCAAGCCTGGTGAATACTGCAGGTGGAGTAGCAGCTCCCAGCCTAATGTTTTGAATGTATCGTGAACCGGTTTTGCTTTGTGTGCATGTGCATTGTCGTATTGTACAAATTATCTTGTCGTGTTTTCTGGTAATTTTTCGGTTAATGTATGGTACCAGTTGATCATTTGTTGTCAGTAGCGATCTGTATTAACGGTTGCACTGGGTTGTAAGTGCTCGCGTTACAACACATAGCTCTGGCTTTGCCACCGAAGTTGGGGGTTGTCTTGGGTTAACTCCCGATTTTAGGATTCTAAAAATATTAACTCATATTTCATAGCCATTAACACTGGTTTTATATGTTGTTTTTGAAACAAAATTTCAAAAGTGTTTTTTGGTTTTCATCTGTCTGTCATTCAATGCATGTGGCACCCATTTCTAGGCTTTTGAATCTTGTCCATATCTTCTAGAGCGTCAGAATTTGTTTGTTTTGGAATGTTTAAAATTTCTGCCATTTGTTTATGACTCAAAGTGTCATCTAGATCTAATATTGTTTGTAATTCGTAATCCTAAACACTTTTGGTTGTCTGCCACTTTCTTCATTTGTCACATCAAAATTGGTATCTCTGAACTGTCGAAACCATCTTCTGAATGTTCCTTTTGATGGAGCATCATTACTATATGCTTTGAAAAGCATTCGATGCGACTCTCTAACACTTTTCTTCAAATGAAAATCGTCATTTTCTGGTATAAAATTCGCAACTAGCCGACTTAAAAAAAATTAGACTCGTTCATAATAAATGTCCTCTATCGGGACATTTGTGTCTTGACAGTCACATCATACAGGTACACCTGGTCCTGGTATTTTAAATATAATTTTTATTGTTAAATTTTTTTAGTTTTATTTTAATTTTAAGTTTTGATAAACTTATTGTTAATACCTTGTATAAAAACAAAATCAAAAATGTCGAAATTTTATTCCTTTGTATTCAATATTATATTCAACAATACTTGACCGCTATAAAGTATTTATTATTTCTGAATGAATTACTCAGCTTGTCAATTGAACAGTTGAATGAGTTTATTTGTTGAAATCAGGGACTAAAAATAATTGTTATTTTTTTCATTTAGAAAAAAAGGTTATGCAAAATTTCCCTTTATTTTTTTTAGTGAATTTTTAACCGTTATCATGAGATGTATATTAATTTGGTCGCCGCAACCAATATAAATGAGAAATATATTTTTTTGGTTATGAATAGCAGTTATAACAATCGAAAAAAAAAAATTGGTTGCCAATAACCATTATCAAAAATAGTTTAACTTTTTGGTTAGTGTATTGCTGTCAATTTGGACAGATTTTTTAAAAACAATTTTACGCAAGTTACCGTTACTTATTACTGAGCATATACATATGAATTTTGTTTTTGGATTTCCATTCTTCATGTCTAAAATATTGAATAAAGTATTGATAGATTATCTAAAATGACCAAAAAAATCTAATTAATTGTGATAATGGTTATTGGTAACCAAAAAAAATTTTTTGGTTGCTATAACGGTTATTCGTAACCAAAATAAAAATAAATCTCACTTAAATTGGTTACTTTAAGCAAAATTAAATATATCTTAATATTATGGTTAAATGCAACCAATATTTTTATTTGTCAATTTTAACAGTTAAATGAGAGTTTTTCGCCATTTTTCTTATAACCGTTACGTCCCTGGTTGAAATACTTAAAAAGTTTTGTTTTTATTCTGTTTTTTATTCGAAACTAGCTAATA